>JBCNJP010000010.1:53967332-54034252 GCA_039602395.1 Deinandra increscens subsp. villosa
AACAAGTTGAAGAAGAATCTGATGATGAACCAGAGGCGCACCCAGTCAATGCATCTCTGGTAGAAGATCATGATGTGGCTGCCAATGTTCAAAGGGAACCTGAAAATGTGCCGTCTGATGAAGACAACATAATGGATGATATCTTCCCTGAGAACGAAACATTTGAAGATGACATCAATCGGGATTTGGGGCCCATCAATCCCAAGAGAGGAAGGGATGACCTAATCACATCTTCAGACAGTGAGGAAACTCCTCCAGAGCTGACTCTGAATGAAGAGGATGTGACTGAAGAACCCATCCCAATTCGTGAACCTTCTCCAAGGAAAAAGGCTGACCCAAGAACCTTTAGGTTCAAATTCTTAAAGACAAGCTCGAGCCTAATGGTGTTTGATCGTACAGAGGGAAATGAACAGACTGATAACACAACTGAATCAGCAATCGGTCAAAGCTCATCTCAAGCCGATGTTCAAGCTACTGTTGAAGAACCAGCTCCTATGCAGACTAAGAGTCCGATCCTCCATGTACATAGCCCAGTGCATGAGGAAAGGCAATTTCTAGAGGTTGAAAGCTCCTTTGTTGTGTCCAGCCCAGTGAAAGTGAGTGTCTCTTCAGTACCTAGTCAACCTACTGTGGTTCCAAGCTTCAGGCCTTTTCGGGCAAATGAATAAACTGCTGAGCTCCCTATTGAGATGAGGTTAAGTGTAGACCCTCACATTAACTTTCTGATGTCTCAGAACAGAATTAGAGAGACTGAGATAAAAGCACTCCAGGATGAGAACAGAAAATTAAAAGACAAGGAGGTGGCTGGCAAGAATAGGTTTAAGTATTTGTATGTGATGGAGTTGAAAAAGAAGTATAATGAGTTGAAAGGTGCTGTGGTGTCAAGTGCTTCAGGTGACCCCGGTCAAAGCTCATCTCAGGCTGCACAACGTACAGAGACTATGAATGAAGATGAAGGAGATGACACTATTGAGATGTCAGACTATGCTCGAAGTGGAAGAGTCATCTCTAAAGCGCCAGAAGGTCACGACAACTGGTTCAAGGAGTTCTTTCAAGGAACAGCTCCCACTCAATACAGCCTCGATGTTGGTGAAAGCTCAATCGACAAAAGGGGGAGTCGTGAAGCAATTCTGTGCTGGCACTATGACTCCGAGAAGAAGCTGTTTGCTGTAATCTGTGATGGCTACAGTCTAGTGGAATATTACAGAACACGAACCCAATTTCACTCGTGGACTGAGCCTGAGATTAGAAGCCTGTTGAGAGCTCCATACATAAACAGATGGAACAACACTGAAGGAGATCTAGTTCGGAACAACCTGATGAGCCACTTGGCAGAAAATTTTGTGAACTTCGATCTAAAGCAGGTAAAATGGGTTAAAACTGGAACTGACCCAGTAACTGGTGATCCAATAGGTGAAGCGAGGCGACCACCCACGAAACGCACAAGAGTAATACACTTGTTGGATGAAATTGAAGATGGTACCTTAGTCAAAAACTTTGACTGTTGGTTTTATGATCCAACGACACATGAAGCGGTGGTGCTTTGCAAGAAGATGAGACAGTTTTGATTCTACGATCCGGTTGACCTGCTGAGGTTTGGTGAAAGAGATATCAAGCTCCTCGCCTCCCAACCTATTCTCTGAGATGAGAACGATCTAGAAAATGCTATACGGGTGGGGATCTTCCATGGAACAGCAAACCGGATTGTAGCAAATGAGTGGTGGTCAAGCAATGTGCAGAATACGTTCAGATTTGATTTGCTGCTGCCGTAGACGGTCTAATGGTTCATGCCTAAGGGAAGATTGTTGGGCTATATATAGATGCATGAACATTAGATGTGGGCTTTCTGATTATTGGGCTTTGATAGATTACGATTTTGGCCATGTGGGCCGGTTTTATATTAGTTTACGATTTGGGCTTATGGGTTTATGATCCATTTTAGGGCTTTGTAATGGGTACTATATAAACCCTTAGTGTTTATGATTCTCTAAGCTTTTGGATTACGATTACTATCACTCTTATCAGTTTACGATCAGATTCATTTGCTCAAGAAAGTGTTTGTGTTTCATTCAAGATTTGATCTTTATTGTTGATCAAATCTCTTTCATCTACTTTATTCTCGAATCAATCACTTACGAGGATTCCGCACTCGTTTGTGATATCAATATTGTGATTTGGTAGATTTTCTGGACCTACAACCATCTTTGTGATTTATTGAGAGCATATCTACAAAGGATGTGATATATGACACCTTTAAGGTTCATATGAACTATCTTAGGTATTTAAGCTCTTATTGAACACTTATTTGGTCATTTTGACTTTAATAAGTCAAATTTGGTATGGAATTGTTTTTATGAGACTTATGTGACTATCTTTGCTTGAATGTGAATTTGGTGACTTGGTTATGTTCTGTTTAATCCATATGTGCTTATATTTGTATGTTAGGATTGAATTTGACATGTAAAGACACCATCTCATCTGTTAAAGCATAAATTATCACATTTTGTCCTTTAAATGAACAAATTGGAACACTTGACCCATTAGGACCTCTTGCATGTTTTATAGATGTTAATTTGACTCTCTTGCTTCTAGACAATCCTTGTTGATGTTAATATGTGATTTATACACTCTGTAGTCAACTCTAAGTGTTGTGAATCTGCATATGAGATCCTGTTGGTCTTAGCGGAATTGATTCAGTCCTTAGCGTACTTCAAGCCTGCTTAGCGGACTTGTTTTGTTCCTAGCGAACTTGTTTCCCTGCTTAGCAAACTTGTTTTAGTTCCTAGCGTACTTGTTCTCTCTTTAATGAACTTAATGAGTTCTAGCGGACTTGTTCTTCTGCTTAGCATACTTTGAGTCAATTCCTCATACCTTTAGATTAGTATTTGAATTTCTGATATACTAGGATTGTTCTTATAGTTTGACAAGTAAGTGTGACACTCATTACATACATCAAATTGGCTTTTTAAATAGGATAGACCTGTTACATCCTAACATCACTGTCCTAAACCTAAAAGTGCTGATTTTGACTTAGTTGATCCTTGTCCTAATCATAAGACACCAATTCAAGGAGTTCACAAGCTCGGGTGGAACCAAGTCCCAATGTGACTTTCCCTGAAACTAACTTGACAAACTGGGATCTCAAAACCTCACAGTATGCTATTTAAACTTAAAGTCATTTGGTTTTTGATCCCAGATTGCCAAAACCTCCTATATTTGATGTCTCTGACTGTTTTTGAGACTCAGTAGTAGAATTTACAATAATTCCTCTTTGACCCAACAACAAGTCAAAATTTGGTTGGTTCAATCTAAGTTTTGGGTCATATACAGTTTTTATGCAATACTTTCTTTTAAGTCAATTTTTTTGGAGATTTAGATCTGGCTCCTTATTTTCCAGATTTTAAATTTTACACACACAATTTGTTTACTTCCTATGATACTTACCTTTGTTAATCATGATATTCCGGTTGCATGTGATCATTTTTGGAGTATATGCACTATGTGAGTTGGTTTATGTCATTGATTCAAATATGAAAAGCTCTGTCACTATCACGAGTCTAGTGTGACATGACATTCATCTAGTGTCAACTTAGATATAATCCTTTAATTCTATATGTGTAGATGCCTCCCGCACAAGCTGTTGAAGCTTTAGAGTTTGGTCGTTTGCACAATGGAAGGTGCGTGTTTAACAAACTGGGAAGGTGCTGATGAGCAGGCAATTGACTTACTACAACAATCAACATGGGAAACAGCTATGCAGATCAACCCTGTCATCTACAAGGGTATTATTGAAGCATTCTGGAACAATGCTCAATCTGCAGAGCTTGATGATGGTTCAGATATTATAAGGTCCAGGATCCAGAACATTGACGTTGAGATCACTGAAGAGAAGATCAGAACGGTTCTGAACTTACAAGATGCTGACAAGCCCAAGACTTTCACAAAGACTCAATGGCAGTCAACAATCACAAGAATATGATATTCTGGTGTCTTTCTCCCAGATGTCAGCAACAAAATTCACAAGACCTTATTCCCGATCAACTGGAGGTTCATAATCAGCTTATTCCTTTCTGCTTTCGGACACAGAAAGGCAGCTCCCGATGATTTTGTTGAAGAAACTGCGTGTGATCTACATGGGCTTGTCACCGGTGAGGGGTTCAATCTTTCACACCAACTCCTCAAATGGATTGCTAATCTGCATCCCACTGGAAGAGCAAAGAAGTTCCTGATGTACCCCCGGTTCATCCAGGCTATCTTGGATCATTATTACCCAACCTTGATCAAGCAATGAGAAACCATCTCTACAAGTTCAATGAACATTGGCTCATACAGCAAGTACCATAAAGGTAAATATCAAGGGAATGATGTACCTTTCTTTCCCGAGATGATTGCTCGGATTGCTCTCGCTGATGCTGAAGGAGATATCCAAATGGGTGTAGCAGCTGTTGAATCTCAAGTAGAACATAATGAGGCTGATTAAGTCCACACTGAGTTGAATTTAAATACACCTGCTACTATTGCTTCTGATGCTGTTGAAGACCCTGGGAATCTCTAGGGTACAAGTGCTAAAGCTTCTGAGCCTGCTGAACGCTCCTTAAGTCCTATACTGGTGGATCTGTCTGAAGAAGGAGAAGGAGACGATGATGATAATGATGAAGGGTCTGACTCCTCAGATTCTGATGACAGTCCCACACAACCTGAGGGCATTCATCCCCGGAAAAGACAAAGGACTGGAGACCATTCCAGGGCCTCTACAGCTACGACACCACAATCATCCTCTGATAAAAGCTATAATCCATCACATGATGAACATGATGATGAGGAGGATTCAGTGTCTCTCGATGATGCCGATCTTGAATATAACCTTGAAGATGAGCCTGGCAGTCCTCCCGAGTATCCTTCTAAGACTACTTTACAAACCCTGACAAAAACAACTGGGTATAGTGATAAATCCGCTGAGTTCTTCATCAGAGTTGAAAGAAGCAAGTCCTGTACTGAAAAACTCAAAGTCAGAAGGAAGCCCGGTATATAGGATGATTATGAATTGGTGAGTTCATCTAGCACTCCATCGGACACAGCCTTAGCTGCAGCAACTATCTCTCCATCTCCTGCTGAGCAATTTAAAGGAATTGACATGGATATGAGACCACTGGAGCAGCTAGCTGAAGCTGTTGTCACCACCACCGACACAGCTGGAATTGTTGCTACCAGCCCAACAGTTTCAGAATCTGAAAAGCTGATGGAACTTCAGCCTGAAATTGTCAACCTTCAGAGTCAGAATGACCATCTAAACTGTTCACTGCAAGTGGCAAATCAAAAGATCAATGATCAGTCACAAGTCATTGTTGAACAAGCTGCTGAAATTCAAAGAATCAAGGATTTGTTAGCCAAATCAAGTGAAGGCAAACAATTAAGTGACAAACCAGATGATGATGCTGGTGATAAAGAGACTGAGATGCCAGAAAACCAACCTGAATCTGTCAAAGAAGTGAAAGAGGGAATTCTCAAGACCCCATATCTTCTACTACCATTCCTGCTGGTAAAGACTCTACTAGTGTTCAAGACACCTCAAGCCCTTGCATGACAATGATTTTGAAGTCGATGATGACACTATCATAGAAGGAGATGGAGATGATCTTAACTTCTCTGATGACGAAGATTCTTTTATCAGCAGCCTCCTCCATGATGAACCTGTTGATGAGACTTTGGACTCAATAAAAAAGCTTGCACATGTGCCTGAAAATCTGCAACTTCCAAGGTTTGCACAAGCATCCAAGGTTCTTGCTATGGAGGGTTCTACAAGTGCTGAGTCTGAAGCTGGACATGACAAATCTCTTTAACTATCTATCATTCCCACCGTTCATGCTGAAATCTCTACCTCCTCTGCCATAGTTCCCGTGACCGAAGGTGTCCGTAATATATACGTCGACTCAGCCTTCTTGGACTTTGAGATGTCAAATTTCTGGGAATACTATGTCGAGAATCTATACTCAAGAAGAAACTCATGCGGTATTCTCATTGAGACACTTGAGGATGGTAATGAAGCAGCTTATGAAGAACATCCGTACTTTGTAGACTTTGGAGACGAAAGTGACATGAATGAGCTAGGTCAGAGAATGAACGTGCTCTTGAATGAAGCTAATCCATTGAATTACATCGACTTGGATACGATCGATAGTGAAGATGATGAACAAAAGAAACCTCCTTGTCCTACTCCAATTCAAGTAAAGATGGTAGTAGACGATGAGTATGTGAGTGTGCCTCTTTCGACCGTCATATCTACAGCAGAAACACTTGCCTTGGACATCAACCCATATGTTTCCAGGTCTTATTCCAACTGATGCTGAAATCATCAATCTTGAAACAAGTGTTGTTCAAGTAACTGAAAGTCAAACTGATCCTAGTGTTTCTGCTGAGCAAGACCTCTGAAATCAGATCTTTGAAGCTTCCTTCATACACTTCTCCTTTGACTCTGATAAGGAGGAAGTTGATCCCCATGTAACGATAACTCAAGAACTTGTTGTCACAGTGCAACCAGGTCCTTCTGATAAGGATAAGGGAAAGAGAATTTTGACTCCTGAAGAAATTGCAGAGGAGCATCTGAAAAGGGAAGCTGAGAAAGAGAGGTCTCGTCGAGCGCTTATTGAAGAGACACATAATGAATAAAACCGACTGATTGAGGAGAAGGCCGAAGCTTTTAAAAGATATGAATCAGGCCATCCTCCTGCTGTTATATATGGAAAGGGCTCGAGTACTTTACCTGAACGTTCTGCGTCAACAAGAACAAATGCGCCGAGGATCCGCATAGTCACAACTTTGGAGGGCACCGATGTAGATGAGGAAGATACCTCTGAAATAGCTCACATGGTTAGCTCTCTAATGAGTGAAAACTTCTCCTTAGAATATCTGATGAGTCTTACAGGCATTGAATTGACCAAGCTGTTTACTGATGAGGAAAGGTTAAATTCACACCTTCCTCGAAATCAAAATGTTGAAGCTGAAACTGATCCCTTGGTAGATATCTTCGTTGACACCACCAAAACCTTTGAATTTCTTCCCATCCGCAATCATCTTTCAGATCTTATCCTTTACATAGGCAACACATATCTTCCTCCACCTGCGAACTCGTCTGATGAAGCTCCTGATTCTGAAGAATACATCAAAGCCACTACTAACAGGATGACTTTTGAAGAACTCCGCAACTATTTTAGATTCAAGAATATTGATAAGAAGGCTTACAACATAAAGAAACTTAAAGGTCTACGAGAGTTTGTGGAAGAGTATCGAAAGACAGAACGTCTGGCAAAGCTTGAACAGATCAGACTCAGAGAGCAAGAACGGGTTGAGGCACTAAAGAGGAAAGACAATCATCCCATCTATGACCAATGGGAAAAGATGGCACCAAACCTAAAGGCTATGCAACAATTTGCTGCCAAAAATCTAAGGTAGATGCCAAGCAACCCAAAGGTCAATCATGGGATGAAAATATTAGGATGGAAGTATGATGAGGCCTTTGATGCATTCCTGGTAAAGAGGCGGAATGGATATGTTCAAATCTTCATAGACTTCAAAGCTCTTCTCAGCTTGTTCAATTGGGAGCTCAAACAGCTGAAGTACCTGGATTTGGTAAGCCACTCTAACCATAAAAAGGGTATACGAGCTGTTGTTTTAATCAAATCTGCTTATGAGGATAAGAAGTTTAATCAAAATCCTGAAGAAGAGAGAAAAGCTCAGATAGCTGAAGACAAAAGACGTCTCCGTGCCCCTCATCGCGGAATGTTCAAGGATATTGGGAAGGAGGTGATAGTAAAGACTATCCCGGGGAATCAGAAACATGCTCCAATAATCAGTTGTACTATAATGGAAAGACACATGAAGGTGATTGAAAGAGTCGGTGCTGAGTTAATCAGAATCTTTGCAGCAATAGAACTCAGACTACTCTCAAGATCCTATTTAAAGCTGATGTACTATGAGAAGATGCGGACCATCCCTGTTCAACTAAGACCCTATGAATGCTATGACGCCAACTACTTTTTAATGTTATTAAATTGGTGGTGTACAAGGCTTGCAGGTATGGGTAAACTCACAATTGACGTAGAACTCCTAAGAACAGCAAACTGTTGGTTGATAGAATAGCATTGATCGAGTATCATCCTTGATAAGGCAAGGAGATTGGTAGAGCTGAACAACTATAATGACCTGAAGAAGCTTGTCTGGTAAGATCTCTGGAGGCTGTACGATATGGGAATTAAAGTATTTTCTGACAAAGACAAAGAGGCCGCAAGAGAAAACTGGAGATTTCTGCTCAAGCTACCCGTTCAGGTTGCTTGAAGCTCAAGGGTTTGCATTGCCAACAAGGGTGGAAATTGTTAGAACCTATTTTGTTGGCAACATAAACTTTTCACCGTTGAGTATTACTGGTGAAGACCTTTTGATGTCCTATCTAGATTTGATACTTTGTTTTGTAATTGACTTTAAATTTGTACTTAGAAACATTTTGATTATGAATCTAGCGTACTTGTTTTTCTTCTTAGCGGACTTCTGATTAATTGAACTTAGCGAACTTGTTTAACACTTAGCGTACTTGTTCAATGTTTGTCTTAGCGTACTTAATTTGTTCCTAGCGGACTTGTTTACTTAGCAGACTTGTTCCTGATCTTAGCGAACTTGATTTGCTCTTAGCGAACTTGTTAGCGAACTTGTCTATGTTTAGCGAACTTGTTAGCGGACTTGTTTGTACTTAGCGGACTTGTTAGCGAACTTGTTAATGCTTAGCGGACTTGTTAGCGAACTTGTTTCCTCTTAGCGAACTTGTCTACTGTTTAGCGAACTTGTCTGTGTTGATGGAATATTTTGCTGAATTCTAGGTAATGATTGTGTGTGTTAAACATTCTTTTTGTCCTATGCTCTCTTGTAGTATATATATAGTTGAGAAAACCCTATTGAGGGATGGAAATCCTGGATTATTCTTCAAGAGAGCATTTGTGTGTGTGGTCTTGGTGTTAGTGTGTGCTCTTGAGCTTTAGGAATCATAAATGGGTGATCATTGATGCAGATTCATCCAGAATCGACCTTCACACATAATTTCCGCACTTGTGTGATGAATCATATGAGAACATGTTGCTTAAATGTGGTCCTGACATCATCACTTCCATCATTCCGTCTGCGTTCTCCGATCAGATACATTCTTCCTTCTAGCTTTCAATTTCGTGGCCGACAATGAGTAAGAAACGTATGCATTCCAAGTATGAGGCTATTCCTATGGAAATCGAAGGTTTCCTTGACCAACAATACATCCAAAGCCTTGAAACAGAGATATGCAGCTTTGATGAAGCCGACATTGTCCCCCTTAGGGAATCTGGGCTGTTACCTGCTTCAGCCGAAATCCGACCATTCGACCCTAGGTTGAGATCGAATTTTGCGTCCCACATCTGGGTTTGTTTTCCCGCATTCCCTTTCAGTATTGGACTCTCCTACCCCTTTTCCGGCTTAGTCGCCGAGTTCTTCGAAGCCTCTTGTCTCTCTTACGCCCTAACTCTTCCCATGGTTTGGCACATACTGGGTACCCTTGATCGTCTCAACCACTCTTACGAACGCCTGATCGGTCTGCCTGAGTTAGCCCAGGTCTACGAGATGAAATCCCATGGCTCAAACCGTTTTCTGTTCAAATCCCTCACCAAAGACCTGCTGCTAATAACCGGTGTCACTCAGCGAGAAGAATGGAGAGGCCGGTTCTTCTTTGTAAAGCGATCGAGTATTTCGGGGGGTCAGCGGCTTCCTCATAGGTGGATTGTTAAGGGTAGGAAGACCTGTCATATAAATTTAGGGTTAAAATATGTATTTATCAAATCACTAACCTTGGATGTTTTCTTATGCAATGCCTAGCTTATTAGAGATTGGTCCTGAGGAGCAGAATACTGAAGTCAACTTGCATAAGTTCCTAAGCATACCTGAATCCGAACGATCATTCCGTTGTGACGAGATTTCCGATGCTTCCTACCATACTCCCAGCATGTCAAGCTGTAAGTACCCATGGATTTCATTTATTTGTTTTTATAAATATCTATGATCTGACATTCAGTTTTTTTTTCTCAGCTACTGCCCCCAAGTTCGACCTTAATGACATGAATGCCGTTTTGAGCTTTGGAGTTGGTACCGAGGATGATATATTATCCTTAGATATGTGAAGACTGAACCCACTTCCTCACCAGGATTCCTCCATCCAGGGCCTCTGGAATCAAGAGAAAGACTCGAGGGTCAAGTGCTACTGCTACCACCCGTGTTGCTCCCAGTACCATCTCGGACCTCTCGGCCACAGAGAGTGAATCCCTTGTCCATCAGGTAACTTTCATCCACCCTTAATAAATTTATTTGTGTCAACCCTGACCCTGGTTCCGTTTTTGTTTCAGGCTACCTCCCACATCCTGGATCCTCTGGCCGCCGCTGAGAAGTGAGCGGTTGATGCTGAAGCCCTGGCCAAGGCAAAGGTTGCTCAGGCCAACAAAGAAACCACCAAAGCCAAACTTCTCCATGATAAATCCGTGAAGCTTATTGCTGAAAATGAGAAGAAAGCGGTTCAGGCGAGGAAGGACCATTAGGCTGCCATGGAAGAGGTAGTTAAAATGACCAGGGTTTTGGCCCTTGTATCCCTACTGCAGCTAGGCTCAACATGGTGAAGGAGGCTAGGGACCTGAATCTTGTTAACCCTGGATGGAACCACCGCCTGTGGTTGAAAAAGTTGAAGGAGCTAGGTGGTACCGTTCCTAAGGGCTTTGATCTAGAAGAGACCCAGGAAGCACGGGGTTCAGCTTTGGTCGCTTTCGATGGCAGTAGTGAGATGGAGGTGGATCAGGTCAAGACCCAGGGTGCTGAGGGCCAGGATGATTCAGGCAAGGGGGAGCCGGTGAAGAAGAATCCAAGGAGAAGGATGCAGGAGCTGCTGATGTAGTAGCCATAGGTACTGCTCAATAGCCTGTGGTCCTTTATTTTTCTCCTTTTTTATTGAAGCTTGTTTAAATATTTTATTTTGTAATGGTTTGCCGGAGGTTTGATTCCCGGTGTCACAATGCTCCACCCACAGGCCAAGTGCCTGTGGTTCTGACTTTAAACCACCCTGAGGTGGTTGGACACTTTGTTCCAACTAAGGGGTGGTTGCTATATATATAAATATATGCTTTTGAACTTTATGCTTGTATGATGTCTTTATCTTTTCTGCACAAGCAAATAAGTAAACATAAAAATGCTAAGAAAATAATACATACCTTGAACATCCTGGGGTGTGACCTGGATGCAAGACTCCTTCTTATGTGAGTATCTCATCCTTAGTGCAATTATGCCTTGAAATGTTTAGTAACAACCTATTCGCTATCGAAACTCTAGGATTTGGCATTACCATGCCATCCTTGGCCGTAACTGTATGAATATACCCTGCATAAGTAAGAAATGAGTTTCAACACTGGGATTAAAACCAAAAATTCTGGGGTCAAGCCCAAAAATCCTGGGGTTAAACCCGGTGCCGATCCGGCTTACTAGGGTCATGCCCGGTGCCATACGGGCGAATCCTAGGGTCCACCTCGAGCCGAACCGGCGAACTATGGTATCGCCTCATGTGTCTTATGTTGGTGTGAAAACGCCAAAAACCTTAAGGAACCCCTATATGTCCATAGATCATGAGGTTGTCGCCCATGTTGTCAACATAGGTCAATCCCATAATCATGGGTCCAATATGTGGGTTACCGTGCGCTACTGGCGAGGGTCGTGCGCTACAGGCGATTACCAAACGTAGGAGAGGTGATATCCTCTCAAACCTTAGAAGGTATATTAGATACCTTGAACGGGGGAGAAATGGCCAGTATCTAACTTTGGAGAATTGCTTCCCTGGCTTCATGCATCGAGGGTCAGTTATCTATTTTCATTCAAGTATCTCAACCAAAGGGATTATTAATTTTCATGGAAAATGATAAAAACAGGTAAAATAAGAACACAACCAAAGTATTCGATAATAAATAAAAAAATACAAGATAAATACCTTGATCAATTCATTAGTTAGGAGACATACCTGAAATGCAGCATCCTAGGTACTATACTTACATAAAATAGGCTTTCAAATGGATCGCATTCCATGGTCTTAGTAGTAATTCACCATCCATGTTGGCAAGCCAATATGCCCCCTTACCTGCCTCTGAGTCGATTAAGTAGGGACCTTCCCATTTAGGGGCTAACTTACCATCCCCTGGATTCGTCGTGTTCTGAAATGCTTTCCTTAGAACCAAGTCTCCTACCCTGAATCTTCGGATCCTTACATGTTTGTTGTAGGTCTTAGAGATTCTTTGTTGATATGCGGCCTTTCTCCAAGAAGCTTGTTCTCGTAGCTCATCCATGGTATCAAGGTCGTCAGCTAGGGACTTATTATTTGCATCCTGGGTTTGATTGATGACCCTGAATGTTATTGGGACTACCATTTCTGTTGGAATGACTGCTTCTATACCAAAAACCAAGGAAAATGGAGTCTGGCCTGTGGCATTCTTGAAGGCTACTGGTAGTTCTTCTACCCACTTTCCTTTTTTCTCTTTAAGCATTTTCTTCAAATTATTAATGATGATCTTATTGCTAGACTCTGCCTGGCCATAGGCCTAGGGATGCACTGGTGTAGATGTTATCATTTTTATTCCCCAGCTTTCATAGAATCCGGTAGTCCTTTTGCCAATGAATTAAGATCCATTGTCACACACTTTTAGAGGGTATACCAAATCTTGTTATGATGTTTCTTTTGATAAATGAGATAACTTCTTTCTCTTTGACTTGGACGTATGCTTCAGCCTCTATCCACTTCGAGAAGTAATCAGTCATTGCTAGCATGAAGACTTTACCTCCTGGCGCCCTGGGTAGCTTTCCCACGATGTCCATTCCCCACTTCCTAAAAGGTCAGGATGCAGGGATTGGATACAGGGGTTCAGCAGGTTGATGAGGAATGTTGGCATGTCTTTGGCAAGTATCACATTTGAGGGCAAAATCCTGGGAGTCCTTTCTCAAGGATGGCCAGAAGTATCCTGTCCTCAGGATCTTGGACATTAGGGATCTGCCCCTGTATGATTTCCGCAGTCACCTCTATGAATGTCATTGAGTACTTCCTGAGCTTCATCGTTTTTCAAGCATCTTAAGTATGTTCCTACAACAGATTTTTTATACAATTATCCTTTTATAAGGACGTACCTGGCCATTCTGATTCTGAATGCTCTGGTATCCTTTTCTCCCTTCGGGATGGAGCCATCCTGTAGATAATTTATAATAGGTTTGGTCCAGGATGACGGGTTATCCTAGGAATTAGGTTGTTGTACACCCTGGGTATCGGATGCCAAGACCTTATCCCCAGGGTTATTATCTTCTGAGTTCTCTTATTGGTTGATTGCTGGACTTAGTATGTGGATTATGGGGATATATGTATCTTCTATTGCCTAGAATGCTGACCCCAGGTTTGCTAGTGCATCTACTTCAACATTTTCATCCCTGGGTACTTGTTGAATGTCGAAAATTTGAAAATCCTGGGATATAGCTTTCACAATTTCTAGGTACATGGCCAACTTTACTCCTTTCACTGCATAAGTTCCATTAAAATGATTAGTTAAAAGTAGGGAGTCGACGTATGTCTGGATGTTCTGGATCCCAAGATGCAAAGCTAATTACGTAAAGGGGACAACTTTCATGTCGTGAATATAGGGTCGCCCAGGATGATGTTTTATCCGGACGGAGCATCCATGACACAAAAGCGTTGCATCGAGCTCACCCCCTCAACAAAACTGGAAGCTTCACCTCTCCCAGTGTGTTCTTTGTTTCCCCACTGAAACATACGAGGACCGTGGATTTAGTGATGACTTCATCCTGGGGTATCCCCATCTTGGTCAATGTTTCAAGTTGAATAATATTGAAAGAAATGCCCCCGTCAATTAGGATCCTCTTTACGAAATGTTTGGCTATGTAGAGCGTAATCACGAGCCCATCATGATGAGGGTCCATGACGTTGCACCTGTCATATTCACCAAAGGTAACATCCTTCAGACCTGCTTATACTGAGGCTTTGATTGATTTCCTGGGTAAGTCTGATTTAGTCTCCCTTGCGTGCCTTTTAGCTAAAAAATAAGAAGTACCACATATATTAGATCCACCAGATTTAAAATAAATTACCTTTGCATCCGGGGATGGGGATGCTGCCCACTCAGGATGCCCGCGTGATCTGTCTGCATACTGGGTCTCGTCAGTGCCCCTGGATTTCGCAGACTGGTCAGGGCCCTTCGATTTGTCCTTCTTCCTTCCTAAGAGTTCTTTTAGGAAGCCTTTGCTCAACAGATAGCTGATTTCCTTGCGCATAGCTATGCAATCCTCAGTTACATGGCCAATGTCCTCATGGTATGCACACCATTTGGACTTATCTTTCCCAATGCTTGTTTTTTTGTCTTCCTGGGCCACCTCGCTTTGTCAGTAGCAAAACAGAATTCATTAAAAGTAGGATACTCTTCATCATCCTCGTCTTCACCCTGATCGACCCTGTTGACCCTTGGATTATCGGGTTTGGAGTAGGGTTTCGGCCTCTGGGACCTTGGATGTGCCGATTCTGATTTCCTGTTAGAAGAGCCATATCCTGAGACAACATCCGCTTTTTCCTGTATTTTCCTATCCTCTTCAAGCCTGATGAATCGTAAGGCCCTATGCCTTACTTCGTCAAGCCTGTGACAGGGGTTCAATACAAGATCTTGATAGAAGTGCGAATCCTTCTTGAGACCCATCTTGAATGCCTGGACAATAGTAGCCATGTCCATATTGGGGATATCCAGGTTCTTCTTGCCAAACCTGTTTACATAAACCCTAAGAGATTCGTTAGCATTTTGGGTAACCCTGTAAAGATCACTCGTCAGTTTTTCAAAACCGCGACTACAAGAAAACTGGTTATTGAATAAGTTAATTAAATGAGAAAAGGATGGGATAGAATAGGATGGAATACTCAGCAACCATTTCAAGGCTGAACCTGTGAGTGTTGACCCGAAACCTTTACATAGGCATGCCTCCTTGATATCAGGGGTCATGTAGATCACCTCCATTCTTTCCATATATTAAGCTACGTGTTCTTCTAGGTCAGTTGTGCCATCGTACAGTTTCATACTGGGAGTCTGGATCCTCTTGGGTATTTCCACATCACATATTGGGGGAGCGAACCTTGATAGTCGATGACTCGATGGTGCTACTTCAGGGATAGGCTGGGCCACTCCAGGAACACTCGAGATCATCTCTTTCAATTTTCTGAGTTCCCTTGCAACTGCTGGGCTTAAACATGTATCCTGCATAGATTCATTAGTATGAGCATTAAAATTAGGGGCCGCAAGGATGTTACCATCATCCTGGGTAGTGTTGCCCCCAGGATTCGCGGTAGATTCCCTGAATGTAGACATCCTAGGTTTGTCAGCCAAGGTAGTGTAATCAGTAGCAAACGCAGGCCTTGGATCTACGATTTGAATGTCATTTGCTAGACTAGATCCGTTCCCAGGACTAACGTATTGTAGCCTTCTTGTTGGGCTATACATTGTAAGGCATGAACATTAGATTGGGCTTTCATTGATTTGGGCTTAAGGTGTTTACGATTTGGGCTTCTTGGACCGATTTCTTTATGTTTATGATTGGGCTTAGGGTTTTGTAGAGGGTAGTATATAAACCCTCATAGTGTTTATGATTGGTTAGCTTTTGAATTTACGATTCTGTCTCTCTTGTTGTTTACGATCAGATTTCATTAGCTCAAGAAAGTATTGTTTATCATTCAAGATTTGATCTTTGGGTTGTTTATCTCTTTGTCAAATCTATTTCTTCTACTTTCTTCTTGAATCAATCATGTACAAGGATTCCGCACTTGTACTAGATCAAAATATCGTGAACGGTTGTTGATTCTGGACCAACAATTGGTATCAGAGCCAAGAATCACTGATTCGAGGTTCTCACGGTATTGGATTCAAGTGTTTTCTGGAAAAAGGTTCGATTTTTAAAGGTTTTGAAGCTGTTCGAGGTGTTTACGATATGCACTGTTGCTGTTCTTGAGGTTTACGACAATTTTCTGGGTTTGTTTGTGTGTTTACGACTGCATGTGTTTGAAGATCATCATCGGAATCATGTTTACGAGTTCAAGCTTCGATTTTTATCCGATTACGACCAAGAAACTGGTGTTTACGACATTTTCTTATCGGAATTGAGAGTTTACGACTTTTATTTGGCGGAATCATCAATCGTAATCGAAGTTTACGATTTACTCGGTCGGGATCGACGTTTACGATTTGCTTCCATCGTAATCGGTGTTTACGATCCGGTGTTTACGACTCGCTGTGGTCTCAATCGTAATCGAGTGTTCTCAATCGTAATCGAGTGTTCTCGAATCGTAATCGAGTGTTCTCGATCGTAATCGAGTGTTCTCGATCGTAATCTCTTCTTTTTGGACATTTGGACTTTATTTTTTAAGTTTTCTTACGTTATGGATTTCGAACCAAGCATGTATCAGAAGTTGGATTTTGAGATTGGATCCATCACTCGCCCACCAAGACTCACATCGGCGGATAACTTTCTGGAGTGGAAATATAGGTTTGAAAACCACTTGAAGAGTGTTGATCTAAGACTATGGAGAGCAGTAATTCATGGGCCATACACGGCTACACATTCAGAAGGAGTTAATGCGGGGAAAGCTAAAAAGGAAGACGAATATGATGATGATGATTGGGAAAGATGTAACAAAGATGAGAGGGCGTTTGCTATCATGACTATGGCACTAACACCAGATATTGCACAAGGATTTAAGCACTACAAGACAGCAAAGCAACTCTGGAATGCTTTGGTAGTGGCATATGAGGGAAATCCAGACATAAAGGCAAGCCGTAAGCAAATGCTGAAGCAGAAATTCAATATGTTCAACCACATTCAAGGAGAATCCTTTGAAGCACAAGTGCAAAGGTTCGTGTCTCTGATGGCCGAAATGTCAAGCTACAATGTTGAACCAGATCAGGAAGATAAGAATCTGAAGCGGCTGAATAGCTTACCTAAATCCTGGAATACCAACATCTCTATCATTAAAGACAACAACAAGCTGAGTGAGCTATCTCTTGATGAGTTGATCAACAAACTGAGGGGTCAAAGGTGTCACTCCTACCAGAACACTATCTAAGGGATGTCCTATCTCATGTGTTCCTGATTCAGATCTGTCTATCTGATCCTCCTCAAAGATTATTCCTATGATATCTCTAGAGTTATCTTGAGGAACATTGTTCTTGCCCTTGTTTGAGAAACTAATTCCTATTCCACCCTTGTCTTTTCCCATTCTAACATCAGTTATACAGGAGTTCAAAGATTTTCTAGCCTTAAACATTCTTTTGCTTTTTGTTTGATTCATATCAAATTTAACCTGCAACTCATTGTACTTATGTGTGATCTCATCTACCTGATTCCTAAGCTCAGCTATTTCTAACTTAGCATTGTCATACAGGAGAGTTTTCTCAGTTGCCAGTTTTTGATATTTTACTATGTCTAGCTTTTGTGCTTTAACCTTCTCCTCATTTTTCTGCCATCTACCCTTAAATGAACTCCTTTCACACTTTATCTCAAACAATTCTATCTGATAGTTTTTACAGATTTGTCTAAGACCAGGAATTATACGAGCACAAGTGCGATCAGAACATACCTTGAGGTTTTCAGCTTCAGCAACGAAGGCTTCTTTATCTTCCACAGGAGTTTCATCAGTAACAACAAAAGCATGCTCTTCCTCTTCATCCCTTTCCATGGCAGCAATCATTGCATGAGACATACTAAACTCTTTCAATTGAGGTGTCCAATCATAACCACCACCTTCTTGAACAACCAATGCCTTTGCCTCTCCCTTTCCTTCACCTGCTTTCCTTTCTTCTCCCCTTTCTCTCTTAGGCTTGCTACACTCTCTTGCAAAATGCCCATACTCATCACAATTGTAGCACCTCAGCTTGCTTTTGTCAAACCCCATCCTGATCTTGTCTTGATCTTTCCAGACGTTTCTCCCAGTCTTCGCCATGAATTTCTTTGCTCTGAAGACCGCCATAGCCATCTGCCATGAGACATCCAACATCTCAACATCTTCAGGATTTATCTGGTCTAGCTCACCCGATAACATATCAGTACGTACAAGAGTTCCGGCCATGAGAGCATGGTAGATGTTCATAAAACCCATACCAAGAGCAAAATTGGGATCATTCGTATCATCAGTGTCACACCCCCAAATAACCACTAACGGAGTTTATACCGTTAAGGGGTGCGAGCAAACAGGACCACAACCATTAGTTACAAATACTAAACGAATCAGAGTTAGTCCAAACATATGTCATAAATTAAAGTCTCATGATACGCAGCGGAAAAATATTATCTTAGCACTAACCACGTGCTTTACAAATTCATTGTTTTAAATTCCCAAATAGTTTAAACAAAAATAAAATGTCTTCATGTGCCATGCCAACCCGCTCCGGATACTCCTCAGCGATCTGCAAAAGTTTAAACCACGCAAGTGTCAACCTAACGGTTGGTGAGTTCACAGTGGGCTTGTCATGCAGTGGCCCGGTCTCATAATCATAATCGTGTCAACATGTACTTATGAAATGTTTATTTGTGAAAAGCAATGCTTAGTGATATCCATAATCATAGTATTGTGGTTTAGTAAAAGTAATGTCCGTAACATACGTTATCGGGTATGTACTAGTTTTGTATAGTTAAAGTGCTCAACCGATACCACGGGTAGCTAATCCGTTGTTCCATGCACTAAGGAAGTTTGTACCAAAGCTGACTGATAGTTTTCGTAGTGGCAGCGCCATCATCTATTTTGTTTTGCGGACCTACGTCATCGCGGCTTTGTCTCTCCCGTGTCCTCTCGGGATCACGGTCAGATAGGCTGATATTGTACCTCCGTGCACTTCCCGTGTCACGAGGCGGAGTTTGTCAAACTCCAGTAGATCTACCCAACATCCCCTCGCTTTACAATTAATGGTACAATTAGTTGAGGACTTTTTCAGTTATAAGGCAATCCTTAGAAATCATGTGATATCATGTGGTTAGACTTTAACCTACACTGGCCATATTAAAATGGTTTACTTTGGGTTCTCATGAATCCCGAAAACATTTTCAGTTTCGTTTTAGAAATAGTTGTTTAAGTATTTCGCAAGTGTCTCCCATAAAACACTTCAAGTTCATCAAGTGGGTGCCAAGCACTCCTAAGTTTTCAAGTTCATCAGAGAGGTGCATAGCTCTCATAAGGTTGTCAGCATTGTTTCTCATTGAGTTATTCAGTGTGACCCAAACGGATTCACGGGAAATGGGTTAGTGACACTCACATTTGGTTGCACTGCTACACTTGCTAAGTAATCCAAATATTGTTTGCTTAACGAAGACCTAAGAACACGTTTAGGTCTTAAGTATTAGTTTTGTGTCTAATATTTAATTTACGTCACTATGGCCCATAACATAGCACGTTGGAACTATGACACGACATACCGACACACGACACCGATGGTTGATCATAAACGAGGGTTCACATAACTCAGAAATCAAAGCATGTTTCATTATTGCATAATCAGGTAAGTCATGGCATAGCATTCAATTAAGTTGCACAAGTTTGGGTTTTGGTCTTGGCACAGTTTCGCTATACAGTGTCGCTACACAGTTTCGCTGTGCACGGGCAGCACTTTCGCTAGGGAGTACCCGATGACACAGTTTCGCTAGCTAGTTTCGCTCGAAACTAGTTTGAACTTTCGTTCAGGTTGGTTCGCTCGGTAGTTTCGTTCGAGCAGGTCTACTTAGTTTCGCGGGCGACACTATAGTTTCGCTACATAGTATCGCTGGATGCATTTTCAAACAGTTTCGCCCAGAGAACACACAGTGTCGCTGGTCGCGGAAAACTCACAAATCACCCTAAAAATCAATCTAACAGCTTCCATACTTCATGTGATTCAATATTTAGCATGCATAATCATTTACCAACATTAAACAGTAAGTTTTAACACTTTAAACATGGATTTTCATCATCAAATCACCAAAAACACATTTTAAACCTAGAATGACCTAATTAGCATAAATCTTCATTATGGCATGATTTTACACGTAAAGTTGCAGACTTTATAACAGATCTAGCATTCCTAAGCATCATATCAGAAGATCAATTGATTCTATGAAGATCTAAGCATGCTTTAAAGTAAAACACATAGAAAATGCATGAAGAATAGTTTTGGGACTCACGATTCGATCTAGGGTCCGAATGGATGAGATGAGATGATGGTTTCTTGGTGGTTTTCTCGGATGGCCAGAAATCTCGAGAGAGCAGATGGAGAGTGGTGTGTGTTTTGTGTGAAATGGTGCAAATGGGAAGTAACTAGGGTTTTATAAAATATATATATCAGGGGCTAGTTTCGCTGGCAGTCTCGCTGGCCAAGCGAAACTGGCTCTGAACACATGTAAGTCAAGCAGTTTAGCCGGCTACCGAGCGAATCTACAGTTTCGCCCGGTAGTTTCGCTGGAAACCAAAAGGGGTCAATTTACATTCTATCATCAATACTAAATCATGCGTTTAAATCACATTGCACATAATGACAATAAATAAATAAACACATAACACATATGGACGGGTTCGGTGATCAACCAAAGGTCATGGACGTATTCGGCCTAGTTAAGCATTAGTTACTAAGTTAACACTTATAACGTAACTAACGGAGATTGTCTAACGGAAGTTAACCTTGGAATTCTCGGATGTCACATCATCCCCTTGTAAGTGGAATTTTCGTCCCGAAAATTATTCTTGCGTTGTAGCGTTTGCAGCCTCAGCTGTCGTTGTTGCTGTTGTTGCTGGGGAAAGAAAGCAAAAGTTTTAGGGTCGTCACATCCTCCTCCTGTTAAAGGAATTTTGGTCCCCAAAATTAAATCATACCTTGAGTTTCCGTGGACGTTTGCTCGAACAAGTGAGGATACTTTTTCTTCATTTGATCCTCTCGTTCCCAAGTATATTCAGGTCCACGCTTTGAGTTCCATCGAACCTTGATGATCGGAATCTTGTTACGTTTGAGGGCCTTCTCCTCGCGTCCCATGATTTCCACCGGTTGCTCAATAAATCTCAGATGTTCATCAATTTCCAATTCCTCCAAAGGAATTATTTCGATGTCTACGGCCAGACACTTCTTCAGATTCGAGACGTGAAACACGTTCTGAACTCCATCGAGTTCTGCAGGGAGTCGTAATCGATAGGCCACCGGGCCTACTTCCCCGATGATTTCAAATGGACCGATATAGCGAGGATTCAGCTTTCCACGCTTTCCGAAGCGTATCACTCCTTTCCAGGGAGATACCTTCAATAGTACCTTGTCGCCTACCTCGAACTTCAAGGGTTTACGGCGTTTGTCGGCATAGCTCTTTTGTCTGCCATGTGCTGCGGCTATCCGCTTTCTGATTTGAATAATTCGTTCAGTTGTATCATAAACGAGTTCCGGTCCGGTGAGTCCCTTCTCACCCGTTTCGGCCCAACACACGGGCGATCTACATTTTCTGCCATAAAGAGCTTCAAAAGGTGCTGCACCAATGCTCGTATAATAACTGTTGTTGTAGGAGAACTCCACCAACGGAAGGTGAGCCTCCCAGTCTTTACCGAAGTCGAGAACGCAAGCTCGGAGCATGTCTTCCAAAGTCTGAATAGTTCGTTCCGTCTGTCCATCGGTCTGCGGGTGATAAGCTGTACTCATATCCAGTCTGGTTCCCAGTGCTTCTTGCATAGATTGCCACAGTCGGGAAGTAAATTGAGGATCTCGGTCGGAGATAATGGTCTTAGGCAACCCATGAAGTGCCACAATTCGATCGATGTACAGCTTAGTTAACTTATCCATATTGTCATTTTCCCTCATTGGAATAAAGTGTGCAGATTTGGTTAGTCGATCAATGATAACCCAAATCGCATCCGGTCGATTCGATCGATGAGGCAATCCCATTACGAAATCCATGGAGATATCCTCCCATTTCCATTCTGGGATCTTTGGTTGTTGCAATAGCCCAGAAGGCTTTTGGTACTCGATCTTAACTCTTGAGCATGTTAAACACTTAGCCACATATCGCGCAATGTCGGCTTTCATATTCGGCCACCAATACAAGTTCTTCAAATCTTGGTACATTTTGTCCGATCCAGGGTGCACCGAATACCTTGACTTGTGAGCCTCATCCATCACGAGCTCACGGAGATTTCCAAGTAAAGGAACCCAAATTCTGTCATTGTAATATCTGAGTCCGTCGGGCTTAATTTCGGAGTTACCATCCACCCCTCGCAGTGCTTCAGCTGCGAAAGTTTCTTCTTTCAAAGCTTCTCGTTGAGCATCGCGGATCCGATCCGGCAACCCCGTGTGAATGGTAAGTTGCAACGCTCGTACACGTCGAGGCTTTTCGTACTCTTTTCAGCTTAAGGCATCAGCCACAACATTGGCTTTTCCCGGGTGATACTTAATCGCTAAGTCATAATCATTTAGGAGCTCGACCCACCTTCGTTGTCGCATGTTGAGGTCCTTTTGTTCAAAGATGTGTTGCAAGCTTTTGGGGTCGGTAAATATCGTGCACTTTGTTCCGTAGAGGTAATGTCTCCAAATCTTGAGTGCAAATACGACGGCTCCTAATTCCAAATCATGTGTTGTATAATTCTTCTCAGTATCCTTCAGTTGCCTGGACCCGTAGGCAATCACTTTGTCTCGTTGCATCAACACGCAACCGAGTCCTTGAATGGATGCATCGCAATAGACCACAAAGTCGTCAACCCCTTCGGGTAACGAGAGAATCGGAGCTGAACATAACATGTCCTTAAGAGTTTGAAACGCGTGTTCTTCTTTTTCACCCCATCTATATTGCACTCCTTTGTGCGTAAAAGCTGTTAAGGGTTGAGCCAATTGCGAGAAACCCTTAATGAATATTCGGTAATATCCGGCAAGTCCCAAAAATTGTCGGATTTCGGTCGGCGCTCTCGGAGTAGACCAATTCTTGATAGCTTCCACTTTAGCTGGGTCGACATGAATTCCATCCTGATTAACAATGTGTCCAAGAAACTGGACTTCGCGAATCCAAAAGTCGCACTTTGAAAACTTGGCGTAAAGCTGTTCCTTGCGGAGTAATTCCAAGATAAGTCGTAGGTGTCTCTCGTGTTCCTCCTTTGTCTTGGAGTAGATTAAGATATCGTCGATGAAAACTATCACAAACTGATCGAGGTACGGCTTGCACACTCGATTCATCAGATCCATAAATACAGCGGGCGCATTAGTTAGCCCAAACGGCATAACTAAAAACTCGTAATGACCATACCGAGTTCTGAAAGCAGTCTTGGGGACATCCTCATCGCGAACACGAAGTTGGTGATATCCAGACTGTAGATCAATCTTTGAAAAGTAGCTCGAACCTTGCAGTTGGTCGAAAAGATTGTCTATTCGAGGAAGTGGATACCGATTCTTGATCGTAACCTTGTTAAGCTCTCGGTAGTCGATACACATTCGGAACGTTCCATCTTTCTTCTTAACAAACAATACTGGTGCTCCCCACGGAGACGAACTCGGACGAATAAATCCTTTGTCGAGTAATTCTTGAAGTTGTGCGGAGAGTTCGTTGAGTTCGCTTACCGCCAAACGGTAAGGTGCGCGTGCAATCGGGGCGTCTCCAGGAGCTAAATCGATTCCAAACTCGACTTGTCGAAATGGAGGCAAACCAGGCAGATCATCAGGAAATACATCTTGGAAGTCGCGGACTATCGGGTAGTCGTTGATTCTATGCTCGGGAAGTGTCATGTCGGTGACGTTTGCAAGTACCGCGAAGTGTCCCTTACGAAGGCACTTTTGAGCTTTAAGAAACGAAATAATACCGGTGACTGTTCCACCTTTTTCACCTTGAACTGTTAACACTTCACCGTCTTCGAGTGGAATACGAATCACTTTTTCTTGACATAAAATTTCCGCTTGGTTTTCAGATAACCAATCCATTCCTACTATGACATCAAAACTACCAATCGGGAAAGGCATAAGATCGATTCCTAACGTATGGCCAGCTAGTTCTAGCTTACAGTCCTTAACTATCTGAGTCATATCATGAAGTTTACCGTTTGCTAACTCTACCACATACTTAGCATCTAAGGCAATCGGTTTATCATTAATTAGCTTAGCAAACTTAGTGGAAATAAAACTTCTTTCAGCACCAGAATCAAACAATACAGTAGCAAAGAAACCCTTAAGGATGAATTTACCGTTAATCACGTTGGCGTCGTTACGAGCTTCTCCTTGACCCATGACGAAAGCTCTTCCTCTGCCATTTCCACCATTCCCGTTGCCATTACCATCCGCCATTACCATTCCCACCATTGTTTCCTTGATTACCATTTCCCTGTCTTCTCAACTGTGGGCAGTCCCTTTTAATGTGGCCTTGAACACCACATTCATAGCAGTTCCCATTACCATTTCCTCTGGGAGCTTCATTGTTGTTATTACGGTTCTGACCATTGTTGTTCCCATTGCCCCGGTTGTTTCCATAGTGGTTGTTGCCATGATTGTTGTTGTTGTGCTTTAGGCGGTTTTGTTGCTCGGGAAGAATCGTCCAATAGTCCTTCGCCTCATGGCTTTTCTTGCCACACCTTTCACAGCTCGAATGCCTCCTACAAATACCAGCGTGATGCTTTCCACACTTGTTACACATGGGTAGGTTACCCTTGTAGTTGCTTTGACCATTACCGCCCTGGCGGTTGTTTCCACTGTTGTTCCCAGACCTTTTGCTTTGGCCTTGGGAGTTATAAGACCTCCCAGTGCTGTTTCCCATACTCTGATTGTTCATTGAGTTTTCAAGAGCTTCATCATCAGCTTTTCTTTTGCCACTTAAGGCTGTCTTCTCTGTGGCTTTTGCAGGAAGTGTACCCTTCTCAATTTCCTGATCAGTAAGCTTGTGAGCCAAATGGATGGCTTGCTGCACGGTCGTGGGGTTGCTGGCAGTCACTAGTCCCTTGATTTGAGGCGCGAGGCCTTCCAGATAACGCTCAATGCGTTTGAACTCAGCATCAACCATTGTGGGGCACAAGACCGTGTACTCATGGTAACGCGCAGTGTACTGTTCGACTTCAGACCCAGTCATTTTCAGATTCAAGAATTCGCCCTCTAACTTCTTTACTTGGTCACGGGGACAGTACTCCTCCATAATCAGTTCCTTAAACGCTTCCCATTCCATGTTATTGGCCGCATCTAACCCAATCATCTGGATTTCGGCATTCCACCAGGTGAGAGCAGCTCCCTCAAAGGTACCAGTCGCATATTTCACTTTGCTCTCAGCAGGGCAGTTGCACATAGAGAAGACCTTTTCAGACTTCTCGATCCACCTGAGGAGTCCTACCGCTCCTTCTTCGTCGGAAAACGTTATTGGCTTGCAGTCCATGAAGGACTTAAACGTGCAGTGATGGAGGTTTCCCGATGCATAAATAGTTCGGGTTTTAAGTTTTAAACAAGTCAAAATATAATTCGCTTTGTGCCCTAACCGGCATAATAATTACCCTGCGCGGAGAAGGTAGCTTGGACGCCTGCCACTGCGGCTTGCACGTGTTCGTTTATCATAGCTTGCAGTTGTGCAGGCGTCAGGTTAATGTTGTTCCTCCCGTGTCCTCTTCCAGGCATTTTCTGGACAGTTAAAGTAGCGAGTGTTCAGTCACAGTTATACTCTATACATATCCCATAATATGTATATTAACAACTTCCCGTTATCCCACTATTAGTCCAGAAAAATTTTCGTGCAAAATCGAGGCGTCGTCGGAGAACGTCGTAAGTCGTAAGTACTATCGTCGAAAGTCGGCCTTCCCATAAAAGTCACCGTCGGCGTAGTCATCGTAGTAGAAATCAGGACGTAGCGTGTAGCATCGTTTCGTTGTCGCTTTCCCCCGGAACAGTGTGCGTATTAGCGTTCGCCTTTCGTATTCGTGTGTGAAAATTTTCCTAAGGTTTTCCGTTAGACTACTTAGACACGGTCTATATATATATTTATATATATATATATATATCTATACTACTATATAATACATATTGGTTCATGGGGGCATTTTTGTCATTAAATTCCTTAATTTTAAGACGCGTACAAGAGTTTTTGCAATGTGTACAAGTAATTTAAGCATCAATTATAAATCTTCAAAGTCAGATAAGTTAAATTCCTTCATAATATGAGGTTAATATGGGTATTAACCACACTACCTCCTAACACACGCAAGACCGACCTCGAGAACTCGCAAGCCGCTTCTTTCATCGTCGTTTTCAAGACAGCCTCGATTCTTCATCTCTCAGTATCCTATCACGCGTAATGATCACCGGCCGTTTCTCTTCCCTGTAACGGTCACGCGTGATCTTTTTGAATTCGATTACCTACCATACTTAATGATCGCGCAGCTCTCTCCCTTCCAAAATGTGACGGTCTCCTCTCTCTCAAAGCCACTGCTCCGTCTTCTCCATCGGCGACGAGGATTTGGTTTTCGTGGCCCAGTGAGGAACAACGACGAACTCATAAAACTTCTGTCCGGTGTAACCACGGGTAAGTTTTTCTTTCGATTTTAGTTTCATATAATTAGGGTTTTGCGTATACGATTCAATGTATGCCTGTTTATGAATTGTTACAATTTTGTGGTTTAAACCTTAATTTCTTAGGGCTACACCAGAAAAGGAACGATTCATTTTTTTAAGTCGACATCTACAGGTTAGATTCTTCACCTTCACAAATATTTTGTTTGCTAGATGATGTTCTTGACACCTACATCTTCGATTTCGAAAAGGGGACCTGATTTTGCATCATTTCTTCAACAACAGTTATGGCTCTATGAATGAACCATGAATTGCCTGTACTTGGATCCGACTATCCGAAATTTTCATATACGAGGTCTGCGTCTCTCAAATCATATATCTATATATCTGATTTTAGACTTAATTTTCTCGATTTAAATTTGTTGTAGCTTAAAGATTTCTCAGTTGCTTAAATCCATGAGGTCCGTTTCTTGATTCTGTTCAGAAATTTGTTTGTTTGTATGCATCTTTATTGATTTTAATAAAGTTGAGAATCTGTGTTTATCAAACCTGTGTTCAGAATTTTGTTTGTCTGTTTGTATGATTAACTAACTGCTCCTTTCAGATATTCGGTTTCTTGATTCATGATGTTCTCTTACTTTTTTGGGTTTTTTTTTCTTTATTTGAACCACTGAAGTTGAAAGAGCAAGGACATAAATTTTTAATATATACACAATTTCAGCACATGTTGGATTTGTTAGAAGATTGTTTCAATAACAAGGTATTTTTTATCATTATTATACATCTAAATCTTGTAACATAATAATACAGTAGGGTTGGTCGATTAAAAAACTCATTGATGTAATCTTTAAACGTTCTTAGAAATGGCTATATACACGCATTGATGGATGTCGGTCGATTCAAAAACTCTCTTTCATTTATCATTATTATACATCTAAATATTCTAACATAATAATACAAGAGGGTTGTTAGATGTGGCTCCATGGGTAACTGATTCAAATGGTTTGTTCTGATGCTATGGTAGGGTTCAAAGTGAAGAAGAAAGGGTTGAATCAGAGAGAAAGATTGATAATAAATCATGTCTCTTTAAATACCTGTAACTATTCTTATTAAAGAACGTCATCATGCTTAGTAATCATTTTAAATTTAAATTGCAACCGTAGTGATTTTAAGGCGGATAATATTTTACATGGACCTGATGGATTATGGAAGTTATGTGATTTTCGTAGTACTTCAACGAATTATAAGTTTTGAGGAGCTAGAAGAAGTTGGCATCGAAGAAGATAATATAAGAAAGCACACAACACCATAAGGAAACACTGTGGCAAAATGAGCAGGTTGGGTAAAATGTTAAAATGGGTTTGGGTTGAAAACAGCTTGGCTTAGCCCCCAAATATACTGATGCTAAACTTTTACTTTGTGCAGGCCCTAGGGTGTCTTCTATTCCACATTTGTTATTTCAAGTCTACATTCAGGTGAATCAAAGCTACAAGTTTGTGGAATATATCAAGCATGTGTAGATCCATGTCCATGTCCACTCATGCTACATTGATTGATGTTGGTGCGGTTTTAAATTAATGGTCTATTACCTGATGTATTACAGAAGTCATTACCATAAAGGCCACCTGAAATGCTCCAAACTGACACGACTGAAGGTAAGACACCAAATTTTTATCCATCTGTTTCTTTGATCTTTGTTTAATCACAATACAGTGTGCACATGTTGAAATGAAAATTTAATTTGTTTATAAGACACTCATGAGGTTGTATATCTATTATTTGGTATTAAATCTTTATTTTTATTATCTAAAGTAGACGTGCCAAGAGGGGTCCACTAATGGGTTTAAGTTAAAAGGACCATCCATTTTTAGTACTGGTCATCATGAGGTTGTAACACACCAGTTTTTTTAGATATATTTTTATTTACTTTTTCTAAAATACATTTTGGGGCTAGATGCATTATATTGGCCCAAGTTACCACTCCTCTCAAGACTTAGATTTCTTTAATATCATCAAACTCAGCCATTGAGTTTATATTTTTGATGCTAATGGTGGGTATTAGTTATGCTTAATGACATGCAGTGAAAGGATATTAGTTATGCTTAATGACATGCAGTTTTGGTTTACTCTATTCTCACTTCAGTTGGTACGTTATATTACTTGAGCTAAATGCTTTTTGGTTAAATAGGTACAGAGTTCAGACTGTTCAAACAAGTAAGACTTATTAAATTGGTAAGATTTGATAAACAAGTCAACAACATGATTTAACTCAGCTTTACAATGTAGATGAATCAGATGTGTAAACGATTCAGGTTGGTGAAACCACACCCCTTTGATATATGGGTCAATTGCTAGAAAACATGTCACGTAAAATATTGAACCTGTTATGGCAGCTTATAAGGACTTTTTTTTGGTTGTTTTGTAATAAGATGACAAGAGGTTTGAGCCAAAGTGTCTAATTTTGGGTCATAGAGTATATACTACAATCACTTGCGTCTTTTATTTGTCCATCGGTTGAACTATTGAAGAAAAAATAAGTATTGCATGATTATAATGTCCAGTTAATTACATGAGTCATTAGGGCTTTCAACAAGGATCTCCATGAATACAGATGGGTACTTCCTTCATAGTTTGCTAAAGGTTATTTGATTCTCAATTTGAATTCTAAATTACTTCAGGTTCAGTCATGGTAGCTACAAAGTTTCTAAATTGTTGAGTATGTGTGCATTATCTTCTTTTTATGTCAGTGTTTTTAGTTTCGTTGTAGAGACTAATTGGATTGTTTTACTAGGTTGGCATAGTATCCAAAAGTGTCACTTCTTAAAAAGACTTTCTTGATGGGCAGATATCCACCACATGGACCAAGGGCCAGGAAAGAGCGGGGCGACATGGGGTAGGATAACGGAAGCTCATGATTATAATTCACCCCATGATTTTCATATTTCAACATGCGTAAATGAATTGAGACCAAATAATCACAATGAGGTTACTATAGAGGAAAGGATATTTTCATTGTCACCCTCCCTATACATAATCAAGAGCTGGGAAACCAATTTGGCACAATTATTCGGTTTTGGTTACAATGGGGGTTAACGCCCCTGCTAGGACAGTGAGTAGTAAATTAGTAACTGTTTTTTTCTTTTAGTGATTGGTCAATTTTTTTAAGCTACATCAAGTTTGTCCTGGCATCTTTATTTGATTTCATTTGAACCTAAATTTATTGGACGGTTATAGTTTAGGACCTGCGTGTTTGAAAGATACTGTTGATTTTTTTTTCATATTGTGTAGGTTATGTCATACTACTTTTATCAGGGTATCGAAGGTCCTGCTGATGCTGACTTGCTTCACCTGCAAGAGGATGAATACTATATTGAAATGTCACCATCTCACTTTGACTTTACTTTGCATTAATGTTTACTTGTGTACCCTGTAAATTTCAGTTTGCTTTCTGCTTTTTTCACATATTTGTCATGTGGGTGTAGGTTGACTAGAGTGGTGGGTAGTTATCTTTTTCCTACATTGTAATTTGATCAAGAAAAATAAAATATATAAGTTTTCACTTTTTATATTTTTAAACTATTTTCTTTTAATATCTTTTGAAGTTATGTCATTTGATCAAGAAAGAGTGTATATTTGTCAAATAGAAAGATAAAGTCCCATCAATATTGTAGTATTTGTACGTGTTTTAATAAAATTAATTATTGAATTATTTATATTTTTTCTAATTGATAGGATATTTGTTAATGGAAAAGTCGTTGTAAGAGCACAAGATGGTGAAGATTCTATGAAGCTAAGAGTTAAGCACCATCCATAATAGGTTTGTGTAATTTGATATGGTGTTATTAGCCGTTCTAAAAAGAATAATATAAAGGTTATTAAGAGTTTGTTAAGGTGTTTGCCAACGTGAGATAAGAAACTCTTGATTCTTAGTTGAAGGTTTTGAGTTTAAATTCAGACATTTTTATTTAGTTCCCAGCCTAAAAATTACGAACATAAAATCACAATATATAACATTATCAAGATTATTAAACTATAAAATAGTAAGAAAATGGGAGTAATGGGGTGAAAACCTGAATGTGGAGGCTAATGGTTTCATTCATTTGGTAAAATATTTTTATTTTTGACCGGTGGAGATTAGAATATTAGATAGAATAGAACTAACAGACGTACAATGAAATGTATATCACGAGAGAATTGATAAAGTAACAAAAAACAAGCACCGCGTTAGTTGTTGTCGCCGCCGACACGCATATATCACATTGTAAATTGTCATTGGGAAGCATCTTGCTAAAAGAAACGAATACCACGATGGTAAACTGTCACGCCGAAGTAACGCGCGAACAAAAGACGAATAACACACTATAAACTATTGCCGCCGCAACGCGCGGGCACACAGCTAGTATATATATATATATATATATATATATATATATATATATACATACGTACTAAGCCTTTACTTACACAGCAGAGCGAGTATCCCAGGTTGGCACGTAAATATTTTTTTTGGGAATTTGTTCGTTCGTTTGTAACTAAGGTTTTCAAGTTGCAGTTTCCAAATCGTTTTTCAAAAATGATTCCAGTTCTCTGCAACTTATGGCTCTGATACCAATCTGTAACACCCCCAAATAACCACTAACGGAGTTTATACCGTTAAGGGGTGCGAGCAAACAGGACCACAACCATTAGTTACAAATACTAAACGAATCAGAGTTAGTCCAAACATATGTCATAAATTAAAGTCTCATGATACGCAGCGGAAAAATATTATCTTAGCACTAACCACGTGCTTTACAAATTCATTGTTTTAAATTCCCAAATAGTTTAAACAAAAATAAAATGTCTTCATGTGCCATGCCAACCCGCTCCGGATACTCCTCAGCGATCTACAAAAGTTTAAACCACGCAAGTGTCAACCTAACGGTTGGTGAGTTCACAGTGGGCTTGTCATGCAGTGGCCCGGTCTCATAATCATAATCGTGTCAACATGTACTTATGAAATGTTTATTTGTGAAAAGCAATGCTTAGTGATATCCATAATCATAGTATTGTGGTTTAGTAAAAGTAATGTCCGTAACATACGTTATCGGGTATGTACTAGTTTTGTATAGTTAAAGTGCTCAACCGATACCGCGGGTAGCTAATCCATTGTTCCATGCACTAAGGAAGTTTGTACCAAAGCTGACTGATAGTTTTGGTAGTGGCAGCGCCATCATCTATTTTGTTTTGCGGACCTACGTCATCGCGGCTTTGCCTCCCCCGTGTCCTCTCGGGATCACGGTCAGATAGGCTGATATTGTACCTCCGTGCACTTCCCGTGTCACGAGGCGGAGTTTGTCAAACTCCAGTAGATCTACCTAACATCCCCTCGCTTTACAATTAATGGTACAATTAGTTGAGGACTTTTTCAGTTATAAGGCAATCCTTAGAAATCATGTGATATCATGTGGTTAGACTTTAACCTACACTAGCCATATTAAAACGGTTTACTTTGGGTTCTCATGAATCCCGAAAACATTTTCAGTTTCGTTTTAGAAATAGTTGTTTAAGTATTTCGCAAGTGTCTCCCATAAAACACTTCAAGTTCATCAAGTGGGTGCCAAGCACTCCTAAGTTTTCAAGTTCATCAGAGAGGTGCATAGCTCTCATAAGGTTGTCAGCATTGTTTCTCATTGAGTTATTCAGTGTGACCCAAACGGATTCACGGGAAATGGGTTAGTGACACTCACCTTTGGTTGCACTGCTACACTTGCTTAGTAATCCAAATATTGTTTGCTTAACGAAGACCTAAGAACACGTTTAGGTCTTAAGTATTAGTTTTGTGTTTAATATTTAACTTACGTCACTATGGCCCATAACATAGCACGTTGGAACTATGACACGACATACCGACACACGACACCGATGGTTGATCATAAACGAGGGTTCACATAACTCAGAAATCAAAGCATATTTCATTATTGCATAATCAGGTAAGTCATGGCATAGCATTCAATTAAGTTGCACAAGTTTGGGTTTTGGTCTTGGCACAGTTTCGCTATACAGTGTCGCTACACAGTTTCGCTGTGCACGGGCATCACTTTCGCTAGGGAGTACCCGATGACACAGTTTCGCTAGCTAGTTTCGCTCGAAACTGGTTTGAACTTTCGTTCAGGTTGGTTCGCTCGGTATTTTCGTTCGAGCAGGTCTACTTAGTTTCGCGGGTGACACTATAGTTTCGCTACATAGTATCACTAGATGCATTTTCAAACAGTTTCGCTGTATAGTTTCGCCCAGAGAACACACAGTGTCGCTGGTCGCGGAAAACTCACAAATCAGCCTAAAAATCAATCTAACAGCTTCCATACTTCATGTGATTCAATATTTAGCATGCATAATCATTTACCAACATTAAACAGTAAGTTTTAACACTTTAAACATGGATTTTCATCATCAAATCACCAAAAACACATTTTAAACCTAAAATGACCTAATTAGCATAAATCTTCATTATGGCATGATTTTACACGTAAAGTTGCAGACTTTATAACAGATCTAGCATTCCTAAGCATCATATCAGAAGATCAATTGATTCTATGAAGATCTAAGCATGCTTTAAAGTAAAACACATAGAAAATGCATGAAGAATAGTTTTGGGACTCACGATTCGATCTAGGGTCCGAATGGATGAGATGAGATGATGGTTTCTTGGTCGTTTTCTCGGATGGCCAGAAATCTCGAGAGAGCAGATGGAGAGTGGTGTGTGTTTTGTGTGAAATGGTGCAAATGGGAAGTAACTAGGGTTTTATAAAATATATATATCAGGGGCTAGTTTCGCTGGCAGTCTCGCTGGCCAAGCGAAACTGGCTCTGAACACATGTAAGTCAAGCAGTTTAGCCGGCTACCGAGCGAATCTACAGTTTCGCCCGGTAGTTTCGCTGGAAACCAAAAGGGGCCAATTTACATTCTATCATCAATACTAAATCATGCGTTTAAATCACATTGCACTTAATGACAATAAATAAATAAACACATAACACATATGGACGGGTTCGGTGATCAACCAAAGGTCGTGGACGTATTCGGCCTAGTTAAGCATTAGTTACTAAGTTAACACTTATAACGTAACTAACGGAGATTGTCTAACGGAAGTTAACCTTGGAATTCTCGGATGTCACATCATCCCCTTGTAAGTGGAATTTTCGTCCCGAAAATTATTCTTGCGTTGTAGCGTTCGCAGCCTCAGCTGTCGTTGTTGCTGTTGTTGCTGGGGAAAGAAAGCAAAAGTTTTAGGGTCGTCACAATCAGGGTTGATGCCTCCACTTGAACTTCCTTGAGGTTGTGCCACAAAAGCAGTTGACTTTGCGACAGAGCTTGTTCCACACCCAGTTAACTTCCCCTCATGCTTAGTCTCCACATCTTCTGACATCAGAGCTTGATTCAGTTTTCCCGCCAAACTAAGAGAGCTTATATGGTTCAACTCTCTCTGCTTGTCATCGATTAGCTTGGACTTGAGTTTGTTGATTAACTCATCAAGAGATAGTTCACTCAGATTGTTGTTGTCCTTAATGATAGAGATATTGGTGTTCCAAGATTTGGGTAAACTATTCAACAGTTTCAGATTCTTTATTTTCCTTATCTGGTTCAACATTATAGCTGGACATTTCAGCCATCAGAGACACAAACCTCTGCACCTGAGCTTCAAAGGTTTCACCTTGTACATGGTTGAACAGATTAAACTTTTGCTTCAGCATTTGCTTGCGGCTTGCCTTTATGTCGGGATTCCCTTCATAAGCCACAACCAAAGCGTTCCAGAGTTCCTTAGCGGTCTTGCAGTGTTTAAAACCTTGAGCAATATCTGGTGTTAATGCCATAGTCATGATGGCAAATGCTCTTTCTGCTTTGTTGCATCTTTCCCAATCATCATCATCATACTCATCTTCCGTCTTAACCTTCCCTGCATTAACTCCTTCTGCGTGAGTAGGTGTGAATGGTCCATGAATTACTGCTCTCCATAGTCTTAGGTCAACACTCTTCAAGTGAATTTCAAATCGATATTTCCATTCCAAAAAGTTATCCGCCGATGTAAGCCTAGGTGGACGAGTGATGGATCCAATCTCAAAATCCAGCTTTTGATACATACTCGATTCGAAATCCATTACGAAAGCTTAGGGAACTTAAATCTAATGTCCAAATGTCCAAACAATAGAGATTACGATTACAAAATCTTGATTACGATCGCAAATGCAAGATTACGATCGGGAACTTCGATTACGATCCGAGCAGAAATCGCATACACCAAATCCGATACAAAATATCGTAAACCTCGATTACGATAACCGATTACGACTCCGATAGTCGTGAACACCTATTTCCGATTAGTAAAAATCGTAAACACCGATTACGATAAGAAGGGATCGTAAACCCAGATTACGACTCCGAGATTCCGGTAACACAAAATCGTAAACGTCAATTACGACCAAGAAAAGTCGTAATCACAAACCAGCGGATCGGAAACACGATAAAGCAGCAGTCTTGGAATCGGAAACGCGATTCCGATGCAAATCTTCAACCAGCTCAGTCGTAAACACCAAGAAAACCCAGAAAATTTATCGAAAACTCGATGAACAGCAGCAGCAGCGATAGTAAACTCCAGAAAGCCTTCAAATCTTCAAAAACCAACCATTTTTCCAGAAACATAGCTTGAATCAATATCGTGTGAGCCTCGAATCAGTGATTCTTGGCTCTGATACCAAATGTAGGTCTGAAATCTGATCACGAACACGATATCTAGTCACAAACGAGTGCGGAATCCTCGTGTGTGATTGATTCAAGAAACAAGTAGAAGAAATAGACTATAACTAAGGTAAAGATCTAATCTTGAATGAGAATCACTACAAGTTAAAGCTGATCGTAAACTAGCAATGAGCACAGAAATCGTAAACAATGTTTGAAAAGCTTCCATTAATCATAAACATGAAAGGCTTATATAGTGCCTTCTTACAAACCCTAGTCCAATAGTAAACACAATAAGCCCAATCATAAACTAAAGAAAATTGGCCCACATGGCTCAAAACATTAACTAATTAAGCCCAAAACCAATAACAAGCTAGCCCAAAACTAATGTTCATGCCTCAAATAAAATATAGCCCAACAAAGCCCAACACAATTAATTAAACTAATTAATTGTAGTAAACCCACTAAGCCCAGCCCAACCTATTTAATACACAAGCCACTAAAACCGACCCTTACAGAGGACTTGGCCCTTGTGAGGCCTATTTTTTTTTGTTTAACCCGTTCTACTTAGTACTTTTTTCAAACTTCGTTTATACATATTTTTCGTATGGTCTTAGCTGCTATCAGGGTTTTTTAGACTTTTTGATGTCTTGAAGAAAATTTCTTGAAAATTTGGCCCTTCATCAGTGCCATATATTATCAGATATTGTAAGTTACTTATACAAAATTTGCCCGTTATACTAGGTATAACTATCTGATATTACATTAAGGTAATTCATAAATAGTACTTCTTTAATTGTTGGGTGTTCCAGGTTCTTGGGATGTTAATCCCGTCAATTGTTGCTAGCCTGTGGGCGCCTTTCCCATTTGCCCACGTGACTTTGTAAGGCCCTTCCCATCTTGGTCCCAACTTACCACAATCTTCTTGTTGCTGGATTTATTTTCTCGTAGCACCAGGTCCCCCGCTCTGAAAGTTACCCCTTTGACTTTTTTGTTGTATTGTATCTCCATCTATCTTTATTAGCAGCTTCTTTAATATCTGATATTTCTCTTCTTTCTTCCAAGAAGTTGAGGTTGAGACGTAGGTCCGACTCATTTTGTTGCCCGGGCATATTTGTTCGTTCAGTGGGGCTTCTGATCTCTGCTGGTATCATTGCTTTTGTCCCGTATGTCAGACTGAAGGGGCTTTCCCCCGTGCTTGACTTTGGTGTTGTTCTGTGAGCTCATAGTACATGTGGGAGTTCTTCCACCCAGCATTTCTCCTTCCTTCCCAGCCTTGCTTATATGCCTTCTACTATACTTTTGTTTGCCCTTTCAACATGTCCATTGCTTTGTGGGTGAGCCACTGAAGTGAACACTTGGTCTATCCCGGGCTCTAAGCACCATTTTATGAACTTTTTGTATGTGAATTGGCTCCCATTGTCACTTATCAAGGTTTGTGGTATGCCAACCCTGCAGATAATGTTTTCCTATATAAAACGCAAAATTTGCTTACTCGAGATTGTGGCAAGGGGCTTAGCCTCTATCCATTTGGTGAAGTAGTCTATGGAAACCACCAGGAATCTTACTCTTCCTGGAGCTTCTAGGAAGGGGCCCATTGTATCAATTCACCATTTCTGGAAGGGCCATGCTGAACTTACTGGTACTAAGTCATGTCTTGGGTGCCTTGGGATGGGTGCATGTATTTGACAATTGTCACACCCCTTGATTTCATCAATTACACTCTTGTACATACCTGGACAGTAGAAGCCGACCCTTTGAGCTCTGGAGAAAATTATCTTAGGCCCTGCGTGCAATTTCTCTTGTTACCGCAGCTGCTTCACTTTCGCTCATGCATTTCAGGAGTGGGCCCAGGTAAGACCTTCTATATAGGTGATCACCTTCGAGACAGTAGAGAGTTGATTTTGCTTGGATTTTTCTTGCTTCTTCGTAGTCTATTGGCAATTTTCCTTTAGATAGGTATTCTACGAGAGGGGTCATCCAGGATGTTTCTTCTATGGCCAATATGTCTTCTCCCTCGATGGAAGGGGCTGCAAGTTTCTCTATTTTCACTTCTTTGTCTGGGTCCTTGGATGATATTGAAGCTATTTTGCTCAGGGCATCTGCTTTTTTGTTCTTTGACCTTGGGACATGGATTACTTTGCAATAAGAGAATTCTTTTACGAGATGCTTGACCCTTTCAAGGTATATTTCATCTTCTCATCCTTAGCTTCGTATACCCCGTTTATTTGACTTGTTACCAACATTGAGTCGACGTGTGCCTCTAGGTTTTTAACCTTCATTTTTCTAGCCATTGGCAAGCCAGCTAGAAGGGCCTCGTACTCTGCTTCGTTGTTGGTGGACGTGAAGTCGAATTTCAGAGCACTTGAGATTTCTTTCCCCCTTTGGGCTTGTCAGTATTAGTCATGCCCCACAACCTTCTTCATTTGAAGCCCCGTCAAAGAACAGCTTCCAGGTCTGATAAGGGGCTGCTCCCCTTTTCACCGTTGGGGCAGATCATCTTTCAGCACCTCCTCTGGTGGTATTTCAACTAAGAAATCCACAAGGACTTGGCCTTATTTTGTAGTTTCCCAGCTAAACAGCCCACTTTGCTAGCCTTCATGATACTTCTGGTCTTTTGAGTACAAGCTGCATAGGTTTATCAGTTATTACTTGTATGGGGTGTGCTTGAAAGTACCTAGCTAGCGTTCTGGAGGCATGAATAAGAGATAGTGCAAGCTTCTCGAGTGATGGATATCTTTCTTCCGGGCCTTTAAGGGTCCTTGATAGGAAATAGATTGGTATTTTCCCTTTGTTTGTTTTGAATAATAGCACTGAGCTTACTGCCTGGTCAGAGATGGCTAGGTATAGCTTCAAGGCTTCCCTTTGCCTTGGAATGGCCAGCGTTGGCAATTCAGAGAGGAAAGCCTTGATGTTGTTGAACCCTTCTTCGGCTTCTAATGTCCATACAAACTGATTTTTCTTTAGGCATTTTGTTAGTGTTTTGACTAGGGGCTTGGTTTTGTCGGCCAGCCTTGAGATGAATCTGCCCAGGGATACGAGTTGCCCATTCAAGCTTTGCGCTTCCTTTAGAGTTCTTGGAAATCTGAGGCGAGTGATGGCCTCCACTTTTTCAGGACGGGCCTGAATCCCATCCTTTTTTATTATCATCCCCAGGAACTTTCCTTCTTCCACCCCGAATGAGCATTTACCGGGGTTCAGTTTCATGTTGACCTCTCTAAGGGTCTCTCGAATGTTTCTCTAACGTTGTTAGAGCATATTCCTATGCTATGATGTGTCTCGTGTATTGTATCTATGTGAGAGTGTCTAAGTATTAGTTGTAGTGTCAAGTTCAATGGTGCCATACCAAATGGTACGCTGGACCATATGGTACGCACGTACCAGATGGTGAACCATTTGGTACGCAGGCTGCTTGTCACTAAGTATAAATAGGTTGTGTTAGAATGATAGCTTAACACTTCTGTCATTTCTACACTTTCTGTGTGTGTTCTAGAGAGAGAAACTAGAGAGAGTCTTCTTTGTAATCTTCAAGTGTGTTGATGCATGAACCTTGTGTGGCCGTTATTGTTCGAATTGTCAAACAGACTGATTTTTCGGAAACATGAACTGAGGTCCGAACCTCAGCCGAACTCCAGATTCGGAGTTGTCCGAAGGTGGTCTGAACTCCAAGTTCGGAGGAAGTTCGGAGCAGGTTCGGAGGTTACCCGGTTCGGACAGAATGAAGAAGTATAAATAGTTTCGTCTTTGTATTTCTTTGTAAGTTTCTTTCTTGTGTCTGTGTGTTGAGAGGGGAGGTTCTGTCCGACCTCCCCCAGAGCTTAAACGTTTGTATACTCCTTCGTTATGTAATCATTCGACACGAATCAATGATAAAACTTCCGTCTCATCCATAGAATCGATCCGTATACGGTTTTTCAGTTGGTATCAGAGCTGTTGGCTCTTTCTATGGTCGAAATATATCGTTTTTCTTCATTTTGAGACGTTAAACCTTCGGTTAGGGATGATTGAAAGTGTTTGTGATTGGTTTTTGATCAATCGAGTCTTTCTGAGTCATGTTTTTACCTAACAGAAGCATCTGGATGTTCAAATTCGATCAAATTCTGAGTTTGGTTCGAGTTCAAAAATTTCCAGTTCGAGTTCGGACAAGGTTCGGCCGAAGAACAGATCTGAAAAATAACTGTCGCACCCCCAAAATACCACTAACGGAGTTTATACCGTTAAGGGGCGCGGCTAGACCAGGATCCACAACCATAGTTACAAATACTAAACGAATCAGGGTTAGTTCAAACACAAGATAGAAATCAAAGTCTTTAATTACATACGCAGCGGAAAATTAATTGTCTTGGGCACTAACCACGTGCCTTACATAAATGTTGTTTTAAATTCCCAAAATAGTTCAATTAAAATAAAGGTCTTCACGTGCCATGCCAACCTCGCTCCGGATACTCCTTAGCGATCTGCAAAAGTTTAAACCACGCAAGTGTCAACCTAACGGTTGGTGAGTTCACAGTGGGCTTGTCATGCATTGGCCCGGTCTCATAATCATAATTCGTGTCAAAATGTACTTACAAAATATTCATTTGTGAAAAGCAATGCTCGTATTTAATTCTCAGTTTATAAATGGTTTGTCCGTGACCACGTCATCGGGTATGTACTAGTTCCGTAAAGTTAAAGGACTCAACCGATATCGCGGGTAGCTAATCCGTTGTTCCATGCTCTAAGGAAGTTTGTACCAAAGCTGACTTATTTTGTGGGGGCCGAGCCATCCCGTACGGTGCGGACCAAGTCATCGCGGTTTCTGCCTCCCCCGTGTCCTCTCGGGACCACGGTCAAATAGGCTGATATTGTTCCTCCGTGCACTCCCCGTGCCACGGGGCGGAGTTTGTCAAACTCCAGTAGATCTACCCAACATCCCCTCGCTTTCACAAATTAATGGCACAATTAAGTTGAGGACTTTTAAGTTATAAGGCATCCTTAGAAAACATGTGATATCATATGGTTTAGACTTTAACCTACACTAGCCATATTAAAATGTTTTCAGTTTTGTTTCAAAAGCAGTTTGATCAGAATTCACAAGTGTTCCCATAAAACACTTCAGTTCATCAAGTGGGTGCCGAGCATCCCGAGTTCTCAAGTTTATCAGTGAGGTGCCTAGCACTCTCGAGTTTGTCAGCATTGTTTTTCGTTAAGTTATTCTGTGTGGCCCATCGGACTCACGGTAAGCGGGTTAGTGACACTCACCTTTGGTTGCACTGCTACACTTCAAGTAATCCGAATATTGTTGTTTAACGAAGACCTAGAACACGTTTAGGTCTTAAGTATTAGTTTCGTGTCTAATCTTTACTTAACGTCACTATGGCCCATAACATAGCACGTTGCAACTATGACTCGACATACCGACACACGACACCAATGGTTGATCATAGACAAGGGTTCATATAAATCAGAAATCAAACATGTTTCATCATGGCAAAATCATGCAAGTCATGGCATAACACTTAAGCAAATTTCACAAGTTTGGTTTTTAGGTCAGGTCTTAGTTTCGCTAGCATAGTTTCGCTAGGCAGTTTCGCTAGGTGCACGGGCAGCACTTTCGCTAGGCAATGCCCGGTGACACAGTTTCGCTAGGCTAGTTTCGCCCGAAACTGCTGACGCAGTTTCGCTAGCCTAGTTTCGCAGGGAAACTGGTTTGAACTTTCGTTCAGGTATTTCGCTCGATAGTTTCGCTCGAGCTGGTCTGGTCAGGTTCCCGGCGACACTATAGTTTCGCTGGTCAGTGTCGCTGGAAGGAGATGCAATTTCGCTACTTAGTTTCGCCCAGAGAACAACAGTTTCGCTGGTCGCGAAAAACATACGGATTTGCCTAAAAATCAACCTAACAGCTTCTGATCATACATGCAATTCATTATCTAGTATCCATAGGCATTTACCAACATAAATCAAGCAACTTTAACACGTTTAACATGCATTTTGTCATCAAATCACCAAAAAGCACATTTTAACCTAAAAAGACCTATTCTAGCATAAATCATCATCATGGTTTGTTTTTACACGTAAAGTTTCTGACTTTAAGGTAGATCTAGCATCCTAAAGCAACATATTAAGAGATCAAGTGATTTCATGTAGATTTGAGCATGCTTTAAGAAGAAAACATATAGAAAGGCATAAAACATAGTTTTTGGGACTCACGATTTGATCTAGGATCCAAATGGGTGTTGTCTCAAAGCTGAGATGATGGTTCTTGATGGTATCCTAGCTGACCAGAATCTCCAGGAGAAGTGTATGTGTGTGTTGGTGTGTGAAATGAGGCAAATGAGGCTACTAGGGTTTATTAAGTTTATTTATATCAGAGGCTAGTTTCGCTGGCAGTTTCGCTGACTGGCGAAACTGGCTCTGATCTCGGTCACACTGATCAGTCTAGCCTGCTACCGGGCGAATCTGTAATTTCGCTCGGTAGTTTCGCTGACTACCAAATTTAGGCAAATTTTCACATAATCAAGTATTTACAATTAATCATGCTATTCACAATAATAAGTCATGTATTTAAATCACATTGCACATAAAGACAATCAATGATGAACACATAACACATATGGACGGTTCGGTGATCAACCAAAGGTCGTGGACGTATTCGGCCTAGTTAAGCATTAGCTACTTATAACGTAACTAACGGGTTTGTCTAACGGAAGTTAACCTTGAAATTCTCGGGTGTCACATCATTCCCCTGAAATTGGAATTTTCGTCCCGAAAATTATTCTTGTGTCGTAGCGTTCGCAGCATCAGCTGTCGTCGTTGCTATCGTCGCTGGGGAAAGAAAGCAAAAAGTTTTAGGGTTGTCACATCCTCCTCCCGTTAAGGAATTTTGGTCCCCAAAATTAAATCATACCATGAGTTTCCGTGGACGTTTGCTCGAACAGGTGAGGATACTTTTTCTTCATCTGATCCTCACGTTCCCAAGTATATTCAGGTCCACGTCTTGAGTTCCATCGCACCTTGACGATCGGAATCTTGCTACGTTTGAGGGCTTTCTCCTCGCGTCCCATGATTTCTACTGGTTGCTCAATAAATCTCAAATGTTCGTCGATTTCCAATTCCTCCAGAGGAATTATTTCGATGTCTTCAGCCAGACATTTCTTCAGATTGGAAACGTGAAACACGTTGTGAACTCCATCGAGTTCAGCAGGGAGTTGCAATCGATAGGCCACCGGGCCTACTTCCCCAATAATTTCAAACGGACCGATGTAGCGAGGATTTAACTTTCCACGCTTCCCGAAGCGTATCACTCCCTTCCAAGGAGATACCTTCAACAATACTTTGTCACCCACCTCGAACTTTAGAGGTTTTCGGCGTTTGTCGGCGTAACTCTTTTGTCGATCACGTGCTGCAGCTAGCCGTTGCCTAATTTGAATAATCCGTTCGGTCATATCATGGATAACTTCCGGTCCAGTGAGCCCTTTCTCACCTGTTTCAGCCCAACACACGGGCGATCTACATTTTCTGCCGTAAAGTGCTTCAAAAGGTGCAGCACCTATACTTGAATGATAACTATTGTTGTAAGAGAACTCCACCAGTGGAAGGTGAGTCTCCCAATCCTTTCCAAAGTCAAGAACGCAAGCTCGGAGCATATCTTCTAATGTTTGAATCGTTCGTTCCGTCTGACCATCAGTCTGCGGGTGATAAGCTGTACTCATGTCTAGTCGGGTTCCCAATGCTTCCTGCATTGATTGCCATAACCGGGAAGTGAATCGAGGATCTCGATCAGAAATGATAGTCTTAGGCACACCGTGAAGCTTCACAATTTTGTCGATGTACAGCTTTGTCAATTTATCCATATTATCACTTTCCTTCATCGGAATGAAATGTGCAGATTTGGTTAATCGATCGATGATAACCCAAATCGCATCCGGTTGATTTGATCGATGAGGTAATCCCGTTACAAAATCCATGGAGATGTCCTCCCATTTCCATTCTGGGATCTTTGGTTGTTGTAGTAAACCAGAAGGCTTTTGGTATTCAATCTTGACCCTTGAACATGTTAAACACTTAGCCACATATCGAGCAATGTCGGCTTTCATATTCGGCCACCAATAAAGATTCTTCAAGTCCTGATACATTTTATCCGATCCAGGGTGCACCGAGTATCTTGATTTGTGAGCCTCGTCCATCACGAGCTCACGGAGATTTCCAAACAATGGAACCCAGATTCTGTCATTATAATACGTGAGTCCATCGGACTTAACTTCAGAATGGCCATCTACACCACGCAGTGCTTCAGCTGCGAAGTTTTCGGCTTTCAAAGCTTCTCGTTGGCAGTCACGGATTCGATCCGGTAATCCTGAATGTATTGTAAGTTGAAGCGCTCGTACCCGACGAGGCTTTTCGTACTCTTTTCTGCTTAGGGCATCAGCCACAACGTTGGCTTTTCCAGGATGATACTTAATAGCCAAATCATAATCGTTTAGTAACTCGACCCACCGTCGTTGTCGCATGTTGAGGTCTTTCTGATCAAAGATGTGCTGTAGACTTTTATGATCGGTGAATATCGTGCACTTTGTTCCATATAGGTAATGTCTCCAAATCTTAAGTGCATGAACAACGGCTCCCATTTCCAAATCATGCGTTGTATAGTTCTTTTCTGTATCCTTTAGTTGCCTGGACCCATAGGCAATCACTTTATCTCGTTGCATCAACACGCAACCGAGTCCTTGAATCGATGCATCGCAGTAAACCACAAAGTCGTCCATTCCATCGGGTAACGCAAGAATTGGAGCCGAACATAACATATCTTTGAGCGTTTGGAATGCGCGCTCTTCCTTCTCACCCCATCTGTATTGCACTCCTTTGTGCGTTAAGGCCGTTAAGGGTTGGGCCAATTGAGAGAAACCCTTAATAAACCTTCGATAATATCCGGCAAGTCCTAAAAATTGTCGGATTTCTGTTGGCGCTCTTGGGGTAGACCAGTTCTTAATTGCTTCCACTTTGGCTGGATCTACATGGATTCCTTCCTCATTAACAATGTGTCCAAGAAACTGGACTTCGCGGATCCAAAAATCGCATTTCGAAAACTTAGCATAAAGCTGTTCCTTGCGGAGCAATTCCAATATAAGTCGCAGATGCTCCTCGTGTTCTTCCTTTGACTTGGAGTAGATCAAAATATCGTCGATGAAGACTATTACAAACTTGTCGAGGTACGGCTTGCACACTCGATTCATCAGATCCATAAATACGGCAGGTGCATTGGTTAGCCCAAACGGCATAACCAGGAACTCGTAGTGTCCATACCGAGTTCTAAAAGCTGTCTTGGGTACATCCTCATCACGAACGCGAAGTTGGTGATATCCAGACCGTAGATCAATCTTTGAAAAGTAGCTTGAACCCTGTAGTTGATCGAAGAGATCGTCGATTCGAGGAAGTGGATACCGATTCTTGATCGTAACTTTGTTAAGCTCTCGGTAGTCAATGCACATGCGGAACGTTCCATCCTTCTTCTTAACAAACAGTACCGGAGCTCCCCATGGAGACGAACTTGGACGAATAAACCCCTTGTCGAGTAGCTCTTGCAGTTGTGAGGAGAGTTCGTTGAGTTCACTTACAGCCAATCGGTAAGGTGCGCGTGCGATCGGAGCGGCACCTGGAGCTAAATCAATCCCAAACTCAACTTGTCGAAACGGAGGCAAACCAGGCAGATCTTCAGGAAATACGTCTTGGAAGTCGCGAACTATCGGGTAATCATCAATTTTGCGCTCGGGATGTGTCGTGTCAGTGACGTTCGCAAGAATCGCGAAGTGACCCTTACGGAGGCATTTCTGAGCTTTGAGAAACGAGATAATACCAGTTACTACTCCACCTTTTTCACCTTGAACCGTTAATTCTTTACCGTCTTCGAGTGGGATACGAACCACTTTTTCTTTACATAAGATTTCAGCCCGATTCTCGGATAACCAATCCATTCCTACTAATAACGTCGAAACTACCAATTGGGAAAGGCATAAGGTCGATTCCTAGGGTATGGCCCGCTAGTTCTAGCTTACAATCCTTAACTATCTGGGTAGTATCATGAAGTTTACCATTTGCTAGTTCTACCACATATTTAGCGTCTAGGGCAATCGGTTTAGCATTAATTATTCTAGCAAATTTAGTGGAAATAAAACTTTTCTCAGCACCAGAATCAAATAAAACAGTAGCAAAGAAACCGTTCAAAATAAATTTACCGTTGATCACGTTGGCATCATTGCGAGCTTCACCCTGGCCCATGACGAAAGCTCGACCTCTACCATTTCCACCATTTCCGTTTCCACCATTACCATTGCCATTCCCATTACCATTACCTCCGCCGTTACCATTCCCACCGTTATTTCCCTGATTGCCATTACCTTGTCTTCTTAGCTGAGGGCAGTCTCTCTTGATGTGACCTTGAGCACCACACTCAAAGCAGCCACGGGCTCCCCCATTGTTGTTGTTCTGGTTCTGACCGTTGTTTCCATTACCCCGATTGTTCCCATAGTTGTTGTTTCTTCTGGGGCGGTTTTGTTGCTCGGGCAAGGTCGCCCAACAGTCCTTTGCTTCGTGGCCTCCCTTGCCACACCTTTCGCAGCTCACATTCTTTCTACAATTACCAGCATGATGCTTTCCACACCTGTTGCACAAGGGCAGGTTACCCTTGTAGTTGCCTTGACCATTGCCACCCTGGCGGTAGTTGCTACTGTTGTTCCCTGATCTCTTGCTTTGACCTTGGGAGTTGAAAGACCTCCCAGTGCTGTTACCCACACTCTGAACATTCATCGAGTTTTCAGGAGCTTCATCCTCAGCTTTTCTCTTGCCACTCAAGGCAGTCTTCTCAGTGGCTTTCGCAGGTAGTGTACCTTTCTCGACCTCTTGATCAGTAAGCTTGTGAGCCAAACGAATGGCTTGCTGCACGTTTGCGGGGTTGCTGGCAGTCACCAATCCCTTGATTTGAGGCGCGAGGCCTTCCAGATAACGCTCGATGCGTTTGAATTCAGCGTCAACCATTGAGGGGCACAAGACCTCATACTCGTGATATCGTGCAGTGTACTGTTCAACTTCAGACCCAGACATCTTCAAATTCAGGAATTCGCCTTCAAGCTTCTTGACTTGGTCACGTGGACAGTATTCTTCCATGATCAGCTCCTTAAATGCTGCCCACTGCATGTTATCAGCCGCTTCCAGCCCAACCATTTGAATTTCAGCGTTCCACCAGGAGAGTGCGGCTCCTTCGAAAGTACCAGTAGCAAACTTAACCTTGCTTTCAGCTGGGCAATTACACATGGAGAAAACCTTTTCGGACTTTTCAATCCACCTGAGGAGTCCTACAGCTCCTTCTTCGCCGGAAAATGTCATCGGCTTGCAGTCCATGAAAGACTTGTACGTGCAGTGGTGTTGGTTTCCTGATGCATAAATAGTTCGGACTTTAAAATTAAACAGGTCATGATATAATTGCTTTGTGCCTTAACCGGCATAATAGTTACCCTGTGCGGCATATGCAGCTTGGACGGCTGCCACCGCGGCTTGCACATGTTCAGCAATCATTGCTTGCAGCTGTGCAGGCGTCATGTTTATACCGCCTCTTCCGTTTCCTCTTCCAGACATCTTGCTGAACAGTTAAAGTAGCCAGTGTTCAGACACAGTTATATTTTTATACATATCCCATAATATGTATATTAGCCAGTTCCCGTTATCCCTCTATTAGTCCAGAAAAATTTTCGTGCAAATTGAGGCGTCGTCGAAGAACGTCGTAAATGCTATCGTCGAAGGTCGGCTTCCCATAAAGTCACCGTCGGCGTAGTCGTCGTAGTAGAAATCAGGACGTAGCGTGTAGCATCGTTTCGTTGTCGCTTTCCCCAGAGTAGTGTGCGTATTCGAGTTCGCGTTTCGTATTCGTGTGAAAATTTCCTAAGGTCTTTCCGTTAGACTACTTAGACACGGTCTATATATATACTTATATATATATATATACATATATCTGTACGTACTAAGCTTTTACTTACACAGCAGAGCGAGTATCCCAGGTTGGCACGTAAAAATTTTGTCTTTGGGAATTTGTTTGTTTGTTTTGTAACCAAGGTTTTCAAGTTGCAGTTTCCAAATCGTTTTCAAAAATGATTCCAGTTCTCTGCAACCTATGGCTCTGATACCAATCTGTCGCACCCCCAAAATACCACTAACGGAGTTTATACCGTTAAGGGGCGCGAGCTAGACCAGGATCCACAACCATAGTTACAAATACTAAACGAATCAGGGTTAGTTCAAACACAAGATAGAAATCAAAGTCTTTAATTACATACGCAGCGGAAAATTAATTGTCTTGGGCACTAACCACGTGCCTTACATAAATGTTGTTTTAAATTCCCAAAATAGTTCAATTAAAATAAAGGTCTTCACGTGCCATGCCAACCTCGCTCCGGATACTCCTTAGCGATCTGCAAAAGTTTAAACCACGCAAGTGTCAACCTAACGGTTGGTGAGTTCACAGTGGGCTTGTCATGCATTGGCCCGGTCTCATAATCATAATTCATGTCAAGATGTACTTACAAAATATTTATTTGTGAAAAGCAATGCTCGTATTTAATTCTCAGTTTATAAATGGTTTGTCCGTGACCACGTCATCGGGTATGTACTAGTTCCGTAAAGTTAAAGGACTCAACCGATATCGCGGGTAGCTAATCCGTTGTTCCATGCTCTAAGGAAGTTTGTACCAAAGCTGACTTATTTTGTGGGGGCCGAGCCATCCCGTACGGTGCGGACCAAGTCATCGCGGTTTCTGCCTCCCCCGTGTCCTCTCGGGACCACGGTCAAATAGGCTGATATTGTTCCTCCGTGCACTCCCCGTGCCACGGGGCGGAGTTTGTCAAACTCCAGTAGATCTACCCAACATCCCCTCGCTTTCACAAATTAATGGCACAATTAAGTTGAGGACTTTTAAGTTATAAGGCATCCTTAGAAAACATGTGATATCATATGGTTTAGACTTTAACCTACACTAGCCATATTAAAATGTTTTCAGTTTTGTTTCAAAAGCAGTTTGATCAGAATTCACAAGTGTTCCCATAAAACACTTCAGTTCATCAAGTGGGTGCCGAGCATCCCGAGTTCTCAAGTTTATCAGTGAGGTGCCTAGCACTCTCGAGTTTGTCAGCATTGTTTTTCGTTAAGTTATTCTGTGTGGCCCATCGGGCTCACGGTAAGCGGGTTAGTGACACTCACCTTTGGTTGCACTGCTACACTTCAAGTAATCCGAATATTGTTGTTTAACGAAGACCTAGAACACGTTTAGGTCTTAAGTATTAGTTTCGTGTCTAATCTTTACTTAACGTCACTATGGCCCATAACATAGCACGTTGCAACTATGACTCGACATACCGACACACGACACCAATGGTTGATCATAGATAAGGGTTCTATATAAATCAGAAATCAAACATGTTTCATCATGGCAAAATCATGCAAGTCATGGCATAACACTTAAGCAAATTTCACAAGTTTGGTTTTTAGGTCAGGTCTTAGTTTCGCTAGCATAGTTTCGCTAGGCAGTTTCGCTAGGTGCACGGGCAGCACTTTCGCTAGGCAATGCCCGGTGACACAGTTTCGCTAGGCTAGTTTCGCCCGAAACTGCTGACGCAGTTTCGCTAGCCTAGTTTCGCAGGGAAACTGGTTTGAACTTTCGTTCAGGTATTTCGCTCGATAGTTTCGCTCGAGCTGGTCTGGTCAGGTTCCCGGCGACACTATAGTTTCGCTGGTCAGTGTCGCTGGAAGGAGATGCAATTTCGCTACTTAGTTTCGCCCAGAGAACAACAGTTTCGCTGGTCGCGAAAAACATACGGATTTGCCTAAAAATCAACCTAACAGCTTCTGATCATACATGCAATTCATTATCTAGTATCCATAGGCATTTACCAACATAAATCAAGCAACTTTAACACGTTTAACATGCATTTTGTCATCAAATCACCAAAAAGCACATTTTAACCTAAAAAGACCTATTCTAGCATAAATCATCATCATGGTTTGTTTTTACACGTAAAGTTTCTGACTTTAAGGTAGATCTAGCATCCTAAAGCAACATATTAAGAGATCAAGTGATTTCATGTAGATTTGAGCATGCTTTAAGAAGAAAACATATAGAAAGGCATAAAACATAGTTTTTGGGACTCACGATTTGATTTAGGATCCAAATGGGTGTTGTCTCAAAGCTGAGATGATGGTTCTTGATGGTATCCTAGCTGACCAGAATCTCCAGGAGAAGTGTATGTGTGTGTTGGTGTGTGAAATGAGGCAAATGAGGCTACTAGGGTTTATTAAGTTTATTTATATCAGAGGCTAGTTTCGCTGGCAGTTTCGCTGACTGGCGAAACTGGCTCTGATCTCGGTCACACTGATCAGTCTAGCCTGCTACCGGGCGAATCTGTAATTTCGCTCGGTAGTTTCGCTGACTACCAAATTTAGGCAAATTTTCACATAATCAAGTATTTACAATTAATCATGCTATTCACAATAATAAGTCATGTATTTAAATCACATTGCACATAAAGACAATCAATGATGAACACATAACACATATGGACGGTTCGGTGATCAACCAAAGGTCGTGGACGTATTCGGCCTAGTTAAGCATTAGCTACTTATAACGTAACTAACGGGTTTGTCTAACGGAAGTTAACCTTGAAATTCTCGGGTGTCACAATAACCGCTCTGAACTCCAGGTTCGGACGTCCGAAGGTCAGGTTCGGAGGAGGTTCCGAAGGTCAGGTTCGGACTAGGTCCGAAGGTCAGTTTCGGAGAGGGTTCGGAGGATCGGGTTCGGAGTTAGATCGGACAAGGTTCGCACGGCCCCAGCCAGGGGCTCTGCCCCTTGAACCCCGCCAGGGGCTGCCGCCCCTAGGACCCCGCTTCTCAGGGGCGCTGCCCCCGAACCCTCGTTAGGCGGGAATTTGAAAGAAGCGGATCAGTTATCGAGTTTACCCTTGATTCGGTAGCTGTGGGGTGTTATATTTGAAGAAAATCCAGATTCTGATACTTGTTACGAGTTAGTGATCGAATTTCAAGAAATGAGTTTGTGGGTAGTCATTGTTCTTGATGATGGACAGAGATTAAAGAATACATGTTTTCTGATGATGGACAGAGATTCGGAGACATGGTTATGATTACTTGGGAACGTTTGTCGGAGATTATCTTTCTACACAAACTGAAGATTAATGAGATTAAAGATTCCGTTGCGGGCCACTTGAGTTTATCATTCCGCTACAAGAATGCGGGGTTGGAATCATAAGAAATTGAAGATTTGAATATGTCACTTGTTTAGGGGGAAAATGGGGACCCTAAACTTTCAAAGTTTTATAATTGAAAAAGTGAATATTCAAAAGCAATCAGTTCAGGGATGATGGTGGTTTTTGATCTTCATGGAAATGTGGTATATTCTGATGTTCGTGCGAACCGATATGTCAAAGTTTTCAATTATGGTTTGGAACTTTCTGTCATATGCCCGATACTTTCTTGAGTTGTCGAAAGACTTGGTCAGATTCCAGTCTGCAACGAGATATACGTTTACCGGAGTAATATATTGGGATGGATTTGATGCTGAGGGGGAATTTGGTGTTGATTCATCAAATCCACCTCAAACAGCTTTTGTTGCTGGTCATGGTTCAGGAAATTCTGGAAATTCATCAAGTTGATGTAACTTCACTATTCCAAATCATTTTATTCAGACTTCATTTTCCGCAAAAGCACCTGATGACCATTTGGCATTACTTTCTGCTTTATTATCTTCCTATTATGTATTGCTGAATGGTGGTTTGACAACATCTAATCTGATTGAAGAAGATTTTGATCAGATTGATTCTGATAATCTTGAGAAAATGGATATCAATTGGCAACTGGCGATGTTAGCTCAAAGAGTTAAAAGATTCAAAAAGAAGACAGGCTATCAAAGTTTAAATCCGGATGGCAAGGTTGGAATAGATAAATCAAAGGCAAAATGTTTCAAATGTTCTAATTTTGGACATTTTGCTCGTGAATGTTCAAAAACAAATGCATCTTCATCAAAGCCTCCAACGGCGTTAGTTTCTCAAGTTGATAAACAATATAACTGGGGACGAACTTTTGATGATTCTCAACCCCTTGCTTTAACTGCTATTACTTCTGATTGGAAAACAAAAGCATTGAATAAAGGTTATGATTGGGCTGCTGAGGAAGGTGATGATTCTGCATTTCGTGCTTTGATTGCTCAAGTTGTTCATAATGATAATGAACTAGAAGTAACTGATTCTGAATTTGAAATAAGTGGTTCTGGAAATAGTGGCTATCAATCTGTTTGTGAGTTTTGGTATCAGAAAGACAAGAAGATTCAAGGATTGATAAAGGAAAATGGGTTGTTGATTTAGGAAAATAAAAGAAGGATAGAAGAGTTGGCAAATGAACAGCAAAAGGTAGAAGATCTAATTCAAGAATTTTCTTCTCAGAAAGAAAAGTTTTCAGATTTTCAAGCAGAGGTTGTTGAGAAACAATCAAAATTTCAAAGTGTTAAACAGGAGTTTGAACAGAGAGTTACAAAGTTATCTGAAGAAAATGTTGCATTAGTTCAAGAAGTGAAGAAATGGAAGGATGATGCTGCAGATACAGCAAATGATTTTCAAAATCTTTTTAACAAATCAAAATCCAGACTTGATATGCTTACTAAACTTTCTGATGACCAAGCTATTAAGATTCAATCCTATCAACTTGATATGGAAAAGTTACTTGATGAGAAGAGGGAGTTGGTTAGAGTGAACAAGTTGCAAAATGCAAATTTAGATATTCAGAAAAGAAATGAAGCTAAGCTGCAGAAGGAATTGTGGGCTGGCCTAGACGAGTTAAGATTGCAAAAGTATGAAACTCATAAAGTGGCAAAGAAGCTGAATGCAACAGAAAAGGAGTTGGCTGAAGCTCAACAAAAGATTTTTGATCTAAAAGTAGAAGTCATTGATTCAAAACGTCTTTTGAACAATGATACTAATTCACAATCTTTTACAAGTTTCTTGGTTAAAGATGACAACTTTGAGAAGATGTTCAATAAAACTGTGTCACCATCAGGAAGTCTCAAAGAAGGAATTCATAATTTAAAAGACAAGGTTGAGACTGGTGATTATTCTGAGTTTGTTTCTTCCAAATCTGTTGAAGAAAAGAAAGCGAACAAAGGCAAGGATGCTGAAAATTCTGAAGTTACAAAGGTTGTGTCTGGCTCTTTATCTAATGGCAAAGAGAAATTTGCAAGTTCAACAACTTATATTGTTGAAACTATTGTTGATGCTCCCAAGGATATTACCAAGATCAAAACAGAGTTATCTCGTCTGGCAAAGACTGGGCATAAAACATCTGGTTCAGAAGAGAAGGTTTCTGGAAAACATACAGGTTTGGGATTTCAAAAGAAACAGGTTAAAGTGAATGTTTCTAAGGTTTAACAGCAACAACATTTAAAGAAAGTCAATTTGAAGCAAGTAAAGAAAGATGTGTTCAAAGCTGACAAAGTTCAACCGGAGCGATTTTATGAACTCGAAGGCTCAGATCAAATATTCTCTAATACGGAGTTTCCACTTCACTGTGTGGATTCTCGGAAAATAGCTGAGGTTTTTATCAAATATGCTGATGCTCCAAAGACCAAGAAGAAACAAACTGCTAAATATTCTTCTGGAGGTTCATATTCTGCTCCAAAGAGCCCGACATCTAAATGGGTTCATGATCATCGCTATCAGGTATTCGATTCCTTTTATGATCATTTTGGAGATGTTAATGTTTGTGAAGCTTTGCAGATTCCGAAACGCTAAAATGTCAAGAATCGCTTGTGTTACAATTACCGACAAAAGGGGCATATGGCACTAGATTGTTCGGTTTCTGCTGCTTCTAGTTCAAGAAAAGGAAAGGTTCCACATGTTGGTAAATTTGCCAAACAGCGATTCATTGACGAATATGGCAGAGTATTTGATGAATATTCACAACCTACATTTTTCAAAACTCAAGGAAGATATATTCCTCGTTTTCAAAATATTCCATATGTAGGTTGTTCGTCACAATCGACTGTGACTGGTTCATTAGATACTGGTTTACCAAAACAACAAATCTGGAAACCTAAAGTGGTTTCGAAAGGAAACCAAGATACCGGTCGACCATAAGCGATTCGCTTCGGGTCATTTATAAACTAACGTGTTTGACCAGTGTGCAGGTACTTTTAGAAGACCTATCGGTGATTGAAAAGTTGTCGATGGAGAAGTATTCAGCTGATTTCAGTTAAATTTCAAGAAATATCAATTTTCAAAAACCGATTTTTTTTCTGAAAGCTAAAAGTGTAAGGTATCCATGTCGAAAGGTCAATTTTCTTCTTTTTACATTTTGTATGTAGTTTAGGGGGAGAAAATTGAAAATACCAAAAATAGTGTCTTTGTGTTTTTTGTTAAAATGAAAAATCCAAAAATAGAGTTTTCATTTTAAGGGGGAGAAAATAGAAAAATACAAACACATTCAAAAATAGAAAAATACAAAAACATTGGAAAAATGAGAAATTGTATCCGACATGATTGGGAAATGATGGTACATTGGCTTACTGTCTGGCTCATGGATAAATTAGATGAAAAAGCCATAAGATCATTGCTCGATGTGCTTGGTAGGCTCGACATTAAATCAGAAAGTATTCAGATGTGATATTCACTAAATACTAATGCTTGACCAAGTGAACAACATCTTGATGCGTATCTCATGATATCAAGAAAAAGATATGTGGAAAAGAAAAATGAGAAATCACTGTGTATACATGTGTCCATTTTGCAAAGATCTAAACTTGTATGATTTTCTTTATTTTGTCAAACGATCGGACTTTCTCTCCGTCTCCACAAGACCGACCTGATTGTTGTTCGTTTGACGTTCTGCTTTATTTTCTATGGTGTTTCGTATAACTCATCGGACTTTCTATGCTTGTACGGGAGTACCGACCTGATTGTTGTTGGGTTATACAATTTCAACTTGTTATTATTTTCTTATTTTGTTAAATCCGAGGCCTTATCTGCGTATCGAAAGATCGACCTTAAGGTAGACGATTTAACGTTCTTATTTTTTTTGCATGGAACATAGTTGACTAAATCATGAGTACAATCGTTATGTGATTAAATCACAAATGAAATCACAAAGTGTGATATATAAAAAAAATACATATCTGAGTATGTCTGATAGTGTGGGGTACACTGGTCAAAGAAAATTTAATCAATACTAATAACATATCCAGATGTTATGAGTATGATTGTGCCTGATTTTAAGATGGACAAATTATACCAGTAATCGACATGACTTGTGTGCTGAAGTAATTGAAATTGAAATGTAGTTCAGCATGTCATGTTCAATATGATCCCAAGTTGTGATCTTTCTCGTAAAAGACAAAAATAGTGTCTGATTCAGTATTGCATTTATGTTTCATATCTGAAAATTCCAAAAAGATTTTAGGTGTGTTTTAGCATAATCTTAGAAAAATCAAAAAGATTTTCGGTGTGTTTTGACATAAAGTTTCAAAAAGTCAAAAAGATTTATTTCTTATTTGTTTTCAAAAACCTATCTTGGATTCTCGAAGATAATTTGTGCGCCAAGATTAAATTAAGTTTTCAAAAGAAAAAGGAAACCGCGTTTCTGTCTTCTGAAATTGCAGGTTATGTGTGTCAAGACTCAAGCATAGTGAAAGGGGGAGTTTGAAGTATCTTTTAAAAGTGGATCTTGAAGACCAACGATGATTTAAGAGTGATCCAGCCTTGCAAGCTCTATTTCTGACAAGATTTCAAGTCGAAGATCGAATGCAGCAATGTTGAAGATTGAAGACTGAAGTTTAGTTAGAAAATAGATATATTACACGTTAAGGGGGAGTTTGTTAGAGCATATTCCTATGCTATGATGTGTCTCGTGTGTTGTATCTATGTGAGAGTGTCTAAGTATGAGTTGTAGTTTCAAGTTCAATGGTGCCGTACCAAATGGTACGCCGGACCATATGCTACGCCCGTACCAGATGGTGAACCAAATGGTACGCATGCTGCTTGTCACTAAGTATAAAGAGGTTGTGTTATAATGATAGCATAACACTTCTGTCATTTCTACACTTTCTGTGTGTGTTCTAGAGAGAGAAACTAGAGAGAGTCTTCTTTGTAATCTTCAAGTGATTCAATACAAATCTCTTATTTACATCCGTGTTTACTATGATTGATTGAAACATGCAGTAGTAAGATCGTATCTCGGTTTTACAAACGTCTTGGATCATATCTCCTTCACGCTTGCTTTTTATTACGACGTCTTCCACGTATACTTCCAGGTTTTTGCCTATCTGATCTTGGAATAACCAATCCATCAACCATTGATACGTTTCCTCGTAGTTTTTTAGCCCAAAGGGCATCTTCGTATAGCAATACGTTGCGTCAGGGGTGTGAAATGATGTCTTCTCTTCATCCCCCCTGGCCATTTTGATTTGATGGTAGCCCTTATATGCGTCCAGGAAACATTTAAGGGGACAGGTGGCCAGTGCATTAATTTTTGCATCAACTTCCAGAAACGTGTAGCAATCTTTTGGACACGTCTTGTTGAGATCGGAGAAGTCTATGCACTATCTGAGTGTTCCGTCTAGCTTTTTCACCATGACGGGGTTCGCTACCCATTTCGGGTACTGTATTTTCCTCGCTATTCGAGCGGCTAGGAGCTTTTTTGCTTCTTCACTTGCGATAGCGGCATGCTCAGGGCATAAGCTCCTGAACTTCTGTTTGGCTGGTTTAGTCCCTTCCGGGATGTTAAGATGGTGCTCTATGTATTTTTCAGGTATCCCTTCCATGTCACTGCATTGCCAAGCGAAGACATCTATGTGTTTGAGCAGAAGCTCCTTCAGAGCAGTCTTCCACCTTCCTGGCAGTTGGGCCCCTACCTTGATGGTTTGTTCAGGGAACTGGTCGTTCAGAATCGAGTTCTCTATTCCTGGCTTAGTAGTTATGCTTGGCATCCAGGACACACTTGCAACAATTTCAGTGGCAGATCCTACTGTCGCAATTCCCTCTGCCGTGGGGAACTTCATCATCCCATGCGCTGTGGATGTAATCACCCGCAGGGCCCGTATTCTGGGTATTCCGAGAATGGCATTGTATTTGGAGTTGTCCCTAACAATTGAAATTGTCAGCTCGATTGTCCTTCTAGTGAACCCTTCCCCGAATGTTACTGGGAGGGTGATTTTTCCCAATGGTCTAACCACCTATTTTGAGAATCCTATAAGGGGCATGTGCTCTTCTACCATCCTCTTCCTGAATTCTGGCCTTAGCCTTACGAAGCAGTGTTCTCCATCGAACACCGGTAATCACAGAGTTTTAAACTCATTATACGTCCTGCAAACACTAAACCAACAAGTTTTAATCATCAAAACACTCTTTAATCACCCTTACCCTTCCTCTGCCATGACGAATTTGAAGCTTTAAGGTTTTCTTTCTTGGTCAACAATGGCAAAAACGTGAAACTCAAAGTTTAACGCTAGTGAATTGAGTGGTTGCGACGAAAGGTAGTGGGTGGCGGTTGGTGGCGGTGAGTGAATTATAGTGGATTTGGTTGTGATTGATGGTTGTAGATGAGGTAGAGAGAGATGGCGACTGGTGGAGATGGTGGTACGTGGTTGCCGGTCACGGTGAGGATAGGTTGTGATGGGTGGATGGCGATGGTGGCGATGGTGGATGTAGGTGGTAGGCGGCGGCTGTAGGAGGGTTGAGGCAACGAGAGAGAAGAGGGGATGAAGATAGATGAGATTTTTTTCTTTAAACCCTTGACCAAGTCAATCATCCCATTTTTCAAAAGAATCCCCATTCTTAACACATTGTCAAAAGTGAACCATTTTACATAAAAAGTTAACAAAGTTAACTTCCCCTAAGAACCAGACTTATTCTCTTAACCTTTTTGGATCGAGACTGACATAAAAATGGAATTAAGTATACAAAATTAAATAAAATTTTGAAGAACACAAGGGATCAAACCGTCTCAAGAACTGAGGAACCCTTTTCAGCATCTGTTACTCGAACACATCCAGGTGATTGCCGATATTTTGGTCTACTTTAAAACCCACGTTCCTCTTTTCCAGGCTGTTTGTCACTTATTTATCTTTTAGGTACATTTATTACGAATATGAAACAGTCACACACAAATCCTATGTAATTAATTCGTGCAGCCTATCAAGCTTGATCATTCCCTACCACATATTTTCACATTCCCGTATCCAGAGTTTGAATCTTTTCTCGAGACTTGGTTGAGAAGAGAAAGAACAGATCATAAGAGATAGGGAAAATATACAAAGACTTTTATGATTTCAACACAGAGGCGTTTTTCAGTCAGGCTAACCTTTCATCAAACACATAAGTCTAGTCGCGAAGTCATGGATAACGGGTTTTGGACACTAGAGGGTCTCTTTTATTGTGCACATTGGCATCTTTTTGGGTGAAAATTATATACTGTGATCTGCAAGCACATTAATGCAGACTAACCAGGTCTTTGCTCATGCAAAACAGAGGAAAGTCTGATTAACACGTCAGCCATTCTACACCAGGTCATTGCTCACGCAAAGCAGAGGTAAGACTTGACTAACGACTTTGACATCTCCAGGTCTTTGCTCACACAAAACAGAGGGGACGCCGACTTTTTGAGATTTTCGATTCAACACTCTGGAGTCCGGCGTGTGTATCAGGAACAATCTCACGGTCAAATAGAACTAGCAACTTAACCTAAGTGTGTGTTTCCCGTCAAATGCCATACTTTATATTTAAGTGTTGTGACCCATACCTTTTGTTTTTGGAACTGAGCCTACCAAGCATATCACCATGGATCATGTCTTTCACTTCACCTTACACGTGTCAATCACCTGAGGACAAAATTATATCATTTCCCAATTTTGTTTGAAAACACCAAACGCCGAGAGGGAGTTTATTCTTCCCCTGTTTTAAAAAAAATTATTTAATAATAATAATAATTTTTTTTAAACAGTCTAGTCCTCAAAGGGTATCATTTTCAGCCCTTGAACACACATCTCAAATTTTCCACGATCGAGAGGTTTTGTAAACATATTAGATATATTTTCATCAGAAGATACCCGGTCAAGATGGATTAGCTTTCTCTCAAAGCAATCATGAATAAAGTGTACCTTTATGTCGATATGTTTAGTCTTAGAATGTTGTACTGGATTCTTCACAATTTGGATAGCAGCAGAATTGTCACAATAGATCGGGGTGTCTACAAAATCCAGGCCGTAGTCTGCCAACTGATGCTGAATCCACGAGACTTGAGAATAGCATGCAGATGAAGCCACATATTCAGCTTCAGCTGTGGATTGCGAGCTGGTATGCTACTTCTTGCATTGCCAGGAGATCAAACCTATCTCCTAAGTATTGACATCTAGCAAACGTAGACCTCCGGTCAAGTTCACACCCTCCATAATCGCTGTCTGAAAAAGCAAACAAATTAAACTCTGAATCTTTAGGATACCAAAGACCAAGCCGAGGACTGCCTTTTAGGTTGAGATTGATATCGAGCACATGTATGAACATAAAACATGATATCTGGTCGACTTGCAGTCAAGTACATCAATAATCCAATCATTGATCGATACATGTGCTCACTTACAGGTTCACCGTCAGGATCTGGAGCTAAAAGAGGACGCGAGATCATAGGAGTAGCCCTCGGCTTGCAATCTGACATTTTGAACTTTTCCAAGATTTCATCTACATATTTCGCTTGATGAATAAGAATGCCTTTTGTATCCTGCTTGACTTGAATGGAAAGGAAAAATTGCATCTCACCCATAGCACTCATTTCAAACTTTTGCTTCATGACATCTTCAAATTCCTTAGACAAATCTTCATTCGTAGATCCAAAAATGATATCATCTACATATACTTGCACCATGATGATATCTTCATCCACAACCTTTTGAAACAATGTCTGATCCACCACTCCGCGTGTATACCCATGTTGCACAAGATGATATGTCAAGGTGATGTACCAAGACCTAGGGGCCTGATGTAGCCCATAAAGGTATTTTTCCAACCTATATACATGACCTGGGTATTCTTCATTAATGAACCCAGGAGGTTGAGACACATAAACTTCCTCATCCATCTCAGCATACAAAAATGTTTTCTTCACATCTAATTGGTATACAGTGAAGTTCATGTATGTTGCATAGGCCAGAAAAATTCGAATTGCTTCCAATCGAGCAACAGGGGCATACACCTCATCATCCCTCTTATTCTTGTAAAGCCATCGTGTTGAGATAACTCTATGATCTTTTGGCTTTTTAACTAACTCCCATACCGTCAATCTGGTGAACTGGTTCAGTTCCTCATGCATTGCCTCAACCCAACGGGAGTCCTTTAGAGCCATATCAACATTTGCAGGTTCAATTTGAGAAATAAAACACGCAAACATGCATCGATTGATGTCCCCAGACTTGCTTCGAGTTTGAACTCCAGCATCAAGGGGTTTAATAATGTTTTCAGCAGGATGAATTTTATGCACTCTGGATTCTGAAAATGAGGGAACCAGTGTTTCAGATTCCAGATTAGTCATATTGTCAGAAGAGGATGATACGTCATCCGTTTCCTCTACAGTATCCACCACAAATGGAGATGGATCATTTTTATCATTTAATTTTGACATAGGGTCAGACTCAGAGGCTGAAAAAGGCTGAGGATCTGGACCTTGCATGAGGGGAGTCTTTGAAATTACTTGACTTCTTGAAGTTGTAGCAACTTCATCGTCGAATAGTTCTTCTGCAATCACAGGATTTAGCCGAAAAGGTATAAAAAAGTTATTATAATCAAATGGCTGCGCAGGACAACTCCAGCATCAGTAGGATTGTCTTCAAGCCATTCCACATTTGTGGATTCCACCACCTTCTTAGTTGTCTTATTAAAGACTCGATAAGCTGAGCTGGCCGAATAACCTACAAAATAACACTCATCAGCTTTAGCAGAAAATTTGGGAATATCATCATGAATTAACACAGTGCATGGACACCCAAAAGCACGAAGATGACCAATTTTCGGTTTTTCTCTGTACACAATTTCATAGGGGGTCTTTTGCAATCGCTTATTGATCAGCACTCTATTTTGTACATAGCAGGCTGTATTTATGGCCTCAGCCCAGAACATCGTAGGCAACTTTGAGTCACAAAGCATTGTACGTGCATCTTCAATTAAAGTTCTATTGCGGCGTTCAGCAACCATATTTTGTTGTGGAGTGTATGGTGCGCTAAATTGATGTTCAATTCATTTTGCAGCACAAAATGCATCAATTGCAACATTTTTAAATTTTGTTCCATTATCACTTCTTGGATTTCACCTTCAAGTTGATCTTGTTTTCAATTACATTAAAGAATGCCTTCAACACCTCTGCAGTTTCACTTTTTGTATGCAAAAAGAACACCCATGTAAAACATGAGTAATCATCAGTAATAACAAGACAAAGAGCACAATGATTTAAACTGAACATAATCACTGGACCAAAAAGGTCCATGTGTAGAAGTTGGAGCACAGCCGCGACATAATTGAAAAGCTTTGGTTTATGTGGTCTTTTGTGCTGCTTCCCCTTAGCACAAGATACACACTTTTCTCTCATAGTGAAATCTTTGATGGGCATATCTCTAACATCTTCACCTCTAGCAAGGCGATTGAGATGCTTCATATTTGTGTGACCAAGACGTCGATGCCATAGTTGTGCATGATTCTCAGCAGTTCTAGAAAGTAGGCATGCTACTTCAGTAGTAGGTGGCTTGTTCATATTTATTACATAGGAATTGCCATATCTGGGAGTGTGCATTAGCACCCAGTCATCAGGAATGGAACATCCAGGCTTCAAGATTAAACATTCCTTTTTGTTGAACAGCACAGGATAGTCTCTATCACAAATTTGTGATACACTCAATAAACTGTGATTCAGTTGCTCCACAAAGTTGACGTCATTGAAATTGAGACATCCGTTTCTCACGGTACCCTTCTTGCTGATGTGACCTCCAACACCTTTTTCAAAGGAAACATATCCACCATCAAATTTTTGAACGTTCTGAAGCACAGACATGTCCCCTGTCATAAGCCTGGAACAACCACTGTCAACATACCAAAGGTTGTTAACAGTCCTCCTTGGCTGTTCCTGCATTTGAAAAGGAGATTAGTTAGAGATTGGTACCCAGGCCATAACAGGTCTGGGTTTCTTCATGTAAGTGTTACATGAACCAGTGTTTGATTTTTCTTGGGTAGGCTTGGGTCTGAAAACTTTCTGTGCAGTCCTTGTGAGAGTCATTAGTTCAGTTCTATTGTTAGGAACAAAAGGTGTATTCCACTTAGATGTTGCAACAAAAATTTTATTCTTTTGATTAAACCGTTTGTTGTAAACACCTTGTTGTTTATAATTAAAATTTACCACTTTTGGAACATTCCAACAATCATTTTGAACCTTTGTACCCCTATTTGACACACTTTTTGTGAAGTTGACTTGTTTTAAGTTGGGTGACTTTTGTTGAGGTGGTCTCATCATCACAGTAGGTTTTGATGACACTTGAACAACATGATTATGTGCATGTATGTTTGAAACTTTATTATGCTGTTGTTTCTTAGGGTAGTAAGGCTGATATGGTCTGTTCAAACAATTTCGAGCAACATGATCAGGTTTACCACAATTGTGACATGATTGCTTTTTAGGATAAGCATGAGGTTGTGAAACATGTCGCCCAGTGGACTGCCATTTTGGTATAGCAGCATGTTTGTGGATCCAATATGTTTTGCCTTTAGGACGAGTGGACAAAACATATTCTCGCGTTACTGGCACATGTTGATCATAGGCATTGGTGACTTCAGGATATGAAATGAAGTCTTGGGGTTTAGACTCCCTTTCCCTTTTTACATTCACAACACTATCAGAATTACCAAACACAAATATACCAAGGGTTGGGGAACCAGCAACCCGTGGTCCCTTTCCCTTTTTCATCGATTTCATACAATCATCAGTTTTTCCTACTGAAAACATATTGAAAGAAGTTTGATCACCAAAAATGTTAGACCCAAAAATTTTTGTCACAGACTTTGAAACATCCAAAACACACTTAGGAAATTCAACACACTCAATTTTAGACTCATTCACCACACTAGAACTATGACTCTTATTGTAAGCAATGCATTCACTGTCCTGCTGTGAAATGTCCTCAATGATTACTTTATCTGCACATGAAACAACCTTATCAGTATGAGTAGAAGGATCAGATATTTTTATGGGACAAGTGGCAAGTTTGCTTTCAATTGTCACGCTTTCCTTTTTACCATAAGTAGTTATTTTTTCAACAGCAACCAATTTATCTTTCTGCTCAGCAGTAAGAGGCAGAGAAATCATGTCACACATTAAAGGAGGAGGAACATTGTTAATTGATGTTTCAGCACTGACTTCATAATAAATTCCTAATCCAGATTTAGCTTTCACATGTTTAATATGTTTATTAGAGTTATAGAAAAGTTGATTGGCTTCCATCATCTTTGAGTGGATTTTATGATGTTTATCTAAGGTATTTTGAGCTATACTAAGTTTAGCTTTGAGTTCTAGAACTTCCTCTCGTAGTTCTTCTATCTTAGTTTCAGCTATTCTAGACACACACTTGTAATCACTTAGACTATGTTCAACCTGTTTCAGTTCTTGTTTGGCTGCTTCATATTTTTCTTTAAACACTCTAGTGCGTTCCTTACTATCTCTAACTTCCTTTTTAGATTTCTCATAAGTTATACATACATTAGTAAATTTAGATTGCCATTCATTAATCAAGAACTGACACATGGGATTCGAGCATACCTTACAGTTGTCGGGAGACTCACTGGTGCCTGGCTACATAGTTTCCATGAACGCATGATGCACATTATCTGGTGAGTTACTGGTAGCTTCTTCCTAAGTAAGTAATGCAATGTGAGCATGACTTATGCATTGGTCTGTAATTTGGTCAGACCAGTCAAAGCCAGCGCTTTGTTGTACCACCAGAGCTTTGTTGTTGTCGACACTTTCCTTCTTATCTGCATACCCTGTGGTTTCCTTCTCAGACTTTGGTTTAGTACATTCTTGAGCATAATGGCCATACTCATTGAAATTGTAGCACTCAGATTTGCTTTATTTAACGTAATCTTTGCTCCCTTTCCAGCATTCCAGTCCTTTCGCCCAGTTTTTGCCATAAATTGCTAAGCACGCAAATACCCAATTGATAGGATATGTCCATATGTTCGAGATCATCAGTGTTCACTTGATTCACATCATCATCTTTTAGGTTACCTGGTAACAATGTTCTAGCCATGAGAGCTTGATAGCAGCTCATGATTCCAGCTCTTATTGCAAAACTCGAGTCGTTTGTTAGTTTAGATACATCCAGGGTGGTCACAACATTTGATGAGTTACTTGCAGTAGGCTGAGAGACAAAAGCGGTATTAGTGCTGGTCTGATTTCCTAAAGCAGCAGCTGGGTAACCATTATTGGACTTGGTCTGAGAAACAAATGCTTGATTCATAGAGGCTCCTACATTAGCATTTCAGACATGCTTTTGTTTGTCAACCTCAAACGATCGAAGTGTAGACATAAGATTTGCTAGAGTGGACTTGTGTAGATCTACAGTTCTTTTTATCAATTCAACACTACTATTCCAGCTAAGTGGCAGGGCATTCAGTAGTTTCTTGTTAACTTCAACCTGGGAGTATGTGACTAAAGCTTCTCTCATAGCTGTAACTATCTTTACAAACCTCCGCATTTGAGTTTCAAGATTTTCTCCTAGAACATGACAGAACATGTTGAATTCTTCTCGCAAGTTTTCGCATCGGCTTTCTTTCATGTCATCATTTCCCTCAAATGTATTAATTAGTGCATCCCAAAGTTCTTTTGCAGTTGTATATTCTTTGAAACCATCAGCAATTTCAGGAGATAGTCCCATAGTCAAGGCTGCAAGGGCCTTTGTATCTTTTTCTATCTTCTCCCAATCATCATCAGACCATTCTGCTTGTGGCTTTTCCTTAGTTTTTCCTGCCACAATAACCGTGGGAACAAAATTACCCTTCTTATTTGATCTCATGACCCTCGCATCATGATAGTTAATGTAGTTTATGAATCTTCATTTCCAATTCATGAAATCTTCTCCACACACAAGTCGAGGTGGCCTAGTGTTAGTTCCAATTTTTGCATCCATCTGAAGAGTAGTCGTGGAAATGTCTGAGTCCATATTAACAAGTCTGTTTAACTTCAAGTGATAACTGAAAACAGTTGTCCAAGACGAGAAGGACTGTCCGAGCCGAGAACAGCCGTCTGATCACAGTTGTTCGAACCTATATGAACCGAACACTACAACCCGAATCAAAAACTGTCCGAACCGAGATGTGCGTCAGAACCGAAAACACACAGTACGAACCGAAAACACTTTAATCCGAACTGAAAATGCAATCGTCCGAACTGAGAACGCTTTAATCCGAACTAAAAACGTAGTTTTCCGAACCGAGAACATTTTAACCCGAACCGAAAACGTTGTCGTCCGAACAGAGAGTGCTTTGATCCAAACCGAAAACGCAGTTGTCCGAACCGAGAACACTTTAATCCTAAACGAAAACACCATCGTCCAAACCGAGAACACTATGATCCGAACCGAGAATACCAAAACTAATCCGAAAACTTCCTTGTCAGGACCGAAACCTTGATTTTTCCGAACCGAAAATGCCAAATTGGATCCGAAAACACCTCAAATCAAAGTGAAAACCTGCAATTGTGAATGAAACACGACTGCCAACCTGCAAAATCTTGAGTAAAATCGATAAATGCTTGAATCAGATATCGTGTGAGCCTCGAAACACTTGTTTCTTGGCTCTGTTACCAATTGTAGGATAGAAATCAGATCGTAAACGATATTAGTCACACGTGAGGTTGCGGAATAACGTCTCGTTGATGATTCAAGGAAGAGATAATGAATGTAAACAGTGAAATACGATTAACACTTACGTGAATGCTATATAAAGCCGCAAAATTCGTATTAAACCACCTTAGAAACCAAAAAATGGGTTGAGGAGAACCAGAACGAACAACCAAAACATGTAGGTGATGATTTGCTTATATAGAGTTCGCAAATCATCACCTCCTCAACCCTAATTTCGACCAGGCCCCTAGCTGGCCCAGTTAACCCTTTACAAATAACCCCAAAAACCTCTAATAGAGCCAACATTAGTTACAATGAAAGACAAAAGACACTGTTAATCAAAAACTAATGCGTAAGCCTTAAATAATCCTTTACTTTATGGAAACTGAAAAGAAAATGAAAGAATTTGAAAAAGGAAATTTTGCAAAAGGTGCTGATGTGTTTTATGAAAAAGATAAACATAAATGAGAGCAATCAAACCAGTCCTGCTATCAACACAATTGCAGTTCCTATTCCTAAATCAGCTAAATTTGTTGGAATCGATTTTGGATACAATGCTGAAAATTCTAAGGTCAATCAAAAGAAATCTTAGAAATTTCAGAAGAATAATAACAAATGTGTCAAATCTGTTAACACAAAATCTGAGAAAATTAATGTTAAGCTAAAAGGCAAGTCTGAGGTTGGTCATGTTGGGTTTCGACATTGGTATACGGGTGCCCAATGACGTTTAAAAAAAACTTTTAGGTTGACTAAAACATTACTGGCCATGTTTAGTAAATAAAGAGTTAAAACGGATTAACGGGTAATCCGTTACGCAGCGGAATTAATAAATTTATTAATTTAGACGAGTAAACCATTGGTGTCGAAATCGTGTTAACAGGATCACGATCACCAAAATAATCACGCAAACACCATTTCACGTTAAACCGGTTAAAGCGAAAAGCACTAACAATTACATTAATCGTAATAACACATCTAAACTAAAGCGGAGATTAGATATACCTTCGCTGTGTTCTAACTAACTCTAGAGATACCGAGGGTCAACATGATGACGCTAGGGTTTCACGGAAAAACCGATCCTACGTTCGGATCCAATCGTTTTGCAAATTGCAAGAAGGCGTCTTAACCCAATTCGTTGGAAATGGCAACGATTCAGTTTATGGTGGCGACTAGCGAGCACCAACGATTCAAGACGGCAATGGCGATAGGGTTTTAGCCGGAGTGATTTAAATAATGACGGAGACAAGGCTCGCACTCGCGATATCGTAATAACGATGATAAAGCCGAGTGGTGATGGTGTCACACGAAACAGAGAAAAACTAGGTCGCGGCGGCGACCTAGGGTGGCGGCGGCGTCGGCTCTAAGGAGGAGGGACGATGGCGGCTCCTTAGGTTGAAGTGACGACGGCGGCTTCAAGGAGGCGGTGACGGTGGTGAAGGAAGGCGATGGTGATGAGGACGTCATCGATCAACACACAAAATGGTCACCTTGAGTTCTCTCGGAGATGGCCGGCGGTGAATTTCCAAGAGGGAAGAGGGCGGCGATGGAGGTGGCGTGAGGAGAGGGAGAGCCGAGTGGGAGGGGAGTGCAAGGGGAGGGGGTGACGGCTCCTCTCCGCAATGGATTACGATTTCCTAATCCCTTAGTCACTTATTAATAAGCAGACTAATTTCCTTTTTAGTCCCTCG
>JBCNJP010000010.1:54034752-54058426 GCA_039602395.1 Deinandra increscens subsp. villosa
CTAATGAGATCAATGACAACCATTGATCTCATGCGATCTAATCTAGACCGTAAACTAAAAAGTCAAATACAAACTACCAAAAGAATAAACATCGGCAATTGGAATATCTTGCGTGTTTGCAGCACCATACTACTTTAGGAGAGCTTGATGAATTGTCGAGAAAATGCCTTACCTTCCATTTGCATGCTGGATTGATTGTGAGTTGTAGTTTCCCCTATTTTACTTATTATGTTTTGGGGTGCATATGAACCATGTCTGAACATTGTTTTTGTGTTCAATACTAAGCTATGTTATATATCGTGACTTGAGCTGCCGGCGGAATCCTACCGCGTTTATGTTTCGGTACCTGCGGTGATACCGCGTTTGGGAAGCGTAGGGTCAATTTAGGCCATTCTTGTTTTGTTCCTAGAATTGAGGAGCAAGGCCACGAGGCATATGCGTATCCTCACAGCTGTGTAGGTAGATCAAGGTGTCACATACCCGTTGTTTTGGGCCCCTTTTGGTTACTTGTGTTGGTTGAACGGGTGATGTCGTATATGTTTGAAACATGAGGAGGGGCTCGGGAAAGTCGCTGCAAGTTTCCGCTGATTGCTGGTTTGACCGTAATGGTATTTATCACAGGCACTGTCTATTGGAAATGTTTTTAGACTGTTTTGGAGTCAACTGCTATGACTCACCAACAACGTTTGTTATTGACATGTTTTTAGTTCTTATGCAGGTAAGTAACTACTGGGTTGATCTGAAGGATAGGCGGGGATGGGCTAGACTTGATTTGTGCAAGACCTAGCAGTTGGGGTAGCCTAAGTTCACGTTCTACAGTGTTGTACCAGTCTTAGAGAACCTGGTCCAATGAAACGCAGAGAATACAATAGTGCACCAATGAGATTGAATATAAGTAACCCCCTCATAGGTGGTTAACGCTTGGGTATGTCCCTTCGTTTCATTGTTTGGACTGATCAGCTCGTTCTAATATAAGATATCATTTTCCATTTGCATGTGCTGATACGGGCAGCCGGTCCCACAACCTCCCCGCAGTGGCGGCCGCGGAGTGGGGTGTGACAGTAGGAGTGTATAATGGATCAGTGTCGGATTCAGAATCATCAGGCTGATCTCTTGGTTGTTCATACTTGGAAGTGTCTTTGTTCTGGGACTTTAGATAAGCAATATATTGCTTTGAACCTTTCTTCACTTGAACATCTCTCGTACTATGCAAAATTGTCACATAATCACAAGAATCTGAGTCTGTATCAGACAAACTCGAGTCATCATCATCATTTAATAAATCAGAAACATTAGCATCAGCATCAACCATTAATTCATCGTATTGAGCTTAACAGCTACATGATCAACCGTCTCATCTTGAATAATTGGTTTTTGAACAATTGGCTCTTGATGTTGCTGTTGCTGGACAGGTTTGTAGGGTTACGACAGTGGCATTCGGGTCTCGGTAATAGAAATTTTTTTTTGTGAAAATAATTATTTACAATATATAATTATTTGATCAATTACCGAAGTAAATTGAATCAGATAATTAAATTAACAATTAATTTAATAGGCAGCGGAAAACGTTCTAATTTACTAACGCGAAAAACCAGATAATTAGCGTAAACCAAAACAACAGGATTCGACAATCACCATACGCGCAAACACCAAAACACATTTATATAAAAACGCGACATATCATAAAATAAATAAACAATTAAATCTAAACTAATAACAAGTTTAGATATACCTGAGCGGTGATTCAAACAGACGTTCGAGACACCGGAAGTCAAGGGGTGACGCTAGGGTTTCGCAGGACGATTTGATCGGCAAATCGTGACAACCTCGCGGATACGGAATTCCCACGGTGAGATAGCACCGAAATCACGTACGTTAGATTAGGCGCAAGATTAGGGTTTCGCAGACGACGGCGGAACACCCTTGAACTGGGGTTCACGACTTAGGGTTTTGATCGGCAACGGAGGTCGGCGACGGCGAGGAGGCGGCAGCCAATCAGGCGGTGGCGGTGGTGTGACAGAGATGCGGCGGCGGTGCGACGGTGCGATCAGGGATCGCGGTGGCTGCGGCTCGGATGCTGCGGTGGTGCACACGGCGGCGGCGGACAGGAGCGGTGGCGGTGGCGGTTTTCGGACGGCACAGCAGTGGCTCCGACTTCGGCTTGGCGTGGAACTACCCTAAAGGAAGAAACACGATTGAAGGTGATGAGGATTGTCTCGCGAATGACAGGATGAAACCACCGGAGAAAAGCGACGGCGACGGTTCCTTGGTGGAAGCCGAAAATCGCAGAGAGGAGGGAGAGGGAGGAGGTATGCGATTTCCTTAGTCTGACGACTAGGGTTTCGCCCCTTTTAATCAGTTATAAATAACTGATTAATTACCCATTTAGTCCCTCGATTTAAAATCCTTTTAAATCAAACCTTTTAACTTTACTCGACTAAACTTTTAATCTTATTAAACCTTTTGTCGTAAGCCGATGATTAACGAAGATTAAAATAATAATCCATTCGTTAAAGTCGTCCAAAACGTAAATCCAATTTATCGTCTTTTTCGCTAAATTAATCATAACGATTAATCAGGAATAATTAATTGATCATTTATTAAACCAGTTAACAAATGAATAATTAATTCTTCTGCGAATATGCCGGTTATTTAGTAAGTGGACTTAAATACCCGTTGCCTCCGGTGTAACTCCTACAGGTCTTAACCGGGTCGGGTACTTGATTTAGTCGGGTCTGGACACCTAAATCCAACAGTCTCCCACTTGGACTGAACGCGACTATTAATCAAGATACAGTCAGAGGTGCTCTAGCTACACGTGGCTGTCCCAACCAGTCATGACACTTCAAGTCAAAACAACCAAGGCATGTCAATAAACTTGTGATATAGTTTAGAGTTATGGTATTTGTAAAGTCATTAGATCCTTTCTGTATGAGACATCAATCGAACCAGAGACATGGATTTATTCATTCTCTTTCGTGTTCGATCATTGTATTTCTCGTTTTTCTGTTCGAATTGGTCCAATCAAGCACACAGTAAGTTTGGGTAAGGCCTTACACTTAACACTTGGAACTAACGAGAGGGCCCACGATGTCAAACTGTTGCATTATCAATGCAAGAGCACATAATCCCATATTGACTACATACAGCTCCCACTAAGCTTCAGATCCGTTCCCAAAAGTAACCGTTATGGCGGGCAGTTACGCGACAGCGTTAAGCTACAATCAAATAATGTTCTTTGGCAGACGGGAGGTCGCTCATGTATCTCAGGTCGAAGGATACCGTTGAGTATACCATCAATCAAAATTGTCTTATAATTAAATCCATGAAGACACTCTGATGCGAGTTACGTCCTGACGTCATTCTCTAATGAGGCCTTGTGAGTCTGGAAGTCAACACCTTGAGTCCAGAGTCAGAATAGTCTTGCTTCAGGCGTTGCTCCCGCAATATCTGATTGACTACGGACCTTTAGAATATTGACGAAATATTCATGGAAAACAAAACGTATAAAATTCGAACGCGTTACGCAGAAGTCAGACTCTCGTCTAACAGCTTAGAGGAGGTCGAATGATATGGTGCAAACGATAGTGTTCGACATCCAACACTAAAATCGAATATTAATGCGATGCAGAATTCACATACTACGCAGTAGTGTAATTTCGCTGATCCAACCCGATCATTGAAATTATGAATTCACTATCATATGCTCGTGTTTCGTTTTAGGATTGCCTAATGTTGGTTGTTTCTCAAGATTCAGTGTTTGTCTTGAACAGTGAGTCTTCTTAAGTGAAACGAACTTGTGATAATGTAGTGCCCTTGGTAAGCACATGTACGACTGTGTTATCACTTGAGCATGTTAACCGACTATTTACAGAGTCGAATTAACTCTTTGAATGTTTTACGGCATTCTTAGTTCAGATTCAATTAAGGTGGCTATCAACGTTCAACGAGCATAATTGGTACTCGGTTAATGAACATATATTCCCTTTCATCAGTGTTTAGTAGTGATGATGTGATTTTCCATCTATGGTCATGGCGTAACACTTTATGGCAACATTCCATGCAATATTCAAGTATTGGATTTATTTTCGCATCATATTTAGTATGATTCGAATTGTTTCAAGAGATTGATCGTATTAAGGGTTGCTCAGCCATTTGATGATCAATGCTTAATTTAATCTTGAAACTTATAATTAATTGAGGTGTCATTTGAAATTTTACTCCAGTAAATTTAAATGATCTTTAGATCGGCACTTGATCGTTATTGCGGTAAGGATCAGTGGCGATGCTCCCACTTGCTTGAGGCAGATTGACATTCCCTATCATCATCTTTCTTTCAAACCGTTTGGATACTAATTTACACGAAGAAAACGTGGCAATCAATTTTGGTTTCAAGAACGAAATTGTTCGATGTCGTAGCTTGTGGTACGGTAATCGAGTGCTTAATATCCAGATGTTATGACTTACTCATAAGTTCAAACATGATTGACAAAGTCATTTCAGAGTTTGGTAGCCCGGAGATGCTTTCGTCTATGATTGTTTGAAAGTATCTCGTGATGATCAAGATGATGACTTATTCTATCGGATTCTCGGGTCTGACATTAGAGGATGTTTCCCTTATTCAGGTAAGGTTAACATACAAACTCTAATCAGAATGTCACTATGTTTCGTTAAGCAACAATCCATTGTTGGTGAAACATTGTTGGTCTGCTCATCTCGTTTAGATGCGAGAGTTGCATTACATGATCCAGTGATTTATCAGAATCAACTTTTCTAGATATTTAAAGATCTAGGTTTGGACATGTAATTACTAAATTCCATCTTCGCAAGATACTGGTCTTGGGATTGGAAGTTAGTTATGCAAGTGATGTGTGAAGGGGCGTTATGGTTACAGAAAGTCAAGGGCTTTTTTTGTGGCAAGTTATCAGTCTTGTGTTTATTAGTTTCAAGATGAAACTTTTGATCGTCGTACAAAACATTCAGTGCATGTCGGATTTAAACACACGTGAGTACAACTATTGTAGTCTAAGACTTCCAAGATGTGTTTAGGTATGCACATGTAATGGTAATGTGCACCAGAGGTGGTGTGACCATTCTACAACGTTATAATCAGCAAGTGATTATTCCTGTAGTAACTAAGCTGGTGATTCGAACTCATATGAACAAACGTTTGCTTGAAGCATAGGATTGATATGTTCATACAGTTGTAGATCGAAACGGCGATCTTCAATTTGGCTCGACTTGATTTAATATCTTCTTTTGACGTCACATGGTTCAAAAGTGATAAGACTTTATGAATGACCGTTACGTCGTGCGTTTTCTCGTAACAAGTACGGTATACGCTTAAGGCATTATGGCTTTGATGGGATATGATAACCAAAGGGTTATCATGTCGCATTTAAGCTAGCCTAGGTCAAATCAAGTGCACCAGGTTTTAAGGTATGTTGTTATGGGATTTTGAATTTAATCCAACAAAAGGTTGAATCAAATTCAAAGAAGATTAAAACAATCATGTATGTTTCGAAAATCAACCATTGTCAAAACATGTCATAATCAAAATCCAAGGAAAGCAATTTGTTCATCCTGGAAAACAGCCAGGGAAAACCAAAACAAAACAAGTTGTTTCAAAATTACCAAGAATTGTTTTAAATCGAAAACTTGAGACACGAACTTTATTTAGGTGCGAAAATCGCAGAATAGCTCAGTGTCATCTTGGCTTGCTTCCTTTCAGCTTCATGCACCTACAAAATGTAAAGTATGTCAAACATATATTTTATAGGAATAAGTGAAGCATCATACAACATAATCTTATGTGTATACCTGAGGAGTTACCCGACTGGGCTTTTCCGCTCTTCACCTTGGCAAGATATTCTGGGCAGTTTCTTTTCCAGTGCCCCATCTTGTGGCATTCAAAACACTCGCGTTGTTCAGGCAGCGGTGCCTTGGTTGCCTTAGGCTTGCCCTTTTGGGAGCTTCCAGACCCTATGGTAACAGCTGCCTTGCCTTTCTTCTTGTTCCCACGCCTACCCTTCTTCACCTCGGGCTTCTTGACGCCTCCTGATCGGATCGCGAGTACATCGGGTGCCTTACCATTAACAAAATTAACTTCAGCGGTCTTAAGCATACCGTGAAGTTCAGTCACTGTCTTTACTATGCTATGCATGTTAAAGTTTACCCGGAAAGGGGTGAAGGCACTGGACAGTGAGTGAAGAATCAGGTCAGTCGCCATTTCGGCGGGGATGACGTAATTCAGTTTTGCTAAGCGGTCGATGTAACTCTTCATCTTCAGGACATGAGGGCTGACGGGAGCGCCTTCGGCCATGCGACAACTAATGAGTGTCACAACGGTGTCATAGCGCTCTTGTCGGGCCTGAGTTTCAAACATGCCCCTTAGATCACCGATCATCTGAAAAGCCGTCCTGTCAACCATGTTCTTCTAGATCTCAGAATCCATGGTGGCTAGCATAAGACACGCGACATTCTTGGCATTTGTTCGCAGTGTGTTATGGGCGTTTCGCGCCGCAGCCGTGTCAGCTTCAGGTTCCTCAGGAACCTCAGCTTATAACACGTTTTCCATGTTAGCCATTTTCAGGACAATTTTCAGATTCCTTTCCCAATCAAGGAAGTTAGCGCCATTAAGTTTCTCCTTCTCAAGGAGAGACTTGAGATGGAAAATCTCTTGGTTTGCGCGGTTAGCCATCTAAAACAAATAGGCAAATGTTTTAGTGTTTCGATATTTGATTCGTATTCAAGGATGGCAAGCTACTCTTGAATAGGAATTGGGAATTCAGTTAGTTAGACAATTTCTCCAGACAGCGTAAAGTGCTTTCAAAATTTCTAAGTAGCTAAATGGACAACGATTGTCACTTGTGAGTCAACTATCACAACTCCCGTTATGAGGCTTTCGCGAACGGATCAAAGAAATACGTTTAGCCCCATATATGTCGATTCTGTCTACAAGCCGACCAGGGGTACGGTGTTGAAATACTCCAATCGGTGCATATGAAATACTCCAATACGCTCACCTTGGAAGATACCCTAAACACCACGTGCGGTGTTGAAATACTCCAACACGGATGTATCAGTCAATATGTTCCAAGTTAGACTTGACATAGGATGGCATAGACTACCCGTTTTAAGCTTACCAGATAGGATTATTAGGTCATATTTTAATATTTAATGTGACGACAGATTTTATGAATCCTATCTCACTCGGGACGATCATTTAAATAACCTAAGTATTAATGATCTATGTGTCGCGAGACGATAACCAATTTTATTAATGTTCGATCACTTTATCGAAAAATTCGAATTTAATGTCGAATTAAATTGGTTAATAAATTTTATGAAGTCGTAATAAAATTAGGACTTTTATTTAATCGATTGAAAAATTAGTTTTATATTGATAAAACTAAGTTTGGATTTTAGTTGGCGCGTTAATCAAATTAAGACAAGCAACCAAAACAAGCAAACACACATGTACATATCCGGCCATGCAGGGGTTTCGATATTGTCAGAGCCTATGAGAATATCGAATAAGGGCAAGGGACATAAAAGTAAATCAACCACGAGAACAAAAAACTCCCTGATCGACTTAGTTGCTCCCACTGGCTTCAACAAGCTCCTGCGCGTCATCGGGAGACGTCGATTTCGTTTTGACTTCAAGCCATTTTCAAAAATCCCATAAAGGGATAATCTCAAATGGGTCCTTGTATCAAGCTCGTCATGTTCGTCCAGGCGAAGGTGAGCGATAACAAATTAAAATAAAACTATTCTATTTTAAATAATTACAACTTTGAACCCAGTAAAATTGGGCCAAACCAAAACAAAACAACATGGGCCTAATGGGCCAAACCATAACGAATCCATGACAAAATTAAATGGGGTTGGGCCGAATATGCACGAAAGATAATTCAATCAATTATATTGAATCGGATTATGTTTAGTGGATCCAAATCGACTAAACATATTTAAAAGGCGATTCATTCAATTTCGCGACTTTCGGGTTCAGAACCCCAGTTCGCGAAAGCACACCGGTTTAAAACGACCGGTTTAGGTTTGCGTGTGGTGATACAAGGATCTGATACCACTGTTGGGTTACGACAGTGGCATTCGGGTCTCGGTAATAGCAATTTTTTTTGTGAAAATAATTATTTAAAATAAATAATTATGAAATAATCAATTACCGAAGTAAATTGAATCAGATAATTAAATTAACAATTAATTTAATAGGCAGCGGAAAACGTTCTAATTTACTAACGTGAAAAAACCAGATAATTAGCGTAAACCAAAACAACAGGATTCGACTATCACCATACGCGCAAACACCAAAACGCATTTATATAAAAAACGCGACATATCATATAATAAATAAACAATTAAATCTAAACTAATAACAAGTTTAGATATACCTGAGCGGTGATTCAAACAGACGTTCGAGACACCGGAAGTCAACGGGTGACGCTAGGGTTTCGCAGGACGATTTGATCGGCAAATCGTGACAACCTCGCGGATACGGAATTCCCACGGTGAGACAGCACCGAAATCACGTACGTCGGATTAGACACGAGATTAGGGTTTCGCGGACGACGGCGGAACACCCTTGAACCGGGGTTCACGACTTAGAGTTTTGATCGGCGAGGAGGTCGGCGACGGCGAGCAGGTGGCAGCCAATCAGGCGGCGGCGGTGGTGCGACGGAGATGCGGTGGCAGTGCGACGGTGCGATCCGGGGTCGCGGTGGCTGCGGCTCGGATGCCGCGGGCTGCGGTGGTGCGCACGGCGGCGGCGGATAGGAGCGGTGGCGGTGGCGTGGCTCCGACTTCGGCTTAGCGTGGAACTACCCGGAAGGAAGAACCAGATTGAAGGTGATGAGGATTGTCTCGCGAATGACAGGATGAAACCACCGGAGAAAAGCGGCGGTGACGGTTCCTTGGTGGAAGCCGAAAATCGCAGAGAGGAGGGAGAGGGAGGAGGTCTGCGATTTCCTTAGTCTGACGACTAGGGTTTCGCCCCTTTTAATCAGTTATAAATAACTGATTAATTACCCATTTATTCCCTCGATTTAAAATCCTTTTAAATCAAACCTTTTAACTTTACTCGACTAAACTTTTAATCTTATTAAACCTTTTGTCGTAAGCCGATGATTAACGAAGATTAAAATAATAATCCATTCGTTAAAGTCGTCCAAGACGTAAATCCAATTTATCGTCTTTGTCGCTAAATTAATCATAACGATTAATAAGGAATAATTAATTGATCATTTATTAAACCAGTTAACAAATGAATAATTAATTCTTCTGCGAATATGCCGGTTATTTAGTAAGCGGACTTAAATACCCGTTGCCTCCGGTGTAACTCTTACGGGTCTTAACCGGGTCGGGTACTTGATTTAGTCGGGTCTGGACACCTAAATCCAACAAGGTTCTCGAACTACTTGTTCTTGCACGACTGGTTCTTGATTTTGTGGTTTAGGATTTGTAGCTTGATCTTAAACAATTTCCCTAGGCTCACCGTTATCATCATATTCTAATTCATCATCTGAACTATCAGCATGACGTGGAACACCATCTGTAGGAGCCACATAGTCTGGCTTAGCAAGGTGTCCTCTTAGCCTTTTAACCGGTGGAGCTATGTTTGCCCCTTTGCGCTTCTGATAGACCGGTAATTTGTTGACATCAATCTGATTCAAGTGCAGGATACGAAGCATCAAGAATCATTTGAATGAACCTCGGATACATTAAGATTTTCTTTTGCTTCACCAGGATGTTTTCCTTCATATACGCAAGCACCCAACCAGAAAAATTGAAATTTCTGTTCATAACCAAGGTTGTAAAGAAAGATAAAATCTTCATATCAAACTCTTCATGCCCTCTTAGCCTGTTTCCAAAACATCTGATGATTAGATGCATCAAATACTTGTATAGTGGACATACATTTGATTTTGTAAACCACTTCACAGTCAGATTTCCATCATACTTGATTCTTCTCAATATCCCGATAAATGTCGTCAATAGAAATCACAATATCATCAACAGAAATTAACATGATCATGGATAATCAACATGATCATTGATATGAAGAACCCGACAAACATCATCAACAGAAATCACAATATCAGTCTCATGAATTCTTGATATGATAACCGGTGGAGCAACTGTACAATCTACTTGAGCTGCATTCCAGAATGTATTCAGAATGTCCTTATACGGTGTGCACTCGTGTGTGGCTACATAATAAATCGTTGATCGTTGCATGAACTCAAAAATATCTCCAAATTGAGTTCTCCACTTGGCAGATGCGCCAAGATATGCACAAATATTGTGATCATCATTAGAAGGTAACATAACAACCATTTCTGTGTTGGGTTTTAAGAACATTATCAAAGCCATTTTAACTCTTTAAAATGTAAAACGCAGCGGAAAACAAAATCATATATCATGTTAGTTAATGTTAAAACCGATTTTTAACATTGTTTATCAAAACCCAAACCGAGGATCCAAATATGTATGCATGCTATCAAAACTAAAACAACCATAGGGGGTTTTAGATTTACCTTCTTCCAAGCTCAAGATACGTGAAGAAGGATGATGAACTCGAATGGAAAGCCTCGAAGAAGAGACCTCAAGTTAGTGATACCCACGAGCTTCAAGCAACAAGCACCCTTTTGTTGCTAGGATTTCTTGAAGACTAACTCTTCCTTCTTCTCTTGTTGAATCCGAAACCAACAAGATCTTGGAATCAATTTCCAGATTTTTATTAGCAAGAAGGTGTTCTTGCTTTTAAGGAGAGAGAGAGAGAACTTGAGTATTGGAGAAGCAAGTAATGAATGACCACCCTCTTAATGGGAGGTGGGTGAACGTGCAAGAGGAGAGAGAGAGGGGGGGGAAAGCTTTTTAAACCTTTTGAAGTTCCCTCCCTTGCATCTAGTCCATTTCCTTGTCCACATTCATTTGGTCATGCTTCACTTGACCCATGTAACATGTTACATGTACAAATATGGTGTAACATATAAATATGTTTTATGTAACAATCTATTTAACCAATTAAATAATATTGTTGCCATACTTCTCTAATTTAAATCATCCATATGATTTCACACAAGTTCGATTAATTAGAAACCGATTTCTAATTATCTTCTATAAGTGACATTTATTTAATTCATCATATCTAAATAAAAACCCATTGGGTGTTTGTCTAGCTCGTTATTGGGTATGACCCGTCTTGGATCATAACGTACTAGCCACATCAATCTAGTATGTGCCTCGGGCAGACCGAGTCCAACATTCTGAAAATTCACAAAAACAAGTAACGTTAAATTTGTTTTGAATAATCCAAAATGCTAACGATTGACTCAAATTTGACTCGAAACGCTTGAACTTTTAACTTTGTGAAAAACCTAGTCAGTGTACCATCAAGTCCAACATACCATTGACCATACCAAATGGTCATCCGCACCATGGTGGTACGGGCGTACCATTCGAATGAAGACCATTGACCATACCAAGCTTGGTCAAACGTACCACACTGGTACGTGCCATCCGTCGTACCACAACGGGCATGCGTACCATGTTGGTACGGGCCAGCGTACCAACTGGTATGGCGGAAGAACAGTCACCAAACGGTCTTTCGATCGTTAAGCCCAAAATGAACACGTTACGAGAAATTGGTCACCGTGGTTTGATTCTACACTAAAAATCGTTTCTAATGGTGTATACAAACCACATTAACATGTTCGAAAACTTAATTAACCAACAAGTGTTAAATTTTCACGAAAAACCGAGCTTTAATCCTAAAAATCAAGAGATTTAGGGAATCACAAACTAAATCAAGACCGTCATCCTATACGGAATTTAATTTCCTACCCGTAGAAACAAAAATCACGAGCAAAGGTTCAGTAACGAGTGAGAAATCAAGAAAAAACGAGTTAGGTGCTTAGGGTTTCGCTCTAGAAATTTTAAGAGTGGTACGGTGATTATGAAGCTAGCGTACCAGCTGAACCCTTCCATATGCATGATGGTGCGGCCCAGCATACCACTTGGTACGGGCGTACCATCAAATGCTACACTTTCAACCCCAAACTTTTCTGTTTAGTCAATTTTCACCCAAAAATCCTATTTTTCCAATTTTAAGCATTTAATGATGATGAGTGGATTCACACTTCGATTGTGGTTTAGAAAACATAAATTTGCCATCTTTCGTATTCAGATGATATAAAATAACGCAGAAACAAAATCTTTTTGAATTTTAGCAATTATATATCAAAACACACCAAAATCTTTTTGATTTTCTAAAATATAACAAATCAACAAAACAAATTAAATGCGATAATTTATATTTATGTGAGAAAGATCGCAATATGAGATCATATCAGTAATATGTACCATACTCATTTCAATTTCAGAATAATCAGCATGCAAGCCAAGTTGTGCACGAATACACCATTTTCATGTTTATTTCAGCCAAATCAAATCAATTTCTATAGTGTTCTGATATAATTTAGGTATTTATTTTTCAAGAACAGAAATCATGGTACCCACATATTCAAGTAATTGATAATCTGACTTATTATATTCTTCATTTTTTCTCTTATTTATCACAGAATTTATATACAGAGACAAGCTGTTCCATAGTGTTTCATGCAAAAAGAAATCAGAACGTTAAATCGTCTACCTTAAGGTCGATCATTCGATATGCAGATAAGGCCTCAAATTTAACAAAATAAGAAAGAGAAAACAAGTTGAAATTGTATAATTTAATAGAAATCAGGTCGATACTCCTGTATACGCAGAAAAAGCCCGATGAATTATACGAAACACCAATAAAAATAACGCAGAACATTAATGGAACAACAATCGGGTCGATCTTTCGATACACAAAGAAAGTCCAATCGTTTTTGAAAATAAAGAAAATCAAACAAAATTAAATTTTTCAAAAGAAAGCTTGCATACACTATGACATTCTCTTATTCTATTTTTGTATTTTAGGTAAGATCAGAATCACACAAAAACAAGAATAGTGTTTCACCACAGATTTCAGGCTAGCATTATCTTTATATCATACATGCATATATCATATTTGATTAACACCTTCAGTAACACAGACAAGTACCTACAACCTTATTTTATCCATGGTCAATATCATATTCTGATGTACTATCATTTCTCACAGGGGTTGGATCACATTTCTCGATTTTTGAATTTTTCAAATTTTTTTATGCTTTTTCATTTTAATACAAGAAATCACAATCTTTTTGTAGTTTCCATAATTCTACCCTAAAAAGCAAAAACAAAAATTGAAATAAAAATAAAAGCAAAAATAATCAACTGAAACAGATTACTTGGCTTTTAACCTGAAATTGCGTGAGCAGTGGATTATCTACACGATCGTATCGAAATCAATGTTTAAACGAGAGAACACGAGAGTAAATACAAAGAAACTTGTACTAGACCACAACGAAACACCACAGAGTACACATACAATATCTGACCCAGAAATTCTAATTACTATACAAGACGTGCTATTTATAGATGAACATCACAGCGCAAAACCCTATAAGCCGAACTTCAGTTCAGACCAGGTTAGTGTGATGTCCAAACTGGAGTTCACCTATAGTTTGGATCACAACAATCTTGTAACATTTGTCTTTATTTGATACTTCACATGACGAACAGGAACCATGTATCAACAAACTCCCCCTCGACATGTGCAGTATCAGCTTCCATAATAACTTGTATCTCAAATCAAACACTTCCTCAGCTTGATGATGAGCCTGATCTTGAATACTTGACATTGTAGCTTTGTGTAAACCCTTTATCAACAGCTTCAGAAGACATGAAATTGTGATGTTCTCTTTCCACTTAGAAACATTCCAACATAAATAATCTTGGGGCAAAACGTCTCATTGAGACTCCAAGATATATTGATTTTTGAATTGATTTCGTATTCCGTGTTGATCAATTGAAAAGAATTTAAATATAAAATCTTTTTGATTTTTCAAAACTTTATATCAAAACACACCTAAAATCTTTTTGGTATTTTCTGATATGAAATGTAAATGCAATACAGAATCAGACACTATTTTTGTCTTTTGTGAGAAAAATCACGACTTGGAATCATATTGGATATAACATGTGAACTACACTTTAATTTTGATTATTGTAGCACATAAGCCATGTCAATTGCAGATATATTTTGTCCAACTTTAAACTCAGGAAAAATCATACTCATAACATCTGGATATGTTAAAGTATTGCTTAGATTTAGCATTGACCAGTGTACCCCACACTATCAGACATACTAAAATATGTTTTGGGTATCACATTTTGTGATTTCACTTGTGATTTATCACATAATGATTGTATGCATGATATAGTCAACTGTGTTCCCTGCAAAAAGAAATAAGAACGTTAAATCGTCTACCTTAAGGTCAATCTTTCGATACGCAGATAAGGCCTCGGATTTAACAAAACAAGAAAATAAAACAAGTTAAAATTGTATAACCCAACAACAATCAGGTCGGTACTCCTGTACACACAGAGAAAGTCCAATGATTTATACGAAACACCAAGAAAATAAAGCAGAACCTCAAACGAACAACAATCAGGTCAATCTTTCGACACGCAAAGAATGTCCGATCGTTTGAGAAAATAAAGAAAATCAAACAAGTTTAAATCTTTGCAAAATGAACACATGTATACATAGTGACTTCTCATTTTATTTTTCACATATCTTTTTTCTTGAGATACGCATCAAGATGTTGTCCACTAAATCAAGCATCAGATTTAATATATATCACATTCGTATACTTTCTAATTTGCCGAGCCTACTATTGATGCATGAACATTGTGTGGCCGTTACTGTTCGAATTGTCAAACAGACTGATTTGTCGAAGACATGAACTGAGGTCCGAAACCCAACCGAACTCTAGGTTCGGAGTTGGCCGAACCTTGATGGCCGAACTCCAGGTTCGGAGGGAGTTCGGACAGAGTTCGGAGGTGCCCAGTTCGGACAGAATTAAGAAGTATAAATAGTTTCGTCTTTGTATTTCTTTGTAAGTTTCTGTCTTGTGTCCCTATGTGTTGAGAGGGGAGGTTCTGTCCGACCTCCCCCAGAGCTTAAACGTCTGTATACTCCTTCGTTATGTAATCATTCGACACGAATTCAATGACAAAACTTCCGTCTCATCCATAGAAACGTTTCGTATACGGTTTTTCAGTTGGTATCAGAGCTGTTGGCTCTTTCTATGGTCGAAATCTATCGTTCTTCTTCATTTCGAGACGTTAAACCTTCGGTTGGGGATGATTGAAAGTGTTTCTGATTGCTTTTTGATCAATCGAGTCTTTCTGAGTCATGTTTTTACCTAACAGAAGCCTCTAGATGTTCAAATTCGATCAAATTCTGGATCTGGTTCGATTTCAAAATTTTTCTGTTCGAGTTCGGACAACGTTCAGCCGAAGAACAGATCTGAAAAATAACCGCTCCGAACTCCAGGTTCGGACGTCCGAAGGTCAGGTTAGGAGGAGGTTCCGAAGGTCATGTTCGGACTAGGTCCGAAGGTCAGTTTCGGAGAGGGTTCGGAGGATCGGGTTCGGAGGTAGATCGGACAAGGTTCGCACGGCCCCAGCCAGGGGCTCTGCCCCTTGGACCCCGCCAGGGGCTGCTGCCCCTTGGACCCCGCTTCTCAGGGGCGCTGCCCCCGAACCCCCGTTAGGTGGGAATTTTACAGAAGCGGACTAGTTATCAATTTTACCCTTGATTTGGTAGCTGTGGGGTGTTATGTTTGAAGAAAATCCAGATTCCGATACTTGTTACGAGTTAGTGATCGAATTTCAAGAAATGGGTTTGTGGGTAGTCATTGTTCTTGATGATGGACAGAGATTCAAGAATACGTGTTTCTGATGATGGACAGAGATTCGGAGACATGGTTATGATTACTTGGGAACATTTGTCGGAGATTATCTTTCTACACAAACTGAAGATTGAATGAGATTAAAGATTTCGTTGTGGGCTACTTGAGTTTATCATTCCACTACAAGAATGCGGGGTTTGGAATCATAAGAAATTGAAGATTTGAATATGTCACTTGTTTAGGGGGAAATTGGGGACCCTAAAACTTTCAAAGTTTTATAATTGAAAAAGTGAATATTCAAAAGCAATCAGTTCAGGGATGATGGTGGTTTTTGATCTTCATGGAAATGTGGTATATTCTGATGTTCGTGCGAACCGATATGTCAAAGTTTTCAATTATGGTTTGGAACTTTCTGTCATATGCCCGATACTTTCTTGAGTTGTCGAAAGACTTGGTCAGATTCCAGTCTGCAACGAGATATACGTTTACCGGAGTAATATATTGGGATGGATTTGATGCTGAGGGGGAATTTCCGTGATTGAAGATGCTGATCGTGTCTGTTTTCATAAAGATCAGAATGTGTTACAATTCGGTGAAGATTGAAGATTATTATCAAGATGCAGTGATGTTCGTGTGTCTTTACAATTTCCGGATACAACTTATGAAGTGAACCATTATTATACATGCCGGTTCCAATTGGATGGTTGTGCTTGAAGCTAGGGGGAATTTTATTGGTTGTGGAGATTGTACAAGATTCGAATTGTTTCCTGCATACCTGATGATTCGGTCAAGGGGAGTTTGCTAAAGATAGAGGTGTCTGCAGCAAGCTGACTGAAGATTGCTAGAAGATCATTGTCTGGATTCGACAGTAACGTCCAAGGGGGAATTTGTTGATGCATGAACCTTGTGTGGCCGTTACTGTTCGAATTGACAAACAGACTGAGTTGTTGAAGACCAGAACTGTGCTCCGAACTCCAGCTGAACTCTGTGTTCGGTGGTGTCCGAAGGTGGTCCGAACCTCAGGTTCGGAGGAAGCTCGGACAGAGTTCGGAGGTGCCGAGTTTGGACCTTATGAAGAAGTATAAATAGATTCGTCTTTGTATTTCTTTGTAAGTTTTTTTCCAGTGTCTTTCCGATCAATGTGTTGAGAGGGGAGGTTCGTCCGACCTCCCCCGGAGCTAAATTGCTTGTATACTCCTTCGGTTTATGTAACCTTTCAACACAATTTATGACAAAACTTCCGTCTCGTTATTATCTACCATAGAATCGATCCGTAGAGTTCGGACCTTATGAAGAAGTATAAATAGATTCGTCTTTTTATTTCTTTGTAAGTTTTTGTCCAGTGTGTTTCCGATCAATGTGTTGAGAGGGGAGGTTCTGTCCGACCTCCCCCAGAGCTTAATTGTCTGTATACTCCTTCGTTATGTAATCATTCAACATGATTCAATGACAAAACTTCCGTCTCATCCATAGAATCGATCCGTAAACGGTTTTTCAGTTGGTATCAGAGCTGATGGCTCTTTCTATGGTCGAAATCTATCGTTTTTCTTCATTTCGAGACGTTAAACATTTGGTTAGGGGTGATTGAAAGTGTTTCTGTTTGGTTTTTAATCAATCGAGTCTTCCTGAGTCATGTTTTTACCTAACAGAAGCCTCTAGATGTTCAAAATTCGATCAAATTCTGGATTCTGGTTCGATTTCAAAAATTTCCAGTTCGAGTTCGGACAACGTTCGGCCGAAGAACAGATCTGAAAAATAACCGCTCCGAACTCCAGGTTCGGACGTCCGAAGGTCAGGTTCGGAGGAGGTTCCGAAGGTCAGGTTCGGACTAGGTCCGAAGGTCAGTTTCGGAGAGGGTTCGGAGGATCGGGTTCGGAGGTAGATCGGACAAGGTTCGGACGGCTCGGATGCATTTTTGATGAAGCACTTTTGGTCAGCACGGCCCAGCCAGGGGCTCTGCCCCTTGGACCCCGCCTGGGGCTGCCGCCCCTTGGACCCCGCTTCTCAGGGGCGCTGCCCCCGAACCCCCGTTAGGTGGGAATTTTACAGAAGCGGACTCAGTTATCGAGTTTACCCTTGATTTGGTAGCTGTGGGGTGTTATGTTTGAAGAAAATCCAGATTCCGATACTTGTTACGAGTTAGTAATCGAATTTCAAGAAATGGGTTTGTGGGTAGTCATTGTTCTTGATGATGGACAGAGATTCAAGAATACGTGTTTCTGATGATGGACAGAGATTCGGAGACATGGTTATGATTACTTGGGAACATTTGTCGGAGATTATCTTTCTACACAAACTGAAGATTGAATGAGATTAAAGATTCCGTTGTGGGCTACTTGAGTTTATCATTCCACTACAAGAATGCGGGGTTTGGAATCATAAGAAATTGAAGATTTGAATATGTCACTTATTTAGGGGGAAATTGGGGACCCTAAAACTTTCAAAGTTTTATAATTGAAAAAGTGAATATTCAAAAGCAATCAGTTCAGGGATGATGGTGGTTTTTGATCTTCATGGAAATGTGGTATATTCTGATGTTCGTGCGAACCGATATGTCAAAGTTTTCAATTATGGTTTGGAACTTTCTGTCATATGCCCGATACTTTCTTGAGTTGTCGAAAGACTTGGTCAGATTCCAGTCTGCAACGAGATATACGTTTACCGGAGTAATATATTGGGATGGATTTGATGCTGAGGGGGAATTTCCGTGATTGAAGATGCTGATCGTGTCTGTTTTCATAAAGATCAGAATGTGTTACAATTCGGTGAAGATTGAAGATTATTATCAAGATGCAGTGATGTTCGTGTGTCTTTACAATTTCCGGATACAACTTATGAAGTGAACCATTATTATACATGCCGGTTCCAATTGGATGGTTGTGCTTGAAGCTAGGGGGAATTTTATTGGTTGTGGAGATTGTACAAGATTCGAATTGTTTCCTGCATACCTGATGATTCGGTCAAGGGGAGTTTGCTAAAGATAGAGGTGTCTGCAGCAAGCTGACTGAAGATTGCTAGAAGATCATTGTCTGGATTCGACAGTAACGTCCAAGGGGGAATTTGTTGATGCATGAACCTTGTGTGGCCGTTACTGTTCGAATTGTCAAACAGACTGATTTGTCGAAGACATGAACTGAGGTCCGAAACCCAGCCGAACTCTAGGTTCGGAGTTGGCCGAACCTTGATGGTCCGAACTCCAGGTTCGGAGGGAGTTCGGACAGAGTTCGGAGGTGCCAGAGTTCGGACAGAATTAAGAAGTATAAATAGATTCGTCTTTGTATTTCTTTGTAAGTTTTTGCCGTGTCTTGTCCGTCTGTGTGTTGAGAGGGGAGGTTCTGTCCGACCTCCCCCAGAGCTTAAATTGTCTGTATACTCCTTCGTTATGTAATCATTCGACACGAATCAATGACGAAACTTCCGTCTCATCCATAGAAACGTTCCGTATACGGTTTTTCACCTACCTAGCACATCGAGCAATGGTTATGGCTTTTTCACTTACTTTGTCCATAAATCAGACAATGTAAGCCAATGTACCATCATTTCACAATCATGTCGGATACAATTTCTCATGTTTCAATGTTTTTGGATTTTTTTCATTTTTCAATATTTTTGTCTTTTCAAATTTCTCCCCCTAAAAATGACAAACTATTTTTAGATTTTAATTTTTAATATTTGAAGAAACAACACACTATGTTTGTATTTTTGCAAAAGTAAACTCCCCCTCAAAATGAGACGGAGTGAAACGAAGAAAATTAATCAACCAAAACGAATACTCGCATTTGAGCCTTTTGAAAACACATATTTGATTTGAAAATGTAATTTAAGTTATCATAGATATTTCACAATCAGGAATTTTCCAATCACTAATAGGTCTTCCTGAAATAATTGCTGACACAAAATAAAACATTAGTCGCTTTAAGATCGACTCGATTCAACAGCGTCCGGTCGCTCGGTGTCTTCCGCATAGTCATCGTCGACCTTGGAAACAACTTTAGGTTTTCCACATTTTAGAGATTTAGATTTTTGAGCAGAACCAGAATCAGTATCAACCGGTGTACTTGGTTTAAACCAAGACGGTTTACGGATTGATTTGATGAACTTTTCATTGAGGTCATTGTACTCATATGTTTGCAATTTCCGGATCTCACATTCAGCAAAAAGTTCTTCGATAACTTGTTCCCACTTCTTTATGTATATGTCACATCCTTTGTTAATACTTCATTCTTATCGCAAAGAAGAACACTCGAATCTTGAAGTGTAGACACCTTTTTTTGAAGTTTTTCAATTGTAGCAGCAGATTCAACAACAAGTGCATTCGCTTGTTCATACTTTTGTTGAGCTAGAAAACTCTTTTCAAACAAAGCTTTAAAATCCCCAGCTATTTCTTTAGCCTCAGCTTTGGCCTTCTCACATTCTTCAAACACTTTATTCTTTTATTTCAACACAATTTCATGAACATGAACCAATTCATAATACTTTTTCTAAAATTCTTCCAATTCTTTCTTGAGTATCATAACTTCTTCACACAATAATTCAGAACTTTTTCAATATTGACATTCTTTTTACCCAACCTTACACATTCAAGACATTTTTAATTCTTCAACCTTTTGACTTTCATTGACCTTAACTTGAACGTCATCAATCAATGATACTTTGGAACTTGAATAAGAATCAGTTAATATACTATCATCATCATGACGAGCTATCAAAGCAACAGTAATAGGAGCATGCGACAGTTTGTAACATCCGAATCTGCATTCCAGGCAAATTCATCTGGATGCCAAATTATATCTGTCATTTTGTTATCAACAGAATCTGATACTTTTTGATCTTTTTTATCTTGTTATGGTGAATGCACAACCAATTGAGCATGTTGGCCAGACTTCAATTTATTATCAATTGAACTTGGACATTCACGTGCAAAATGTCCATATACAAAACATTTGTAACACTTAACCTTAGACTTGTCCAATCCAATTTTACCATCCTGATTCAATCTCTTCTTTCCAGTTCTGCTAAAAAATTTCTTCGTTCTACGAACCAACATAGCATATTGCCAATTCAGATCCAATTCTTCCAAATGATCATAATCTATCTGATCGTAGTCTTCATTCGTCAATTCAGCATTACTCACAGAACCAGTGATAACACCAAAATATGAAGATACCAATGCAGACTTTAAAGCCATACAATCATCGGTAGTTTGAACTATTAAATTATTTTGAGTTGAAGAACTAGGAATTGAAACCGTACAACCAGCATAATAATCAAAATTTTCAGATTTACCTGCAATGAATGTTGTAGGAGGTGCGGAACTAAGAATATTAGACTTCACAGCATTAATTGTTGAATCATTTTCTCCATGTTATACCATAGGACTTTGAATTTGTGGTGGAAGTGATTTATTTACCATTAACTCCATATCCCTTTCTTGAATTCTTTGAATCAAATCATTAAATGACAAGCCCGGATATTCTTTATCATGAGTGATCATCATCACATAATTATCCCATTTCTCGGGTAAAGCCTCCAAAATCTTTTCTTTCATATTAGCTTCTTCTTTTGTAAGACTCACCAAACGAGTTTCACTCATTAAGTGATCGAAATCTTGCAATAAGATTTAGAATTGATTCGTTTTGATAATGCTTCAAACTATCAAATTCCTTCTTCAAAACCTTTTGTCGACTTTTCTTATATTGGTCATTGCCTTCACATCTCTTTTCCAATGCATCCCATAAACTCCTCGATGTATAGTTACCAAAAAACTGATGTAGTAACTCTTTACGTAATGCCATTGTCAAAGTACCATATGCTTTTTTCTCAGCTTGATACGCTTCCTAGTTTCATCTTTAGGATATACATATTGATCAGTGAATGACAACCACATATCAATATCATTCGTGTCAACGTACGCTTCAAACTCTTTAACCCAACTATGATAATATTATGATATTAGCAATTTGGGAACTTTCTGACTTGTTCCGATTTCATTATCATAGTTCATCATAGTTTGCATCGAATTCTGAATAGCCGCAAACGCTTGAAAATCACTCATCTTGTCCGAAAACTTGTATACCAAAACTTCAAACCCAAAAACAAAGGTCTTAGAAGTAGATTTTGGGTATCGAACAGGGCTTCGGATAAACCGAACTGAATCCGAACCTAGAAGATAGCCGAACTATATCCGAACTTGGTACGAAATTGATCTGAACACTGGCCGGACACAACTTCGTTAGAAAATCATCTGAACGGGAGCTAAACTTGAGTTCGGAGCGGTTATTTTCAGTTTCACCGGAACCTCAGACGAACAGAAATATTGTCGACTCAATCTTCACGATTTTCAGTCTTTATGGAAGAGATTTTCAATAGGAACTCAGGTAAACTCAAAAGCAATGATGTAGAAGAATATTTTTCACAGAAAGTACACTCGAAATGATCAAATGAACACAAACTCATTGAGATTTTGTAAAAACCTTGGAATTTAGGCTAGAAATAATGAAAAACAGAGATTTCCGACCAGTAGAAAGAACCAAAAGCTCTAATACCACTTGAAATTGCGTGAGGAGTGGATCGTCTACACGGTCGTATCGAAATCAATGTTTAAACGAGAGAACACGAGAGTAAATACAAGAAACTTGTATTAAACCACAGAGAAACACCATAGAGTATACATACAAGATCTGACCCAGAAGTTCTAATTACTATAGAAGACGTGCTATTTATAGATGAACATCGAAGAGCAAAACCTGATCAGCCGAACTTCAGTTCGGACCAGGTTCGTGTGTATTTGATACTTCACATGCAAGTCAGGTTTGCCTATAGTTTGGATGACAGTAATCTTGTAACATTTGTCTTTTATTTGATACTTCACATGTTAAACAGGAACTATGTATCAACATAAACAAGTAACACCTTTGATTTGCAAGAGAAATTAAAAGCGTGTTTTATCAAACCCTTTGGTAAACAAATCAGCCCTTTGAAAATCAGTGTGGATTTTTTGCAAATCAATTACCTTCTTTTTAAAGCAATAACAAATAAAATGGTATCGAATGTCAATGTGCTTAGTTTTTTAATGTTGAACGAGGTTTTTCGTGATGCATATCGCAGCTGAGTTATCAATAAAGATAGGAGTGGTCAGAAAGTTCAAACCATAATCATGCAACATGCTGTCGAATCCACAAAACCTGTGAACAGCAACTAGAAGCAGCAACATATTCCGCCTCCGCAGTAGATGTCGCGACTGAAGTCTGTTTCTTGCATTGCCACGATACAAGCCTCTCCCGCATAAATTTTCAACCGTGTAGAGACCTAGAAAATGAGGCTTTTGCATTAGATAATTTTGGGCTTGTTTAATACTTGTGGGCTAGTATATAAATGTAATTGGGCTAACTTTTGTTGGGATAGTGTGGGTTTGAGTCCGATTTGTGTAGGTTGGGCTTGGGATTTCGAAATTTATTAAGGAGATTGACTTGTTTACCAAGTCAATCTCACCTATATATAGAACCTCTGGTAATCAGTTTAGGTTTGCTTGTCTTTTTGGGTGTTCTGTGGTGATATCTAAATTCTCCCTGAGAATTTCGATCAAGGTGTAAGCAATCAACAGTGATCAATACAAGTGTTTTCTTCTAATCGGTTTGTCTTTTCTAGTTTATTCTACTTTTCGATTATTACTTTTCATTGTTTCTTGAATCAACTAGCGAAAACCGGATTCCGCATATTATTTTTGAATTTTTCTTTTTTTTTGTTTTTTTTTTGTTTTTTTTTAAATAAATGAAAGAAACAAATAAATAAAAAATTGCCAGACTACTCATCAAAGGCTATCACCC
>JBCNJP010000010.1:54058926-54083488 GCA_039602395.1 Deinandra increscens subsp. villosa
GCTTTTACATTATACACAAGAACTTAATATTGTTTAAGTTTAACTCTAACTTTTAACGATCCTACATATGTTTTCTACCTATTATACTTTTTCAAGGTATTTGACTAATTAATTCTCCTATGTTTTACTTGATTACTTTTCACTTTTGTTTATTACCTTTTTTGAAATTTGCTAACATTTGTGGTGGAGAAGTTTGAGACAAAGACAAGTATTTAACCCTGGATGCTCAAGCTGTGAATGTTTTTCTCCTAAGTTAGAGATTGGCCATCTCTCCTCCGTTATGGGAAATTAGAAAATCCCCACTAAGGTTTGAAGATAATACATCTTCCTTACGAGTTAGGCCTTGACGCCTCGCCAGTTGCACAAGATGACTTGGTATGACCCAAGATTATGGGATCGACCTGTGTTAACTAGAGGTTCGTCCTCCACTTCGTTCTTGACTTCATTGCAACCTGCTACACTTCGTTCATATGTATATGTTAAAAGCAATGTATTTTATATGTGAGAATTCATTTCTCACATATAACGCCCTCAATTATATATGAATGACATATTCTACCCTCAACATTATTTATCTCTTCTAACTTTATCAACTAACAAAACTAACGGTGATGCACACACGTCACACAGAAAATGCTCTAACAGACTCCCCCTTGACGTGTGCTGTATCAGATCTTCAAACTCTTTGAATCAGTTGTTAGTTGATTTAGGGTAGGCATGGCACTGAACCACTTGTGATTCACCATGCTTGTGAATCAATCTTGTTACCTACAATTTCAGAAGACAAAAACGCAATTTTCCATTTTCAAGCCAACATAAGTTGATCTTGGGAAAAAATCTCCTTTGGAGAACCAAGATGTATGTTTTGAAAATTTGTTTTTCATATCTTGTGTCGATCAATCGAAAATGAACAAGAAATAAAATATTTTGGCTTTAACAAAGTTTATGCAAAAACACATCAAAAATCTTTTTGATTTTTCTGAAATGAAAAATAAAATGCAATATAGAAAGATAATCTATTTTTGATTTCGCGAGAAAGATCACAACGCGAAATCATATCAGACATAACGCATCTAGCACATTTCAATTTCAGCCGTAATCAGCATACAAGCCAAGATAATCGCAAATACAACATTTATGTTTATTTCAGCATGCACCACTCATATTTATCGTTTTCAGATATGAATTAAGGTAATATTATCATGCACTGATAACTCGGCCTCCAACCTATCAGAAATACCGGCAAATCATCTTGTTTATCACATAGAAGAAATTTTCCTAGAGATTTAATCATCCTTAATGAGTCATGCAAAAATAAAGAAGAACCTCAAATACCTAGCAATCAGGTCAGTCTTGTGGACACGCAGAGAAAGCCCAAGTATTTAAGAAAATAAGAAAGCAAAACAAGTTGAAGTTGTATAATTCAACAACGATGAGGTCGAACTTTCCGTATACGCAGAGAAAGTCCGAAGAATTATACGAAACACCAAGAAAAATAAAGCAGAACTTCAAACGAACAACAATCATGTCGATCTTTCGATACGCATAGAATCTCCGATAGTTTGTGTTAGAGCATATTCCTATCCTACAATGTGTCTCGTGTATTGTATCTAGATTAGAACGGGTCTGTTAGTTGTAGTGGCAATATCAATGATGCCGTACCAACTGGTACGCCGTACCAATTGGTACGCCCGTACCAATTGGTACACCAGTTGGTACGCAAGCATGATTGTCACTAAATATAAATACCGTGTGTTAGATTGATAGAAAAACACTTATGTCATTTCTACACCTTTCTGTGTGTGTTCTAGAGAGAGAAACCAGAGAGACTTCTTTGTAATCTTCAAGTGATTCAATGAGATTTCTCTTATTTACTTTCTCATTTCACTACATTGATTGATTCACGCACTAGTAAGATCGTTTCACGTGCTTACAAGTGGTATCAGAGCATTTGATTGATTACTGCTGTGTTTTTTTATCAAATTTTTGGATTTTTAGAGAGAGAAAGTTTGGGTTTCTTCATTTTTCATCAAATTCTTCCAATTCTGAGTGATTTCGAGGTCAAAAATGATAACGTTTCTAGAGTGTTTTCGCACCTCACTATGTCAAATTCCAGTTCAAATTGTCAAAATTCGCAAAAATCAGTCAATTTCCGCATGGTACGCTGCTGGTACGCCGGATGATCCGTTGGTACGCTCAATGGTACGCTAGGCAATCTTTATAGATTTCTGGTACGATGGTGGTTGGTACGCAAGGCAATCTTCAAATTTGGTACGCGACGGTTACTGACTGGTACGCTGGCAGTTACGCCGTACCAAATTGGTACGCTGCTTGATTTGGTACGCTGAGATTTCTGGTCCAGATTTTGGTACGTTGTAGTTTCCGGACGTTGGTGGTACATTGACCTCTTTGGTATGGAAGTCGTGATTTTGGTACGCTGAGACTAGTTTCCGTACGCTGGCAGAAAAGTGGTGTTCACTAAATCTGACGTAACTTGAGAACCGTTGAGAGTTACGGAACCCAATACCAGCCAAAACGACCATCTCGAAAAGATCTAGGATTTTACTGCCTAACGGTCAGTACCCTCCGTTTTGGTACCCAAAATCCACTTGGAAGAACTTCGTTTTTGAGTTTGAAGTTTTTAATATCAGATTTTCAAGTTTTTGCCGCTATGAAAAGTGCGATGCAAACAATGCTAAACTTTGATAATGAAATCAAAACAAGCCAGAAAGTTCCTAAATTGTTGAAATTGGAAGATTATCACAATTGGAAACGAAGATTTTCTACTTACATCAGTACAAATGATATCGATTTATGGATTCCAATTCACAAGCTTTACATGCATCCAACTGATGATGGAGATTTTAAACAAATTCAAAACTTTTGATGTGGATGAAAGAAAAATCTATGAGCTTAAAGAAAAAGCTTTTGGTTATCAAACAATGGCTTTGCCTACTGAATTGTTGCAACAGTTTAGTACTTGCAAAAATTCAAAACAATTGTGGGATGCATTATCTATAAGATGCGAAGGCAATGACCAATATAAGAAGAGTAGAAAAAAAGTGTTGAACAAAGAATTTGAAAATTTTCAACATTATGATAAAGAAAATATTCCTACACTTGTATCCAGATTTTCACATCTAATCAGTGAAATGAAAGTGGTGAACATTGAAAAGACCGAGGAGGAATTGAAAGAGAAACTGATGGAAGCATTACCAGATAAGTGGGAAAATTATGTGTTGTTGCTTACCCATGACAAAGACTATTCTACATTATCATTTCATGATTTAACCAGAAAGCTTCATTCTAGAGAAATGGAAATGATGACGTCAAATAAATCAACTGCTCAATTACGAAACCCTGAGTTATATCATGGTTAAAATTCTGCAAGTCTTAATGCAAAATCTAAATCATTTGGTGTTGATTCATCAAATCCACCTCAAACAGCATTTACTGCTAGTCTTGGTTTAGGAAATTCTGCAAATTCATCAAGAGGGTGTAACTTCACTATTCCAAATCATTCAAGTCAGACTTCATTTTCTGCAAAAACACCTAATGAACATTGGGCATTAATTTCTGCTCTAATATCTTCATATTGTGGATTGCTGAATGGTGGCTTGACAACATCTAATTTGATTGAAGAAGATTTTGATCAGATCGATCCAGATAATCTTGAACAAATGGATATTAATTGGCAACTTGCAATGTTAGCTCAACGAGTCAAAGGATTCAAGAAGAAGACTGGATTCCAAAGTTTAAATCCGGATGACAAGTTTGGCATAGATAAAGCCAAGGCAAAATGCTTCAAATGTTCTAATTTTGGAAATTTTGCTCGTGAATGTTCAAAATCAAATGCTTCTTCGTCAAAGTATCTAACTTTTGGTGTCTTAAGTTGATAAACAGTATAACTGGGGACGAACTTCTGATCCAATTGCTTTAACCGCTATTACTTCCGAGTCAAAATCACTAACATTGAATGAAGGTTATGATTGGGTTGCCGATTTTCTTGATGAGTCTGCATTTTTGGTCAATTCTGCGTTTGTTGCTCAAGTCATACAAAGTGATGATGAAGTAGACATAATTGACTCTGAATCTGAAACCAGTAGTTCTGAAACTAGTGGTTATCAATTAGTTTGTGAATTTTGTTCACAAAAAGACAAAAGGATTCAGAGTGTGGTAAAGGACAGTGAGTTATTGGTTGCTGATTATGAGAAGAAGATTGAAGAATTGAGTGATGAAAAGAAAGGATTGGAAGGTATAATCCAAGAGTTAGTCATTTAGAAAGAAAAGTTTTCAGATTTTCAAGCAGAGGTAGTTGCAAAAGAGATGAAATTTCAAGGTCTTGAAAAGGAGTTTAAACAGAAATTTACAAAATTATCTAAAGTAAATGTCGAATTAGCCAAGGAAGTTGAAAATGGAAGGCAGAGGCTGAGGATGCTGCAAATGATTTTAATAATTTGTTTGAAAAGTCCAAGATTAAACTTGATATGCTCAATAAGTCTTCTGATGAACAAATTTCGAAGGTGCAAAAATTGAAGCTTATCAGGTTGATATGGAAAAGTTGTTAGACGAGAAGAGAGAGTTGGTTAGAGTAAACAAATTGCAAAATGCTAATTTGGATATTCAGAAAAGGAATGAAGATAAATTGAAGAATGAGTTATTTATTGGGCTTGATGAATTGAGATTACAAAAGTATGAAACTCATAAAGTGGCGAAGAGGTTGATAGCTACGGAAAAAGAGTTGGTTGAAGCTCACCAGAAGATTTCTGAATTGAAGATTGAAGTAATTGATGCAAAGCGTCTGTTGAATAATGTTACAAACTCACAATCTTTTACAAGTTTCTTGGCCAAAGACGAGAATTTTGAGAAAATGTTTAACAAAACAGTTTCACCACCAGGAAGTCTCAAAGAAGGTGTTAATGATCTGAAGGAAAAGGTAGAAACTGGTGATTATTCTGAACTTGTTGATAATAAATATGATGGGGGAAAGGTTGTGAAGTCACAGAAAGAACAAGAAGATGAAAAGGTTGTGTCTGATTCTACATCTACTGAAGAGGAGAAATCAGCAAGTTCAACTGAAAAGACTGTTATTGATGAAAGAATTTTCTATGAACAAAAGAATGTTAAAGCAGTGAAAGCTGAGTTTTCTCGTCTTGCAAAGAACGGACATACATCATCTGGTTCTGAAGAAAAGGTTTCGGGAATACATGTTGGTTTAGGGTTCAAGACCACGAATGTTAAAGTTGATGGGGTTTAAGGTCAGAAGGAATAGAAACTGAAGCAAGTAAAGAAAGATGTTTTTAAAGCTGAAAAGGTTCAACCCAAGAGGTTTTACAAACTCAAGGGTTCGAAACAAATATTTTCTGATAAAGAATTTCCACTTCATTGTGTGGATTCTCAGAATATATCAGAGGTTTTTGTGAAGACTGCTGATCCGCGCCACAAGAAGCATCAATATGTCCAATATTCTTCTAGAGGATCAAATTCTACTCCGAAAAGCCCGACTTCGAAATGGGTTCATGATCATCAGTATCCGGTATGTGATTCTTTCTATGATCATTTTGGAGATGTTAATTGTTGTGAAGCTTTGCAGAGACCAAAGAGGACAAATGTAAAAAAATCGTTTGTGTTACAATTGCCGACAAAAAGGGCATATGGCACAATATTGTCATGTCACTGCTACTTCTAGTTCAAGGAAAAGACAGGTTCCTTATGTTGGTAAATCTGTCAAATACAGATTTATTGATAAATATGGCAGAGTATTTGATGAATTTCAACCAACATATTTTAAACATCAAAGAAGGTTTTTACCTAAATTTCAAAATGATTCATCTGTCGGTTGTTCGTCACAATCTACTGTGACGGGTTCATCAGGTACTTATTTACCAAAACAACAAATTCGGAAACCTAAATTGGTTTCAAAGGGAAATCAGAACACTAGTCGACCAGAAGCGATTCGCTTCGGGTCATTTATAAACTGAAGTGTTTGACCAGTGTGCAGGTACTTCTAGAAGACCTATCGGTGATTGCAAAGTTGTTGATGGAGGAGTATTCTGCTGATTTAAGTTAAATTACATGTGACATCAAATTTCAAAAACTGAAATTTTTCTGACATCTAAAACTGAAAGGTATCCATGTCGAAAGGTCAATATTCTTTCTTTAATGCATTGTGTTTGTAATTTAGGGGGGGGGGGAAGTTGAAAATACCAAAAATAGTGTCTTTGTGCTTTTGTTAAAATAAAAAATCGAAAAATAGAGTTTTCATTTTAAGGGGGAGAAAAAGAGAAAAATACAAAAACATGGAAAATAGAAAAATACAAAAACATTGAAAAATGAGACATTGTATCCAACATAATTGGGAAATAATGGTACACTGGCTTACATGTCTGACTTATGGATAAACTAGATGAAAAGGCCATAAGATCATTGTTCGATGTGCTTGGTAGGCTCAGCATTAAATTAGAAAGTATTCAAATGTGATATTCATTAAATACTAATGCTTGACCAAGTGGACAACATCTTGAAGCATGTCTCAAGATATTGAAAAGATATGTGAAAAAGAAAAATGAGAAGTCACTGTGTAAACATGTGTTCATTTTGCAAAGATTTAAGCTTGTTTGATTTTCTTTATTTTGTCAAACGATAGGACTTTCTCTGCGTATCGAAAGATCGACCTGATCGTTGTTCGTTTGACGTTCTGCTTTATTTTCTTTGGTGTTTCGTATATTTCATCGAACTTTCTCTACGTATACGGAAGTATGACCTGATTGTTGTTAAATTATACAATTTCAACTTATTTTATTTTCTTATTTTGTTAAATCTGAGGCCTTATCTGCGTATCGAAAGATCGACCTTAAGCTAGACAATTAACGTTCTGATTTCTTTTTGCATGGAACATAGTTGACCATATCATAAATACAATCATTATGTGTTATATCACAAATGAAATCACAAAATATGATAAGCAAAAGCATATCTGCGTATGTCTGATAGTGTGGGGTACACTGGTCAAAGCAAATCTAATCAATAAAATAACATATCCAGATGTTATAAGTATGATTGTGCCTAAGTTTAAAATGGACAAATTATAACAGTAATCGACATGTCTTATATGATGAAGTAATTGAAATTGAAGTGTAGTTCAACATGTTATGTTCAATATGATCCCAAGTTGTGATCTTTCTCGCAAAAGACAAAAATAGTGTCTGATTCTGTATTGCATTTATATTTCATATCTGAAAAATTCCAAAAAAGATTTTAGGTGTGTTTTAGCATAAACTTAGAAAAATCAAAAAGATTTTAGGTGTGTTTTGATATAAAGTTTCAAAAAGCCAAAAAAAATTGTTTCTTATTTGTTTTCGACCGATTGACATGTGATACGAAATCAAATTTCAAATCTATATCTTAGATTCTCGAAGAGAAGTATTCCACCAAGATTAAATTAATTTTTCAAAAGAAAAAGGAACCGCGTTTCTGTCTTCTGAAATTGCATGTTATGTGTGTCGAGACTCAAGCATGGTGAAAGGGGGAGTTTTTTGTATCTTTCACAAGTGGATCTTGAAGATCAAAAATGATTCAAGCGTGATCTAGCCATGCAAGCTCTATTTCTGACAAAATTTTAAGTCAAAGATCGGATGCGGCAATGTTGAAGATTGAAGACAGAAGTTTTAGTTAGAATAGATACACCACACGTTAAGGGGGAGTTTGTTAGAGCATATTCCTATGCTACAATGTGTCTCGTGTATTGTATCTAGATTAGAATGAGTTTGTGAGTTGTAGTAGCAATATCAATAGTGTCGTACCAATTGGTACGCCGTACCAATTGGTCCACTAGTTGGTACGCAGGCCTGATTGTTACTAACTATAAATACAATGTGTTAGAATGATAGAAAATCACTTCTTTGTAATCTTCAGTGATTCAATAAGATTTCTCTTATTTACTTTCTTGTTTCACTACATTGATTGATTCACGCAGTAGCAAGATCGTTTCACGTACTTACAGTTTGAGAAAATAAAGAAAATCAAACAAGTTGAAATCTTCCAAAATGAAAACATGCATTCATCAAGACATCTCTTATTCTACTTTTATCGGAATCATCACACAGCATTCATCAAGAAGCAAAAAAGCAAAGAGCATCAGGTAAGCTTTATGTTTATATCTTACTTGCAGATATCACATTAGTCATGCACATTCATAGATTATGCAAGTACCTATAGCCTTTAGACTTAACCTATCCATGGTAGATAAACATATATGCTAATGTACTATCATTTCTCACTTATGTCGGATCAATTTCTTAATTTATCATTTTTGTAAATATTTTCCATAATTTCTCCCCCTAAAATTCAACAAATTCTATTTTTTGAAATTTCCAAAATGTTCTCCCCCTCCCCCCCCCCCCCCCTAAAAAAAAATGAAAGAAAGTAAATGAAAAACAAAAATTGATCAAGACTTGGCACCTTTTTGAAAATGATAGTTTTGAAAATCAGATTTTTGAAAATTAAGAACGGTGCATTTTAACTTAAATCAACGACAAGTATCTCACTGTCAATAATTGGACAATCACTAACAGGTCTTCTTGAAATACCTGCATACACTGGAAAATAATAAGTCCTTAAAACCCCGACCTCCATCCATAGTTGTGGTAGGTCGTCTAGTGTCTTCAACAAAATCAGTATTTGCTGTGGGTACAATCTTAGGTCTCCATTCCATTTTAGGTTTTGAATTCTCGAATCAATGTTCGCTGTGGGGACAAAATCAGTGTTCGCTGAATGACAGTCAGAACTGCTACCTAGTGAATCAGAAACAACTTTCTTTTTTCCAGAAAATTTTACACTTGGGCATTGGTTCATTGAAAATTATGCCATCAGGATCAACAAACTTTGTATCCTTGGAATATGATGATGAGTTATTGAAATTCATAGGACAATTATAATCATAATGTCCTTTTCGATGACAAGTATAACAACGTCGACGATTACATTGATCAGTCAATCCATCATCATAAATTGTTGGAATAACAGGTTTAGTTTTCTGTGGTTTTGAAGTTTTTCTAATAACATTTTTTATTTTTCAAATGGAGGATCATAAAAACCTGAATTATCTCCATAACCAAAGAATTTATTTGTATGATAATACCTGTTTGATTCAGCGGATTTAAATGGATTTGAACTTTTACTGCCTGTTGGTGTAGCATCAGATATGCAAGAAGACTCGTTAGTAGAAATCTTTTCATCTGCAGATGGAGGAGACACTTTTTTCTTCCAAACTTGAGGCTTCTTATCTGATCACACCCCTTTCTGTTTCTTATCATTAAACATCTTCTTGCTGTGATTTTTTAGAGAAATCTCTTGTTCTTCAAATCCCAAACCACCATTCTTCTGCTTGTATTTATTCTGCACAGAATTTGGTATCTCATGACCTTGTTTGACAATTTTTGTAAATTCAGACTTGATTCCTTTTAGATCATTCTTTTCGGGAATCAATGAATCATCTATCACAATCTCTGAAAACTTGGGAACTTTCACTTTTCCTGCATTTCCTTGAAAAAACTTTTATTTATCAAAAAATGTAGATATGGAATCAAACTTAGGAATGCTTCTTGAATTAAATCTTTCTTCATCCTTTTTCTTCTGAAATTTCAACTTCTTGTTTCCTAACTTTGAATCAGCAAACTTTAAATAATCATGTTATTCTTTATTAGCTTCTAAAGTATTGATAGAATTTTTAATAACCACAGGAGGTGGAACGCTCTTCAAAATAACATCACCAAAAACCTGTTGAAAATTCTTTTCATTACACAAGTAACTTATGAATGATTGTGAATTTGTAAAATTATGCAACCTCCTCTTCAGATCTAGAATTTCAATATGCAACTCAGACATTTTTGTTTGAGCCATAGCTAATTCCTTTTAACAATTAATGAACTACTCAGTTCATTATGAGCATCACGTGTCTCTTGAATAACCTTTTCCCATTTTTATTTAAAAATCTCAACATTTCTCTTCACTAACTTGTTTTCTTCAATTAATTCAGCTTTAGCTTCAACCAAATTTGTGTTCTCACTATGAAGACTCACAACTTTTGAAACAAGTTCATCACTTTGTACTTGAAGATATCAAGCTTCACCTTTGACTTAAAAAAAGAGCATCAAAATCTTCAACAGCTTCTTTGGCTTCAGCTTTTTTACATTCTGTCTTGGAGCTCTCTAATTCTTTCTTAACCACTTTGAGTTTTTCAGTTAACAAACTCGTTTCTTGTGACAATGCTTCATTCTTGCTGTTTAGACCAACATAATCTTTACATTTCATACTTACATCTGGTTAATCTTTTGTAACACCTTCAAAAACATTCTGAATATTCGCCATATCACCAGACAATGTACCCGTCTCACAATTTTTCTTTAAAGCATTCCATTTATCTTTAGCAGTGTAACAAACTGCGAATTGATTGAACAAATCTCTTGACATGGCAATTGTGAAAATGTCTATGGCTTTTTGTTCTTTATCAGTATATCCCTTTCTTCTAGAGAAAAAAATCTAGGTAACTTTACATTTCCACGTCTATCAGTAGGCCATTTGAATTGTTTATCAATCACCTCCCAAAGATTTCAAAGTTGACGTTGATAATATACTCAAAATCTTTTCTCCATTTTTGATAATCTTCACATTTTAATAAATTGGGAACCACCGAACCCGCTTCAACTTTACTCATTTTGATTAACGCAGTACAATCCAAATCATTGAACCTTGAACTTTGTGAGAATCACGAAATTTAAATCACAAAGCCAAGTCTCAAAAATATTTTTGTATAACTTTTGTTTGATTTTAGGAAAAAAATAAGCAATGGAAAGATAACACGGTAAAAACAGAAACAAAACACAAATGAGTTTATGTGAGTTAACTGACTCGACAAACACAAAATAAATTTTGAGTTCACGAATCAATTCAACAAACACGAAACTTTGTGTTGAAATATATATATTTTTAAAAAAAACATTGCGTTGTTTTTTTTTTACAGAATTATGTAAAATACTTTGATTTAAACGAAAACCTTGTTATTATTATTATTTTTTTTAATTGTGATTAAAAAAATTGATTTTGTTTTGTTTTTAGAAAACTTTGTGGTTTTTTTTATTGAAATCTTAATGGTTTTTTTTTAGAAACTTTAAAACATGGAGGGAGGACTAAGGGTGAAACTTGGCATAAAAAAAGAAAATAGTCGAAGACTAGCTTCCTCCTTCGTTCTTTTTTCTTCTTCCGGCGAGTATAGCCGCCGGCCACCACGTTTTTTCAGCGAGCAAAGTCTCAAAACCACCATAAACTTTAAAAATCTGTAACTCTCTCGATTCTTGATGAAAAATCAAACCGTAAGTTGTATCAGATCCGTATGAACGAGGCGAACAAATCTAGAACCATTGTTGATAGCTTTTGATCAACTTAGCAGGTCGAACAATAAGGATGAAGATTGCGCCATTTTTTCTTATAAAACTTCACAAACCATGAATCAAAACTTGATTATTCTTAAATGTTTCCCAGAATTGATTGCACCATTGAGTTTGTATGATCACAACGAGTTGAATGATTCCTGATATAAGCAAAATCACTGAGATTTTGAAAATTCACCATGGATGAACACATGAAGATGAAGAACACTATGAAATTTCGATTTTGAGCAAATCTTCAACAAATTCGATTCGAAAACTTGCAATAGATTCATGTTGTTGATACCAGAAAGATCTAATTTTTATCTGGTGTATGTAGGTGGTCAAGAAGACCAGTTGGTGATATTTTGTGTTACTAACTGTGGTTGCTTGCATGTTAATTTACGTTGATTGACAAATCTCTTAAAACCTGATTTTCAAAGCTGATGTTTTTCACAATATGTGTCGAATGTCGATCGATCAATTTTTATTGGTTTTCGTCTTTTTTTCTTTCATTTGTTTAGGGGAGAAAATCTGAAAATTCAAAAAAAATAGTTTTTGTTTGAATTTTAGGGGGAGAAATTCGAAAAAATATAAAAACTGAAATGTCTCAAAAAGAGAAATAGATCCGACAAAAATTGAGAAATGATGGTACATCAGCATATACGTTATCTGCCATGGACAAAATAGATGTAAAGGTTGCAGGTTATTGATAAAATGAGAAATTGCATGACAAATCTAATATATGGAAGTATGATATCAAGATAATGCCTACTTGATAAATGTGGTTTTTCATCTTGATGAGTATTGTGTGACAAATCTGCCAAAAATAGAATAAGAGACATCCTTATGTATGCATGCATTTATTTTGCAAAGATTTAAACTTGTTTGATTTTCTGTATTTTCTAAAGTGTTCGGCCTTTCTCTGCGTATTGAAAGATGGACCTGATTGGTGTTCACTTGAGGTTCTACGTTATTTTCTTTCGTGTTTTGTATAACTCATCAGACTTTCTCTGCGTGTACGGAAGTACCAACCTGATTGATGTTGAGTTATACAACTTCTGCTTTATTAGCTATTTGTTATTTTCCTAAACAATCGAACTATCTCTGCGTGCATACCAGCCGACCTGATTGTTTTAGGGTTCTGACTTCTTTTTGCATTACACGCAATGGATAATTTCTTCTTTGAGAAAAATAGAATTCAAAATGGTGAGTTGTCAATATTTCTGAAAAGCGTGAGGACCATGTTATCAATGCTTGATTAATACACCTTAAATATATCAGAAAGCTATAGAAGTTGATTTGTTAAATGTTGTAAATGAACTGATATGGATATATCTTGATTTGCTTGCTGATGAAGTCAAAATTGAAATGTGCTAGATGCGTTATATCTGATATGATCTCACGTTTGGATCTTTCTCATAAAAATAGAGTTTGTTATGTTTTGTTGATTTGATTTCATTTCATTTCTAAATATAAAAAAGATTTTAGGTGTGTTTTGAAATAAAGTTTCAAAAAGCCAAAAAGATTTTATTTCTACTTTGTTTTCGATCTGATTGACACGAGATTCAAGATTTTCAAAAAGCTGAATATATTAAAATATCATGGAGTCTCAAAGCGACGCTTTGCGCTAGGATTATTTATGCTGCCCAAGCTCCTGCATGGCATTAATCACACCTGCAACATCAGTACTAAAGCAAAATTCAGAAAAAGTAGGATATTCTTTCTCCTTATCATCCTGGTCAACTCGATTAACCCGATGATTATCTGATATGAAATATGGCTTAGATTTCTGAAACTTCGAATGTATTATCTCAGATTTCATGTTGGAGTGTCCATATCCCGAGGATGCTTTGGCATTTTCTTGGATTTTCCTATCCTCCTCCAATCTGATGAAGCGGTGACCTGTGCCTGACTTCATCCAGCTTTTGACAAGGATTCATTACTAAATCTTCGTAGAATGCTGAATCCTTCTTCAGACCCATCTTGAACGCTTGAACTGCAGTTGCCACGTCCATGTTAGGTATATCTAGGGATTCCCTGCCAAATCGGCTAACATAATCTCTCAGGGATCTGTTAGCATTCTGGGTCACTCTATATATATCACTTGTTAGTTTCTCGAACTGTGGCTGCAAGAGACCTGGTTGTTAAATATGTTAATTAAATGTGAAAATGAGGTAACAGAGAAGGGAGGAACACTCAGCGATGATCCAGTAAGAGTGGATCTAAATCCTTTACATAAACATGCTTCTTTTGTTTCAGGAGGCATGTATATGACTTCCATTCTTTCCCTATATTGCGCAACGTGTTCCTCTAGGTCTCTTGTGCCATCATAAAGCTTCATATTAGGCACCTGGAATCTTTTGGGAATTTCCACATCGCATATAGGAGGTGCAAATCGAGAGAGTTTATGACTTGAGGGTGCTACTTCTGGAATAGGTTGAACTACTCCAGGAACACTTGATATCATGTCCTTCAGCTTCTGGAGTTCCTTAGCTATCGCCGGGCAAACACCTGCATCCTGCACTAGCTCATTAGCGTTAGTATTAAGAGTAGAGTTTGCATGGACGTTACTGGCATCCTAGGTAATGTTGCCCCCAGGATTTATGTGTAACTCTCTGAAAGTTGACATCTTGGGCATATTGGCCAGGGCCAGAACTATAGGTCTCTGCTCCATTGGGATGATGTCCTCAGGAAGACTAGAGTCACTCCTAGGAGTGCTGAAGCTCAGTGTCCTGGGACGAATAGGGGATACAGGAGTCTGATCCATCCTTCTCACTGTTGATCTTAGCCTCGCCATCTCACCCATTACGTCCTGGTTCACCTTCTGTTGTTGCTCCATATAGTGCTGCATTTTTGCAAACATGGTGAGGAATTCATCATTTGGCACTAGGACTGGAGGTTCTGAGTTGTGTCCCAATCCCATGACACCACCGCTAACTGAATGGGCAGTGTTGTGGTTCAAGGTATTTTCGCTTGAAGTATTGAACCGTGGCAAGGAAGGAGGAAGGGAGTTGGTTAATGATGAGGTGTTAGTAGGAGTTGATGCATTCAAAGAATTTGGTTGCTTTGACATTTTTTTATAAATCTTTGTAAAAGTTAGGTTTAGAATAAATTTCGCAAATGATTGAAAGACGATGGAAACCAATAGCCCCATGGTGGGCGCCAAATTGTTTTGACCAAAAACAGCAACCTAAGATTTAGTGATCAAATTCATTTTTGAGGCTTGATGTCTAGGATGCAAAGAATCAAGTAAGCGGGTAAAACCATTTGTTGCTAAGTAAGATTTGATAAAGATAAGTTAAAATCAACCACAACCAAGGAATTCCCAGGATGCAAGCAATAACATCATGATATATATGAGGAAAAAAACCTTAATCCTTAGATTTCTCTAACGATCTCCGGCATAAAAAACCTCGAGTGACGATAACACACGTCACTGATTTTTTTTCACTGAAACTGTTAAGTACAAATGGTAGCGACAAATAGCTAAGTGAGTTTGTGTGAGAGTACAAGTGTGAGTGAGAAGCAAGTGTCCTAAAAAATAACCTAAGCCGCTTACTTATACATGATAAACCCTAACTAACTTCCCAGATTTCCTGTGATCTTCTTTTCAATGGTAAACCGCCATTGAAGTACGAGTTTTTTGCCGTTTCTTCCTCTCTACGCGTCTTTTAAATTGTGACTTAGTCTTCGTAGCTGTTGCCCATGCTTTAGCTGACTTAAAATAAAATAATAACAAGGAAAACAATTAGTAACAATGACCGTCCATGCTGGGTGCTCTAACATGCTGGGTTAGGTAAATAATTAAGACTTCCTTGGATGCATAGCATTCTAGTATACAGACAGTATACGAAACGTCAATTGATACCCTGGATGCAATGCGTGGATTTGAGCCCTAACAACAATGTCGTTTATTCATTTATTTATCGATTACGTCCAATAATAAAACGTTTTAATGTTAAACATTTTATAACGTGAAATCTCAACGTTTTATTTAAAATATTCAACAAAAACGGTTATTATCCCCGAGCACCATTCGTAACAATTGTTACCAAGACTTGTATCGTTTAAGTAATTCATAACTGATTCGTTATTATTTTGGCAAAAAATTACAAAGCACAATTTTGTTACCAAATTAGTTTGTAAGGTATGGTGCCTTGGATGTAAATTGTTCGAAATTGATTAAAATAGTTTGAATTCAGGGAAAAAATAGGTTTAATGCAAACACAACTACTGAATTCCCAGGATGCAAGCAAGAACACAAGGACTTTTAGGGGGAAAAGCCCTTAACCCCAAGATGTCTCCAAGAGCCGCCGACACAAAAAACCCCTAGCAACGATAACACACGTTGCTGATTTATTTCACTAATAAAATTCAAGTACAACGATCTGCGGCTATTACTAAGTGAGTATGTGAGAGTACAAGTGATCGTAAGTATGTAAAAATAGAGCCTATGCCACGTTCAAATACATAAAGTCCCTCACTAAAATTTCGAGATTATTGGGATCTTCATTCCAATGGTAAGAGACCGTTATTGACCGATTTTAATGGTGATTCTTCCTCTTCACGTGTATTTCAGCTCTTTACTAAGTCCACGGGACCATTATTCGACCTTCTACACCTGGCTGTAGATCAAACAAAGTCAAAACTAGTTGTTAGTAATGATGCCCTAGCATGCTGGGTAACTGTGCATGCAAGGAACATGTAGTGCAAATAAGCAGTCCTTGGATGGATGACATCCTGGAATATAAACCTGACAAGGAATACCGAGAACGTGAAACAGAAATCTAGGGTATAACAATTGCCCCCAAATTTGCAGCTTGTGGATAAGAATTCACAGCTGTGAATTTTTGAATTGCGATGGCTCATCCTGCCTATATTAATCCAGTCTGCTCATTTAGGAGTAGCTAAGCCACGATCATCACACACGTCTTTTCAATCCTGTAACTTCCATTCCAATAAATACCCCTCTCCCTAGTTCAGGTTTACCCACTTCATTAGAGAGAAAAAGCTTTTCCGCTATTGTTGTTCCGTCATCCACCTCCGGTCAGGTACACCTCTTCCTCTGTTTCAATTTTTCGGTCCGATTATGACTAAAAGTCGTATCTGTCATGAGTCAGCAGTAACTTCTGCCAGGGTCGAGGATTTCATCGACCAGAAATTCTTGTCACACCCTGAGTAGGAGACATGCAATTTCAACAATGTTGACATTGCAGCTGCGAAAGCCTCCGAGTTGCTTCCTCCGTCCGTCGAGATCCGACCATTTGACCCCAGTTTGAGTTCTGATTTCACATCCAAGACCTGGATTTGTTTTCCCTTCATTCCTTTCAACATCGGTCTTTCTTACCCCTTTACGGGTCTTGTCGCTGAGTTCTTCAAAGCCACCGGTCTCTCCTACGCCTAAACTCTTCCTGTAGCTTGGCGCATTCTGTGTACCCTTGTGCGCTTGAACTGTTCTTTCCGTCTTTAATTGGTCTGCTTGTGTTGGGTCAGGTATATGAGTTGAAATCCCATGGCTCCAACTGTTTCTTGTTCAAGTCCCTTTCTAAGGATCTGTAATTGGTGCCTTGTGCTACCCGACGTGACGAATGGAGAGGCCGATTCTTCTTTATGAAGCGTTCAAGTATTCCTGGGGGTGACCAACTCCCTCATAGGTGGATTGTGATGGGTAGGAAGACCTGTCATAGATGTTAGGATTTATATACGTAATTATTGAAACACTGACCTTGAATGTTTACTTTTACAGTGCCGAGCTTGTTGGAAATCGGCCCCGAAGAAGAAAGACTGGAGTCAATTTGGAGAAATTCCTAGGTATCTCTGAATCCGAGCGTGCATTCTGCTCCAACGAGTTTTCTGCTGCTTCCTACCATACTCCTAACATGTCGAGCTGTAAGTACCCCTGGATTCCGCATATTCTTCATTCGTACCTGTTGGGTGACATCCTTAGGGTGTTTGCTTTTTTAGTTTTTCTTTATAGCTGCTGCCCCTAACTTCGATGCTCATGACCTAGAGGCTGAGGTCATCCTAGGAATGGAAGAAGACGAGGACCCTCAGGTCCTGGCATCCATCAAGGCCGAGCCAACCCATGTATCCCGGGCCACCACATATAAGGCTTTTGGTACTAAGAGGAAAACTCGGGGTTCTAGTGCTGCCACCACCCAACATCCCCTTTCTGAGATGTCACCTCAGGATTTGATGCATCATGCTGAGGTCGTTGCCCGCCAGGCAATCCTTAGCTGCTTGTATACTGCATATAGATTTTTGTTAGTTATAAAATGAATGTTAATTTACATTTACCTTGTTTGGAACTGCTCAAAGCCGCCGAGAGGCGCACTACGGAGGCTAAGGCCTTCAAATCCAGGGTCTCCCAGGCCAACAAGTAAGCGACCAATGCCAAAGCCATGCATGAAAAAGCCCAAAAGCTGGTGGTTGAGAATGAGAAGAAGGCAGTGGAAGCTCGGCTCCTGCATGAGAAAGCCCTGGTTGATACTGTGGGGAGGCTAGGAAGTCAGTCCTGATCTCACTCCTACAGACCAAGCTCAAGATGGCCAAGGAGGCAATGGATGCGGGTCACACCAATCCCAATTAGGGTGTGCAATTGTGGCTGAAGAAGCTACGTAGCTTAGGAGGCACTGTGCCCCCAGGATGCGATTTTGCTGAGACCGAGGGCACGAAGGTGGTGCCCCCCCCCCCCGTTAGAGCATTTGGATCAGGGATTAAAGTGGAGCAGCCGAGGGTCGAGGATACAGGGACACAGAAGGAAGCAGAGCAGGAAGCTGTGAATGAAGGAGGTGAAGGGGCTAAGGATGCAGGAGCCATGGATATCTATTAATAATCCATGGTCTTTATTTCCTTCCTTGGTTTTAGTGAAGCTTTTTAAATATTTTTTTTTTGTAATGGATGTCGGAGGGTTTTTCCTGATCGTACAATGCTCCACCCATAGGCTTGATGCCTATGGTTTTTGACATGCCCCACCCTGGGGTAGTTGGAAAGCTTGCTCCAACCTCAGGGTGGTTTTAATAATATAACCACTATGCTTTAGTTAATTGTTGATATGTTGTATGATTTTGACCTGCACAAATAAACATAAAGAAAATGTATAGGTTGCTGGAGGTAAGTCCTCACCTATTTCATCCTGGGGTATACCCTGGATGGTTAAACTTTTTAAAGTAGGATCACATCATTTCTTTAATCGTTGCTCGTTTTATTTCCTACGCGTTTAGGAATACCGTAAATTATTAGTTAATCGATGGTGAATACCTAGGATTTGGCATCAAATGTCATCCTAGGTCATAATTCTGGGGCAATCCCATCAAATTTTGAGTTAGATCCAAAAACCTTTGAGTTAAACTTGTAAATAATGGGGTTGAACCCGAAACACTGGGGTCAAGCCCATAAATCTGGGGTCGAGCCCGTAAATCCTGGGGTTAAGCCCATAAATCCTGGGGTTAAGCTTCGTGCCGATCCGGCGAACTGGGATAAGTCCCGTTGTCGTACTTGCGAATTCTAGGGTCTACCTTCGTGTCATACCGACGATATAGGGGTTTTCCTCCTGTGTTATCATTTGATATGTAAATATCAAAAACCTTAAGGGAATTGCGTATGTCCATAAATTATGAGGTTGTCGCCCATGCTGTTAACACAGGTCAATCCCATAATCCTGGGTCATACCAAGCCATCGTGGTTAACTGGCGAGGCGTCAAAGCCTAACTCATAAGGAAGATGTATTGTCTTTAAACCTTAGTGGGGATTTTGTAATTACCCATAACGGAGGAGAGATTGCCAATCTCTATCTTAGGAGAAAAATATCTTCGGTTCACGCATCCAGGGTGTAATTGCGTGAGCATAGGATCGTCTACTCGGTCGTATCGTAATCAATGTAAAACGTGAAGACAAAGAGTAAATACAAATGACTTGTATTAGACCTCAGAGAGATAACAGAGAAAATACACCCAGAAGATATGACCAGCTGAACTAATCTCTATACAAGACAAGCTATTTATAAGATGAACATTTTAAGCTAAACCACGATCAGCCGCACCTCCAGTTCGGACATAGTTCGTGTGAGTCCAAACTGGGAGTTCGCCTCAGGTTCGGACAATACAATCTTGTAGCCTTTTGTCGTGTATTTGATACTTCACATGACGACTTAGAATTATGCATCAACAAACTCCACCTCGACATGTGCAGTATCATATTTTACATAAATTTGTATCTTCAATCAAACTCTCCATCAACTTGACAATGTGTCTGATCTCGAATACTTGACATTGCAGCGTGTGTAAACTCTTTATCAATATCTTCAGAAGACTTGAAGTTGTGATGATCTCTTCCCACTTAGAAACCTGCCAACATAAATAATCTTGGTGCAAAATGACTCTTCGAGACTCCAAGATATATTGATTTTGAAATTGAACTCGTATTCCGTGTTGATCAATTGAAAAGAAATAAGAAATAAAATCTTTTTGATTTTTCAAAACTTTATATCAAAACACACCTAAAATCTTTTTGGTATTTTCTGATATAGAAAAGTAAATGCAATATACAATCAGACACTATTTTTGTCTTTTGCGAGAAAGATCACGACTTGGGATCATATTGGACATAACATGTTGAACTACACTTCAATTTCGATTATTGTACCACATAAGCCATGCCGATTGCAGATATAATTTGTCCAACTTTAAACTCAGGCACAATCATACTCATAACATCTGGATATGTTACGGTATTGATTACATTTGCTTTGATCAGTGTACCCCACACTATCAGACTTACTCAGATATAGTCAACTGTGTTCCATGCAAAAATAAATAAGAATGTTAAATTGTATACCTTAAGGTCGATCTTTCGAAACGCAGGTAAGGACCCGGATTTAACAAAATAAGAAAATAAAACAAGTTGAAATTGTATAACCCAACAACAATCAGGTCGGTACTCCCGTACACGCAGAGAAACTCTGATGAGTTATACAAAACACCAAGAAAATAAAGCAGAACTTCAAACGAACAACAATCCATTCAATCTTTCGATACGCAAAGAAAGTTTGGTCGTTTGAGAAAATAAAGAAAATCAAACAAGTTTAAATCTTTGAAAAATAAACACGAGTATACACAATGACTTCTCATTCTTATTTTCACATATCCTTTTCTTGATATATCATCAGATATGCATCAAGATGTTGTCCACTAGATCAAGCATCAAATTTAATGTATATCACATTTGAATACTTTCTGATTTGTAGATTCATAGTTCCTGATCGTCATGTGAAGTATCAAATACAAGATAAAGACGTACAAGATTGCTGGTATACGAAACATAGATGAAGTCCAAGTTCGGACCTAGATGAACCTGGTCCGAACCTGAGGTTCGGCTAATCGGGTGTTGGTCTAGTATAAATAGTTTGTCTTGTATTGTATTTAGGACTTCTTGGCAAATCTTCTATGTGTGTTTTTACTGTGTAATCTCTCTGTGGTTAATACAAGTTCATTGTATTTACTCTTGTGTTCATCGTTTTACATTGATTTCGATACAACCGAGTAGACGATCCACCGCTCATGAACTTTCAAGTGGTATTAGAGCATTAGGTTCAATCTACTGGTCGGAAATATCTGTTTTCATCGGTTTGAGTAAAAAACCCCAAGTTTGGCGAAAATGTTACTCATTTTTGAGAAAATCGTGAAAATGGAGTCGAGAGTGCTCGAGTTCGTCTGAGGTTCGGCTGTAACTGAAGAGTAATCGCTCCGAACTCTAGGTCGGCTGAAATTCTTACGAAGTTGAGGTTTAGATAGTGTTCGGAGATAGTTCGGTTAAGGTTCGGTTAAAGTTCGGTCAATGTCTTTCAAAGCCAAGTTCGGTTAGGGTTCGGAAGAGGTTCGGTCACAATTTTGATTCGGATTACGTTATGAAAAACCGTAAGACGGATCTTACTTGAGGTTTGCTTGATCGTATACGAGAGAACACAATGTTAATAAAAGTTTGTTTTATTGAAATCAACAAAGACTCAAATACAAACCCTCAAATCAGCTCAAACAGAGAAACACTGTAACGCCCCAACTTAAATAGGGTTGACATGTCACTCATACAGTAAACAGAGATAGCAACAATCCAAAATACTTAAGTCAAAGCTTAAAATCCAAAAATCCAGGTTTTAAAAGAAAACATGACAAGTTCAAAGAAAGTAATAATTTAAATAAATAGAGTTTTAAAAATCAGCATAGTCTCTTTCCCTAATCCGTTTTATTCTCTTTTGATCTCTTTCCCTTTTTCCCCAGAAGTACCTGTCATAATAATAAGGAAGACACAAGAAAAAGAAAACGACTGAGCCAAAAATTGCTCAGTAACGGTGGAACAATAGCAGTACAATGTAAGAATGAGAATAAAATAAATATACGACTCAGAAGAAATAAATGAGATGTATTAATAAGGAAATACCCATTTGAGCCAGTAACAACAGTAACAATAACAATAGCAATATGTACATTGGCTGCAAACCAATGTACCAATAAAGTGATATGGGAGTGTGGGCACACACACCTACCCAATTCACCAATAACAGTAATTTTCCTAGGATCGATCCATACGCCTCTAATTAACTAACTAGTGCAGCAACTTAGCACGTCATTAACTACTTTGATACGCCGTGGCTAATCGCTCCGCCATAGATAGAGCACGTCAAAAGGTGCCACAATTCACGCCCTATGGTCCCCATAGGTGGATGTGCTCTAGTATTGAGGCCAAATAAACGTTAACATATACAAGTCAACACACAAAAAGTCTCAGTAACCTTAACTCCTAAGGTTTGTAACTATGCCCAAATGTAACGGGAACATACGATAATGAGTACAAAGGAATCTATCCTATCACATGTAAACAATTTCCATAAAACAGTACTGTGCAATTTAACAACAATCAATAAAAAGGTATGACACTAATCAATGGAACTGTTCGATAAGACAAATACAATAATGACACTTTGAAGCAATGAATTACGAACTCAAACGGAAAATAATTAAGCTCCAAGGGAAAGGTCGAAAAACCGCACCTTAGCTTATAAGCACAATAACTTCAAGGGTAATGCTATGCCGGTGTCAAGAATCGTAAGGACCTATAATTTATTTATGGGTTATTGTCTTCAAATAATCATAACTATCACCTTTTGGCCAATAACACTCCCAACTAACGAATTTCCCTCTAGCACTCCCAACTATCAACATATTTTCCTTCACCACTCCCTCCGTTAATTTTCTTTAACTCTGTTAATCATCTGCCTATGTGGCTGTCCTACATGGCATAAAATGATTATGTGGTTGTCTACGTGGCTTATGGCCACGTAGGCAGATGACTAACGGGGTTAAAGAAAATTAATGGAGGGAGTGGTGGAAGAAAATATGTTGATAGTTGGGAGTGCCAGAGGAAAATTCGTTAGTTAGGAGTGTTATTTGCCAAAAAGTGATAGTTATGATTATTTGAAGTCAATAACCCTTTATTTATTTAATTCATTTAGTCATTTATAATCTAGACTCATATGTGATTTGTATATGACGTAATTAATTAAAACTCATGCCTAGATATGAGTTCATGTTTTAGAACAGAATTTTGAAAACAACCATCAACACTTTTTCGCAAACTTCATTTATAATTTCCCTTCTTTATTTTTATTATTAAACTAATTAAATGAAATCAATAATTCGATTGACATAATTATATTTTACACGCAGTATAACATTTAGTAACCATTATATACATCATGTATATATCATGTACTATTTGTTGGGTTTCACAGTGGGTATCCGGGTTGCCCGTTTTAATTTTTTACCGAATAAATTAACGGGTCAATTAATCAGATTAATTTCGCAGCGGAAATATAAGTTTTACAACGCGAATATAGTAAAAACCGAAGACAGGATATGATCACCGTGTACGCGTAAATACAGAAAATAATAAATCGAACAATCTAAACAATTTAGATATACCGTGGCGGAGTCCGAACAACCATTCGAGACATCGGGGTTCGACGAACTGGCGCTAGGGCAAACGGTAACGCCCGACTCGAATCTGCGAGTCAAGTCTTCAACCGACTTTGAAGACGGCATCTCGGGCACCACAGGCGCGTTCATCTCATGAACGGGCGGTGATGGCGGTAACGAAACCATGCTATGTATCATAGCATTCCAGTCGAACGGTTCCGTCGTGCATGGCGACGAAACCGATGCAATATCGATTTCGTCCGACACGCGTGGAAGCGACGAACGTAGTGGCGTGACGGCGGCGGCATACAATGGCGCCGGCCACTTAGGGTTTTCACCCGGTTCGACGGTAGCGGCATGAGATGGTTCAAACAACGGTCTCGGTGGTCCTTGCCAAATATGTCGGCGGCTACGGCGGCGGTGGTGGCGGTGGCCCTCTCGGCGGCGGCGGCGGCTCTAGCGGCGGCGGCGATGGTCTCGAGCTCCAAGGCGGCAGCGATCAAACGTGGGTCACGTTTCACCATCGTATGCGTCGGAAAAGGCGACGGAGGGAGGTGGTGGTGGTGCGCCGGAAACGAGAGACAGAGGGGGAGGGGGGTCGCGAGGACTCAAAGGGGAGGAGAGAGAGGTTCGCGATTAGGGTTAGTCTAATCCTCTCCTCCCTCCCTTTTATACTTTTCGCTTGACTTGTTGGGCAAGCTAAGCCCATCGCGACCTTAAAGCCTCTAAGCCCAAAAATTAACTAGTCCGTTAACCGGTAACGACTAGATAATCATTCGCCGACAATTCTTGTAAACGTTTTATGAATTATTGTTTCGTTACGTTAATATAAATGATGTGCTCGGAACGTACCTAAAAATAACTATTAAAACCTAGACCTAAACTAGACCTAGACACACCTAAATTTTACCGAAACTACCTAAACTGAACCGAACCCTAAGGCAGTGAACCTGTCGGATTGTAGCTAAGCTAAGGCAAGACCGGATATCGAACCCTAGAGACACTCTATAGACAAAATTAAACTTAGACCTAGAAAATGGAAATACTGAGTAATTGAAATTGGGTTTTGGATTTTAAGAATTGATTTAACTAACTTACTCAACTAACTAAACGACGAACAAACAGACGAACGCAGAGAACCTTGGGGAATTCAAATGAGAAGGGAAC
>JBCNJP010000010.1:54083988-54104143 GCA_039602395.1 Deinandra increscens subsp. villosa
CACATGCTGTTTTATCATTCTATGTGAGTTTTAATCGAGAAATCATGGACTTATATCTATGATTTTATGTAAACCTAAAGTATATATTTATAAATTTTGTTAGTCAAAACTTTACGTAACTTTAAACATATAAATTACAATTTAAATAAATAATATATTGTGGAATTATGTCCTATTATTTTATGTGGGTAAAACGAGGGTTATGTTTCTTATAAACGTTATACGATTTATATATTTTGACGTTCCTCATATATTCGTCATTAAAAACATTTCCCGTTAACTTCGTTAGAGTCGTTAGCTTTTATAAAACTTTGAGGGCTTAGCTTGTCATTCACCAAACATGTTTCTACTTAACCAAAACCTGGAGGGACTACTTTTGCCACTACCCAAACTTGACTTCTCTTTGTGTAATGATTAGAGGGACCAGTCTTGCTAATTGATCAAACTTGCTTTTAAGAACGTAAAGGATGTCGAAGGTTACGTACACTCAAGACGATGATCGGTTTGGACCGATCATCACCTCCCTCGTCAGTTTCAATCCCCTTAGTCAATCTACTTCAATGATATGCTAGTATCAATTGCATAAGAAAACACAAACGCACAACTCACTTTCTCTTTCTCTAGCACCCTCTCTCTCTCTCTCTCTCTCTCGTTTCTTTTTATTTTTTTTCTGGTGAACTCGGAATTCCGACCAAAACATCCTCCAAATCACCACCATTCAACATCCTTTGTGATCGCGGTTCGACTCTGAACAACTAGGTGCAAACAGAATTCAGTTTCGTGACGACGCTCAGTGTTCGCGTTCAAGGTTCGGGTTCGTTTTTGGCATCTAAAACACATCGCAACTCATCTCTGATTTGAGGTAAACATTCTTTTGTGTCATTCGCATGATTTCTGGGTTCTTTTTCATGTTTTACGTTTTTTCGGCGACCGGAGCTAGGGTTCCGATCACCGAAATTCTTGTATGAAGAAGATGACATGCACAGGCGACATGTTAAATAAAATTAAAGTCAACATTGTTACCAGACGCCAATCTGGCCTACTGGTTCGGTCGCGAGTTTTGTATGGGAGGGGCGCGGGTTCGAATCCGGCCCTCACCATCCTTCCCTATATTTTTTTCGTTCCCTTAAAACTGGTCGCTACTGTTGCATAAAAACTTTCCGGCCCAGGTCTTGACACAAACAGCCTCGCTGGCCGAGTGGTCGGACCTTTGTGTTGAGAGTGAGAGGTCGCGGGTTCGACCCCTGCGACCTTCATATTTCCTATTTTGTTTTTATTTTGTGATTCCAGGCACTTATCCAACCAAAACTCACATAATATGGTTCCCACGAATGTTTAAACCCGTAAAAAAATGTACATTGACTATTAGACTCGTGAATTTAGACGTTTTGAACCCAAATATAGTTTTAATAAAACCATATGTAAATATATAAATATATATATATACTATGTATTTATTTTCTTTTAACACAAGAATTATGGATTTACATAAAAGGGTGAAATAAATATATTCTTGTGTAGTTTCATATTTATATGTATGTCGTTAGTTTATGGAAACGATAAGATACCTTTAAATGAAATTTTATAAATGTGTATCTCGTTTTGTAAGCCATTATTAATGTTATAACACTTCGGTTTAAATATATATATTATATATATTTATTTTTGAAATCTTTGAACTTAGAAAATATACAATATTGATATAAATATTGTATTTCTCGCGTTATTTCGATAATCGCTCGGATTTGGCACACGAGCCATCCTCGACTTATTCCGGACTTCCCAATCCATGTTTTTATCATATACGTTAGATTTAATAGTTTATAGAACACACACTTATACTTGAATGCTCGTTAGGTGATTGATTGCGTTCACAAGACTCGTTCTTGCTACTTGAATTAACTATTTATCTGGAAACTTTTTTGTGCAACCTAAGGTGAGTTTCACGGCCCCATTTTACTGTTTTAATCCTGTTGGGGGAGATTAACATGCATGAATTATACAACTGAGATAATTAGACTTTTATATATCACTTGAAGTACTTGTAGCACACTGATACAACAAAGTCCTTCTTATGGTACCGTTAGTATTAACGACGATAGCGGGATATATATTGTAGTACTACTGGGTCTGACAAACCCCACCCGGGTCAGTCGCTCTGGCACGATTGGATATTGAACGGGTGTTATATTCGTCCTAAGCACAACAAGGCAAACTATAAACAACTGTTAGCTTCGGTGACCATCAACGTGCGAAGTTTCATGTATATAGCCTAGCTAGCTATTTGATATATATTAGTGATTATGCTCTTACAACTTGACGTTATTGAACGGTCAATCTTAAACTGAACTTGAAATGTTACTGAACTATTAAACCTGTGAACTCACTAACCTTTGTGTTGACACTTTAGCATGTTATTTCTCAGGTCGCTAAACTGGATTGTCTGCCACAAGCTAGGATGCACCACCTAAGGATTATTATTGTCATCCATGCATCATAGACTTTAATACTTTTCAAACTTATTATCTTTTGGTTTGCGCATGTTTTGGCGCCTGAACATTTATTACAACTTTTGTCGTTTACGCTTCCGCATTTCAAAACGCGTTTACTTTGGTTTAAAATACATTGCACATAGACTGCTCGTATGGCTAATGTGTTCGATCCTGGTTTGTCACCCTCCCTGCGGCGCGTTGTCGCTCGTGGGATTTTTGGGGGTGTGACATGAACCCTGCGTGATTCTTCCGGGAGGAGTTGTAGTGATCCCCATAAACTGGACCTCTCTGTCCTTGACCCACAAGATCGACCGTTTCTGTGTTGTGCGGGCAACTGGCAATACTATGCGCTTCTCCGCATATCTCGTAATCCTGTGGCTCTGTCTTCTGTGGCAAGACTACCTTGCAGAGAGTATCGAACTTCTTCGACAATGTTTCTAATTGAGCGGACACTATAGTGTCTTGACTAATCTGATGTACCCCTGCCTTCAGTGGAACGTTGCTTTGGATAGAGGGGTACTGGTAGTCATTGAGAGTCATTTCTTCCAGTAATGTCTCAGCTTCTTCAGCAGTCTTCTCGTTGAGTGCTCCTACAGTAGTAATGTCCACTAACTGACGGGTTTATGGGCTGAGCCCATTGTAGAATGTTTGGATCTGCTGATACTGCTCCAACCCATGGTTAAGACATTTTCTCAATAGCTCCTTGAAACGCTCCCAAGTTTCAAAGAACGATTCTCCATGGTCATGCTGATACGCGTATATATTCAGTCGTAGCTTTGTTGTCTTACCAGGAGGTAAGAATCGGTAGAGGAACTTCTCTGCTAGTTTGTTCCAGTTGGTGATCGAACTATCAGGTTTTCCATCGAGCCACCCCTTGGCTTTTGATCGGAGAGAGAACGGGAACATGCGTAGCTTGGCTACATCACCGCTTAGGCCTGGGAGCTTGAATGTGTCACATACCTCTATGAAGGCCCTGATATGCGCGTTGGGAACTTCGTCTATCATTCCATGGAATTGGATTCAGTTTTTGATCATAGTGATGACCTGAGATGGAATGGTGTAACACTCATTCCCAGTGATTACTGCAATGCTCGGGCTTGCGGAAAATACCATTCGTCCCGATCTAATGATTTGTACACCGAAAAATGGATCAAAAGTGCATCAAAACTCAAGAACACAAAAGCTAAATTAATCTTAGTTTATAGCTCAAATTGATCACTGATTACATGATATGAACTTGTTTATAGTCTCTAATCATGATCCAGAATACAAAACTCTATGAAAAACAAGATCAAAACTTCTCCCCCTAGAAATCGAACTCAGGAAACGGTTATGGCGAGAGGTATACTTCACCCGAACTCAGAAACATATATATAAGAAGTTCAGTTCAGGTTCCATTTGCTTCCACTTCGGATCTTGTTCGGATGCAATTTGGATCCAGTTAGGATCATAAGGAATTCTTTACTTTTCTTGCAGATTTCTGAATACAACATGATTTATATGTGAGATTTCATTTCTCACATATAAGATCCTCAAGTATTAGTAAATGACACTTTCCACCCTCTGACGTTGATTTAACTATTCTAGCCTAATCAACTAACGAAGCTAACATGACTAACTGATACACACACGACACACATATTTTGCACTAACAAACTCCCCCTTGACGTGTGTTGTATCAGATCTTCAAACTCTATGAATCTGTTGTTAGTTGATGTAGGATAGTCATGGCAAGAATAGGACTGCGACAAGTGAACCATTTCTGAAAGCAATGAATTCTTCACATACTTCCCCTTTCACCTTGCTTGAGTCAACCTTTTAACCTGCAATTTCAGAAGACAGAAACGTGGTTTTCCATTTTCAAGCCAATATAAGTTAATCTTGGGAAGAATCCCCTTCGGAGAACCAAGATATTTTGATTTTGAATTGTTTTGCATCACATGTCGATTGATCGAAAAGAAATAAGAAACAAAATCTTTTTTATTTTTCGAAACGTTAAATCAAAACACAACTAAAATCTTTTTGACTTTTCACAACTTTATGCTAAAACACACCAATTTTTTTTTTGTTGATATTTTCTGAAATGAAATGTAAATACAAGTATTTTTGTCTTTTGGGAGAAAGATCACAAAATGAGATCATATTAGCATCATGCATCTAGGAGACTTCAATTTCAACCTTAATCTGCATGCAAGCTATATTGATTGGAGATACAACACTTTAATGTTTATTTCAACTCAGACAAATCAATTTCTATGGGTTTCTGATATGATTTAGGTATTACTTTTTCTAGCATAGATAACATGGCACCCATGCTTTCAGGAATACTGACAACATCATTTATGATATTTTTGTATTTTCTCCTTTTATTCAAGCCAAGTCACATGCAACAGATTTTTCATGCAAATATAATGAACTTGCTTAGCAGAATTTCATCACAGAGATATATCGTCCATGTCAGGACCAATTTGGAGCATTTACTCATCCAATGCACAGATCCAAGTGCGGAAATCATGAATCCATGATCAAATCATAGTGTTTGTTGGTTGAAATCCTTAAAATTCATGTCTGAAACTCAAGAACACGTGGGTTTTCACACACTAGTGCTCTCTCTCTCTTCAAACAGCCGTCCAAAAGTTTATTTTAGGGTATTCTAGTGTTGCTATTTATACTGGAGAGAGCACATGTCGTCATAGCACTGATTACAAGAGAATGTTATTGAAGTTAGTGAAAATTATGTCATCAGACCGAAGAGATCGCCAAGAACAAAAGTGAAATCGCCAAGAACACTTGGTGAGGTCACCAAGAGCAACTCCCTGATCGCCAGGATCTTGGTGAGGTCGCCAAGAGCAACTCCCAGATCGCCAGGATCTTGGTAAGGTTACCAAGAGCAACTCCCAGATCGCCAGGATCTTGGTGAGGTCTCCAAGAGCAACTCCCAGATCGCCAGGATCTTGGTGAGGTCACTAAGAGCAACTCCCAGATCGCCAAGACTCTTGGTGAGGTCTCCAAGATTGACCTGAAATCACCAAGTACACTCAGAAAACATCAAGTATCAACATTGAATCACTAAGGGTTATTATTACGAAGACACATTCAATTATTAACATTAGCCAAGTAGATTATCATGAAATGACTCAGAATATGGATCTAGACTTTCACACTACAATTGAGATGTACACGGGAAATTTCTTCAATATCAATAATCAACACAAGTTAAGACATTACATATGAAACACAAAACATCAAACACTTGAGTGATTAACATAAGCATTATGAGAATTGGTCCAAGTACAAAATACAAGTTAAAGTGAAAGATTTACAATTTGAGCACAAATACTAAGGATGCTATGTTTGAGTTGCCACCAACCCTACAAAGATCTTACAGTAGATAGTCTATGACAGGTTTGGTCCAGGATGACGAATCATCCTGGGAATCAGGACACTGTCTATCCTGGGAATTGGATGCTAAGACCCTGCCCCTAGGATCAATGTCTTCTAGGTGTGCTTGTTGGTTGATTGCTGGGCTTAGTATGTGGATTATGGGGATGTGTGTGTCCTCCATTGCTTTGAACGCTGACCCCAGGTATGCTAGTGCATCTACCTCAGCATTTTCATCCCTGGGTACTTGTTGTATGTTGAAAGTTTGGAAATTCTGGGATATGGCCTTCACAATTTCTAGGTACTTGGCTAGCTTCTCCCCTTTCACTACATAAGATCCATTGAAAAGATTAGTTAAAAGTAGGGAATCGACATATACCTGTATGTTCTAGATCACAAGATGTAAGGCTAGTTGTAGGCCTTACCTAACAGTCTGGGGTATTATGTCCCCCATGGCGATTTCAGTATGATTCCAAGGCCGGTCCCCCTGACATTGGATGCCCTATCTATAAAAAGGGTCCAACATCCTAAGAATTCTTGTTCCTGCAGGCTCTGGAATTCTTGATTTGCCTCATTTTGGATATCACTATTGAATCAGCCACAAAGTCTGCTAGAGCTTGTGATTTTATGGTTGTTCTTGCTTCATAGACCAGGTTATAAGCACTCAGGTTTAGGGACCATTTTGCCATCCTACCTGACATCTCGGGTTTTCTCAAGACAGACTTTATAGGGTAGTTAGTTTTCACATGTATAGTATGAGTCTCGAAATAATGTCTAAGTTTACAAGAATCCATACTTAGGGCTAGTATAAGTTTCTCCAAATGCAAATACATGGATTCAGCGTCCAGAAGACCCTTACATACATATTACACCCGGTGTTGTTGACCCTCTGCATCCTTGGTTAGGACTGCACTTACTGTATTTCTCGAAACTGAAAGGTACAAGGACAATGGTTCCCCTGGGTTTGGTTTCATGAGGAGAGGTGCTGAGGATAAATATGACTTCAAATCCTGGAAGGCTTGCTCATGCTGGGATGTCCACTCGAAATTTTTGTTCTTAAATTTCTCAGGATGTAATAGAAATCTCAGCATCTCTCCGAGGATTTGGAGATTAATCTATTAAGAGCTGCAACTCGACCTGTTAGCCTTTGTACATCCTTGGTTGATTCTAGTGACTTCAGATTCACAATGACACGGATTTGTTCTGGACGAGCTTCAATTCCTCTCTTGGTCACCATATAACCTAGGAATTTACCAACACCCACTCCAAAATGACACTTCCCTAGATTCAGCTTCATATTTTACTTGTCCAAGATATCAAAAGATTCTTTAACATCCTGGACGTGGGTGCTGACATTCAGGGATTTTACCACCATGTCATCTATATACACCTCCATAGTTTCTCCTACGTAGGTTTCCCCTGCATTTTTTTAATCCAAAGGGCATAACAACATAACAATAAATACTTGTGGGTGTAATGAACGCTGTATCCTCCTGATCACTTGGCTTCATTTGTATTTGTTGAAATCCTAAGCAGGCATCCATGAATGTTAACATTTCATGACCTGTCGTTGGATCTACCATGGAGTCAATGTGTGGTAAGGGAAAAGGGGATTTAAGACATGCACAGTTAAGATCTGTGTAATCTACACAAACACTCCATTTTCCATGTTTCTTCTCTACTACCACCACATTGGCCAACCATCTTGGGAACTTGACTTCCCTAATCATCTTATTCTTCTGTAGGTGTTCCACCTCCTCTTGTATTATCACATACTTCTCAGGAGCATACTTTCTTCTCTTTTGATGCATTGGCCTATAAGAGGGATTAATACCAAGTTTATGTGTTATAACATCTTTTGATATACCTATCATGTCTTCAGTATTCCGTGCAAATGTTGACATTCTCGATCTCAGATATTCCACCAGCTCTTTTTTAATAGGGCTAGGGATGTTAGTGCCAATTGACACTTTTCTCCCAGGATGCAAGGGATCTAGGACTATTTGATTGACATCCTGCTCCCTTGCCTCTAGGACGTCCCTGGCATTCTTCTTTAACTGTTATCCTTGACGGGCCTTTGCTGAGATCTTCATAGATGATGTGTAGCAGCTTTTGCCTCTTGCTGATCGCTGTGGATGGTGACCACCCCCCAGGGTGTTGGCAGTTTGACACACTGATGGTAGGTCGAGAGGACAGCCTTCATGTCATGAATCCAGGGTCTGCTCAGGATAATGTTGTATCCGGACGGAGCATCCATGACACAAAAGTGTTGCATTGAGTTCACTCCCTCATTATGTACTGGGAGCTTTACCTCTCCCAGGGTGTTCTTTGTTTCACCATTGAAACCCATAAGGACCGTAGATTTGGCGACGATCTCATCCTGGGGTATCCCCATCTTGGTCCATGCTTCGAGTTGAATGATGTTGACAGAACTGTCCCCGTCAATCAGGATCCTAAAATGGTTGGCTATATAGAGCATGATCACGAGCCCATCATGATGAGGGTCCATGACGTTGCACCTGTCGTCTTCACTAAGTTAACATCCTTCACATCTGTTTGTACTGAGGTCTTGACTGGTTTCCTGGGTACGTCTGACTTGGCCTCCCTTGCGTGTCTTTTAGCTGCAGAATAAGAGGTACCACATATATCAGATCCACCATAAATAAAATAAATTACCTTTGCATCCGGGGATGGGGATGCTGCTCGCTCAGGTTGTCCATGTGATCTGTCTGCATCCTGGGTCTGGTCAGTGCCCTTGGATTTTGCAAGTGGGTCAGCGCCCTTAGATTTGTCCTTCTTCCTGGGCCACCTTGCCTTGTCCCCCAAATCCTACATAGCATTAATCACACCTGCAACATCAGTAGCAAAACAGAATCATTAAAAGTAGGATACTCTTCATCATCCTCGTCTTCACCCTGATCGACCCTGTTAACCCTAGGATTATCGGGTTTGGAATAGGGTTTAGGTCTCTAGGACCTAGGATGCACCAGTTCTGATTTCCTGTTGGAGGAGCCGTATCCTGGGACTGCATCCACTTTTTCTTGCACTTTCTTGTCCTATTTAAGTATGATGAATCGTAAGGCCCTAAGCCTTACTTCATCAAGCCTGTGACAGGGATTCATCACAAGATCTTGGTAGAAGGGTGAATCCTTTTTAAGGCCCATTTTGAACGCTTGGACTGTAGTAGCCATATCCATGTTGGGAATATCTAGGGCTTGCGTGCCAAACTTGTTCACATAATCCCTGAGTGACTCGTTAGCATTTTAGGTTACCCCTGTAAAGATCACTCGTCAGTTTTTCGAAACTACGACTACAAAAGAACTGGTTATTGAACAAATTAACTAAATTAGAAAAAGATGTGATAGAAAAAGGTGAGACACTCAGTAGCCACTTCAAAGATGAGCCTGTGAGTGTTGACCCAAAACCTCTGCATAGGCATGCCTCCTTGATTTTAGGGACATATAGATTACTTCCATCCTTTGCATATACTGGGCTACGTGTTCCTCCGGTTCAGTTGTGCCATCGTACAACTTCATATTGGGGGTTTGGAACCTCTTGGGTATTTCCACGTCACATATTGGGGAAGCAAACATTGAAATTTGATGACTCGTCAGTGCTACTTTAGGAATGGGTCCGACCACTCCAGGTACACTCGAGATCATTTCCTTTAGTTTCTTGAGCTCCTGGCCACTGTTGGGCTAAGACATGTGTCCTACATAGATTCATTAGTATGAGTATTTAGATTAGGGATTCCTAGGATGTTACCAGTATCTCGGGTAGCTAGTCGACCGATACTGCGGTTAACAGTGGTTATTGCAGATGTACTGAATCATGGTGGTGGAGGAGGAAGAGACTGTGTTGACTGCAGAAGAGGTGCTCACAGGGGTAGACGCATTCGAGGAACTCGGTTGTGTTGCCATTTTTTGGTAAATTTTTGTAGAAATCAAGTTGAAAACGAATCTGACAAGAGTTTGGAAAAAGAGTGACACCAATTGCCCCACGGTGGGCGCCAAATTGTTTTGGCTAAAAATTACAAGACTTAATTTAGTAACCAAATTAGTTTGTGAGGTTAGGTGCCTTGAATGCTAAGTTTATAAAATCAAATTTTCCGGTCAAAATCCAAGGTTTGAATAGAAGAAATGGAAACGCAAATGATAACTTCCCTGAATGCAACTAAGAACACCGAGATTTTTTAGGGGAAAAAGCCCTTAACCCTTGGATGTCTCTAGGAGCCACCGATAATAAAATCCCTTGGCACTGATAACACACGTTTCCCGTTTATTTCACTATAAAACAATTCGAGTACAAGTGTTTGCGGCTTGTTTGCTAAGTGACAGTGTGAGTACAGGTGATTGAGTGTGAAAAAATTAAGCCCTATGCCGCGTATAAATACATAAGATGCCTAACTAACATCCCGAGATTCTAGGGATCCTCTTTCCAACAATGGGTGACCATTATTGACTGAGTATAATGGCGAATATTTAGCTACACGTTTATTCCAAGTTCTAACCTAGTCCTCTTGATCGTTATCTTCAAGCTCGTACCTGACTTATTCAAAACAAAGTCAAGAAAACATTAGTAATGATGCCTTAGCATGCTGGGTATCTGCGCATGCTATGATCAGTTAGTATAACCAAATAGTCCCCGGAGTATGACATCGTGGGAAATCATTCAAGGGTATCGAGATTATAAAGCGAAATCCATGGTATAACATAGATCACTCGTCAGTTTTTCAAAACTACGACTACAAAAAAATTGGTTGTTAAATAAGTTAATCAAATGCGAAAAAGATGTAATGGAGAAAGGTGGGACGCTGAGGAACCATTTTAAGGCTGATCCTGTGAATGTGGACCCAAACCCTTTACATAGGCATGCTTATTTAATTTCAGGAGGCATATAGATCACTTCCATCCTCTCCCCTGTATTGTGCCACATGTTCCTCAGGGTTCGTTTTACTGTTATAAAGTTTCATGTTAGGTGTTTGGAATCATTTTGGAATTTCCACGTCACATATGGGGGCTTCAAACCAAGAAAGCTTGTGGCTTGAGGGTGCTACCTTTGGAATGGTTTGAACCACTCCAGGCACACTCGAGATCATCTCCTTAAGCTTTTGTAGTTCTTTGGCCACTACCGGGCTATAACCTGTATTTGCATAGATACATTAGTATTAAGATCAAAATTCGAGTTTCTAAGGATGTTACCGATATCCTAGGTAACGGTGGCCCCATGATTCACAGTTGGTTCCCTCGGAGTTGACATCCTGGGCATAAGCCAGCGCTGAAGCCGCGAGTCCCTGCTCCACCTAGATGATACCCCCAGGAGGGTTAGAGCCATTTCTAGGGGTGTCGAAATTCAGCGTAGTAGGACGAACTGGAGTACATAGGAGTTCTATCCCTATTTGTTACTTCTGATCATCAACCTCGCCACTTCTCCCATCATGACACTTGTTCACCTTTGTGTTGATGTTCGATGTAATGCTGCATCTTCGCAAACATGGTGAGGAAGTCGTCATTGGAAACCATTACTGGAATCATCCGCACCATGTCCGGATCCTGTAACACCATAGCTGACTGATTGGCTGGTGCTGCGATTCACGAAGCAGTTGTTGGTGATGTGCTGAACCGATGGTGGCTGGTGGAGGAAGGGCAGTGTTAGTTGATGAAGAAGTGTTTGCAAGAGCGGACGCATTCAAGGAATTCAATTGTGTTGCCATTTTTTGATAGATATTTGTAAAAATTAAGTTTAGAACAAATCTAAAAAGAGTTTGGAAGAAAATTGACACCAATTGCCCCACGGTGGGCGCCAAATTGTTTTGGCTAAAAAATTACTAAGCACAATGTTCGTTACCAAATTAGTTTGTGAGGTTTGGTGCCCTGGATGTAAAATGCATTAAGTTGATGAAAATAGTTTGAATTCAAGGACAAAATAGATTAAATGCAAACACAATTAGAGAATTCCTAGGATGCAAGTAAGAACACCAATATTTTTGAGGGAATAAAGCCCTTAACCCCTGGATGTCTCCAAGAGCCGCCGACACAAAAAACCCCTTGGCAACGATAACACACGTTGCCCATTTATTTCTCTGAAAATAGGTTTTAGTACAACTATTTGCGGCTGATGCTAAGTGAGTGAGTGAGAGTACAGGTGATTGTAAGTGAATAAAATCGAGTCCTAAGCCGCGTTTAAATACATAGAGTCCCTAACTATAATTCTGAGATTCTTGGGATCTTCATTCCCAACGACTTGTGGCCGTTATTTGACTGAGTTTAGTGGCGAGTCTTCATTTCCACACGTGTTCCAGCTTTTGACTAAGTCTTATTTGACCGTTATTCAACCCTTCGCACCTGGCTAAAGATCAAATAAAGTCAAAGGAAATTGTTAGTAGCGATGCCCCTGCATGCTGGGTTACCGTACATGCTGGGGTCAGGCAAAGTAAATATGCAATCCCTGGATGTGTGACATCCTGGGGTGTAAACCTGTGAAAGAATACTAATAACATTAGGCTAAAATACAGGGGATAACAATAAGTAAGATGGAATACTTAGGACAGGTTGGTCAATAACATAGATTTTCCCAAAGAGCCTTAAAAGGTTTCTTAGGGTAGTCTGCCATGCGAGAAAGCCAGTCTCAGTGAAGGGGTCGAGTTTTTCCATTGAACTTAAATGAGGTGAGTTTTCATTAGCCTTCTGAAATAAGCAAAGTAGATCTAAATTAGTATTCTCGATGTTTTATTTTTCTTAAAATAAGTTGGTAATGTTTATTTTTTGAAATTGAGAATTCGTTTAGGCGACATTACATGAGACCGCCAAATGAGCCTCAGGAGCAAGGCCGTGTAAACAAACTGACAACGGGTGTCAATTGTGAGACTCAAGTCACAACTCTCGATATGAGGCCACTATATACATACTAGTATATTTTGCGATACGTTTAGCCTCATCCATGCCCACTTTAGCAATACACACTCGTAGCGCGGTGTTGATATACTCCAACACTATGAACATATACGTCTAAAGTGATAGTAATCCTAAATGGTCGATGTGACATACACGGTGTTGAAATTGAAATACTTCAATGTCCTCACCTTAGAAGGTACCCTCGGCACCAAGTGCGGTGTTGAAATACTCCACCACTGATGTTCTGGTAAATACGTTCCAAGATCAACTTGAGATAGGATGGCACGAACTATCAGTTTTTAATAATTACCAGATAGGGATATTAATTGCTTTTAATATTTAATTATCTTCATAAACGAACGATAAACCCTATCACCACTCGGGACTCGTAAATTAATTTAACCTAATTAAAATTACTAAGTTGTCACGAATGGCATACTGTGTGTTAAACGGCTTTTGGTCTTGATCTCGCTTGAGCCACAAAAGCGAGATCATTAGGGACTTTATTTAAATAAAATTAAATAAAATATACGATGTACAACCAAGGAGGCAAAACAGTGCGTTCTTGGATCCGGGTTAGCTCCCACTTGCTTTGACATCCCTTTTAGCGTGCGTCCAGTCTTCGAGTCTTGGTTTTGACAAAATTTACAATTACTATACAAGTAGTAACCTAGCTCTAAATTTTATACAACTTTGAAACCTAAACGTGGGTTCATAAAAAAAAAAACCAAAAAATAAATGGACCAAAACATTGGGCCAACCAAAGAAAAATAATCACGCCACATTACATTCAACCATGCAATTAAAATAAGGGGTCGGGCGTAACACACAATTATACACTTGTAGAATTAAAATTAAAACAAGTCAAATTAATTGTAATTCGTAATTTGGATATAAATCGAAATTGCGAACCACCGATTATTAAAAGACCAGTTCTGGTTTGCACATGGTGACAATGGCTCTGATACCACTATAGAATTTTACAGTGGGTATCTGGGTTACCGATTATAATTTTTCATCCGATTAAAACCGATTATATTTATTTAAATTAATTCACAATTAATTTAGCAGTGGAAACGATTTTAAAACAACGCGAATACAAACCGTAAACAGAACCAGTCACTGATCACAACAAACACAGATAAATATCTATTTAAAATAAACAAATCAAAAGAATATGTACACGAGTTAGATATACCTTCGCGGGATCCGAACAACCGCTCGAGACACCTGGATTCAACGGACAGGTGCTAGAATGAACTAACACGCCTGACTCGAATCGACGAGTCAGATCTTTAACGGACGCGACAACCATCGATGGCGGCGGTAATGGCGGCGGCGGTGGTAGACTCGCCACGGATGGCGGTGACGACAAAACTAGATCCACCTGAGATAACAGGATCGCTACAAGAATAGTCCCTACAATGAACTCGTCGCCGGCAGGAGGCGACGGCGGCGGTTCGGTGGTGGTAGTGACCGGCGGATAAAGCAGTGCGGGCCACGACGAGAGGACGGGGCGTAGTGGTCTCGCTTCTGCTGGCAACACGAGAACCACCGACCGTCGATCGACCGACGATGGACGACGAGCGGCGGTAGCCGTGACTGCGGCTTCGACTGCGGCTCGGCTGGCGGCCGCGAATCGGGCTTGTTCGTCTTCTTTCTGCCATCATGAAAACACGCTTGCTAAACGGGGATCCATCGGGATTAGGCGGGGATCGATGGTGGCGGGAATGGCATCGGAAATCCGATCGACAACGGCTTGTGAGCCGACTGGGGTTTAGGACGACGGGAAGGAGATAGAGAGAATTAGGGTTAAGATTTGAGAGTCTTGTTCTGCAATCCACTCTCCTCCCTATTTTATCATTAAAAAATCATGGACCGGGGACCTACGCACCAAACTAACCAGTCTGCTAATCTGGTAACGTCTGATTAGTCCATTGAATTAAATGTCAAGCGTTTTAGGGCGAAATTGTTTTATCGTTTAATTAAATAAATAAACAAATATTTATTTAATTTATTAAATCGTTCGTTTAATACTAATTAACTGGTAATTAGATTTAAGTCCGTTGACTCGGGTATAACTCTAACGTGTCAATGTCGGGTCGGGTACATTAATTTGTCGGGTCAGGACACCATATTTCCAACAAGATATGCCAAAAAGGCCAGCCAAATCCTCGATTCAATCGGACGTGAAGGATGTGACGTTTGGAGAAGATGAGAGGAGCGACGTGCTAGATCCTAACCATGATGGGTTGGTGATTACACTCTACATTGCCAATCACTCCGTGAAAAGAATCCTGATAGATGGAGGCAGTTCAATTAACATCATACCACTAGAAGCCTTTACCAAGATGGGAATACCCCATGAGGAGATCATGGCCAAATCCACAGTGCTCGTAGGTTTCAGCGAAGAGACCAAGAACACCCTGGGAGAGGTCTTTTCCCATTCAAGGCGATGGAGGACAACATATTCCCATAATTCATATATTAAATCCCATTATCAACCAAGACGAGAAATCAGAAGACGCTAACCCTGGATGCAAGGTTCTAATATCTAGTACCCAGGATGAGCAACATTCTGGTTCCCAAGGAGATGCTATATCCTAGACCAAGCCGATAATTCACTATCTACAAACTGGATCTATCTCGACAGAAGAAAAGGTATCCATGAAGGCAACTGTGGGAACCATACTAGGGGCAGGTCCCTAATGTCTAAAATCCTGAGGACACGGTATTTTTGGCCAACCTTGAGAAGGATTCTCAGGATTTCGCCCTTAAATGTTATCCATGCCAAAGACACGCCTACATTCCTCACCAGCCTGTAGAACCTTTGTATCCTATCCCTACATCATGGGCCTTTATGAAGTGGGGAATGGACATAGTGGGAAAGCTACCCAAGGCCCCTAGAGGAAAAGTTTTCATGTTAGCAATGACTGATTATTTCTCAAAATTGATAGAAGCTGAAGCATATGTCCAAGTTAGAGAAAAAGAAGTCGTATCGCTTATCAAAAGGAATATCCTAACAAGATTTTGCATACCCGCTGAGATAGTTTGTGAAAATGGATCGGAATTCATTGGTAAGAGTACTACTAGATTCTGTGAAGCTTGGGGTATAACAATTATAACCTTTACACCCATGCATCCTCAAGCTAATGGCCAAGCAGAGTCTAGCAACAAGATCATTATCAATAATTTGAAAAAGAGACTGAAGGAGAAGAGGGGAAGATGGGCGGAAGAGCTACCCTTGGCATTATGAGCACATAGAACAACCTCAAAGAATGCCACTATCCAAACCCCCTTCTCTTTGGTCTTTGTTACAGAAGCATTCATCCCAGCAGAGATGGTAGTCCCTACATTCAGGGTCACTAGTCCCTGACTGATGACCTTGATACCGTGGATGAGCTACAAGAATAAGCTGCCTAGAGAATGGCTGCATATCAACAAAGGATTTCGAATATGTACAACAAGCATGTGAGGATTCGAAGTTTCAGAGTAGGAGATATGGTCCTAAGGAAAGCGTTTCATAACACTGCGAATCCTGAGGATGGGAAGTTGGCCCCTAAATGGGAAGGCCACTATCTGATTGATTTAGAGGCAGGTAAGGGGGCATATTGGCTTGCCAACATGGAAGGTGAACTACTGCCAAGGCCTTGGAATGCAATCCACTTAAAGGCCTATTTTGTGTAAGTCTATTGTCCTAGGATGCTGCATCCCAGGTATGTTGTAAGGAATATTACGCTTGGAAGATTTCCGGCTGAATGCCAATTTTGTATAGTTCCGGCTAAAGTTGAAGTTGAAGCGGAATTCTCACTTCAAGCGGAACTGGCAGTTCAAGCGGAAAGAAGCAGTTTTGTCCCTTAGCGAATATTCCGGGTGAACTCTATTATCCACCAGATAATGAGTTCAACCGGACTTTTCCTGAGATGTCTTTTCAGCAAGTCCAATCCTGCAAAAGCTTCTCGTATGCTTCTATATCTGATTCAAGCCGCTCTCCTAAAGTAGTATGGTGCTGCAAACACGCAAGATATTCCAATTGTCGATGTTTATTCTTTTGGTAGTTTGTATTTGACTTTTTAGTTTACGGTCTAGATTAGATCGCATGAGATCAATGGCTGTCATTGATCTCATCAGCACTATATATAGCTTAGTTAGCTCTTAGTTTACACACAGTTGTTATCTTCGTTGTTATCAGTTCTTGAACAACTTGTAATAGTGTAGCTTCGAGTTAATGCAAATAGTGCCGAGTATTTGATACTTTGTTGTTACTATATTTCTACAAATCAAGCTTTTACATTATACACAAGAACTTAATATTGCTTGAGTAAAGTGAAATATAACTTTAATTCCGCAGGGTTATATTTGCAAGTAAAGGGCTTTGTTTAAGTTTAACTCTAACTTTTAACGATCCTACAAGTGGTATCAGAGCTCTTGGCTCTTACCTTGAAGACTTTCTGTGCTTCAAGGTTGATACTTTACTTGCTTACTTTACAAGCTTTGCTTTCTTATCTTTCTAAAAGTTTTCAAAATGAGTGATTTCAGTTTAAGTTGCCCAAATGGTTCTTCCAACAAACCACCAATGTTCACTCCTGATGACTTTGGTACCTGGAAACTCAGGATGGAAGGTTTTGTTAGGATTTTGGACCGTCGTATTTGGAAATCTTTCACTGAAGGTCCCTACTCACCCATGGTTTCATCTGCTGATGATGCAGAAGTCAAAATACCTAAGCCACTAGATAAATATGTTGAATCTGACTATACTGCTCTTGAATTTGACCATAAGGCATATTGGACTCTACAGGCTGCACTTCCTAATTCCATTTTAAGTGGGTTCAAAGGATATAAAACTGCATTTGACCTGTGGAATGCCTTAAGTGAAATGTATGAAGGAACCAGTGAAGTTAAAGAAAACAAGAAAGATGTCTTAAAACAGAAGTATGAAAACTTTACTTTCAAATCTGGTGAAACAATGACAAACCAGTACTTAAGATTTGTTTCTTTGCTTGATGAACTCCAAAAGGTAGATGTAAAACTAGACCAGGTAGATGTTAACAGAAAGTTCTTACGTTCCCTGCCTTCTGTGTGGACAGTTTACACAGTAAGCATCAGGGAATGCAAAAACTTGAAAAAGATGAGACTCAGTGAACTTCATGGCATACTCAGTGCCTATGAAATGGAACTAGATCTTAAACAAAACTCATCTTCTGAGTCAACTCAGCTGTTTTCATCTGCACTAGTAACTACTGATTTTAATAGTCAAAGGTCTTCAAACTCATAATCATATCAGTCACCTATTGTCAGTTTCCCTGAGACACCAAGATGTCAAGAGAATTTTTCAAACTCTTTTGAAAGTTCTCACAATGCTCATGTAGCAGCTGACTCATGTGATACCAAGAGCTTGCATGCGTATGCAATGATCTTGAACGCAAGGATGATGATGACCCAAGAAGTTATGTATTACTGGCCATCATTGGTCCTAAACACAACGTATTGGTTATATGCACACCATTAGTGGGACTCATTAGTCCCAACATAAACACACATTATTGGGCCATCATTGGTCCTAAACACAACTTATTGGTTATATAAGACACACCTTACTAGGACTTATTGGTCCCAACCGACCCTCATTGCCCTACTAAACACACCTTATTGGGCCATCATTGGTCCTAAACATAATTTATTGGTTATATACACACCTTAGTGGGACTCATTAGTCCCAACTAAACACACCATATTGGGCCATAATTGGTCGTAAACACAACTTATTGGTTATATAAACACCTTATTAGGACTCATTGGTGCCAACTAACCCTCATTGTCCCTAAACCCACTTTATTGTGCCATCATTGGTCCTAAACACAACGTATTGGTTATATGCACACATTAGTGGGACTCATTGGTCCCAACTAAACACACCTTATTGGGCCATAATTGGTCGTAAACACAACTTATTGGTTATATACACACTTTATTGGGACTCATTGGTCCCAACGGACCCTCATTGCCCTTAAACACACATTATTGGGCCATCATTGGTCCTAAACACAACTTATTGGTTATATAAGACACACCTTACTAGGACTTATTGGTCCCAACCGACCCTCATTGCCCTACTAAACACACCTTATTGGGCCATCATTGGTCCTAAACACAACTTATTGGTTATATACACACCTTAGTGGGACTCATTAGTCCCAACAAAACACACATTATTGGGCCATCATTGGTCATAAACACAACTTATTGGTTATATACACACCTTACTAGGACTTATTGGTTCTAACCGACCCTCATTGCCCTACTAAACACACCTTATTGGGCCATCATTGGTCCTAAACATAATTTATTGGTTATATACACACCTTAGTGGGACTCATTAGTCCCAACTAAACACACCATATTGGGCCATAATTGGTCGTAAACACAACTTATTGGTTATATAAACACCTTATTAGGACTCATTGGTGCCAACTAACCCTCATTGTCCCTAAACCCAATTTATTGTGCCATCATTGGTCCTAAACACAACGTATTGGTTATATGCACACATTAGTGGGACTCATTGGTCCCAACTAAACACACCTTATTGGGCGATAATTGGTCGTAAACACAACTTATTGGTTATATACACGCTTTATTGGGACTCATTGGTCCCAACGGACCCTCATTGCCCTTAAACACACATTATTGGGCCATCATTGGTCCTAAACACAACTTATTGGTTATATAAGACACACTTTACTAGGATTTATTGGTCCCAACCGACCCTCATTGCCCTACTAAACACACCTTATTGGGCCATCATTGGTCCTAAACATAATTTATTGGTTATATACACACCTTAGTGGGACTCATTAGTCCCAACTAAACACACCATATTGGGCCATAATTGGTCGTAAACACAACTTATTGGTTATATAAACACCTTATTAGGACTCATTGGTGCCAACTAACCCTCATTGTCCCTAAACCCACTTTATTGTGCCATCATTGGTCCTAAACACAACGTATTGGTTATATGCACACATTAGTGGGACTCATTGGTCCCAACTAAACACACCTTATTGGGCGATAATTGGTCGTAAACACAACTTATTGGTTATATACACGCTTTATTGGGACTCATTGGTCCCAACGGACCCTCATTGCCCTTAAACACACATTATTGGGCCATCATTGGTCCTAAACACAACTTATTGGTTATATAAGACACACTTTACTAGGACTTATTGGTCCCAACCGACCCTCATTGCCCTACTAAACACACCTTATTGGGCCATCATTGGTCCTAAACACAACTTATTGGTTATATACACACCTTAGTGGGACTCATTAGTCCCAACTAAACACACCATTATTGGGCCATCATTGGTCCTAAACACAACTTAT
>JBCNJP010000010.1:54104643-54121606 GCA_039602395.1 Deinandra increscens subsp. villosa
GAACCACGATACGATCTTACTACAGCATGATTTGTTAATCGAATAGCAACGAGAAGGTAAATAAAGCTTTTCTTTATTGATTCACTTAGAGGTTACAAGCTAGAGAGAGATTACACCTTCTGCTACACACAGTTAAGAGATAGAGAATTGAAAGAACTACTAAACACTCTCTCTAACAAGCTATTTATAGTCACTTAGTAACAGACCAGCGTACCACCTGCGGACCATCTGGTCCGGCGGTGCATATGGTACGGCCAGTGACTATATTACTCACATAGATGCTCTAGATTAGATACAATACACGAGACACACGCTAGCATAGGAATATGCTTCTACAAAATAACAAATAGCCGGATTAAGGAAAGAGTTTTGAGTTTAAATTGGATCAATATATTGGCAATCACATGGACGTGTTCGAGTAACAGAAGCTGAAAAGGGTTCCTCAGTCGGATTCATACGGTTTGATCTCTTAGAAGCCTTCTCATGTTTGACATGATTCATATTTGTTTATTATTTAGTTGTTCTTGTGTGAGTCTTTGAGTTAATTTTGTTGTTTCTGATGACCTGGCCAGGTTAATTTGAGAAGTTTCAATCTGTTTGTGTGGGTTTTGTGCAAGAAAATAGGACCCCCCCCCCCCCCCAAAATGTACCCAATTTTTAAGGGGAGAAGGAGGGATAATAGGGAGATAAGCATTATCTCACTAGAATCATTATCTCAGGGGGAGATAATATGCATTATCCCAGGGGGAGAAGAGATAATTTGTATTATCTTAAATGATTTCAAAAGAGGTCTTGGGTTAAGGGGAAGTTTTATAGAAAACCATAATAAGGTTTTTGGTTAAAATGATGTTATTCACCTACTAACCTTGAGACCAGCAGTCATCATATGTCTGGTGGTTTGTAATTTTTTTTTTTGTGTAATTATGTCAGACAGGATGATGATTGAACGTGATGAAAAGTCATTTACTGCTACTGCTCAAGTTAAAGAACCAGCCGGACAAGACTTCCCTATCTGGAAAAGCAACTGCTTAGGGGAAGTTGTTGGTTCTATTCAAGCTAAAGACATCATGTTACTTGTTGAAGCAAATGTTGCAGAGCAGTCAAGATTGTGTAATCTGAAGAACAACAACCAAGTTTGCCAAATTAGAGGTTTCAAAATTTTATCCTCTAAATTCAAAGGCAGCTGAAGACAGTTACTGAAGATTCAGCAAGAACCAAAGTCTTTTCAAGAGAAGCAAGTTTATGAGAATCCTCCTCTCATTACTTGTTCAAGTTTTCAGAAGTTCAAGCTGATGCTGATGAAGACAAGTTCCCAAGAAGCGTGAAGCCTAATGAAGATTGTCAAAGAAAGAATCTTCATCAACGCCTACATCAGCATGTCAAGAAGAAGAATTTCCAAAACATGAACATATTTAATACCACAAGCCAAGGGGAAGATTGTAAGGGTCGGTTTTAGTGGCTTGTGTATTAAATAGGTTGGACTGGGCTTAGTGGGTTTACTACAATTAATTAGTTTAATTAATTGTGTTGGGCTTGGGCTTGGAAAGCCATGTAAGGTTATGTGAGTAGTATATAAACTCACATAAGCCTCATTTGAGGGGGTTGGCCATTTGAGGAGTCAAGGAGAGGCAGAGAGAGAAAATCGAATTCTCTCTAGAAATCGTGTACCAGACGAATCCAAGGATTCGTGTGCATCGTATATTCTGAATTCAAGGTTTATGTATTTGGTTTATATTGTGTTTAATTTGTTTTCTCCATCTCTGTTCTTGAATCACTCGTCTACACGGATTCCGCACGTGTATACGAGATCGATATCGTGTTTGATCGTTAATTCGAGACTTACATATTCCAAAAGCCTACGGGCCAGCACACGACGACCTTAATAGAAAAGGCTAAATCTTCTGGAAGACCTCACAAGGGTCGCTTAGGCACCTTCTAAACGAAGGATCATACCAAAAGATAGAAAACATCTCTATCCTTGAGAAAATGCTAGGCATAATTCCATTTGAAAAAACCTAAGGGGACGCCCTTCGATAAGGTTAAAGTCAAATCAAAAGGTATAAGGCACGCAAGCATAAACATATTAGATAAAAAGATAAAAGGACAACGGCCAGTAGCCGCGTTAGCCAAATGGTACACCCACAGAAGGTGCAACATACTTGTCTTAGAATATTATTACAGACCACTCATAAAAAATATAAAAAGCTTCACTTAAGGGCCAGGAGTGGTAGGGTCTTTAATAGAGGCAAAGTCATTCAGTTCTTTAACAGACCACTCAGGGTGAGAAGCCATGGTGGCCAACACATCAAAGGATGCATTGGCAAGCTTCCCACCAGCCTCCTGCATTTTTTCCTTGGCCGCTTCATCATAAAAAATAGTTTCCTCCTTTGACCCCCCTCAACAGAAAAATGATAACTAGCGGTAAGGCCAACATGGTAACCCACAGTCGAGCAAAAATCAACAAGGTCCTTAAGAAGGGTGGCATACTAAGAAGAGGAATGAACCCGCTTCACCGCCTTTGAAAGGCCTTCGGTAATCAGCCAGTGACGCTCCTTCTCAAGCATGGCCACCCTGGTACTAACAACATCACTAGGAAGGGCTCCAATCTGAGCCCTTAAGCCTTCAATGTCCCTCCTCAAAACATCAGCCGCTTCAGCAGCTGCATCACGCTCTTTGCTAGCAGTCTGGTAGGAGGAAGACATCCTTGCTAAAGCTTCCTGCAGGAAGACAAGATAAGCAAAAAAAAAAGAGAGAGACATCTCGGACCTTCAGCTGCTGCTCCAGTTCATCCATCTCCCCCAACCGATGGTTCGCCACTCCGACCTCTACCTCCAACGAAACAACCTTCTCCTTCAACTCATCAAACTTCAACCGCTCACCCTCAATGTCATCCAAATCCTTTGACAACTTAAACTTATCCTCCAAAACCTTCCCCAGCTCCTCCTGCTGCTTGTCATACGATGCCTTAAGCTTCCTAAACTGAACATCAGTCCAGTCCAATCTTTTCCGGACCTCGATGGTCGATTTGAAGGAATCAACAACATTACAAACCAAATGGGCATTCAGCTCAACAGTCTCAACAGCACTGGCCGTCCAACGCTCGGCAGGAGGAAGGGCCCTTCTCATAAACATAGTACAGGCCTCAGGCCCAACAATTATGATTCCTTCCTTGATAGTCCAGTTTGGAATGTATGGAAGGTCCTTCGAGGAAGTGGTCAGAGGATCAACACCATCAGATTCATAGGGATCAAACAAGAGCTCCGACTCGCCCTTCAGAAAAGTCTCTTGGGATTCTAGAAGTCGATCATAATAGGGAAGAAAATCAGAAAAGTTAGAGGGCCCACAAATAGAATGACTAAATAGCTCAATTAACCTAGCAAAACTGGCAGGAGTGGAATTGACAACCTTGGGGGGAGAACAAGAAAGAGACATACCAACATGAGCAGAAGTTTTAACCTCGTACTCCAAAAACACGGGAGAAGTGCTAGACGAAGGAGTAGGCTCCTTGAGCTTCACATCAGGTGAAGAAGAAGTAGGGAATGGAGTAGACGCTTCAACAACCGGAGCAGGCATCTCCATGGAGGGGGATGCCACAGTCTTCTTGCCGCTTCTAAGATTAAGACGAAGGGTGGGTTTCTTGGTAATTCCTAGATCAGAGCTTGGAGGGCGACGCTTCTTGCTTTGTGGCTTCTGAGTCACGGAAAGACCTTCAAGATTGGAAGGATCAGCACTCGACGAGGCACTGATTGTGTCAGATGCCCCTGCAGTACTGTCAGCAGTAGCTAAATCATCAGCAAAAGATACACGGGGCCCAGAATGGCTAATACTCCCTTTCCCAGCAGGAACAACAGTAAAATCAAAACCCTTGCCCACAGAACCAAGAATCATCTTCAAACTTATCTCTGTTAAAAAGGAAAAGAACACAAAATAAGAAGCAAACAAATAAAGCATCCACAAGAAACATAAAAGGCCACACACCTTTTCCATCCTTCAAAACCACAAAACGGTGGCCTGGTGGAAGTCCTTTCTTACTAAGGCTAGCCATCACCAGAAACCCTTCGCTAAAAGTCCGGCAGGACGAAGGGTTAGCAACAAGACGCTTCAAAAGATCAGTGTCATAACCGTCCTTCGGAGGAACATCAGAAATGGTCGTCCAGGAAGGAAGAATAGAAAGGGCTTCAGGAAGGAAGTCAGAAGAAACAAAAAGATAATTGTTTTTCTCGTGAACACAATTCAGGATGTAGTTGGTGCAACTAGGGTACTTAGGGGCATGACGCTTCTCAAAGGTCAGCCAATCCACATCCCAACGGAGTTTGTAAAATTAACAAAACAGGGGAATTGAAGGCTGACCAGAAAGTGACAAATAGGAAACTTCGAAGTGAATGATCTTACAAAGAGCAATAGGATGCATTTGCGAAAAATGGCACCCATAACTCTTAAGAACAGAAATTAAGAAGGGGGACAAAGGATATCGGACATTGCACTGACGAAAAGTGGAAGTATAAATTGTCAGTCGATCAGGAGTTGCCCCAGCACGATCTTCCCACAACGGAACCCTAGGGCTCAAAGTCAAGGGAAGGTCGAAATCCTTGATAAATGCTGCAACTCACCTCCCGTTAGGATGGACATAATAGAGGATAAGTCAGATCGAGACATTCCGGCAACAAAAAATGACTAACCTGTGAAACAATAGTAGAAAGTGTAGAAAATCACCGGCGGTTGCAAAAGAAAAATGATAACCCCTTTTCTCCCCTCCGACGGTTAATAAATAAGAGGAAAAACCAGTGGGATTCGGGATTTACTCCCATAGCGACACGTGTCTGACCTGACAACTAAACATATTTACAGCTGTTAAAGAGGGTTAAAACGTCAGGGTAAAAGAGAGGTCAGAAGGCCCTTAGAAACTAGAGAAACGGAAGGAACCGAAGATTAAAGAAGGCCCGTCCGAACTGATTCTCTAGTATTCTTCACCTTTGATTCTCGAATGAACTAGAGACTAGGGGGGACTTGATGGGATATACCCACGAATGGCCTTAGAGAAGGACACAAGCAAAGCATGAAGGAGAAGCATCTGGGCGGAAGGGCCTGCGTGAGAACAAAAGGAATTAAAATATTCCTCAAAGGTACAAATCCGACAGGATAGGACTAGCGCCGACCTCGGGAATAAGTGAGAGGTAATGTGACGGCCTCAAAGGACAATGGGAGCCAGCGACGGGCGTCCTGGACCACGGAAGGGCCTCCGTACGAACAGTCTTTCCAGTTGGACGGAGAAGCTGCATGTCTAGAGCATTAAATGCTCCCTGCAGCATTGAATGCGAACATGAGGACTTCTAATATAAAAGGAAAGGTAAGTTGGGAAGAAAAGGGTAAGTTCTCTCCTCTCAATAACTTTCTTCCTATTTTCCGGCATATCTCCAACGAACGTTCTCTTACTCTCACGCCAGAGCTTGGTCACGAAGACCCCCTTTGGGGCCCTTCGTGTCGAGGCTAACGGTGTTTCTTGTTTTGCAGGACACCCGAGCATCGCTCAAGATAACTTAAAGTCGCTAACCAGGAAGAATACCATCCCTCGGGATTCTGGGACGCAACACTAACTTAGACAATCCTCAAACTAATGGGAATATCCGGCATGATCCTATCCTATCATCGTCAAGTTATGGAATTCCCGCTCTAATTTCTCAATCTCATGTGGTGGACAGTATTTTCCCATAAGTAATACTCTGAACTCTCACCAGCTGAACTTATTTACTACGGCACGGGTGCGAGTTTGGATGATATGGTTCCACCATGTCAAGGCTCCATCTCTGAATTAATAAGCGGCAAACCTAACCCTATCCACAAGTTTGCAATTACTTATGTCAAGAACTGCTTCATAGCCTCCAACCAACACAGTAAACCTGTTTAACCTTCGTTTCCATGAAAGAGCACCGGCTTACAACTCATGAATGCCTTATATGAACATCTATTTCGTTCCTCTCCGAGGTTGAATGGGTCTTCTCCGAAATCTCGGAAAGCTTCATCTTCCTTATTTCACTATGCCTCTACCTCCGCTACAATCGTCGGTAAACCATTATTAATAGCCCGTGTTACTTGTTGTGAAATAGTTTTCGGAGTAGCATTCTTCACATGACTAGCAGTATCACTATGGATTGTTGGAGTGTGCTGCGAGTGTTGACCTAGAGTTCCTTGTGGAGTAGGTGGGTGAAGTGGTGCCTCCATTTGAATAGATTCATGAGTTTCGCTTTGGCTAGAATTGACTTTTGGTCCGAAGTCTATTCCTCTCCCGGAACCGCGTCCTCTTCCACATCCGCATCCTCTACCACAGCCTTGTCCCCGACCGCGTCCACGACTTGGATTTGCACTTCCAGGTTCCATTCAATGTTTAAATAACGCAAGTGGTTTTGTAAAACATTTCACAAACACAAGTTCAAGATATAAGTCTAAATTTTAAGAAGGGAAAAAAAGGAAGTAAGTCTACTAATAACCTTAAAGTTACAATACTTAGAGAAACAAATAACCAAGTACAAGAAAGTTAAGAAACTAGTACAAGGAAATAAAGAAAAGTACAAGAAATAACATATGCTTTGTTCCTAAAATTCTTGAGGAATGACGAGAGCCAATTTTTCGCCGCATGAACTAAATTTTGGTCTCTAATCCTCCTCCTTCGCTCCCTCCTATGTAAAGCGGCTTTGTGAACATGGGATTAGCGAACTCGAATTTGAGGCTACAAGGCAGGCATCCTCGCCTGCTAATAACAATCTTAAGGGAAGGTTATAAGTAAAGAGTTTACTAACCCCGTAACTGGTGAGTCCTCCTAAGTGATATTTTCTTTGATTGTCTATGCTTAAAACCAATTTTATCTTTATTTTATTTTTCTTTTCTTATATCATTTTTAACAATAAAATTAAAGGTAAGATTTGGTCAGATGTTAACGGAGGTGAAGTATCAAGTGCCCTCATTTCCATAGTTTGTGTCCTTGGACAACCTAGGTTCTTACCCTTACTATACTATGTCGTGACGAGTGTACTTGCCCGTGATATGTGTATAGTAATAGTTCGTAATCGTGTTTTATAAATTTAAAGCTTACATGCAATAGTGGTGTTGAAACTGAACCATAATTGTCATGTTTTTATATACACCCAAATGCACAACAAGCTTCTGGTGCCATTTTCGGGGACACAAACAAGGATTTTGAGAAAAGTCCGAGTTGACGGCCTAACATTTTATTTTTTACTTTTTCTATTTTACCTTCTTTAAATTTCTTTTAGTTTTTTTCTGAGAAATATTTCAAGGATGGATGAATATCCGGAGGAGTATTTCGGTTATAATAATGGCTGACCTCAATCTGTGTGGTGTAGAATATGCGGCGGTCCCCGTTACTCTAGCTACTACGTCAAAAATAGGCTTTAGCCACTGAAAAAAAAACGTGGCTAAAACCCTTTGGCCACACATTTTTTTCCATTTCAATCGTCACCAAAGGTCCCGTCACCGTATGTACCATACGATCACACTTGAAGATTAGTGGTTGTAGCAACTAAAAAAAGTGGCTAAAGGTATCAATATTTTTGTTGAAATCAAGCATTCCATCTGAAATGTGTGGCTAAAAGGTAGCAAAGGTCACATGAATTTTCTATAAGTGTGACTAAAAAGTAGCAAAGGCCACATTAATTTTCTATAAGCGTGGCTAAAGGGTAGCAATGGCCACATGAATTTGCTAAAAGGTTTGTTTTAGCCACGCTTATTTTTAGAAAACGTGACAAAAGTTTGCTGGAATTAAGCATTCCATCTGAAAAACGTGGCTAAAAAGAGGCAACGACCACATATTTTAAAAAAAACGTGGCAAAAGGTTGTTGGAATCAAGCATTTCATCTGAAATGTGTGGCTAAAGGGTAGCAACGGCCACATGAGTTTTTTATAAGTGTGGCTAAAAGGTAGCAACAGCCACATGAATTTTCTTTAAACGTGGCTAAAAGGTTGTTGGAATCAAACATCCATCTGAAAAGCATGGCTAAAGGTAAACAATGGCCACGTATTTATAACAAAAAAAAACGTGGTCGTTTCTATCATATAGTCACATTTTTTTATCATATGTCTGGCCATTTCTATCATATAGTATTAATAACTGCAAACGTGACAATTTTGTGTAATTAGAGATTTTATTTTCATTATTTTTGTAAAATAATAACGACAATAAACATAAAAAACATAAAAACCAAATGATATTAGCAATAACAATTCAAGATCCATACATAAGTTTTCAGTTTTAATACAAATAGACAAATTTCTATTGAAAAGTTATCTACAAATGTGAAACTTCAAATAAAGCAAGACCTGCATTAGTCCTATCAAACTTGAATAACTCTTCTAGTTCCTTGAATAACTCTTTCAGCTCATCATCAACCTTCTTTGTATCAGTAGCAGCGTTTAAAGACTAAGTAAGACATGAAACCATATTACAATAGCACAACCTTCTTAGTACTAAGAACAGAGTTCAATGACACATTTGGTACAACCGAATTATAGAAGTGGTGGGATGGAAATAAAATCTTTTGTTTTGTCTGATGAATTATTAATAATCATAGAATTTTGTTGTATTTAATACAACAGTTATGTTATTTGTAACTTAAACAGTAAAGACAATAAGTGTTGAGTGATCTGCCATATATGTTTTAAAACAAACTAATACATTATCGTTTTGGAACCATCTCCCTTTTGTAAATGTAAAATAACATACCTGAGCTAAATATATTGTTTCAACAACCAATGGAACCTCATTCACGAACGTGATTGCTCCAATAATGTGATATAGCAATCAAAAGAGAAAAATAATTAAAAACAATCAAAAAAGGTAAATCACAAAACAATACACCAATAGAAGAAGAAAAGAAAGTTAAGATCAAATTCAAATGAAACCAAACAACATATATGTTCCCAGGGCATGGACATGTTCTCTAGAAGCTTGTAAACTGCATGAGGAACAAATTTAAGAGCCCCAAGATATACAAGTTTATCATGTCTGTATTTTTTTGATGACATATCACCATGATCCCTATAAACAACACCAGTTTCATACATCAGATTGTACATGATACTAGTAAACTCCAAGTACCTATGACAGAACTACTTCCTTTACTCAACATCAAGGAATACATACTCCTACTTAAATCATACAAAGATGATATGCAATAAGAAATATGCTGGCTCCTCCAAAAAACAAGGTAAGGCTAAACTCAGAGACAAATAAGTGGAATTTATACATCTAACAATAACATCAGGTTAATTACAAACAAAAATAAGAGAATTGATGAAGAGAATTCAAAGTCAATATTGATACTTGAACATGTACACATCTAATGCTTATAAGGTATAACATTCAGAGAAACAACTAACTTGGTAACTCTATTCTAGATCATGCTTGAATAATAAATATTTTAATGTTAACGAACAAGAAAACATATTGATTGAACCGATTATTGACCAACCTAGTCCAGTCTATTATTTAGATTGTTTGTTTGATCAATGAATCAAATTTATTGATTACATACACAAGACACTAGACCGAGACCTAAACTAATGACATGCATAAGTCAAAACTAAAGGGGCAGTTTCTACTTTCTAAGGATGTATGACAACACAAGCTTCATGAATACAAAGAACCCGACTAAAATAGCAACAAAGAACGTACAAACAAGATCATGTGATCTAGCAGATTGTTTCTTGCAGTTATTGCACATCAAGCACCAAGGTAGCGATTCATCTGGATCTTGCTGAATGCCCACCTACTAAAGTAAATTGAAGAAATCACAAACTTTGCAAAATTCAGCTTCTAATCATCAAAAGTTCCAAACAAAAGTCAAATATAAACCCACGCAACAGAGCATGTAACTATTATTTACCTTTTCTTTTACTTGCATTAGAAGGATTGCCACCTACTGGATCATGATTACCTCCACATATTGCAAACTCATTGAGCACTAAACCTTGGTTCAAAAAACACTGCAGATCCTCAGAATCGCAGTCATTTACATCAAGATCATGGTACACCGATCGCTGCATGTTACACGGATTCAACAAGAACCCACCTGCTAAATTTGGATTAATAACACTCTGATTAGCCTGATGTTTATGATAAGGAAAAGACTCAATTTCACCATCAATTCTCCCTCTAATTTCCACAAGCAAACACTTAAGTCTCCCTACTTCTGCTTCTAACCCCACTAGACTTTGAACTCTCTTCATCAAACATAAAGCACTTACTAGTATGAGGGGGAAAATAAGATCAAAGGTAACTAAAAGCATGCATATGACACTGAAAATGTTATTTTACATTTACAAAAGGGGGATACTATAAAATAAACTAATACATTATCCTTCAGGTATGTTAAAGACAAAATGGTTTCAGAGGTTTGATACTTCTAAGCATTAAAATAGACATCGGGCGACCTGTTTGACCCATATTTGGCATGGGTTGAAAATAGCATTTACATATAGTTGACAAAAGTCTCAAATCAAAATATAATTTGCGTTTTCAATCCAGGAATTTGTTATAGCATCAATTGAATCGAATATTGAAAGGTAACATATGCGTTGTACCTATGAGAGCCGCCATGTAATGAAAAAGCATTCTCAAAATTAGTGCAGAAGTAAAGCTCTCAATCTGTTACAGAAGAAGATTACATACAAAATTAGTGCAGCCTATGCAACAAACAATCATTGGGTTACCTTTTTCACCGAAATGGTTGTTAGTATGCAACCATAATAAAGTCTTTAGCCCCGCCTTTATTTTTAGCTTCTTGTCGTTGCCTTCCTTGGCTCCAGTTGATCTGCAGTACTTGGAAGACAAATAAACCACTGACTATACAATTTAATAACATCTAAAGACCAATCTATATCACTTGTAAGACAAATAAACCAATGAATATACATATCTTCATAAGTTATATTGTCCTAAAAATCTATTCCAGGTGGCTGATTCAATAAAATGTTTCATCTAATTTGATATCAGCAAGTAAAAGATTATGTAATAGCTCATGTATATACATCATGTATAAATAAATATTAGGCTGTTAAGGACATATCGGAGAATGAGTATAATTGGGGTAATATTTTTTAGATTAAAAGTAAAATTTTGGTGTTTTTTTGATGAATATAGAGTCAATGTATATAAACACAAAGAGAACATGATTTAGTACAACTTTACAATGATGTAATCTTAGTAGCAACATTCAAACCATTATGTATCTATATTGGATTTGAGCAAAGCATAAAACTCACCTTCATCGCGTTTTATTAGATCCACTTAGTTCCTCCTCGTTGACATCAATATAACTTCACCCGAGTTTAGTTTGACCTATGTGATTGAAAGTCATCAACGAAATAAAACATTTGCACCCAATCTTGCCCTTGAGAGATACCATCAAATGTCTCATTTCTTCACCCTTCCTGCTCAATACAAATTAATATAACAGAAGATTAGGAATCATGAAACAACATAAGGGAAATAAACAACTAAGTGATCATAACTATAGGGATGGCAGACCTGGATGTAGTTGTTTGACCTAGAAGTGGCCGTCTACGCAGTCACAAAGCATCCAGAGTCATGTTTCGCCACCATCTCCTCCGTTAACTCTAGCGAAGTGATCGATTAAAGCCATTTAAAATTACCAAAACTACTAATTATTAACACGAAAATTAGTGGCAAAAGCCATGCATAATCCATTATAATTACCTTCTTGACGATGTTGCGAATTGATTCAACAACACTACGAGCATCAACAGTAACAACCGTAACACTTGGTAGTCATATGATATAAATTTGTAGTCAATTGCACCAGTTTGTATATTTGCCTCAGAATAAGGCACCAGACCACCACCACTACAAAGTTATACCACATTAATTACTAAGAAAAAAGAGGTATACAAATACTAATCAAAATTTTGCAGATTGAAGCAAGAGAATCCATCAAAATAATGAGAAATCCATCCAAACATCTCACAACTGATTATCAGAAACAGAGGCAACATTTACAGCAATTCAATCACAAAACAGAAACATGTAACTTGTAAGATCTAACTAAATTAAGGAACCACTGCAAAATTTCACAAACCTGCAACTATCTGATTCAATTTTCACTATAATCCAGCCCTAATTCACTTAAAAACGTAGTAGATCATTCTTAATCAAAAGTTAAAAGTACGATATGTAATCAGTGAATCGAGGTAATTAAGATGAATTCGATGAGATACCTAACGGCGAACACAACCAGAAACTTCGATAGCGAAGGATATTCTCCGAATGTGTTGGAAAATCGCTTGTACAAAGTTAAATTCCTCATTTGCTGCTTCGAAATTAGTTAAAATCTCACAATTTCAGATCTAGAAACTTCAACAACAACATGTTTTAGAGCTAGAGTGGTAATTTGAAAGGGCTTTAAAAAGACCTAGAGTGATGATTTTCAACCTCACGCTTCGGCTCTCCTAGAGTGATGATTTTGGGAGACTGTGTGAGTCTGATCGCGGAAGCGGGGAGGTGTTGACAGAGGAGAAAGTGGCGGATCTGAGGTCGTGGATTAGCACGGCGATGACGGGTCAGGAGACGTGTGTGGAGGGATTAGAGGATATGGGATCGACGTTTATGGATGTAGTGGCTTGAGTGAATTAGTAGGTGGACGGTGGTGAAGGAAACCTTAGATTAGGGCATGAGACATGGGTTGGGGAAGAATGGGGAGAGATAGATTGAGGGAGTGAATTTGTATCTAGAAATTAGGTAAGCGGGGAAGTGAATAATTAGATAAGGGGGAAATGAAATTTTTAGCCACGTTTAAAAATATCAAGTGTGACTAAAAGATGGTTATAGTCATCTTTTTGGAAAAACAGTGGCTAAAGGTTGTTTTTGACGTAGTGTAGGGACTGTTACATATTAGCACGAATGCCAGTGTTCCTGCGAGTAGATGATGACCCCCAGATGAAAGTCCTAACCATTTGTTATGTTCTTCTTCACAACCAAAGCAAGATAGTACCTATTGTCATAACCACGATTATAATGATAAAAATGCGAAAACTAGCAACAAATTGCTCGAATATCAGTTGAGGAAGAAGGCCCCACATATTCACCTTCAACTTCTTGCATGCATGTTTTTTCTTTTTTTTTTGTTGTAAATGGTTTGCTGAACAAAACAACAATGGTGTAAGCCATGAATATACTAACTACACACCCTACACTACTAGAAAAAGGGCCTCCCTTGACGTGCGAACGATGAAACGCGTAGTTTAATGACGCTTAAAAGTGCGTGTCATTAAAAATCTGTCGTAAATTCTTAAATTTTAAGAGTAAATGACGCGCAATTTTAGGCGTCATAAATTTTCTGTCATGAATAAAAAAACACGGAATACACATTATGCGCGCGTCATCTGCATACTGTCGTTTTATATTTTTTGTTTTCCCGCTAATATTTTTTTCCTAAAACCTCGAATCCATCTGCCCGCTCACAAATATATTCCCGCTAATAATTTTGCCCTAATTCCCTCTAACAAGTCACAACGCCGCTACCACCGCTCCATCTTTGTTTCTTCTCCTGATTTCCTCTCACAACGCGGGTACCACCGCTGCTCCCTCTCACAACGATGGTACATCCGCTGCTTCCGCTCACAACGACGGTACAACCGCTGCTTCCTCTCCTCGTCATCACTGCCCTCTTTCACTCCACAAAAATCGATTCTCATCTCAGCTCCATCTCTGGTCATCACTCCACATGAATCTCAAATTGATGGAGGTACATCTAGGGCTAGGGCTTCAACCCTAAGGCTCAAGGCACAGCTAGGGCTAGGGTTTCGCTTCACCCTCGAGGTACTCCCCTTCTCTCCCAATCGTTTCTTGAAACTATTCATCAATCTATTGAATGAATGTTCAACGATCCTAGGGTTTTAGCATCTCTTAATTCGCCTTAACTCTTCCTTAATTGATATCTGTGTAATTGAATAGTAGAAAACTTCGCTAGCAATTGGATCATAGGATGAAGCAATAGTAAGAATTATTTGAGATCATCATTTGATGTGTTTGGGGAACTGGACATTTTATGCATAATCTGGATCTGCTCACAAATATTGTAGAAAGGTTATTCGTTATCTGTTTCATGTCTTGTAGGCTATGCAGCTAGAACTTTTTAGTTTAGTTCCCCTAGTGCATTTACAAAAGTTGTTTTTACTATTTCAGAGGTATATATAAAGGTTTACACTCTGATTCATGCTTTTCGTTGATTGATTGATGATATATCTGCTTCAGTTTATGTTCTGTGTGTAGTTTGTTGAAAGTTCATGAATATTACCTCACCTGCCTTGCCTGGATGATTATGAATGATTTCAGGTTTAGTCTTCTGTGGACTCCTATCAAGTGTAAGTTATGTTTAAGCAAAGGAATTTTAGAGCTTTTCTTTTTGTCAGATTACAAGTCGAACAGAGGAAGAATTCTTCAAATCCCTAAGTAATCTGATCAAGTGTAGGTTATGTTTAAGTCATTTGTATATGTGTCTGTGAATTGCAGGCCGGATTCTGGAAAGGGACTTGAGAGGGCGAGAAAATGTATCAGTTGCAGTTGACCAGTTATGATCTTTTAATTCAGATCAATCAACTTATATGGAATTGCTTACCTGGTGTCAATATTTAGTAGGTGAGTTTTGTTTAATTAGCTCTAGAATTTCTTTACCACAACAGGCCTGATGAAAAACAACCTCAAAACGAGCCTGAGAACTTTTGTGAACTGCTGACCAGAAAGGGGACAGCAGCAAAACAGCCTAAACAGCACCGGTTGAAATCCGTGAGAAACTTTCCATTCCAGAGGCAGATTTCTCAAGCAATTAGTGAATTATGTTCATTGAATCACATAGAAGAAGCCGTTGTTATCGGCACTTGCAACCCGTCAAAAAGAACATGGAATATGCTGCTGAAATGGATTCTGTTAACATATCTTCTTCGTATCCGGACTCATGTTTAATCTCATTCAGGTTGTTTTAACCCTACTCATTTGTCAATGATTTTTTTAATACAATTCAGAATATAGCAATATCATTTTTATCAGCTTGTTAATATGCTATGTAGCAGAAAACAACAACATCAAAATCATTATTGAATTTTGAGTACCCAAACTAAATCATACGCACAGGATCTATCTGACATCTGCATAAGTAACAAAAAATAAATTAGATATATCAGCATGCTGGTATGCTATGTAGCACAAAACAGTAGCATCAAATTCACTTTTGAAAGCCCAGCCTAAATCATACAATCCAGATGCAGTGTTGTTATTGGTTATCTTTTATATAAAATTGTTTTTTCTGTAGGTCAATCTCGTACTCCCGTTTTAAACACATGGAAGACCGGATGAACCATGGTGTATCTAGTTAAACACTACAAATTATCTAAGCCCACGTGTGATGAGGTATGATCGATCACATGTCATTTGTAATTATTTATATTGATGTAGGCTTTTACCTAATTATGATCTTATGTGGTTCAAAAAAGCCATTGGGATGCACGTTGCATGAAACTCGGGTTTTTTAATAAGCGAACATACTGTTTATTCTATATTTTTTAAATTATATAATATATTAATATATTCGGTTTGGGTCCCAGTATTACCACTGGATTCGAGTTCTTTTATCATCCCTTCATGTTTTAGGTGTTACATAAATTTTATGACCTGAAAGTCATAATTTTTTATGCTTAGGTGGTTTATGCCTGCAAATATTGGAATAACATTTTTATGTGGAGGAACATTGGAGGTGGATAGCTGTAAAACTGATCAAACCAGAGCCACATATGGAGGGCCTAATCATAGCAATGTGTGCAACAAGTATGTTACAAACATGCTTTACATGCCATTGATAGTATCATAATAATCATGTTTCAGATCTGCAACCTGATAATTTTAGGCATATGTCTGAAGAGAATGGTTGCATCCTTGAGGGACTGAGTGTTTAACCCCAAAATAATCAGATAACCATAAGCAGAAATAGGTACCAGGTTAAATATTTTGTATTGGTGGTTGTGCAGTCCAGGAGTTTGATTATGAGGGACTGAAGACAGCACTTGAACACTATTTGTCAACTTGTACCACATTTTCTTACATAAATAATGTATTGGCATACTGTAGATGCGAAGCAGTTTTTGCAGTGTTATTGTTGATGATTGAATTCTAATATGAAGAACGAGGAGTGTAACTTACATCCCACAATCTCCACAATTATGGCAAGGTGTGCATATTTTTGTCCAGTTTTTTTTTTTAATATCGTCCCTTAGCTTTGTGGACAAGTGGCTGAAATACTGATTTATAAAGTTCTGAATTTACATTTGAAGAAATTTCTTTTCAGGTTCTATCCAGGAATGTAAATGGGTGAAATTGTTTCACTTGTTGAGATGAAGGTAACAATGTGTTCAAATTGGACTTAGGTATAACTTCATGTGAATTCATATGATATTCAGTTATCATATTAGCTTATAAATATGACTCCTTAGTTTTCATAATTACAGATGGACATACAACAGTTGGTTGGGAGCTTGGCTAAACGGGTCAGGTTGTTTGGGTTATTCTCCATATCAGCAGCAGCAACAAAGTATTGTGATAGTATAGTGTTTATATTAGTTATTTAGTTCATAGTTTTTTATTTATGTAAACTCGTGTTAACTTTGTAATGTTCGTTATATATGAATGAAATGCATTATTTTGCTATAAGTGTATTATATTTTGTATTGTGGTTAATTATCATTTAATGTGGAAATTAGTGGTTCTACAAACAAATAATTTTTAAATTTTTTTTTTAAACATGACGCGCAAAAAAGCGTGTCATAAGTAGATTTATGACAGAAGTATCCACGTGATAATTATGTGATTTCTGTTTGAGAACGTCGCATCCACCATTAACCAAAACTGAATTTTGGGACGAAATTCTTCTAACTGGGGGAGAATGTG
>JBCNJP010000010.1:54122106-54193182 GCA_039602395.1 Deinandra increscens subsp. villosa
CATAGAATCGATCTGTATATGGTTTTTCAATTGGTATCAGAGCTGTTGGCTCTTTCTATGGTCGAAATCTATCGTTTTTCTTCATTTCGAGACGTTAAACCTTCGGTTAGGGATGATTGAATGTTTTTCTGATTGGTTTTTGATCAATCGAGTCTTTCTGAGTCATGTTTTTACCTAACAGAAGCATCTGGATGTTCAAATTCGATCAAATTCTGAGTCTGGTTCGAGTTCAAAAATTTACAGTTCGAGTTCGGACAAGGTTCGGCCGAAAAACAGATCTGAAAAATAACCGCTCCGAACTCCAGGTTCGGACGTCCGAAGGTCAAATTCGGAGGAGGTTCCGAAGATCAGGTTCGGACTAGGTCCGAAGGTCAGTTTCGGAGAGGGTTCGGAGGATCGGGTTCGGAGGTAGTTCGGACAAGGTTCGGACGAGCTCGGATGCATTTTTGATGAAGCACCTTTGTTCAAGGAAAAAAAATTTGCGCTGACCTGTCAGCACGGCCCCAGCCAGGGGCTCTGCCCCTTGGACCCCGCTTCTCGAGGGCGCTGCCCCCGAACCCCCGTTAATTCAAACAAACAACGTGGGGTATGGGGAGAGGGCATGGGTACTACAAAGAATAAATCAATTATCGGGTTCACCCTTGATTCGATAATTGTGGGCTGTTATATGAAATTCAAGAAATGAGAAGAAATCCAAATTCAGATGCTTGGTACGAGTTAGTGATTGAATTTCAAGAAATGGGTTTGTGGGTAGTCATTGTTCTTGATGATGGACAGAGATTCAAGAATACGTGTTTCTGATGATGGACAGAGATTCCGAGACATGGTTATGATTACTTGGGTACATTTGTCGGAGATTATCTTTCTACACAACCTGAAGATTGAATGAGATTAATGATTCCGTTGTGGGCTACTTGAGTTTATCATTCCACTACAAAAATGCGAGGTTGGAATCAGAAGAATATTGAAGATTTGAATATGTCACTTATTTAGGGGGAAATTGGGGACCCTAAAACTTTCAAAGTTTTATAATTGAAAAAGTGAATATTCAAAAGCAATTAGCAAGGATGATGGTGGTTTTTGATCTTCATGGAAATGTGGTATATTCTGATGTTCGTGCGAACCGATATGTCAAAGTTTTCAATTATGGTTTGGAACTTTCTGTCATATGCCCGATACTTTCTTGAGTTGTCGAAAGACTTGGTCAAATTCCAGTCTGCAACGAGATATACGTTTACCGGAGTAATATATTGGGATGGATTTGATGCTGAGGGGGAATTTCCGTGATTGAAGATGCTGATCGTGTCTGTTTTCATAAAGATCAGAATGTGTTACAATTCGGTGAAGATTGAAGATTATTATCAAGATGTAGTGATGTTCGTGTGTCTTTATAATTTCCGGATACAACTTATGAAGTAAACCATTATCATACATGCCGGTTCCAATTGGATGGTTGTGCTTGAAGCTAGGGGGAATTTTATTGGTTGTGGATATTGTACATGTCACACCCCGATGTTCCTGATTACGTGGGCGTGTGACGTCATGGGGTCATAGTCGTGGATACAAAGAACGACCTCCAACAGTTTCGTTTACGTTTGAAAACCAATTATGTTATCAAAGTTTGCAGCGGATTATATAAAAGATAACATTGTCTTACAATACTGAAACGAGAACGTTACGATAAGAAATACGATTGTTCATGATTTATTTAGATAGTAAAAGATGACCATGACACCATTCCTAATGCAGGTCCTGTTGTTTGACAGACTTCCCATTTGCACACCGAGAGCGAACTTAGTTACCTGAGAAATACATGAGTTTGAAAGGGTCAACGTAATGTTGGTGAGTTCACAGGTTTAGGACTCTACAAAATGTATTTGTAAACAGTTTTGATACCATACAAGATATTATATATGTGGATACTGTGGATTGCATTGATCTACCTGGTCCTTGATTTCGAAGACTAACTGATTTACCCACCTGGTGGTAACTTCCCCTAAGAAATACCACTGGCAAAGAATAACTGACATGTACCCCGAGACTTGTTAACGCGGAGTCAGAACTGGAGCGACCAGTTAGGGCAGGGGCGTCAACCCAAATAGATCTATTCATTAGTTATCGTTCCGTACAGAATTAACCGAAATCAATTGATGATGGGATTTGGCAGCAATATGTTATATAACAAAATTACCACGATAGGGATACAGAAAGAACAGATAATCAAGCGTGGTATGACAGTAGTACCATAATATCAAGTAAAAGATTTGTTTGATCATGATTTCTCCCCCAAAGTATTTAAAACAGTTTAAAAGAAAGGGGCCGTGAAACTCACCTGTTCAAGGTGGATGATCGTGATAGCTGATACGAGCTGTAAGTAACCGATGTCCTAATATTGATAATAATAATAGACATGATTTAGTTCCTTGGTTCAGTTTGAATAACGTTCAGTTACCCAATGATCCTGGTCGAGTCTTGACAACTTATTCCCGTTTGTATGTTTGGAAAACCCGTTCGTGATGTTTATTCGTTGTATAAATATTTAGGCTTGCTATGATATTTAAAACAATAAACATATGGATTCGAAGTAAATAATTATTAGCCAAATAATTATCTAAAGTTTTGTAAAAAAATATATGAACATTTATATTTATTTTAGATCTCAAATATTACGATAAATAGTATGTATTATTTATCTCGTTATTTGGTTTATATATGGTCCTACGCTCGTAGTCATTGATAGATAACTACGCATATAAGTTATAAATTATTGTACAAATAATTGTTATAACTTGTGTAAGAAAATTCGTTCGTTTGAGCTTATTAATGACATTAATAACTCTATGTTGGAATTTTGATGAAAATAACGTTAGTTTATTATTTTCAAGTTTGAAAGTATAGATATACTTGGCAAAAATGAATGTTTTATTTTCTGTATCTTTTTGTCGTTGATTCGAAGATTTTTAATAATAATAGGTACTATTATTATCGTGACTTCGAGAACTTTATTTGATAAAGTTTCTAACGGTTTGATCTATATAATTTTCTTTGAAATCAAATGATTACTCAAAACATTTATTATTTCACGAACGCTTGAATAATTCAAGGTTTTATGAAAATAATGTTTTGAATGAAATATGTCATAAAGATAGTTAAACCATTATGGCGAAATAAGGTCGAAAGAGTTTTGGTTCGTCGTGTTTGTTTGGTTAACTTCGTTCGATCGTTACAAGTGTATATTTGTTATTTTTAAACAAAGATTATTTGTTTATTCGAAAAACATTATAAGTCTTTTATTAAACCTCTCGATTTATTTTTATAAAAGAAAGACTAATATTTTTAGAAGAGTTTCGTTAGGTTCCGCTTGTAAATAGGTCCAAACCATTTCTTCGTGTCGTTCATTTCATCAACAAATCAAGTCATAGAATATCGTTTAAAGCTCGGTTCAACAATCATAACATAAGTATAAGAGTTAAACTAGTTTAGTTGTTATTTTTGACTTTTAGTTAGTCAACGTTTAGGATAAAAATGATATAAGTTATCATTTTATGTGGGTTTTTAACCCGAGACACATGATGGATCTTCAAGACTCGTTAGGATCTTTCGGGTGTAACTTGAATCAAGAATAAAAAGAAATGAATCAAGGAGCTCACCACTAGCAAGTTAGGAGAAGGTGGTGGCGGTTGAAGGTGGCGACGGCGGTTGCACTTGGCGACGGGGTGGAGGAGATAGTGGCTCAACAGCGGCGGCGGCCTTGGTGTGGCCGTCGTCGGACAGCAGCAGCGGCGGGGAGGGGGTGGTGACGGCGGACCAACGGAAGGAGTTCGAAGAGGATGGTGATGGTAGAGGTTGATGATGGTGGTGATTAATTTTGGTGACGGAAATAGGGGGCCGGCGGAGCACTCAGCGGCGGCGACTAGGTGGGGTTGGGGCCGCGTAGATCAGCGGCGGCAGCAAGGGGTTCGCCGGCGTCAGGTGGCGGTGGCGGTGGAGTAGCGGTTGTCGGCCGAGAGAAGCAAAAGGGAGGAAAGGAAAAGTGTGGTTTGGTGCTTGGTTCACTTGGTATTTATAGGAAATGATTGAGTGAAAGAATGGAGATGGAGGAATGAAGGCTTGAGTGTTGGCTTGGATTTGCAGAGAGTTAAGGGAGATGGAGTGTGAATTTGGTATTTGGATTTGCAACATGTGATCAAATCTTTAGGCTAGATTTGTAAGATAACTCCAACCATGGTTAGGTTAGGTAGTTAACCTAGGTTAGGACATGAGTTAAGTAGATATTTTGTGGGTTAAGTAATTAGGTGGTATTAGTTTTATAAAACTAACAATTTTACCCGGATATTTTATAAAACTACAATATATAAAATATAGTGTTTCCATAAAATAACCACTAAAAAGTTGATGGGAACTTTGAACGGGCCAAAAATTATAAAATGGTTATTGGGCCGGTATAGTTCGTGTCAGGCCGGTATGCGGGGCTTTCTCCGATTTTCACGCGGTTTGTTTTGTTATTCACCAAAATTAGTCGGGATCGATACGTTTGAGTTTTAAATTGTTGGTTGACTTGTCAGGTCATGTTTTTAGGCTCGGTTCGTTCGTTTCACGTTATTGGGCCGAGTCGGGCCCAATTCGGTATACGGGTGTTTCATACCGAATCGTTCTTCCATTTTGGTCGAGACAAGTTTCTAAATTTATTACGAGGCTTCAATATTGTTAAACAATTATTGTTTTGGTCGTAAATTAATTATTTAGAAATTTTAGTCTTAATTGTTTTATTTGCTCGTGTATCGCATTCAGAAAATAAATAATTGTTTTGATCCGCTTTAAGCTCGAATATTTTACGGTGCTAAAACTAATTAAAGTTTTAAATAAAACGTTCGCTCAAAGACTTTGTCGAGTGTCGGTGTGACTTTCTCACGACACTGTTTCGGTAAAATATAAAAGTCATTTTATATTTTTATTTTTCTTGTTATTAAAGTTCCACTGATCTCGTGGTGAACTTTTCCTTTTGTTCTGGGTTTGTTTTTCCAATACGAACGTGGGAATTTGTCAAGGGTGGACGTTTTACGTGCACAATATTTACTAATATCACTACTAGTTCACGTTAGGCACATGTATATACGTATATATATATAGTCAAAGTATAGGTTTGACCCGGTATTTTCGGGCGGATTGTCACAGTACAAGATTCGAATTGTTTCCTGCATACCTGATGATTCGGTCAAGGGGAGTTTGCTAAAGATAGAGATGTTTGCAGCAAGCTGACTCAAGATTGCTAGAAGATCAATGCATGTCTGGATTCGACAGTAACGTCCAAGGGGGAATTTGTTGATGCATGAACCTTGTGTGGCCAATACTGTTCGAATTGTCAAACAGACTGATTTGTCGAAGACATGAACTGAGGTCCGAAACCCAGCCGAACTCTAGGTTCGGAGTTGACCGAACCTTGATGGCCAAACTCCAGGTTCGGAGGGAGTTCGGACAGAGTTCGGAGGTGCCGAGTTCGGACCTTATGAAGAAGTATAAATAGTTTCGTCTTTGTATTTCTTTGTAAGTTTATGTCTTGTGTCTGTGTGTTGAGAGGGGAGGTTCTGTCCGACCTCCCCCAGAGCTTAATTGTTGTATACTCCTTCGTTATGTAATCATTCAACATGATTCAATGGCAAAACTTCCGTCTCATCCATAGAATCGATCCGTATACGGTTTTTCATGAGAGATGCTTTTAGCACTTGAGACGTCTTCGGCTTGACAACTTCTTTCTGCCACTGGGATGCTGTAGAGATCCTTGAGCTTCTTTGAGGATTCACGGGTTGGCTTAATCAGAGCTTCAAACTTGGGCGCTGTTAAGACAAGAAAGCAAGCATATCAGTTAAGTGAAATTGAGGAGTATATGAAATTACAATATTGCAAAAACTCTTCCTACCATTTAACAATCCATTGGGTAGGAAGGTTCTCACAACCGACAAGGCTACTTCTTTTGACAAAGAAGAATTGGCGCCTCCAGTCATGGTCATTGTGAAAAACCCTGGGGATCATCTAGGCTTCTCCGGTTCTGATTTTCAAGACGAATCTGCTATTGCCATGAGTAGCCAACCTGTACACCTTGCAGATCTCATCAACCCCAATATTCAAATTATGGGTTTGATTCAGGTTATGGAGAGAGGAAAGAATTTGCCACACCATAGGCATGACTTGAGAGTAAGCAAGGTGGGTAACTGAAAAGAACTCGCTCACTAGGGCCGGAAACAGAAATGTCATACCGAGAAGAAAAGGGTAGTAAAGAAAACAGACCCACTCGTCGGAAATGTGATCGGCTTTCAAGGTGGGGTCGTATGAACGGAATTCTACTCTGGCAGGGAAACTCGATGATCGCTGCAACATTGCGATCTTTCGATCATCAAAGTTACAGGTCTCTGCCTCCGTCGCCGGAAGGAGTCCCTGGTCGGTGAAGTCGTCGGCCACGTTGTCGGAGAAGGTGGTCGAAGAGCGAAGCATTTTCTTTCCCATGACCGGAAAAGACGAAGACATAAGAGAAGAAGGACTGACCTGTGGAAATTCGCGGAAGCTCTAGGGTTTTGCCGAAAAAGGAATTGTGAGAGATTATGAAGAGAAGATGGGGTTTATAAGAAAAAATATCGACGGCAATTCGGCCTAGGAAGTTGAGCTAAGCTAATTTCTCTCGGATCATCATTAGTTAAAGATAAGATTTAAATTCAAATTCTCGCCAGCTGGCACGCATGCGCCAACCGTCGAAAATTTGGGGGCAATTATTGGTACCGGATTTCAGGATATGCTGAGCAGCTCGAAAGCACTCCACTGTAAGGATCCTGAAATATCTTTATTTACTAACGGTTGTTTTTTCCTTTTTATTTGTTATTCGCAGATTAGCTCGAGTATAAATCACATGTCCTAAAGACTCGGTCAAGCTAACAGAAACGTGGACCAAATGGACCTCAACGGCTATATGGAAGACGTGGACTTAGTTGCTACTTTTTAGGATAGGTTGTTGAAATGTAATCTTTATTTAAAATGAGCTCTAGGCTTGCACACACACACCTTTTTTCAGAACTCTCTGCAACACTTAGAATACGAGCTCATTTCATTTGTACTAAAAAAACTTTCATCATATAAAAGTTTTAGGAGGCAGGTACTTTGAACCGGCCCCCGAGGTTTTTTGCTAGGCTCCTTGAGGATACTCAAGGATTCCTAGATTTTCCCTCGTTACATCCTCGCGTCAACATCCAAACTTGCATTTTTCTTGCTAACTTCATCAAACACTCTACCTCACTTAGGAAGTTTGATCAACTAATTGCTTAGGCAGTTTTTGACCAAAACAAGTTCCTTGATTAGTTTGAGGTTGGTCATCAGGCAACTCACTTTCTTTATCACCACCATCATCACCATCTGGTTTGTCACTAAGTTGTTTGTCTTCACCTGATTTGCTTAACAAATCCTTTAGTCTTTGAATCTCAGCTGCCTGTTCAGCAATTACAAGTGACTGTTCATTGATCCTCTGGTTAGCCACTTGCAGAGAACAATTGAGGTGATCATTCTGACTTTGAAGATTAACAACTTCAGCTTGTAGTTCCATCATCTTCTCAGATTCAGAAACTGTTGGGCTTGTAGTCACAGTACCAGAGGGGTCAGTGGTAACAACAGCTTCTTCAGCTATGATCTACAGAGGTCTCATATCCATATCAATCCTAAAACTGTGATCAGTAGGAGATGGAGAAACAGGTGTTGTAGCCAAAGTTGTATCCAGTTGAGTGCTAGATGAACCAACAACTTCATACTCATCAGTGGAACCGGGTTTTCTTCTGACATGGAGTTTCTCTGTGCATGACTTTCTTCTTACAGCTCTTACCGTGAGTAACTCAGACGATTGATTACGATCATCAGCAGTAATTGTAAGTTTGTTTAAAGTTAACTTAGGAGGACTTTCAGTCTCAGCTGCAAGATCATGTGTAGAATCCTCTTGATCGAGAGACACCGAAGAGTCGTCTTCATCTAAGTCATCCTTGGACGGTTTATAGCTTTCATCTGATGATGATTTTTCTGTCAGATTCTTCGAGGCCCTGGAAGATTCTCCAGTCCTTTGCCTTTTCCGAGGGTGAACATCTGCAGTTTGAGCAGGGCTGTCATCTGAGCTTAAGGAGTTAGATTCATCATCATTGGTGTCATCCCCTTCCTCAGCTTCTGAAGATATCACATTCACTGGACTCAACGAGTGTTCAACATGCTCAGAAGCTTCAACATTTTCACCTTGTAGGTTCCCAAGGTCTTCAGCAGCAGTAGCAGGATCTGAGATAACTGGGGCATTCAAGTCCAGTTCATGGTGGACTTGAGCCGCATCAGTGGGTTCAATTTGTGCTTCATCTGCAGCTTCGTCCATGTGAACATCTCCCTCAGCATCAACGGGAGCTAGTCGAGCTATCATCTCGGGAAAGAAAGGCACTTCAACCCCTTGATACTTACCTTTTGTGGTACTTGCTATACGAGCCAGTATTCATAGAACTTGTGGAGAATGTCTCTCCTTGCTTCACCAAAGTTGGGTAGTAATGGTCTAGGATGGCTTGAACAAAGCGAGGATACATCATAAACTTCTTTTGCCTTCCAGTGGGGTGCAGGTTGGAAGTCATCCACTTCATTAGTTGATGGGAAAGATTAAAACCATCACCTGAGACGAACCCATGGATAGCACATGTAGTATCATCAATGAAATCATCTGGAGCTGCCTTTCGGTGTCCAAACGCCGCAATGAAGAAATTGATAATGAATTTCCAATTAGTCAGGAATAAAGTCTTCTGAACTTTGTTGCTGACATCAGGAAGAAAGACACCCAAATATCCCATTCTTATGATAGTTGACTGCCACACAGCCTTAGTGAAAGTCTTGGGCTTGTCAGCATCTTGTAGAACCAGGACAGTTCTGATCTTTTCTTCAGTAATCTCAACATCAATGTTCTGAATTCTAGATCTTATCACGCTTATTCCATCATCCAGTTCTGCAGATTCAGCATTGTACCAGAATGCTTCAATAATACCCTTGTAGATAACAGGGTTAATCTGCATGGTCGTTGTCCAGTTTGATTGTAGCATAAGATCAAGGGCTTGCTCGTTAGTACCTTCCCAGTTTTTGTTAAATATGCACCTTCCGTTGTGCAGGCGACCATACTCTAAAGCTTCTGCAGCTTGTCTGGGAGGCATCTGCACATATAGAATTAAAAGATTACATCTAATTCAACACTTGATGAATGTCATGTCATACTAAACCCGTGATAGTGACAGAGCTTTTCATTTGAGTATTAATGACATAAACTAACTCATATAGTGCATATACTTCAAAATGATCACAAGCAACCGGAATGTCCTGATTAACAAATGTAAGTATTTCAGGTAAAAATAACAGATGTGTGAAGTAATAAAATCTGGAAAACAAGGAGCCAGATCTAAATCTCTAATAACATTGACTTGATTGAATGTTTTGCATGAAATTTTGAAAAATGACTCAAATGAAGATTAAGTTAACTAAATTTTAATTTGTTGGAGGGTCAAGGAGAATTTCAATGAGAATTCTACTACTTGGTCTCAACAACAGTCACACATATCAAGCAAAGGAGGGCTTGGCACACTGGCATCAACACCTAGAAATTTAGGTTGTCCCAATTTGTCAAGTCAGTTCAGGGAAAGTCACATTGGGACTTTGTTCCACCCGAGCTTGTGAACTCCTTGATTTGATATCATATGGTTACAACAAGAAAGAACTTTGTTAAAAATAGTGCTTAAAATGTAAGAAAGTAAAGTTGGAATATAAACAAATTAAAATTCAAAGATCAATTAGATGTAGGTAATAAGTGAAACACTTATAAGCAGGTAAAAGATCCAAACGGGTCAATTATTCCAATTTTATCATTTAAAGGACAAGATGTGGTTATGTAAGCTTAACAGATTAGATGGAACCATTTACATGTCACATTTAATCCTAACACACCAATACAAGCATGTATGGATCAATTAACACATACCCAAATCACCAAATTCACATTTAAGCCAATATAGTCACATAAGTCACATAAAAACAAGTTCATGCAAGATTTGACTTATTAAAGTCAAAATGACCAAATGAGTGTTCATACAAAGCTTAAATACCTAAGATAGTTCATATGAACCTATGAGGCATCATAGATCACATCCTATGTATAAACGCTCTCAACTAGTCACAAAGATGATCAAATCAACTTAGTTAGGTCAAGACATTCAATTATGTCTATCTTAGTGTTAACTGTATCCAAGATCCTTCCACCTGAGTTATTGACCTGTTTCAGACCCATATGGATCTTAACCAGTCTAAACCACCAGTGTTAGGCTCAATTGGATATCAATTTACACAGAGAGAGAGACATACAAGTACAAATAATTAAATAAGTTGATGCACTACCTGATTAATTACATGAATGCTTGTATTGAGAAACACATACCTTTCCGAAGATCTAAGGATGACTAAGATCTAATATAAGATTAATAGAATTTCTCAATGACTCAGTGAGTTATCTGATGGGATCAAGCAAGTTGTATTAGAAATCAAGTAAGCATCAGATTAACGAAAATAAGATAAGGATTGCCCTTGTGTAGCCAAAACTGAGTCTTAACTCACATTGCCATTTGATAGAACAACATACCTTTTTGATGATCTATGGTATGCTAAGATCAATGAAAAAGACGCAATGCTCTTGATCAATCTCTCAACAGTAATAAGTTCTATTTCGTGATCAGACAAGTTATGTTAGACTTCAAAATTCTAGACACACACAGAAAGATATAGGCAAATTGAACTTAAAGGCATAACTTGAGAAACTTTAAACTTAATCTATCAGTGTGATGAGTGACTAGACTTATCACCAGTTATCAGCAGATTCTCAAGTTTAAGTCTCAATCAATTTGTAGTTATAGACAATAATGAATAATAGATTTTGATTGGAGACAATACAATTTCAACACAATGTGGAATTCATTAAGTCAAGTCAATCATGAGTGAAAAATAAATTGAAACTTCAATGTTGCAAAAAGGTGAACTCACAGGCATATATACACAATCAGATTTGAGTTAACTAAACTAAATTGGCAATAGCCACATTGAGTTCTAACAATCCAACCAAAGTTCCAAAGTTGATAATTAATATAAAGATTCCTATGTATTCATATAACAAAGGATTACTACTTATAAAGCTCATAGTTAATCTATTCAAACAAACTTTCAAGGTTCAAACTAATTAACTAGAACAACAAAAGCAACCAACTGTCATAGAATATAAAGGGATTTTTCATGTTCAAAACACATTCAAACACAAATCTGTACACAAAATTCTCAGGTTCAAAATTATAAATGAGAATTTAGATTCACATACCTGTGACTTGAGCACAAGTGAATTAGGATCAAGTAAAGATGAAAGAAATCTGTGATTGCAATGAGAGTGTACTAATCAACCCTAATCGCAATGAGATCAATAGATTTGAGAGAGATTCATGAGATTTCGATCGAACAGTGGAAGGGAGAGAGTCGCCGGTTCGTTTTTGAGAGCAAATGTGTGTTTTTGAATGCGTGAATGAAGAAATAAAACAAGTCTCCTTTATATAGTGCAGGGTTAGCGGACTTGTAAATATCTGAATTTAAAAAAGTTCGCTAACTGTCTCCAAGTCCGCTAAGTATTAGCAGACCGAAACAAGTACGCTAAAGGAGAAACAAGTTCGCTAAGGCCTCAGAGAAGTACGCTAACCGTAAATGAAGTTCGCTAACCCAGGAAGTTCGCTAAGGCTAAATCAAGTACGCTAAGCCTAAGAGAAGTTCGCTAAGGCTAAGGACAAGTACGCTACGCTTAAGAGAAGTTCGCTAAGTTAGGAAGTTCGCTAAGGCAAAACAAGTACGCTAAGGCCAAAACTGAACTTGATACAGAAAAATTTCTAAGTAAAAATGAAGTTCGCTAAGGTATAAACAAGTTCGCTAAGACCAGTTTTAACCTTAGTAAACATAAAATGCAAGTGGAGAAGTTCGCTCAGGCATAATCCTTCTTAGCGGACTTCAAACACTTAACCAAAATATCAAAACACAGGAGAAGTTCGCTAAGGACAAGTTCATCTTAGCGGACTTCTCAACATACATGTTTTGGTCAAAAGTTCACAAAGGAATGTCGTATTCCAAACTTAGAATGTGAGGTAGTGTGCTTGTCAATATGCTTGAAATGTAAAGTTGAACACGAGGATGTAACGAGGGAAAAATCCAGGATCCTTCGAGTTGCCTCTAGGAATCCTAGCAAAAAACCTCGGGAGCCAGCGTGAAGAGCCTGCTTCCTCACAATTTTATTGATAGGAAACTGAAAATTACAAGTGTTTTGGAGGTATGATCGATCAAGCTAAGTGTTACAGAGATTGTATGCTATCAGAGCTAAAGTGTGAAGGAGTTGTGTCCGTTGCTAAGTCGATCAAAACCTCTATTTATATAGTTACAAGGTAATAACCGAAAGTGCTAAAAATAAGGGATTCCAATCCCAAGTCTTTGTGAACGTTAGGAATCAGTTATGGCACGTTCTTTAATGCTTGACCTGGTCTTTAGCCTTCATTTACACGTCCCTTTAAGCCTGCAATTAATTAGGACACGTGGACAATTGAAACGGTTAGTCAATAACTGCATACCGAACCTGTCAGGATACTGAACCACTTAAGCTTCCGGCAAGAATCCTGAAATAAAACAACCAACTGTCCAATATTTTAGGGATTCTCCCCATTTAGTCAATATGAACGTTGTGGACCACTTAGTCCACGTTCTTTAGTCTTTGTCCGAGTCTTTAGGCTAGTTTTACACGTTTTCTTTACCTACAAGCAAATAAATACAAGGAATAACATAGCGGATAGTCGATAACTGTAATTCAGGATGCCCGAACCTGTCAGGATTCTCAACCCTTCTGAGGATACTGGACCACTTGAGCTTCCGCCAAGGATCCCGAAATATCAGCCCAAACAATTGCCCCTGAATTTTGACAGTTGTCGACCATGAAGACGGCTGTAAAAATTCACACTCTTGAAATAATTACAGAGGTGACTCGTTAGCTCCTGATTTGATAGCGACGCAACTTCTCATGAGACTTCTCCATAAATAGCCCTGATTTACCGTCGGAACCATCTCGATTTCTCTTTTTGTCCAGGTCAGCTCCCTCCCTTTTCTTTTCAATTTTCTTCCACGATCAAGGCCAATGAAGTAGATGATGAAGGCTTCACTTCTAAGGCTTGGACGCAGCTACCTGAAAAGGAACTCTAGAGAAACTTGGGGGTGCTGAGAAGCTGGAGTTGCTCCTTTTGAATTTCCTGCATGGTTAATACTAGTATCCAACTTTCTTTATCATAGTGTGTTTACCCCTTGTTTTTTATTTTGTTCATGAAATATTTTAAAATATTTAAGTGAGAACCCCATCAGGTTCCTCAGGAATATTAAGGTAGTAAAAATGCTTTAAGTTAAGTATGTAAGTTGACAAACCATGACACAAGTCAGCATGATAAAATGTAATAATTTGAAAGTACATTACCTGAATAGTCCCTTAAGTAGGTTTTACCTTAGGCGCATTTAGATAGCTTCAGGTATCCTTCTCGGCATCCAAGTTGGAATTCTCGTGAGCATTCATTTTGGTATCTTGGCAGGTAACTTGCCTGAGGGATTCCTGAACTTAAAATAAGTTAAGAAACACAATTAAACTTGGGATAAACCCGGGATGCTTGGGACTAAGCCAATTCTAGGGACAAACCCGATAAACTTAGGACTAAGCCAATTCTGGGGACAAGCCGTGCATTTCTGGGGATAAGCCTGTGCATTTCTGGGGACAGGCCCGTGCATTTCTGGGGACAAGCCCGTGCATTTCTGGGGACAAGCCCATGCATTTCTGGGGACAAGCCCGTGCATTTCTGGGGACAAGCCCGTGCAAACGTGGGACTAAGCCAATTCTGGGGACATGCCCATACGTAAGTGACATGAAAATGCCAAAACCTTAGATAACACGTTGGTGTTATAAACCTTAGATAATTCGTGAGGATAGCACGTCTGCTATTACTTGATGATCCGCCCAATGGCGAATAACGAGCACTCCTGGCGATTCTTAGAAAAGGTGAAGACCTTTTAAGCCTTAGTTAACACATGAGTGTTAAAAACCTTGAGAATCCTCCCAGCAGCCTCCAGTGACAAGATTGTCAGCCACCCCTGGAGTGGACTGGTCCGGCCACCTTGAGCATAGTAGTGGACAACGGGCACTCCTGGCGAGGGTCGTGCGCTACTGGCGATTACCCAAACGTAGAAGAGGTGAAATCCTCTTAAACCTTAGAAGTTATGCAGGATACCTTAAACGGAGGAGAGGTGATCAACCTCTAACTGGGGATATACCCAAATTACTTTAGTTAGGATTCTGAGAATCTGCAAAACACTCAACACTTGGTGAGGGGTGGGTGTTGGCTTAACTAACACCACTCCGATGCATAAGTCAGTATAGTCTAATAAAGATAATAATATCAGTATTGAAATCGGATTAGTATACGTACCTTGTAGTATTTTGGCAGTGAGGATCCTTAGGATTCCGAGAGGATTCCAGTGGGATTCTCACATAAAATAAGCTTTGAGATGGATGGCATTCCAAGCTCTTGGCAGAGGTTCTCCTTCCATATTTACCAATCGGTATGCCCATTTTCCTTCTTCAGAATCTATAAGGTAAGGGCCCTCCCACTTGGGTGCTAACTTCCCATCAGCAGGATTGGTAGTATTCTGAAAAGCCTTCCTCAAGACCAAGTCGCCTACTTGGAATCTTCTTATCCTGGTATTCTTGTTATAAGATTTTGCTATCCACTGTTGATAAGATGACATCCGGATTCTGGCCATATGTCTGAGCTCCTCAACTGTTTTGAGATCCTGAATGAGATTCTGGCTGTTGGTTTCAGGATCCTGGCAGTTGACTCTGGCTGTTGGGAGTACCATCTCTGTAGGGATCACAGCTTCTGCTCCAAACACTAATGAGAATGGCGTTTGGCCAGTAGCATTTTTAGGTGTGGTTCTATCTGCCCAAAGGACAAATGGCAGCTCCTCAGCCCATTTCCCTTTCTTGGAGCCTAACTTTTTCTTGAGGTTGTTGATGATGATCTTATTGTTGGATTCCGCCTGCCCATTAGCTTGGGGATGGACAGGTGTTGAAGTGATCATCTTGATGCCCCAGCTTTCACAAAAGCTTGTAGTTCTTTTGCCTATAAACTGGGAGCCATTGTCGCATATGATCTCTGCCGGAATCCCAAATCTGGTGAGGATGTTTCTTTTGATGAAGGATATCACTTCTTTCTCTCTCACTTGAACATAGGCTTCTGCTTCGATCCACTTGGAGAAGTAATCCGTCATGGCAAGCATAAACACCTTTCCTCCAGGAGCCTTTGGCAGCTTGCCCACAATATCCATCCCCCACTTCATGAATGGCCATGGGGATACTGTAGGATGCAGATGCTTAGTAGTTGGTGTAGTGCCATGCCTTGACAAGCATCGCTTGAGGATCCTTCTTCATAGTCGGCCAATAATATCCGAATCTGAGAACTTTAGAGAACAGTGCCCTGCCCCTGGTATGGTTCCCACAATCTCCACTGTGGATGTCTTCAAGCACCTCAAGAGCTTCTGACTTCTCTAGGCACCTTAAGTAGACACCTTCAAGAGATCTTCTATATAGGATATTGTTAATAATATTATAGGGTACTACCTTTGTGCGAAAAGCCCTGGGGTTTTCGCCCCTGGGAATCTCCCCATCTTTGAGATACTTCTTGATTGGGTAAGTCCAGGATTCCTGAGTATCTTCAGGATTCTTAACATCTGCGCCTGCATTATTGTCAACAGCCTGAGCTTCCTATAGAGCTATCGCTGGCGTCAGGATGTGAGTTATTGGAATGTGGACATCCTTAGGGATCCTGAGCGATGAAGCCAAGTTTGCCAAGGCATCGGCTTCTGCATTATGTTCTCTTGGTACCTATGAAATGTTAAATTTTTCGAAAAATAGAGAAATTTTTTTTAACAATTTCAAGATAGTTGATTAGATTCTCCCCTCTCACTACATAAGATCCATTAAATTGGTTAGTCAATATAAGAGAATCAACAAACACTTGTATGGACAGGATTCCCATATCCCTGGCCAGCTGTAATCCGACAATTAAAGCTTCATACTCAGCTTCATTGTTGGTAGCCTGGAATTCACATGATATGGATAGAGGTATTATGTCCCCCTGTGGCGATTTTAGCAGGATTCCCAGCCATGTTCCTCTGACATTTGAGGAGCCGTCAGAGTAGAGGATATAGTTTTCCTTGAGCTTCTCAAGCTGCTGGACTTCCTTTTCAACTTCTGGTTCAATGTCGCTGCTGAAATCAGCCACAAAGTCAGCCAAGACTTGGGACTTGATTGCTGTTCTTGGTTCATATTTGATTTCATAGGCACTCAGCTTGACTGCCCACTTAGCCAACTTTCCTGACATTTCCGGCTTCCTGAGAACTGCCTTGATAGGATAGTTAGATTTTACAATTATAGCGTGAGTTTCAAAATAATGTCTAAGTTTAGTGGAAGCCATTATAAGTGCTAGAATTAATTTTTCAAGGTGAGAATACCTGGATTCTTCGTCTAGCAGAGTTTTACTTACATAATATACCGGATGTTGCTGACCTTGATGCTCTTTTACCAGGACTGCACTGATTGAGCTTCCGGAAACAGCGAGATATAAATATAGTTACTCTCCATCTTCTGGTTTCATTAGCAACGGGGCTGCTGACAGGTAGTCTTTCAGGCACTTCAGGGCCTCTTCATGCTTTTCAGTCCACTCGAATTTCTTATTTTTCCTCAGGATATCGTAGAAATCCTTGGTTTTTTCTGAGGATCTTAAAACGAACCTGTTGAGTGCTGCGATTCTTCCTGTCAACCTTTGTACTTCTTTTACATTTGATGGGGACTTCAAATTTAAGATTGCTTTGATCTGCTCTGGGCTTGCTTCGATCCCTCTTTCGGTAACCATGTATCCTAAGAATTTTCCAGCTCGCACTCCAAAGTGGCATTTGGAGGGATTGAGCTTCATGTTGTACTGATCAAGGATATCGAAGGCAGTTTGGAGATCCCTGATGTGATCTTCAGCTTTCTTGGATTTCACCACCATGTCATCTATGTAGACTTCCATCGTGTCCCCCAGTTGCTCTTTGAACATCATATTGACGAGCCTCTGGTAGGTGGCACCTGCATTTCTTAAACCAAAGGGCATAGCAGTGTAACAATATATACCTGTTGGAGTCATAAATGCCGTATGCTCCTGATCGCATGATTCCATTTGAATTTGTTGGAATCCTGCTGAAGCATCCATGAAGGTGAGCATCTCGTGACCAGCCGTGGCATCCACCATAGCATCAATATAGGGAAGTGGAAACGGATCCTTAGGTCAGGCTTTGTTCAAGTTTGTGTAATCGACACAAACTCTCCACTTTCCATTCTTCTTCTGGACCACCACCACATTTGCTAGCCACCTAGGATATTTGACTTCTCTAATCATCTTGGTTTTGAGAAGCTTCTCAACTTCCTCCTGGATGATTATATTCTTCTCTGGAGCGAACTTCCTCCTTTTTTGCTGTATATGCCTGAAAGAAAGATCTAGACCAAGTTTATGAGTAATTACATGTTTAGGGGTACCTGTCATATCTTCATGCTTTCCAGTCGAAAATTGAAGTTCTGGCTTTGAGAAGCTGAAGTAATTCCTGCTCAACATTTGCTGGGAAACTTGTTCCCATGAGCACCTTGATTTCAGGATTTCCAGGGTCTAGAGGCACTTCTTTGACATCCAGCTCCCTGTCCTCCTGCACTTCAGGTGCCTTTTTCTGTTATTGCTATCCTTTCGTCACCTTAGTGGTGTTCTTCATCGAAGTTGAGTAACAGTTCTTGGCTTCCTGCTGGTCACTTTCAATTCTTACAACTCCCCAAGGTGTAGGAAGCTTGATACACTGGTGATAAGTTGAGGGAACTGCCTTCATCTCGTGGATCCATGGCCTGCTAAGAATAATATTGCAACAAGACAGAGAATCTATAACACATAATTTTTGCATAGAGTTTACCCCCTCTATATATCTCGGTAACCTGATATCCCCAACGGTGCTTTTAGTTTCAACGCTGAAGCCAACCAGGACTGAGGATCTTGCAACTATTTCAGTTTCTGGGATCCCCATCTTTTTTAGCACATCAAGACGGATTATATTTACTGAGCTTCCATTATCAATCAGGATCCTGCGAACAAAATGGTTAGCAATATATAAAGTAACCACAAGACTATCATGATGAGGATCCTAAACATGAGAACGATCACTCTCATCAAAGGATATGAGTTTGTCTTGAGTTAGAGTGGACGTCCGGACAGGTCTGTCACCCTGTTCAGATTTGGATTCCTTAGCATGCTTTTTGGCTGAGGAATACGAAGTGCCGCAGATATCGGAGCCTCCTGAGATGAAGTTGATTATCTGGGCATCCTGTGGTGGAGATGCTGCTCTCTGAGGCACCTTGTCGGCTTCCTGAGTCTTGATGGAAGGCACACCACTTGGTGAACAGATAGTTGATTTCCTTTCGGAGTGCTATACATTCGTCTGTTAGGTGGCCAAAATCTTCATGGAAGGCACACCACTTGGTCTTGTCTTTCCAGGATCCTTGCTTGGTATTCTTCCTGGGCCATCTTGCCTTTTCACCTAGGTCCCGCATAGCACACATCAAACCACCAATATCAACTGAAAAACAGTATTCGGATACCTTAGGGTACTCCTCATCATCATCATCTTGGTCAACAGCATTGATTTTATGATTTTCGGGTTTGGGGTATGGACGAGATCTATACAGCTTCCCGGGGGATTCCGCCTTCTTGCTGTTGGGATCATATTTAGGAATCTCCAATCTTTGGTGGATTCTCTTGTCATCTTCCAAACGGATAAACCTCAAAGCTCTGCTGCGTACTTCATCAAGGTTCCTACAAGGAGCCATGACAAGGTCATCATAGAAACGTGAATCCTTTGAGAGCCCCATTTTATAAGGCTTCTACTGCTGCTGCCATATCCAGATTAGGAATCTCAAGAGATTCTCGTCCAAATCTGGCAATGTATTCCCTGAGAGGCTCATCTGGTTTCTGAATTATTCGGTACAGGTCACCTGTGAGCTTCTCAAAGGTCCTGCTGCAAGAAAATTGAATTTTAAACAGGTTAACTAAATGAGAAAATGACGTAATAGTGTTAGGAGGAATGCTCAGTAGCCATTTCATGGCTAGTCTGTTAAGGTTGATCCGAAGCCTTTGCATAGACAGGCTTCTTTGATTTCTGTCGGAATAGGATTGATCTCCATACGCTCCCGGTAATGTGCTACGTGTTCTTCAGGATCTGTTGTTCCATCGTAAAGCTTCATACTTGGAGTTTGGAAGCGTTTCGGGATCTCCACTTGGGAAATCGACCAAGTAAATCTAGAGATTTTATGGCTTTCCAAAGGTACCTCGGGAATAGGTTTCAGGATCCCTGGAACATTTTATATCATTTCTTTCAACTTCTGGAGCTCCCTAGCGATACTTGGATGAATACCTGCATCCTAAGGAGCACCCTGGTTAGAAACGATAGGTATTGAATTGGATACATTACCTGGGCCAGGATTCTAGACTGGGATCCTGGGATTATATCCATAGCTCGTTGGGATGCTTGGCTCTGTAGTGGATGCTGTTTGCATGGGGATGACGTCACCATTATGTACTTCTGAGGAGCTGGTCTTGAAGATTCCTACAGAAACAGAAGGGTTAGAGTATGGATATCCATGGGATCCTGGCTTGGATTCCTAACAGAAAAGGGATATCCTTGAGACGGCGAGGCTGAGGTCCCCAACAGTGGTGGAAACCAAGGACCCTTGTAGCGTGTCTGGGAGGATTCTGGTGGGACAGCTCCTGAGAATCCCGCAGTACTCTCTGCATATCCAGCGGCCTGAGAAGTCATTGTAGGGGCTGTAGTGAAGCCTGATGCTAATTTGTAACTGTAGCGAGACGGATCTGAGGATCCTGAAGCATTGAAGTCGAGATGCCTGGGAAACAGAGGACTTTGTTCCTCCACGGGTTTCCTAGATTTCTTAAGCTCTTCAATCTCCTTCATCACCGTTTGATTGGTTTTTTCTTGCTGATCCATTTGATTTTTGACCTGTTTAATCAAGGAAAACAAATCATTGTCAGTAATAACAGGATCAACAGATTAAACCTGAGATCCTGTGAAGACAGGATAGTCAGTTTTTCTCGAGTGCTCGTCCACTTTCTTCTGACGGTCATTAGTCTTCTTCTGGCTTCCTGGAAGGGAAGGAAGAGGAGGGATGGAGGACGATGTAGAGGCCGAAACAGTCTTCTGTTGGTTTGACATTTTCGAGATTGGAGATCAAATAGAGCGGATGATGAATGGAATTTTCTTAGAATAAAGCACCACTTGCCCCACGGTGGGCGCCAAACTGTTTTGGTCAAAAATTCACAAAGGAATTTCGTATTCCAAACTTAGAATGTGAGGTAGTGTGCTTGTCAATATGCTTGAAATGTAAAGTTGAACACGAGGATGTAACGAGGGAAAAATCCAGGATCCTTCGAGTTGCCTCTAGGAATCCTAGCAAAAAAACCTCGGGAGCCAGAGAGAAGAGCCTGCTTCCTCACAATTTTATTGATAGGAAACTGAAAATTACAAGTGTTTTGGAGGTATGATCGATCAAGATAAGTGTTACAGAGATTGTATGCTATCAGAGCTAAAGTGTGAAGGAGTTGTGTCCGTTCCTAAGTCGATCAAAACCTCTATTTATATAGTTACAAGGTAATAACCGAAAGTGCTAAAAATAAGGGATTCCAATCCCAAGTCTTTGTGAACGTTAGGAATCAGTTATGGCACGTTCTTTAATGCTTGACCTGGTCTTTAGCCTTCATTTACACGTCCTTTTAAGCCTGCAATTAATTAGGACACGTGGACAATTGAAACGGTTAGTCAATAACTGCATACCGAACCTGTCAGGATACTGAACCACTTGAGCTTCCGGCAAGGATCCTGAAATAAAACAACCAACTGTCCAATATTTTAGGGATTCTCCCCATTTAGTCAATATGAAAGTTGTGGACCACTTAGTCCACGTTCTTTAGTCTTTGTCCGAGTCTTTAGGCTAGTTTTACACGTTTTCTTTACCTGCAAGCAAATAAATACAAGGAACAACATAGCGGTTAGTCGATAACTGTAATTCAGGATGCCCGAACCTGTCAGGATTCTCAACCCGTCTGAGGATACTGGACCACTTGAGCTTCCGCCAAGGATCCCGAAATATCAGCCCAAACAATACAAAAGACTCAAACAAAAACAAGTTCGCTAAGAACAATTTGATGTTAGCGGACTTTATGAAAAACATCAAAAAATTTAAAAAAATTTCTAAGTCCAAAAAATTTACCAAAATATAAAAATTTACCATTTAACTACAAAACTTAAAAGAGAACATAAAATGCATGCCTGCCACCAGTAACCTACCAGGAAGATAAATTTTGAATTTATAACACTATTACCAGTTAATTTCTAACAAATTTGATGATGACACACCTAGTACCTAAATTTGACTTTTATCGGTCAAAATTCCACCCGAACTCAAAATTTCCAAATTTATCCGAATTGGGTCAATTTTCCACCCGAACTCAAGAATTCATTTTCTTTCAAGTTGGTTAATTTCAAACCAATACCAAGATTAATTTTAGTACAAGTTGGTCAATTTTTCACCAAACTTGGAAATTCTAGCACATTGGCTTTGATAATTCACATATTTTTGTATGGTCGTGGTCAGACATGTTTAGAATCATACCGATCAATTACGTGATCAATAAAACTTACAATTCAAATCACCTTTCGGATCCGGTACCCTAAGTCAGATTGTCGGTATTGTTTATCCACTTAAGCTCAGACAAGGTAATTTTCAACAAATTTTTTGTGACATATTTATCATGTTTTGTCCGATTAGTGAAAGATGTGATTAACCTCATATACAACTTAAGTCACCAGAATTCTACCATGGGCCATTTTTGCACTTCGGATACAGCCCACACACATAAGAATTTTAAAATTGGTACATATGGAATTTCTTCAACATATGATAACTTATATTATTTCCCCCTATTTCTTTAGTGTTAAGTAACTGATTTCATGAATGGATATTATGATGGATCGCGTGAACACAAGGTCATTGCTTTCGCAAAGCAGATGTGTCACGGATAAATGATGAATGTGATGATGGGATCGCGTGGTCACAAGGTCATCGCTTTCGCAAAGCAGATGTGCCACGGATTTATTGATGGATGAAGCAACACCAAGGTCTTTGCGTAAGCAAAACAGATGGTGTGCTGATAAGTGAAATCAGGGACTTAATGTTAAAGAAATATTCGTGTGTGTTGGCATATCGTACTTAGCTCAGACTTAGGCAAATTTTTAAGAATTTTGCACTGGTAGACTTAAAGGTTCACATTTTCTAGTAAATTAATGTGTAATCACAGAAATAATCTACTTCTAAGTATGTCGAGCCTACCGACACATCAAATTATATAATTACCAGTCGATTGGATCATATCCTATGGTTAGATCTACAAGACCAGAATTATATCATGTTCCTCACATATTGTCCGACCACAGACCAAAGGTTTTAGCTTTTTCAATGTTTTTGGTATTTTCTACTATTTTTACTGCACATGAGTATAGACAAATACTAAACAATTACAGAATTGACACTATTTTTGTTTTTATCTTCCACAGATGCAGGCACGGCAGACAGACTCAAAAACTAGCAATTTGAATACACTACGTCAAAAATGACCTTTAGCCATTGTTTTTTTTAAAACGCGTTGCCACTGTTTTAAAAAAAAACGTGGCTAAAGGTCATTAACACTAGTTTTAGCCACACATTTTTTCTACGTGTGACTATATATATAGCTTTTTGGGCCTTTTAGCCACACACTTTTCATTCGTGTGATGAAAAACACATATTCTCAATACCTTTAGCCACACTTTTACAAACAACTGTGACATTTACTAGTCACGCAAAAAAAAGTGTGGGCAAATGTGACCAACGACCACTGTATTTGTTTCACTTTTAATTCACGTGACTAAATATGACCAATGACCATGGTATTTTTTATGATGTGGCTAAAAGCTAATATATATAGCCACTTATTTTTAACTTATGTGACCAAAGAGTAATGTTTATTATCCAGCTAGTAAAAGAAAAAAAAGAACAGTGACTATAACTATCTTTTAGCCACATTTGAAATTTTAAAGCGTGACTAAAAGTTTCACTTCCCCCCTTAACCAAAATTTCCCCCCTTAACCAAATTTTCAGTTCCCGCTTATCTAATTTTCAGTCCCCCTTTTATTTTTTACTTACCCCCTACCCATGTTTCTAAATCCAAATCCCCATTCCCCCCCCCCCCCTCGTTAATCTATCCCATTCTTCCTTACTTTTGCTCCGACCTCCTCCTAACATCATCTTCCTCCGGCGTTCACGATCTAGAGGACCTTCCTCGCCTCTCTCTCGATTCCGAGAAGCCATTGAAGGTCTTCCTGAACGCAATCCCTAACCCTAACCCTAACAATAACAAACCTCCGAGGATGAAGTTTGTGTTTAAGTTCCAGAGCGCAGAGCGCAGGCGTCGATCGATTTCAAGTCGTCGCAGTCGGCTTGTTGCGTCTTCCGTTGACCATCATCCATTGTCAGGTTGTTGACCGTGGTCCTCCCGTCTTCCTCTCGTCTATGTTTCTTGCATACTCCGTCTTCGTTTCCCGTTAACTGATTTGGTGAGTGATCTGATTAAATTAGTTGGTTGCATTATTTTGTTTTATTGAGTTGTACATAGAGTCATAGAGTCATAGAATATGAGTTTATTGTATCAATTTGTAGCTGTTAGTTTAGGGTATCGGTTGGGTGTTCAATGTCGTAGTTGATACCTATTTAGTTGATACAGATTGAATCTTCTTGTATCATTTGTAGTTGATAACTATTTAGTTTGAATCTTGTTGTATGATTTGTTTATGATCAAATAGCTATGATTTGTTTATTTTTTATAATCAAAACACTTCTGATTTTGGACAGCCTTCAAGTTTAGTAGCCTTCAAGTTTAGCAACCTTCAAGTTATGATTTCTTGCTGAAAAACAGGTTAATCCGGCAGTTAATGTGTTGCCTGTGTCATTCCAGGTGCACTCCGGTCACAATTAAGCTTTTAATGCCCCTAATGACTTGTCAAAAACTGTTGAACGAACCTTAAACCAGGGTTCATCTCCTAGGAGCATGGACTTTCATCCTATTCAACAAGCATTACTTTTAGGTAAATAATACTTATATGTTTGGTCTTTTTATAGCTTTTTTTTTCATGTCATGAACTTTTAATACTGATTGTTGGCATGAAACTAACTTTGCATCAATTGGAACGATTGTGGGAGACATAGGATTGTGGGAAGGTGGGTAATACTATTATAGTTAGTGGTTAATTTTATTAGGAATAGTTCAATGTAGTAACTAATATCAAAACAAAAATGTTGAAGGTTCATTTTAATTTCATAATGGTCCATTTTAATTTCATAAGGATATATTTTTACAACTTTTTTCTCAACTATTTGGTTTAAGTCAATGTTTAATGTGTTACTGATGCAAGTTCCTATGACCCGCTTAGGAATCATTTAACAGATCTGTAATTTTTGTATATTTTTGAAGGTTTTGGTGAGTTACTAACGCTTTGATGTGGTTATGTGTGTTATTGAGTTGAAACAGATGAGGAGAAGGAGATTCTAAGGCAAGCTTCACACTTGGGTCGTGCTCAATGCATATCCATGGATCTTTGCAACAAATCTCAAGTGTTTAAAGGTAATTTCAGAACTGGGTAATGGGTTAAGTGTTACAATGGTACTAAAACATTAAGAAAACCACTTGTGACACAATAAGTTAAGGTAATTCTAATTGAGTGCAATCTAAACCATCGGTGTGGCATGGCGAACCAATATTTATAATGTTATAGAATGTGTTGACACATGATTTAAATATGAGCATGTATTGTAATATGTCTTTTGAGTTGTTGTGACTATGGGATTAATATATTGTGTATCCAGATTGTATATAACCTTCTATTGAGCAGAACATGCAAAGGTAATTGATACAGGTGGACTAAATGTATGTGGGAAAAGTTGGGTGTCATGAGTTAATGCAAGTAATGGTATAAGCCACACCCATTGTTTATGGCTGAAGTTATTTGACGAAATGCCTACTGTTCACCGACTTCTTTCAGGTTAGTTTGTGGTCTATTGAGCTTAAATTTGGAATTAGTTATCAAAATTTTCCAAAATAAAGGATTTGATGTAACGAGGAGTACTAGGTTAATAACTATTGTTTAGGTGTAAGATTTGATCGTAATATGTGATGATGATGGTGGCAGATTTCGGATTTCATCTAACCTTTCATTTTGGAGTGATTTTGGCCATTCAATTCATATTCGGCGAGTGGATAAGGATCAAATTAGGGAAAGTTTTAAAAAAGTACCAGATTAAGTAAACAGGTCTCATTTGACCTTGGTTTAGAACAGTGTCAATAAATCTATGTTTGAAAAATAATTCAAAACCTAATCTAATTATGATTTGTGAACCACCTCTTCATTCTCCTTGAAAGACTTCTTGGTATTTTTGTTTTGTTCATATCTGTTTGTTTTACTAAAGAACAAGTGTGTCTATATGTAATATTTGTTGCCTCGGTTGGAATTCTCTTTATGGTACTTATTTATTTTGTTGATTTGCTACTTATTTATTTTGTTGTTGTTGCAGTTGCTTGATTTTCTGTTAAGATTGAGGTCTGCATGTATGGCTATAAAGTCTCTCCAAATATAAAGGTAATAGTCGGCTACTTTATTTTTGATTATATATAAGTTCTGTTATGATTTGTAAGAGTTCAAACCCTTTTGTCTCTTATGATTTATAAGAGTTCACAGCCCTCATGTGAATTAGTTTTTGCATATTTTTTTATTAAAAAATAGCATTAACCACTTTAAATATACTTGAGGTAAGTTAGATTTAGATTAGTTTGTATGCTAATCAAGTATGTATGTTTATTTAGATTAGTTTGTAGGTATGAATCAAGTATACCTTTAGATTGGTTTGTATGTGATATTAACCTGCAACTATATTTTAACACCCTTCAACTGTATTATAGTAAGAAAATAACAACATTCACTCTTAAATTATTGTAAACCAGGTAAAATTCTCAGGTTTATATTGATCAAGATTTGTACTTTTACTTTTATATCAACCAAAACTTTTCTTTAAAGTTGTATGGGTGTGCATTTCTATTGACTGATATATATGTGTGTTACTATAATACTTTGTATTTTATGCTTGTTTTTTGAAGTTGGAAAGTGCTCGGGCAATGCCATACCCATATGACTTTTTTTTACCAACAATTTAGTGTTAAATTCAGTATAAAAAATAATTTTCATAATTGATATAGAACCTTAGGACTTTAATACCAACTAACTCTATATGTTTTAGGTGATTTAGAAGGTTTTGTATCTCAAGCCAACCCATTTAGACTTTTTCCCACCTGTATCTCAAAATCCAATATGAGGATCTTGTTCAAGTAATTGCCAAGGTAGGTATCCATTTATCAGACCATTTATATTTGATCAACTATTGTGAATAATGGGTCAAAACGGGTCAACAGCAAGATTGCATCTTTGCCACACCTTGATCCTAGTGAAAACATGTATGAGTTTTGACCACATGTATGTAACATGTTAGAAAGTACAAATTTCTGATCATTTCAGTGTTCTAACTCATGGGATCAACTGCAATTAGAGGATTCGAAGCTCTATAATTGTCACAATGTATCAAGGTTCACCTTCTCTCTTACCTCTCCTTATACTCACTTTTAAACCTGAAAAAATATACCAGTATACTTGCTATTATAAGATATCACCATTTTATTTTAGAGGCTTTTATAATTAAATCTAAAATAAGGCCCATGCTACATGTCATCACTCCCTAATGAGGATATTTGTTTGCAGGTAATGTGGCTATCAAATCATCATTAAAGGCATGGTTTTATAGTTTTATCTATTTGCAGGTAATCATAGCTTCTTATAAGGATGTCATCTCTGTAAGTTGTTTGCCTTCTAATCTTGCTACAACACACACCAGCAGGTGTATAGTTGCCTTATGTGTAACCATTTTTACATGCTTTTGTGTATAGTTATCTTCAAGGTCTAATATTCCAAGTGTAAAAGACAATGCTTATCAAGATCTGATTCAAAGGAAGAGATAGCATACTCAAATGATCATATACGCATTAAAGAGCTCGAAATTTGTTTATTTGTATTAAAATTGAAAATTTATGTATGGATTTTGAATTGTTATTGTTAATATCATTTAATTTTTATGATTTCTCATGTTTATTGTCCTTTTTATTTTACAAAAATGCTAAAAATAAAATCACTAATTACACAAAATGGTCACACTTGCAGTTATTAATGTGTGACTATATAATATAAATGGCCACACATATGGAATCTCCAAGAATCCGATTCACCATTCCAGAACAAAACATATCGAAACACGGATTCATGCAATCCGAGATGCTCAGGAAAAAGGGTTCATTGATGTTATCCCCATTGAAACCAAGGCCCAGAAAGCAGATATTTTCACTAAAACTTTTGATAAACCCCGCTTTTATGAACTTATTAAAATGCTGGGCATGATTTCTTTTTAAATTTTTAGTTAAAAAAAATAATAATAAAAAAAACAAAAAAAAAAACTTGTACATATTTTTTAACTCTATTTTATTTTTAAGTTTGTTTTATTGAGGTCATCATGCTAATTTCTTGTGTCTTGTACCAGGTGATCGTTACAGTTAAGCAGGATGATTGGCCAAACTTCTAAATCAAGAAATCAACGAACATGTCATCTATCTTTTAATGATTTCTGGCCAATTGCTACTGGAATACGATCAGGGGAGTATTTTAGTTCAATTTACCTTGCAAATCTTTCATAACTGTTTATTAATGTATTCTTTGCATCCTTGTGGGGGAATTTGGGGTAAATCGCTCTAAAATTGCTTTAAATTGGCTCGTTGATGTAAATAGTGGTCTTTTACTCCCTCATGCATTCGTATCGGATTCCTCGTCTAAACCTTTTCTTCGTTTGTGTGTCTCCGTTCAAGCGTCTATCATTTTTGTGTCAAGTATCGATCGAATCACTTTTATTTTGTTTTGTTCTTCATTTTTTTGAAAATCCAAAAATAGAGTATTTGTGGATTTTGGGGGAAAATTGAAGTCATCAGAAAATTTGGTATATAAATAATTTCAAACAAAAACAAAAATGAGAAATTGATCCGACCTTGTGAGAAATGATAGTATATCAACCTGCGTTATCTGCCATGGATAGAGTAAAAATAAAGGCTGTATTGTGCTTGTATGATTTTTGGGTGTGTATGCCTAATATGATATCTATGAGTAGGATATAAACATAACGCTTGCCTGATTTGCTCTAGTTTTCATTTCTGGATAAGTGTTGCAATGATTCTGATATTAAGAGATGTTCTGATGTACGCGTGCTTTGCAAATAAGGCTTTATGCCATTTTTACACTCGACTCAGTGGGTCTTCTCTGCGTGCCTAGGCGGCCGACCTGATCACCTGCTGATTGAGTTTCTTCTTTATTTTCTTGGTGTTTAGTATATATCATCGGACTTTCTCTGCGTGCCCACAAGCCGACCTGATTGTTGTTGATATATACGATTTCTGCTTTATTTTTCATTTTTTATTTTCCTAAGTGCATCGGGCTTTCTCTGCGTGCTTAGCAGCCGACCTGATTGCTGTTCACTTAGGGTTCTGCTTTATTTTTGCATGAAACATCATGAACGCTTATCTCATTTGAAAAAGAATTAAAAGAAAAATCATGATAATTATGATGATTTGTTAACGTCTTTGATAGAGTGAGGCTGGGTGATCAGTGCATGATTAATATACCTTAAGCATATCCAAAAATGTTAAATACTATTAGTGCATGCTTAATATCAATATGATGCATTCGGGATCTGCTTGACTTGCATGCTGATTAAAAATTGAAATTGAAATGTGTATGATGCGTATTGGTTGATATGATCTCATGTCTGGATCTTTCTCTAAAAAAATAAAATTAAAGTTTGCTTGTATAGTTGTTTTTAATTCCCATTTTGAAAATTCAAAAAGATTTTTCTGTCTGCGTTATTTTTGATAAGATCGATACTTTGTAAATAATTTGGTGATTTGTGTGAGTTTGTCGGCTTTCCAAAAGTTCTAAATATCAAATAAGTCATTTTGTTGAAAATTAGAGTTTCAGCGAAACTGAGTTTCGCCCGATCAGTTTCGCCGCATGGGCTATCAGCGAACCTATTCTGTCGTTTTCGGCGAAACTAATCTTTTTGGCTTGAGCGAATTTGCTCTTTCGCTAGGCGAAACTACTGTTTCGCCAGAGCGAAACTAGCAGCGAATCTGCCCGTGTATTTAAACCTGTCATCGAGAATATCTCGGTCATATTCCTCTTTTTCACCGAGAAACCTGCAAACCCTAAACAGACTCGCGAAACTCTCTTTTTCGCCCTAACTGTTGCATTTGATTCTACGATTAAACCGATTTCGATTAAAGGTTGTTTGTTTTTCTGGTCATACAATCGGTAAACCGTATCCGAAACAACCTCTTTTAGGGTTTTTGTTGTTAATCGGCGAAGAGGAGGTTTTCGGACCTCTAAAATCGTTGTTTTAAACCGTTCTGGACCAACATTATGATCGTTTAATGATGGATTTACTTAACTGTTGGTTTGGTTGCAAAAAGATGTGCTTAAAATCGATTTCGGCAAATTTGAATTTCAAAAGTCGCGACCAGCGAAACTGTGGTTCGTCCGGCGAAACTAAACGAAAGTTCACCAGTCACGAGCGAAACTGTCAGCGATCATGCCCAAGTTTCGCTGACAGTGTCGCCGTGATTGCCAGCGAAACTGCTGTTTCGCCCTCGGCGAAACTACAGTATCGCAGTGAAACTGCAGTGTCTCGGCGAAACTGACCTGGTCAGTGTCGCCGAGATCACTGTCGCGAATCTGTTTATTTCGCCGTGTGCGACTTTGTGGCATCTTAGCGAAACTATAATGTCGCAGCGAAACTATCAATTTTTTAAATCTTAAATTTAAATTTAATTTAATTTAATGTAAGTTCGGTTTTACTTACAAGCTCTCGGTTTCATGTGCAGAAAAATGTCAGATTTAAAGCATGAGCCTCGGAGCAACGTCACGGCATATCTGGATGACAGCACTGACAAATCTATTGGATTTAGAGATTGTATCGCGTGGTTGAAACAGTCCTGTATCTCTCACGCAATTTCTTACTCGCCGATCATCGATGAAAGACACATTAAAGAATTCTGGCTCACGGCCGAGTACGATGTTAAATCGAAACCAGAGTGTATCCGTGCTAAGGTCATGAAGAAAGATATTGTTATTACTATGAAAACAATCGCCGAAGCACTTAAATTAGAAGAAGATGTCGGTAATGCTACAAAGATGAAAGATCTGGAAGTGCTGAGGGGTTTTGAACGCGACATGGGATATGAAGGCGGAGAGTTGTGGAAGAATAAGAAGGAAATTAAGAAGTCCTTGTTGTCGAAAGAATGGAGATACATTGCCCACGTCTTCATTTCTTGCCTTGACGACAGAAAAGGTGGATCAGACGGTTTAAACCTGATTTGGGCTGAAGCTATGTTATTGGTGTGTAGAGGCGAGAAGGCTAACATTCCTCAAAGGATCTTTGACGCCATGGTCTCAAATATTCAAGCTCTGAAGAAATCTAGATGGTTGTTGTATCCGAGGTTCTTGGAAATGATTATAGAACACCTTGAGCCAGAATTGCCAAAGCAGAGTGTGGCTCTTATTGTTAATCCTATGCATCCTAGAATCCTGTCCGATTGTGCAGCAAAGAGAGCTGATTTCTCAGGGTACACCACTTACCTGCTGAAACATATGTATCCTGAGAAAAGGTATGATTACATTAAAAAACTGATTGAAGATGAGAAAAAGAGAAGAACTGATGGTAAGGAAAGTGAAAATGTAAAAGGCAAGAGAAAGCAGTACGTTAGAAGCTCGACAAAGGTACCAGCTGATGAAATTGAAGACGAAATTGAAGAAATGGCCCAGCTCCAAAGAAGATCAAAGCAAAAACGTACTGCTACTGCTGAAGAAGAAGTGCCGGCTGTCAAGAAGAGAAGGGTTGACCCCAGGGCTGAACTGGATGAAGATGTAATCAGAGGTGTAAATACCTCCTTGGCTAATGAATTGGGTATGATCAAGACCAAATTAGTTAATTCTGAAATTAGAGAGAAAGAAAAAGATATACAGATCAAGAACATGAATGAGATTATTGCTAAACAATCTTCTCTGATCAAGACCCTGCTAGTTGAGATGAATGAAATCAAGAGGCACTTGGATATGCCAAACCAAATGACTGAAGCCGAAATCGATTCGATGACTGACTTCCCAAAGTCTACATCTGGTGGAGTAGGAGGTAGTGGATCTGGTGGAGCCGGTGGAAGTGGATCAGGAGTGAATGTGGCTGATGGTAGTGGAGCCCCTAATGCTGAAGATCTGGATGAAATCAACGTAAGCGATGCAAATCTGTTTAGTGTTGAAACAGAGCAACCACAGCCTGAGATCGTCCAGGCTAAATTTCACCTGGTAGACGAAAGTGATGAAGAAGCTGATATTGATGACCGATCTGAGCCTGCAGACTATTATTTGAAAGAAAACTCACTTACTTATCAGGCGAAGATCAGCTCGGTCAGTGAAGACATTATTAACTTAAACAGAGATGAATGGTTCACAAAACCTGAGCTTGTGGATCAGACTCCTTTATTTCAAAACATCTCTCAACCCAGAAGAAAAGAGTCTGATCGTCACATTATAAGCTGGAAATTCAATGCAGTCGTTCGTGCTTTCATGATTAAGAGAAGGGGGGGTAGCATTTCATATCTTCACAAACGTGATAAGTTCAAGACCCTGCCCAGATGGGATCTAAGAAGGTTGTCTGAGCTCCCCTTAATTGATGCAGATAAAAGTGAAAGGGCTGGCAACTTGCAGAAAAATCTGCAGCAAGCTGCAAAAGACGACTTCGTGTCTTTTGGATACATGAAAGGTCAAAGAATTAAGTCCAAGACTGAAATTGATGAGGCAACAGGGAAGCCCAAAGTTCATCTTAAATTCAAGCCAGCAAAGACAATGAGCAGGATCAGAATACCAGATCAAGAACCGTCAAGGCTGCAAAATTTCAAAAACTGGTTTTATGACAACCAAACCGGGGAAGCTGTGATAAGAATAGGAGAAAATGATGAGATTAGATTGTTTGACCCCATGGAAGTATTCTCCTTCAGTAATGATGATTTGAAGACTCTATGTGAAAATCCTATCAGATGTGGGGCAGGAGACGACACTGTTGAAGAAGCTAACCTGTTTGTGAGGGTAGCCAACAAAGCCCGGGGAATTGTCAAGGAAATACAGGATTTAGCAGAGAAGGTCAGGGCAGGTGAAGACAGAATGGAAGAGGACAGAGACCTGGCAAACCGATTGAATAGATCATGGAGCACTGTTGACAAATCTACTGAAAAGGTTATGAAGCCTGCTGAGGTCCCCGTTGCTACTGAAACAATTGTTGTGGGGGAATCAGAGACTGAAATTCCCGTTGCTGATGAGTCAAACGATTTGGGGGAATCTGATCTGAACAAGATGCCAAGCCCGAATGAAGCCGGAGCTGAAGAATGAAGATTCAATTGGCTGAATCCCTCCCTAGGGGGAATATTGAAGATCAATGTAGGGAGGAATTCATCATTTTGTTTAGATAGCTTGTTTAGATTAGTTTATATTGTATTTTGTCTATTTCGGTAGCTAGCGACACTACCGAGCGAAACTGAGTTTCGCTCGGCACCTAGTTTAGACTGTCTCAGTGACAGTTTCGCTTGGCCAGCGAAATTGCCAGCGAAACTGTCCACTGGACAGTATATAACAGCCGTCATTGTGCAGTCTTTTGCAACTTTTGCAACCTTTGAACCCTAATACAAGAAATCTGCGTTTTGGTAAGTTTTGGTGACGGCTAGGAGCTTTTCTTATCATTATTGTAGCTGTAATCATCTCTTATCATCATCTTGGTTCATGTTGTGATTGTTCAATACTTGAAAACCCATTTGAGCTATTGAATATCATCTTTGTTGTTGTTTATTTGGTTTTCTTCTCAAAACATCATCATTTGCACTGTAAAAGATCAGTGAGGACCAACAGTTGTAGACTTCCGATCGAGTTGACAACCAGCATAGTCACTATCTGAGTAGGCTCTAAGATCGAAGGCTGAATCTTTTGGATACCAAAGCCCTCGGTTGGGATTCGACTTCAAGTATCGAAAAATTATCTTAACCGCAGTCAAATGCGATTCCTTTGGTTTGCTCTGAAATCTTGAACAGAGACAGACTCCAAACATGATATCGGGACGACTTGCCGTCAAATACATCAACGACCCGATCATCGAACGGTATAAGTGCTCATCCACCGAGATACCATGAGCATCAGTATTCAGTCTGTGACAAGTTTCCACTGGTGTAGAAAATCCCTTAGAGTCGTGAAAACCGAACTTCTTCAGAATTTCTTTAACATATTTCCCTTGGCTGATCAGTATGCCATCTGGCGACTGTTTCACTTGAATTCCTAGAAAAAATGTTAATTCACCCATGGCACTCATCTCGAACTTTTTCTTCATCAAGTCCTCGAATGCATGACACAAATTCACGTTCGTTGACCCGAAAATGATATCGTCAACGTATACTTAAACCAAAAGCATATCCTTCCCGACGTGTCGAATGAAAAGAGTCTGATCAATAATACCCCTCTTATATCCATTTTCCAGCAGATATGTTGACAATGTCTCGTACCACTTCCTCGGGGCTTGGTGTAGACCATAAAGGGCCCTGTCAAGTTCGTAACATTTGTTTGGAAATGACTTGTTCACAAACCCGGGAGGTTGATGTACATACACGTCCTCATCCAGCTCGCCATAAAGAAATGTGGTCTTAACATAGAGTTGGTGAATCGTGATGTCCATAGACGCAACATATGCTAAGAAAATCCGAATGGCTTCTAGACGGGCGACAGGTGCATAGACTTCGTCATAATCAATGTCGTCTTCTTGCATGTACCCTTTTACTACTAATCGAGCTTTGTTTCTTATGATTATTCCACGGTCGTCTCGTTTGTTCTTGAAAATCTACTTGACCGGTATGGGTTCAACACCCTTTGTAGCTTTAACAAGATGCCAAACATTGAGCAGTTTGAACTGAAGTAACTCTGCTTGCATGGCTTCAATCCAGTTGTCATCTTTGAGAGCAGCAGCAACTGAAGTTGGTTCTTCTTGAGATATGAAGCATGAAAATAGACACGAGTTAACATGTTCTATTTGACTTCGGGTGATCCTTTTGTCTACGGGGCCTATAATCTCGCTTGTTGGATGACTTTTGTAAACCCTTGATTCTTCAACAACGGTGTCTTCGATGGTAGATTCAAGGTTCCCAATTTGCAGATCATTTCCCGAGACCTCACCGGTTTCAATTTCAGCTTCAACTTCTGAATCAGAATCATGATCTTCAACAGCAGTTTCCACGTTGGTTTCCTCCTGAACTGCTGCAGGTGCTGGTTCTATTTCTACAATAACTGGATCTGGCACTGGAATTACTGTTTCATCAAGAGTTGCTGATGAAGATGATTCTCCGGATCGATTTACTGATTTACTCGACTCATTTCTCCATGTTAGATCAGGAGGGTCTGCCGAATAGATAGTTCCCAAAATCAAAGAAGAAACAGGAGAAAAAGTGTCAAAAGTCGGAAAGTCTTCCCCACGAGCATCAGCATCTGAGATAGTATTTCCTGAAACACCAGAATCAACAATATTAAATGTAGAAGAAAGAGAGTCAAGGTCATACATGCTATCTGAATTAGGTTCTTGAGGGATCTGAGTGTGCTCGGTAAAATTAACATTGCACGACTCCATGATCACTTGAGTTCTTTTGTTGTATACTCGATACGCCGCTGAGGACATAGCATATCCAACAAAAATAACCTTCATCTGCCCGAGGGGCAAACTTGGCTAACTGATCAGACTGTATAAGAACAGTGCAAGGACATCCGAACTGTTTTAGTCTTGTTAAAATAGGTTTTTGTTTAGAAAACAGTTCGAACAGCGTCTTGTTAGCATGTTTGACCAAGAGCGTTCTGTTCAGAACGTAGCACACAGTGTTCACTGATTCTGCCCAAAAAGAGAGTTTAAGGTTAGAATCAGCAAGCATGGTTCTGGCAGACTCGATGATGGTTCTATTCTTCCGTTCCGCTACACCATTTTGTTGTGGCGTATACGGTGAACTGAACTGTCGTGTGATGCCTTTCAAATTGCAAAAAGCGTCAAATATTTGATTCTTGAACTCCGTCCCGTTATCTGATCTGATTATCCGAACCCGCTCTCTGTTGGCGTTTTTAATGCGAGTAACGAAATTCTTCAATATCTCAGTTGTCTCAGATTTTTCTTTTAGGAAGAACACCCACGAGTATCTGGAGTAGTCGTCAGTAACAACGAAGCTGTAAAACCATGGAGCGATGGATCGTTTGCTAATCACGTGATAATGAGATGAAACGAGATCAAAAGTAAATACAAATGAGATTTGTATTAATAAGCCTTGAGAGCACACACACAGAAGTGTAGAATATATCAAGAGTTCTTAACATTCTACACAAGCTACCTATTTATAGGTAACTTAGACTGGCCGGCGTATCACCCAGCGTATCAACTGATACGCTGCACCAACTGATCCGGCGGACCATGTGGTACGCCCAGCAGCCTAACTAGACTCACACAAGCTCTAAACAGATACAATACACGAGACACAATGTAGCATAGGAATATGCTCTAACAAACTCCCCCTTAACGTGTAGTGTATCTATTCTAACTAAAACCCTAGTCTTCAATCTTCAACAAAGCTGCATCCGATCGTCAATTTGAAATCTTGTCAGAAATAGAGCTAGCATGGCTGGATCATTCTTGAATAAATCTTTGACCTTCTAGATCCACTTGTGAAAGATATAATAAACTCCCCCTTTTACCATGCTTGAGTCTTAACACACAGAACCTGCAACTTTAGAAGACAAAAGTGCGGATTTTCTTTGAAATTCTAAAAATAATTTAATCTTGGTGCAAAACTTCTCTTTGAGAATCCAAGATATTGATTTTGAAATTTTGATTTTGTATCAAGTGTTGATCAATCGAAAACAACTAAGAAATAAAATCTTTTTGGCGTTTAGAAACTTTAGATCAAAACACACCTAAAATCTTTTTGATTTTTCAAAGTTATACTAAAACACACCAAAAATCTTTTTGAATTTTACTAAAATGGAAATATAAATGCAATACAAAATTACACTCTATTTTTGGTATTTTGCGAGAAAGATCACGACACGAGATCATATCAGACATAACGCATCTAGCACATTTCAATTTCGGTCTTAATCAGCATGCAAGCCAAGATAATCGCAAATACAACATTTATGTTTATTTCAGCATGCACCAATCATTTTTTATCGTTTTCAGATATGCTTAAGGTAATTTTATCATGCACTGATAACTCGGCCTCCACTCTATCAGAAATACTGGCAAATCATCATATTTATCATATAAATCCAACTTTCTTAGAGATTTAATCATCCTTGATGAGTCATGCAAAAATAAAGCAGAACCCTAAACAAACAACAATCAGGTCGGCCTTGTGAGCACGCAGAGAATGTCCGATTGTTTAGGAAAATAAGAAATATAAAAATAAAGCAGAAATTGTATAATCCAACAACAATCAGGTTGGTACTCTCGTACACGCAGAGAAAGTCCGGTGGATTATACGAAACACCAAAGAAAATAAAGCAGAACATCAAACGAACACCAATCAGGTCGATCTTTCGATACGCAGAGAAAGGCCGATCATTTGACAAAATAAAAAAATCAAACAAGTTGAAATTTTTGCAAAATGAAAACATGCATTCATCAAGATATCTCTTTATTTCTATTTTGGAATCATCACACAGCATTCATCAAGAAGCAAATAACCAAAGATCATCAGGCAAGCTTTATATTTATATCTTACTTGCAGATATCAGATTAGTCATGCACATTCACAGATTATGCAAGCACCTACAGCCTTTAGACTTAATCTATCCATGGTAGATAACATATATGCTGATGTACCGTCATTTCTCGCTTTTGTCGGATCAATTTCTCAATTTTCCATTTTTTTATATTTTTCCAATTTCTCCCCCTAAAATTCAAACAAACACTATTTTTTGAATTTTCAATTTTCTCCCCCTAAGAATATGTGCAACTACAGAAATGTAAACATATGAACAAGAAAAAAAATTGATCGACCAACACTGACACTTTGCAGTTTTAGGTTTTAAAAAAAACGGTTGAAAAACATTTGAAAATGATATGTCGTTGAAACACTAAATTAAGCAAGTTCTTCACTATCAGCAACACACGCATGACAGGTCTTCTTGAAGAAACCTGCAGACACCAGATAAAACATTAGTGGTTTTGGGATCGACCCGAGTCAACAGCCTCGGGTCGCCCTGTGTCTTCAACATGGTCTTTGTTTGCCAAGGAAACAGCTCGTGGTTTCCACATCTTGGTCGATTGAAACTTTTTCAATGAATCCACAAAATTATCAACTTGCGTCTTTGCCCAAGACGACTTACTAGCTGATTGGGACCTGAATGATTGTGGTTCATCAAAAATATGACCATTTAAATCCACATATTTAGCAGTTTTGTTCACATAAGCGTCAGGGCTCGCATTCGTAGGACATTGAGCAGCAAGATGTCCTGGTTTACGACATGCATAACACTTCCTGTGAAAAACATTAAGGGAACTGCTACCCAGATTTGATTCAAAAATGTGTTTGTTATCAACAAAATTCTTTAGATTTCTCTTGTCCTGTTTGAACACATCATGATAACCAAAAATATTTTCTGAACTGAATGAATCAAAGAAATCATCAGAAGTATCATACCTTGGAGATGGACTTCGTTGAGAAGAACCAGAACTATAAGAAGATCCTCCAGAATAGTAATCAATATCCTTTGATTTGAACACCGTTTGTTTCTTCTGCTGTTCGAATTTTTTCTTTTGATTTGAACCAGCAACATTCTTTGCTTGTTGTGTTCGAGGAATTGATGCTTCTTTAGCATCATAACCAAGACCTTTATGCTTGTATCCCTGGACTTTTGAAGAATGTAAAGAAAAATATGGAACTTTTCTTCCTTTAGCTTCGCTAGTAAATTTAGCTTTAATAGCCTTCAATTTGTTATTCTTAATCAAAGCTTTTTCTTCTTCATGGGCTGAAGAAACAGCAGAATCAACTTTCTCACAAATCTTTTCCTCTGCCAAAACTTTGGAAGTTGAAACAAACTTTGGAGCTTCACCCAATTTCTTCTCCACTTTCTTAGATTTGTTTTTCTTCTTAGTTGTTGGAGTTGCAAATATAGAATAATCTTGCAATTCAGCTCTTGGATCAAGTGACACAGATGGAGGATTTAAGATAACCACCGGAGCTGGAACAGAATGCAAGTCCTCTAATTTCACACTATCATCACTCTTCTCCTGATTGTAAATGTAATTCAGTAAAGTAGGAGACATAGCTGAATTCTTTACTTGTTTTTGAAGAACAAGAATCTCAATTTTCAACTCATAAATCTTTACTTGAGCATCCATCAATTCTTTTTGAATATCAATAAATTGATCTGACAACTCATTGTATTCTGACTTTAGTTGTCTTTTTGTATCACAAATTTCCATTAACTCAGCATGAACTTTTTCCCACTTCTTTGTGTAATAAGCAACATCTTTTGTTAAAATTCCATTCTTCTCACGAACCTGAACATTTTCATCTCTAAGCTTTGAAAGTTCCTCTTTAAGTTCTATAACTCTATCTTGTAATTCAGAAATCACTGCTTTATGAACATTTTCAGCAGCAGTAACGTCATCAAAAGCCTTTTGAAGTTCAACATTAGATTTCAGAAGAGATTCCACTCTAGCTGTTGATTTCTCGAATAGATTATCAAAATCTCCAATAACATCCTTTGCTTCAGTTTCCCATTTTTCAGCACTTTGAACAAGTTCTGTGTTGACTCTTTCTAAATCAGCACATCTTTGTTGTGAACATTCTAATTCAGCTTTAACAGCTTTGAGTTCTTCAGAGATCAAACCATTCTCTGCTAACAAAGATTCATATTTTTCTTGAAACTCTTTTATCACTTCGGCAGTACCATCTTCCACAACTGTTTCATATGAACTTGTGTCTGAATCTAAATCATGTAATTTGTGACAAACAACTTCGGCAAGAAGTGCAGATTCATCAGGATACAATTTAACATATTGTTTTACATCAGCGTTATACACCATGGCAGGTGATGTCTTGTAGATAGAATCTGTAGAACCATCTGCATTGAGAGTTGCAGTTAATGCTATCTGATTCTGTCTCTCGTCAATTATTGCTATATCTCTTTCCCAATCATATCCTTCAGCCGTGTATGAAGTCAAAGCTTGTGATTTAGAATTGTTTGTTGAAGACGAGGATGCAGATACTTTTGAATTGTTACATTCACGAGCAAAATGTCCAACTTGTGAACATTTGAAACACTTAACTTTGGATTTATCCAATCCAAGTTTTCCTCCTGGAATAAAAGATTGTTTACCATGCTTCTTCATGTATCTCCTACCTCTTTCAACAATCATAGCAAATTGCCAATGTAAATCTAACTCGTTCAAATGATCATCATTCAACTCACCTAAGTCATTTGCAACCAAATCAACTTCTCCAAGTTTCCCAAAAATTGAACCATTTGACGATGATATAAATGCAGATAACAATGAAGCTAGATCCTCAGATGCCTTATCAAGAATTGTAGACTTTGATGATCGGTTTGGACTTGTAAAAGTACAACCTGGAGAATCACCATAACTCTCAGTTTTATCAGCAAGAAATGCAGTACTAGGACCTTCAGTGTAAATGTTTTCCTTTTTAGCATTTATGGTAGAATCATTTTCACCACGATATGCAGCTGGATTCTGTACTTGTGTAATTGTAGACTTTGATGATCGGTTTGGACTTGTAAAAGTACAACCTGGAGAATCACCATAACTCTCAGTTTTATCAGCAAGAAATGCAGTACTAGGACCTTCAGTGTAAATGTTTTCCTTTTTAGCATTTATGGTAGAATCATTTTCACCACGATATGCAGCTGGATTCTGTACTTGTGCAGGCATGGATTTGTTGACACTCAACTCCATATCTCTGGCTTGTATCTGCTCAATCAAATTGATGAATGACAACCCTGAAAATTCTTTATCATGAGTAATCATCATTACATAATTCTCCCATTTTTCAGGTAATGCCTCTAGTATCTTCTCTTTCAGATCAGCTTCTTCCTTTTTGATACCAACTAAAGCCATTTCACTTAATAAATGTGAAAACCTAGTGATAAGCTTTGAAATATTCTCATTTGGATAATGCTTGAAATTGTCGAACTCTTTTCTTAGAACCTTTTGTTTGCTTTTCTTGAATTGATCATTACCCTCACATCGTTTTTGAATTGCATCCCACAATTCTTTTGCAGAAGTATACGCAGAAAATTGATGTAATAAGTTGGAAGGTAATGCCATCGTTAAAGCACCATAAGCTTTTTGTTCTGCTTGATATGCCTTCTTTTGCTCACCAGTAAGACTTTGTTGCAAAACTGGCCTTCCATTTTGTCCTGTTGGATACTCATATAGATTATTGTAAGATATCCAAAAATCAACATCATTTGCACCAACATATGCATTGAATCGCTTCACCCAACTATGATAATCTTCCAATCTGAGCAATTTCGGAACTTTCTGACTTGTTCCTATTTCATTATCATAGTTAATGATAGCTTGCATCGTGTTTTGAATCGCGGAAAACGCTTGAAAATCCGACATATTTTCCGAAATATGACACCTCAAAACTTCGAACTCAAAAACGGAGGCTTTCCAAGTGGATTTAGGGGCTCAAAAATGGACGTACTGGCCGTAGGCAGGTACAAGTCCTAGATCTCGTCGATACGAACGTTTTGGCTGGTATTAGCTCCCGTAACTCTGTACGGTTCTCAAGTTATGTCAGTTTTAGTGATGACCACTTTTCTGCCAGCGGACCAAACCAAAATCAGCGGATCAGATTTGTATTTGCGGACCAAAAGCGGACCAGATCAATCTCAGCGGACCAGATTATACCTGCGGATCAGATTTATAACCAGCGGACCAAATTGTACTAGCGGATCAGATTGATCCGGCGGACCAAAATTGATACGGCGGACCAGATTTTTTCAGCGGATCACACTGATACGCTATAACCGCCACGGACCAGCTGATGAAGATTGTCTAGCGGACCAGTCGGCGGACCGAATTGTTCATCCGGCGGATCAGTCGTTTTTCATGCAGATTTCGACTGATTTTGCAAATTTTGACAAATTGAACTTAAATTTGCTTCACACAGATGCGAAAACTTACCAGGAACACTCGAAAATCATTATTAACCTTGGAAACACCGGGAATTGGAAGAATTTGATGAAAAATGCTTCAAAACCCACTTTTTCTCTCTAAATATCTCCAAAATCATAGAATATGATCAGCAAATGAGACCAGATAGCTCTGATACCACTTGTAAAACCATGGAGCGATGGATCGTTTGCTAATCACGTGATAATGAGATGAAACGAGATCAAAAGTAAATACAAATGAGATTTGTATTAATAAGCCTTGAGAACACACACACAGAAACACACACAGAAGTGTAGAATATATCAAGAGTTCTTAACATTCTACACAAGCTACCTATTTATAGATAACTTAGACTGGCCGGCGTATCACCCAGCGTATCAACTGATACGCTGCACCAACTGATCCGGCGGACCATGTGGTACGCCCAGCAGCCTAACTAGACTCACACAAGCTCTAAACAGATACAATACACGAGACACAATGTAGCATAGGAATATGCTCTAACAGAGGCAATAAGACTTTCCCCCCAAGCTCAGGATGTTCACTGGACCGAAAAGATCGAGATGGAGTTGCTGAAGAATTGTCGTCGTTCTACCAGGTGGCTTCGGCTTGTGAGACGTCTTGTGCTGTTTTCCTTTGGAACACGCAACACAGTTATCGACATGCACGAATTCTTTCTCCGGTAGCCCAATAACGTGTTTTCCTCTTACGAGACGATTCATGTTCCTAAAGTTGACGTGAGCCATTCGCCGGTGCCATATGGTTGAGTCTTCTTCCGATGCCTTTACTAGAAAACAAGCGATTGAATTTGTAGGTTTTGCTTCTGCCATATCCAAAGCATACAAGTTTCCTCTTCGATGTGCTCGAAACAAGATCTGATCTTCAGGTATCTTGAGACCAGGCTTCAGAATCAGACACTCACGATCGTTGAACACCATCGGCATTTGGTTATCGCAGATTTGCGACACACTGAGTAGGTTGAACTTCAGATTCGATACCAGGTTAACCTTATCAAATGAAATATCTCCGTTTGTTAAGAGACCGTTTCCTATTATTCTTCCGCCATACACATCTCCCCCAAAGGAAACAGAATTACCGTTAGATATTGTTTTGACATCATACAGCAAGTCCTTGTTCCCTGTCATGTGCCTGGAGCACCCGCTGTCCATGTACCATGTGTTTACAGCTTTCCGGGTACGTCCCTGCACAAGTAAAGAAATTGATCAGTTTAAGGAGGGACCCCGGTCATTTTGACCTTGGGTCTTCTTGATAACTGGTTTCTTCACAGTTGACGAAGATGGTGCGGATGAAGACGATGGAGCTGATGGAATAACTGAAGATGGAACGACGGTGGTTGCAGGCCTTGGAGCTCTCATTAGCCTTTGAGACGGAAATAGCCTTGGTATAAAGCCGGGTCTTGGCCTTGGGTTCCATGACCTGAATGGAGTCAGACTTGGTGCATTCATCCTTGGTGGTTGTCTGATGTGTGGCTGACTTGAATACAGACTTCTCCCTAAGCCTTGTGGTAGATACAGGGCTTGACTCGGAATGTACAGTTGGTTGGGATAAGACTGTTGGAACATAAAATCATCCCGCAATTCCATGAAGTCTTCACTGCAATTACCGTAGTTTCTCGAGTGGAGGTGTGTACTCTAACCAACAGTTGCTTGTTGCTCATAATAGTGTACAGGTGGCACTGGTGCGTTGCCATAGATGTTGTAACCTTGGTTATAGATACACACCATTGCATCGTCATGAGGATTGCCACATATAGCACAACCATTTTGCACAGATGGTGCATTTTGAACAACAAAAGCAACATTTTCATTAACAGGAACCACAGATGATGGCTCAACAGATGAAGGAGCAGGAGTCTTCTCATCATCAGTAACAACCTTCTTCTTTCTTCTTCTTGTTCTTTTCTTCTTTTCCATAACAACAGCTTCAGCACTTTCTGTTATTGGAGCAGAAGGCTCTACCACGATCAATGCAGACTTAACAGTTGGAGAGGAGGTTGTACCAATTACTTTTGCAACACTCTTCATCTTTGGTTTGACATTCTTAACCATTTCAACTTTCGAGTCAACAGCTCCAATAGGAGCAGAACTTTCAACAACAATTTTGATTTGCTTGAATGAGGAGATTTGCCAGCATGTGGTGTTGATGTAGAGTGAGTTCCAGTTGAGGCACTTGATATAGACTTCACCTTACCATCGGTGATCACAAGACCAGCTTGTGTGTGCATGACAGTCTTACCATGTTTGAGTGCCATTTCAGCAAATGCACGATTGAACTCATCCTCATTCACATCAGACTGATCAGTGAATCCCTTGTTGGAATTCTGCCTAGGCTTTCGCCTTCATGTGGTCTTAGCTCGTTTTGGAGCAACATTGGGTTTTAAAATCTCGTAGTTGTCGTCAAACAAAAACGATTGACCATCCACGGCAGATGTTTTCAACAAATCAAGGAATTCATGTTCAGCTGCCTCTTTAGTTAGAGTCTCAGAAAAACTAGTATCAACACCTTTCAAAATATCAGGATTGACATCCTCAAAGTGAAGTGCAACATCGGTTGGTGGGAGATCAGATCCACTCGTGTGAGTAGAGAGCTGATCTTCCATCTTTTGGATTTCGGAAGCACTTGGAACCAACTCAGGATTAATGAATTTTAAATGACTCTTTGAGTTAATCTTGGTTAACTCGGGAACTCTATAATAGTTATGGTTAAGCGGATGCTCTGCCGCACTATCATCAATTTCCCTTGTCAAGCCAAGTCCAGTTTTAAGTCTATCAAAAATATCACGGCTAACAGTGTTGCCAAGAGTTGCCGGATTGAGTTTTAACAAATCAATGGTTTCTCGAGCCTGAGCATAGCTCGTCCTCAGAGAAGTTAGTTTTTCCAAAAGATCTGTTGTTTGAATAGTTAGAGTTGTTTCCGTGTGCTTCATGACCTCAATGTCATCTTGTAAAGACTTGATCTTAATCAAAAAGTCTTTCTCATTTTCTTTCAATTTCTCAACTTGGCTCTCACTCTCTTTCGCCTTACCGACCAACTCAAGGTTGTAAGCGCGATAGCGAGCTACAGCCTCAATACATTTATCAGAACATAAAGCATATTTTACCTCATCAGGGATGGTTTCACGTTGCAGTTCTACAAGTCTCTTACTTGCCTCAGATTCAACTTCAGATGAGCTCACTTCAGTAACAGTTCCAGTGTCTGGAGCATGGTCTTCAGTCAAATCATCAATTCCAGCCATTAAGCAAAAGTTAGTTGGAAAGAGAGGGTCAATTGTGTTAGACACATCTATCTCTCCATCATTTTCCTTCACTACAAGAGCATAGTTTGTCTGGCTAGAAGACGGACTCTGAGACGAGGAGGTCCAGTTGTAGTTGGAGTCTTCAAGCGATACCAACACCTTGTTGCTTTCTTCCGATCTTTGTGGTTGTTGAGAAGATGACGATCCTCGTTGAGAGACATTTGAGCTTGTGCCCTATGGCTTCTGGAATGATGAACTGCCTTGTTTCTGATAAGATTGGTTACTTCCACCAGAATTGGATTGCTCGTTCCACGTCCTTGGCTTAGGACATTCACGTGCCAAATGACCCATTTCTTGACATTTGTAACATTGCACTTTCGACTTGTCAAAGCCGATGTTGGTGTTTGAGTGAGCTTGAAAAAGCTTTTTTCCAGTCTTCTTGAAGAACTTTCGAGTTCTGGCAGCTATCATAGCCATTTGCCATTTAATGTCGATCTCTTCGAGATCATCAGCAGAAACTTGGTCAAGGTCTTCTTGACAGACGGTCAATAGACTCGAGACTTCCGGACATTTGAGAATTCATGCAAGCCAGAAAAGCGTTGCACAAGTCGAAATCCATGCTTGTGTTCAGTTGAGTTACAGGAGATGATTGTTGAACGAAGTAACCAGTTGGAGATTGTTGCACAAAAGTCACATTTGGAGTCTGACCGGTGACGGGAGCAATGACAGCTTCAGTTGGAGGAGCAGCTGGAACAGAAATAAAGACAGGTGGGCTTTGACTTGCAGGAACAGAAAACTGGAACTCCTCATCTAGGTCTAAAGCAATGAACACAGCATTGGGAGCAATAGAAGAACTCCTAACAGTCACAGCACCCATGAGAGACTTTCCGTTGCGCTCAACGGCTCGAACTTCATACTCACGAACCTTGTCGATCATATCCATATAGTCGGCAGTAGAGAGATCATTACCGTCGATCAAGTAAGTCACATATGAAGCGAACTCTTGAGGAAAGGAGTGAAGGACCTTCTTGATGATGGCACTGTTTTCAGGTCGGATGTTCTTTGTCGTCATCTCAGTGATTATGCGGCAGAATCGATTAACATGTGTTTCAAATGATTCGCCTTGCTTATGAGAGAATGTGTTGAACGCCAACTTGATCTTATCCAATCTTCTTTCCTTAGTAGCCGGGTTGCCCTCATATTTCTTTTCCAACCCTTCCCAGATTTCATGAGCCGATGTGGCAGCACGAAATTGGTATTGCAACTCATCATTGATAGCCATCTTAATGCATCCAAGTGCACGCATATCAGTTTTCAATTGAACCTTTTCAGCAGCATCCAACTTGTTTCTAGGTTTGGTAATCATCTTCTTAGGAGGAGGATCAGCACCAGCAGCAACAGCAGCTGCAGTGCCAGAAATGGTAGCCTCTTCCACTTCAAACACAGCAGGACCTTCGACTACAGAAGTCAACAGGTCAAAGTCAACGAATTCCAAGTAAGATAGGAATTTCGCCTTCCAATCATCGAAGTCACTTGCCTCCATGAGTTTAGGAGGCCTATTGTTTCCTTGTGTGGCAGGAGTGAATTGATCCAACATGTTGAAATGATCAACACTTGTCAATTTCGAGACAAAGTAAGCGAACGGGTCAAACGAGTCGAAATCGGTTCACTTGCTTGCAAAGTAGTAAATTGCTTGAAAATACCCAAATACTACAAGACCAACAATAATAAACATCATTAGTCATTCATAAATGAGATTTCAGCAAAAAATTTGAAAAGTCAAATTTTCAGACTTAGCCAAAGTTTGAACAGCTTGTTCTTGAGCAAATTCAAACTCAAAAATCAATGTTGACAAAATCAATGTTTAAGATCATGAATAGTTTCGAAATTTATGTAGGAATACATTACTCAACTGTCATGAACTCCAAAAATCACTCTAAATTACCTAAATCAATGGAATAGTGAGTTTATGTGAAGAACACCAAAAAACATCACTTTTAGCCTCTAAAATCTTCAATACTTGATGTTTTTTAGAGAAATCAGTGGCTATAGATTCGGTTTTAGTAGTCTAACACTCGCCAATCATCAATTTTAGCATAGATTCAACAGAAAAACGAATTTGAAAATTTATCTCAAGAACAGGACTTAAAAGAAAAACGACGTTCTTGGCTGAAATCTGAAAATCGGACCATTTTGCTTGAGATTTTCAGTAATCTGAGTATGGCATTGAGTTTATTGAGTGATTTCTACCAAGAATCAACTCAAACAACAAGCAAATCCATCCAAAATCGACAACTCATATGAGATTTTCTCCATTTTGAGAAAACCTTCAAAAATGAAGAACAAAGCTCTGATACCAATTGTCAGGACCAAATTTGAGCATCATTGTTCTCATATGATTCATCACACAAGTGCAGAAATCATGTGTGATGGTCAATTCCGGATGGATCAGCATCAATGCTCACCCATTGATGATTCCTAAAGCTCAAGAACACACACTAACACCAAGAACACACACACAAAGGCTCTCTGTAGGAATAATACTCCTTCCAGCGTTGCCAATAGGGTTTTCTCAATGGTATTTATACTACTAGAGAACCTCGGACAAAAGGAATGTTTGACACAACACAATCATTACCTAGAATTCAGCAAAATATTCTAACAGGATAACAAGTTCGCTAAGACTTAAATGAAGTTCGCTAGCACTTAACAAGTCCGCTAACAAGTACGCTAAGCATAATCAAGTTCGCTAACATGAACAAGTACGCTAACATGAACAAGTACGCTAACAAGTTCGTTAAGAACAAATTAAGTACGCTAGGAACAAAACAAGTCTGCTAAGTAAACAAGTTCGCTAGGAATAAACAAGTCCGCTAAGATAACATTCAAAAAAGTACGCAAAGAGTAATTCAAGTCCGCTAAGAGCATAAGTCACAAGTCCGCTAAGAAGCATAACAAGTACGCTAACATTTACACAAATTTCACCAAGTACATATCAAAAGACAATTACAAGTTAAAGTATCAATTACAAGATAAGAAAACAATAAGTTTGTGTTGCTAACAAATAGGCTCTAACAGGATCCTTAGGACAAGCCTTTTTTAAGTCCGTGTAATCAACACAAACTCTCCACTTTCCATTCTTCTTCTGGACCACCACCACATTTGCTAGCCACTTAGGATATTTGACTTCTCTGATCATGTTAGAGCATATTCTTATGCTACGTTGTGTCTCGTGTATTGTATCTAGACTAGAGCATCTCTGTGAGTCATATAGTCAACATACCAAGATGGTCGTACCATATGGTCCGTCGTATCAGTTGATACGGGCGTACCAACTGGTCCGCCAGGTGGTACGTCGGCCAGTATGTAGGTGATTATAAATAGTTCGTATTAGAGAGAGCTTAGTAGTTCTGTGAGTTCTATCATTCTTAACTGTGTGTTTTACAGGTGATTCTTTCTCTAGAATTGTAACCTCTTTGTGAATTAATAAAGCCAAGCTTTATTTACATCCGTGTTCATCGATTAACTGAATCATGCAGTAGTATGATCTGTTCTGTGGTTTTACAAGTGGTATCAGAGCATTTGGTTGCTCTACTGCTACGATTTAGTCAATTTTCAGATTCTAGAGTGAGAAAGTTGGGTTTTGGTCATTATTCATCAATTTTTCTTAATTCTGAGTGATTCCGAGGTCAAAAATGATTTCTGAGTGTTCCTGGAGTGTTTTCGCACCTTACTATTGTATATTTCAGCTCAAAACATCCAAAATTCAAAAAATCAATCGATTTCAGCGTGGTACGCCGTTGGTACGCTCGAAGAACAGCCGGTACGCTCTGTGGTACGCAAGGCAATCTTCAACCGTGGTACGCGACTGTTACTGGTTGGTATGCTGACGGTTACTCCATACCAAACGGGTACGCTAAGGTTGGTCTAGTACGCTGAAGTCATCTGGTCCGTGACTGGTACGCTAATTTGGTTTGATCCGCTGATTTGGTCTGGTACGTAGAATGGTACGTTGGAAGATTTTGGTACGCTGAGACTAGTTTTTGGTACGCTGGCAGAAAAGTGTTATTCACTAAAACTGACGTAACTTGAGAACCGTTAAGAGTTACCAGAGCTAATACCAGTCAAAACGTTCGTCTCGACAAGATCTATACTTCTACTCGCCTAATGGCCAGTACCCTCCGGTTTGACCCCAAAAATCCGATTGGAAGACGTCCGTTTTTTAGTTCAAAGTTTTTTACGATCGATTATTTACTTCAAAATGAGCGATTATCAAGCATTTTCAGTTGTTCAAACATCGATGCAAGCCATGTTGAATTATGATAACGAGATAGGAACAACTCATAAAGTTCCTAAGTTGCTTCGGTTGGAAGATTATCACAATTGGAGAAGTTGGTTTGAATCCTACATTTATTCATAAGATATTGATAGTTGGATTCCGATTGAGAAAGAATATGAGTATCCGATGATAGATCCCAACAAGCCGAAGATGATTAGTAGTTTTGATGCGGACGAACAAAAACTTTTTGCCAGAGAAAAGAAAACATATAGTTATCTTACAATGGCTTTACCAAAAGATCTAATGCATCAATTTAAGAAATATACAATGGCTAAGGAATTGTGGGATGTGATTGTAGAAAGGTGTGAGGGTAATGACCAATATAAAAACACTCAAAAGAAAGTTTTGAAGAAGGAGTTTGATAATTTCAGGCACTGCGAGAATGAGAAAATTCCAGATTTGATTGCAAGATTTTCACATTTGATAAATGAACTTGATGTTGTAGGTGTCAAAAAAGATAATGATGAATTGAAAGAGAAAATTCTGGAAGCTTTACCTGAAAAGTGGGAAAATTACGTGATGATGTTGACTAATGATCCAAGTTACTCAAATTGGACATTCAATCAAGTAACTAGCAAGTTACAAGCTCGTGAAATGGAACTGATTGTGAAAAAGTCAGCACATCCTTCTGTTCAAAATCCTGAAATATATTTTGGAGAAAACAGTGCTACCGTGCATGCTAAAGCAAAGTCACATTCTAGTTCAAGCATTAATCCACCTACAACAGCTTTTCTTGTTGGAAAGTCTGATCATATTGGTTATTCTCCAGGTTGCAGTTTTACTATTCCTGATAGATCAACAAACAAGTCTACTTCTGCTCAAGCAACTGAAGATGTAGCTGTTTTGTTATCTGCTTTCATATCATCTTCGTCTGGATCAGCTTTTAGTCAAATTGGTCAATCTATATTGTTTGGAGACGATTTAGATCAGTTGGATGAAGATCAATTGAATAAACTCGATCTGGAATGGCAGTTTGCTATGGTAGTGGAGAGAGGAAGGAGATTCATGAAGAAACATGGCAAGACATCTATTATTTAAGGAGGAAGGCTTGGTTTGGATAAACGGACAATTAAATGTTTTAAATGTGAACAATATGGACATTTTGCTCGGGATTGTCCTCAATCATCATCTGACAAGGGTGATTCTGATAAGAATATTCACACTAAAGAAGCTAAAGCTATGATATCTCAAACCGATGAAGGTTATGATTGGTCTAAATATTTTCCGAATGAATCTGCATTTTTAGTTCATTCTATAGAAAATTATGGATTGATGGCAAATATTAAGGTTGAATCGAGTGGGTATGCATCTGAGATCTGAAACAAGTGATTCTGAAGGTAATGGTTATGAGTCAACTTGTGAATTTTGTGCTCAAAAGGATAGAAAAATTCGAGAATTGGTTCAAGAAATAGAAGGGTTAATGGTTGAAAGGACAAAGAAGGAAGAAGAATTAGAAAGTTTCAAAAAGAAGTTTGAAGATTCTGATGAGATTCTAAAGATAAATGAGAAATTAGTCAAGGAAAAGAATGTTTTGATGGAAGAGTTTGTAGAGCTTCAGAAAAAATTGGATGAGCTGGTCAGTGCAAATAAAGAACAAATTTTGAAGTTGCAAACTGAGAATGAAGAGTTGGTTAAAAGTGTTGAGAAGTGGGAGAGTGAAGCAAAATATGTCATTGGTGATTTTGATGCTTTATTTCAGAAATCCACTACAAAACTCGAAGCGCTGAAGCAATCTTATGATGAACTCAAGAAAGAGTTTGATGAAGTTACTGTTGCAGAAAATCAACATCGATTGGTTCATTCTGAATTACAAGACAAAGTTATCAGTTGAAAGAAGAAAATCAAGTACTGAAAAGAAATATTGAGATTCATGAGGGCAGGGTGAAGAAAATTACCCAAGAAGTGTATCATGCCCATGATCAGATGAGACAAGAGAAGTTTGTGTCTAATAGAGCTTCGGAGCAATTGATTGATTCATAAAAAGCGTTGGGGGAAGCTCAAAAGAAAATATCTGATTTGAATGTTGAAGTATTGGATCTTAAAATGCAATTGAACAATTTAAAGAATTCACATTCTTTCACCAGTTACTTATGCAAAGATGAGAATTTCAAGAAGATTTTTGGAAGCGAAGAGCATAATCAAATTCCACATCCAGTTATTCAATCTGATGCTCTAGCTGATATTGAATCTTCTGATATAACTGGAGATTATTCTGAATTTGTGTCTGAAATATATGGGAAGAAGGATTCTAAGGTTTCAAACAAGACAAGGGAAAAGGAGGAAAGTTTGATTGATAAATCTACCTCGAAGTTTGTATCTGGTGGGTTTATATCTGCTGAGGGAGTTGTTTCTGCTGGGAAACAGATTGAAAAAGATGAAAAGGAATTGAATGAAGCACAGGTTGTTGATACATGGTTCCTGATCGTCATGTGAAGTATCGAGAACAAGACGGAACGTGCAAGTTTAGGTCTAGCCGAACCTTGGCCGAACTCCAGGTTCGGAGCCGCCGAAGCTTGGCCGAACCTGAGGTTCGGCCAGTCGTGATTTCAGCCTATAAATATGTTTGTCTTGTATAGACTTGATAGCTTCCGTGTTATAACTTTCTCTAAGTGTACTTTGTGGTCTCTGTGGTTAATACAAGTCTCAGTTGTATTTACTCTTTGTGTTTTACTCGTTTACATTGATTTCTATACGACTAAGTAGAAGATCCTCACGCTCAAGCAATTTCAAGTGGTATCAGAGCAATAGGTTTACTCTACTAGTCGGAGATTAGTGTTTTTCGAGTTATCAAGTTCAAATTCACGTTTTTGCCCTTCAAAACTTGTTTCTTATCCTCATTTCTCAAAATTCTCGTACAAATCATCATGATTTACGTCCAATATGTCTCTGTTTGTTCGTTTTCAGTTGATTGAGTGTTTACAGCTCGAGAGGTGTCGATTTCAGTGAGTTTTTCCAAATTTTTCCGAAATTTCGCGTTCGGCCGAACTCCACGTTCGGTGTAACCGCTCCGAACTCCAGGTTCGGAGTACGCTCGGCATAACCGCTCCGAACACCAGGTTCGGAGTACGTTCGGAGGATTTCGGAGTTAACAAGGTTCGGTGTTAGTTCGGAGTAGGTTCGGACGAGGTTCGGAGTGAACAGTAATCTGTTTTTCAAAAATATCCGATTTTCAAGCGTTCGCGGCTATTCAAAACTCAGTTCAAGCGACTATGCAAACGATGATGAACTATGATAATGAAATTGGAACAAGTCAGAAAGTTCCCAAATTGCTAAAGTTGGAAGATTATCATAGTTGGGTTAAACGGTTCGAAGCATATGTCGACACAAATGACATTGATATGTGGTTAGCGTTCACTGAGCAATATGTTTACCCTAAAGATGAAACTGGTGAACCTATACTTCAAAGAAAAATGTCTTCTGAACAAAAGAAAGCTTATCAAGCAGAGAAAAAGGCTTATGGTACTTTAACGATGGCTTTGCCTAAAGAGTTACTTCATCAATTTGCTGGTAATTACACATCGAAAAGTCTATGGGATGCTTTAGAGAAAAGATGTGAAGGCAATGACCAGTACAAGAAAAGTCGACAAAAGGTTTTGAAGAAAGAGTTTGATTGTTTCAAACATTATCAGAATGAAACGATTCCCAATCTGATTGCAAGATTTGCTCATCTGATGAGTGAAATGCGCTTGGTAAATCTTATTAAAGACGAAGCTGATATGAAAGAGAAGATTTTGGAAGCTCTACCTGAAAAATGGGAGAATTATGTTATGATGATTACTCATGACAAGGATTTTCAAGGATTGTCTTTCAATGATTTGGTTCAAAGACTTCAGGCTCGGGATATGGAATTAATGGTGAATAAATCACTTCCTACACAAATTCAGAATCCTGCAGTGTATCATGGTGAAAATGACTCTACAATGAATGCTGGGAAGTCTACTAGTCTTAGTTCTGCTCCTCCTACAGCATTTCTAGCAGGTAAATCTGAAATTCCAAGTTATTCTTCTGCTGGTTGTACTGTGTCATTTCCAAGTTCTTCGGCTCAAACTGCATTGTCTGCTCAAACTGTTGATGATTATAATGCATTAATGTCTTCTTTGGTATCTTCGTATTTTGGTGTTATCACGGGTGCTGTGAGTAATGCTGAGTTAGCAAATGAAGATTACGACCAGATTGATTATGATCATTTGGAGGAAATGGATCTAAATTGGCAGTATGCAATGCTGGTTCGACGAACGAAGAAATTTTTCAACAGAACTGGGAAGAAGAGATTGAATCAGGAGGGTAAAATTGGTTTGGATAAATCGAAGGTGAAATGTTATAAATGTTCAAATTATGGTCACTTTGCTCGAGAATGTCCAAGTTCTGCAGATCATAAATTGAAAACTGGTCAACATGCACATTTAGTTTATCACTCACCAGATAAAGTTGAGAAGGTTGAGATGAAATCTGCTAATCTTGTTCATGATTGGACCAATACGTTTCCACATCCAAATGAGTTTGCATGGAATGCAGATACTGAAGCTAAAAGGAATAATACTAAACCTGCAATTGCTTTGACAGTTCGTCATATTGATGATGATAGCATTTTGACTGATTCTGATTCTTATTCAAGTGTCTCCATGGTTCAAGAAGAATTACCTAAAATTCCTGAGAGTTCAAAAGTTGAAGCGGTTGAATGTTCTAAGTGTAAAAGATTACTCAAGGAGATTGAGAGTTTTGAACAAAGTCGTCAAATTTCGACTGAAGAAATAGTGGTGTTAAAACAAGAATTGGAAGATTTTCAAAAGAAGTATTATGAGTTGGTTCATGTTCATGAAGATGTTTTAAAAGAGAAAGCAACATTGGCTGAAGAGTGTGAGAAAGCAAAAGCAGAAGCTTTAGATGCAGCTCAAGATTTTGAGAATCTGTTTGAGAAAAGTTATCCGGTTCAGAAAAAGTATGAGGAAGCAACTGCTCTTATTGCTACAACTGTTGTTACTGTTGAAAAGCTTCAGAACAAAATTTCTATGCTTCAAGATGAGAATACTCTCTATCGTGATAAAAATGAAGTTTTGACAAAGGATGTTGAGATTTACAAGAAAAAGAGAGAAAGTGTGCTTGAAGAATTATTTGCTGAATGTGAGATCCGAAAGCTACAAACTTATGAATATGATGATCTCAATGCAAAATTCATCAAGTCACAGAAAGAAGTTTTTGACGCTCAACAAAAGATCAATGATTTAAAACTGGAGATTTTAGAGTTGAAGCGGCAAGTGAAGAATTGCAATTTATCACCAACAATGCTAAATTTCTTATACAAGCAGGATCAGAGTTCAGATAGTTCTCAGAAGGCTGATGTTCACTTGGTTCCTCAACCAGTGGATTTAACTGAAGTTACTGTTGCTCAGATTGATCCAAAAGATGAATTGCATGATTATTCCAAGTTTGCTACTCCACCCAAGAAGACCAAATCTAAGTCCAGAAAGAAGGAAAAGTCTTTAGGTGACGCTCCAAAATTTGCTTCAAAATCTGTTTTGTTGGAGAATGAAAAAGTGTTTGATAAGGTTGCTTCAAGTTTTTCTTCTGCAACCGAAAAAGACAAAGTTTTGATTGAAAAGAACAAATTGAAGGATATTAAGGCTAAATTTACTAGCGAAGCTAAGGCGAGAGAAGCTTCGGGTTCTTCCTCAAGTACTTCAAAGGTATCAGGTTCCAAACACAAAGGTGTGGGGTTTGTTGTGAAGGAAGAACTGGTTCAAACAAAGAGACCAGTGAAAGTTGCCAAAGCTACTAAAGCAAAGAATGCAAAGAGATCACCATCTCAGAAGGAATTCACTTACTATTCTGGAAGATCGTCATCTTCAAGGAGTCCATCTCCTAGGTATGATTCCTCTGATGATTTCTTTGACAATTTTGATTCTGAGCATTCATCGGGTTTTTCAAAATCAAAATCATTTTCAAATGTGTTTCGAGAAAGACTTTGTTATGTATGTCGTCAACCAGGACATCTAGCTGCTGATTGTCCGACGACTGCATATATCCACAAAACTGCCAAATATGTGGATAACAAAGGTCAAATTTTTGATGAACCATGGTCGCCACAAGTTCAATCAACTCGTAAATCGTCTTGGTCTAAACCAAGTACGTCGGTTGATTTTGATTCTGGTTCTGATCAGAAATTAAAAATTTTCCAAATTTGGAAACCAAAAGTTGTTTCCAAGGCCAACAAAGATTTTGTGGAAGACACCGGGCGACCCGACGATGTCACATCGGGTCGATCCCAGAGCGACTAATGATTTATTTGGTGTCAACAGGTGTTTCAAGAAGACCTTTCAGTGATTGGATAATTGCTGATTGTGAAATTATGTTGCTAATCAATCTGACTTTCAGAATTACTTGTCGTTTTCAAGGACAAGACTTAAACTGCAAGTATTCGTGTTGGTTGATCAATTTTTCTTGGTTTTTTCACTCCGTCTCATTCTGAGGGGGAGTTTGTTTTTGCAAAAATACAATAATAGTGTGTTGTTTTTCAAATCGTAAAAATGAAAATCTATAAATAGAATTGTCATTTTTAGGGGGAGAAATTTGAAAAAGACAAAAACATTGAAAAATGCAAAAAGCCAAAAACATTGAAAAATGAGAAATTGTATCCGACATGATTGGGAAATGATGGTACATTGGCTGACATCGTCTGACTCATGGATAAAATAGATGAAAAAGCCATAAGACCATTTGATCGATGTGTAAGGTAGGCTCGGCAAATCAGAAAGTATACGAATGTGATATACACTAAATCTGATGCTTGACCTAGTGGACAACATCTTGATGCATATCTCATGATATATCAAGTAAAAGTTATGTGTAGAATAAAATGAGAAGTCACTGTGTATACATGTGTTCATTTTGCAAAGATTTAAACTTGTTTGATTTTCTTTATTTTGTCAAACGATCGGACTTTCTCTGCGTGTCGAAAGACCGACCTGATCGTTGTTCGTTTGACGTTCTGCTTTATTTTCTTTGGTGTTTCGTATAACTCATCGGACTTTCTCTGCGTGTACGGGAGTACCGACCTGATTGTTGTTGAGTTATACAATTTCAACTTGTTTTATTTTCTTATTTTGTTAAATCCGAGGCCTTATCTGCGTATCGAAAGATCGACCTTAAGGTAGACGATTTAACGTTCTTATTTCTTTTTGCATGGAACACAGTTGACTATATCATGAATACAATCATTATGTGGTTAATATCACAAGTGAAATCACAAAAAGTGATAAGCAAAGCATATCTGAGTATGTCTGATAGTGTGGGGTACACTGGTCAATGCAAATCTAATAAATATCTTAACATATCCAGATGTTATAAGTATGATTGTGCCAGAGTTTAAAGTTGGACAAATTATATCTGCAATCGGCATGGCTTGTGTGCTACAATAATCGAAATTGAAGTGTAGTTCAGCATGTTATGACCAATATGATCCCAAGTCGTGATCTTTCTCACAAAAGACAAAAATAGTGTTTGTTTCTGTACTGCATTTAGTTTTCATTATTAGAAAATATCAAAAAGATTTTAGGTGTGTTTTGATATAAAGTTTCTAAAAGCCAAAAAGATTTGGTTTCTGATTTGTTTTCGATTGATCAACACGGAATACGAAATCATTTTCAAAATCAAGATTTCTTGGAGTCTCGAAGAGACGTTTTGCGCCAAGATTATTTATGTTGGCAGGTTTCTAAGTGGAAAGAGAACATCACAACTTCAAGTCTTCTGAAGGTTGTTGATACAGAGGCTATACACGTTGCAATATCAAGTATTCAAGATTGAATTCTTCGTCTAGATCGAGGAAGAGTTTGATTGAAGATACAAGATACAAGTTTTTATTAAGAGGAGATGATACTGCACATGCCGAGGGGGAGTTTGTTGATACATGGTTCCTGATCGTCATGTGAAGTATCGAGAACAAGACGGAACGTGCAAGTTTAGGTCTGGCCGAACCTTGGCCGAACTCCAGGTTCGGAGCCGCCGAAGCTTGGCCGAACCTGAGGTTCGGCCAGTCGTGATTTCAGCCTATAAATATGTTTGTCTTGTATAGACTTGATAGCTTCCGTGTTATAACTTTCTCTAAGTGTACTTTGTGGTCTCTGTGGTTAATACAAGTCTCAGTTGTATTTACTCTCTGTGTTTTACTCGTTTACATTGATTTCTATACGACTAAGTAGAAGATCCTCACGCTCAAGCAATTTCACAGGTTGCTGCAAAATTGGTAGAAGCTAACAAGTTGAAGGATATTAAAGCTTAATTCAATCACACTGCTAAAGCTGGTCCTATAAATTCTCAAGTCGGTTTGTCAAAGCTACCTGGTTACAAATGTTCAGGTTTGGGAAGTGAGGGTAAGAAGTTTGAAAAGAATGTCAAGAAGAATATGCCCAAGAAAGCTCCGAAAGAAAAGAAAGACACGAGCTTGGAACAAATCTATCATTTGGCTCAAGTGTTTATGTATACAATGGAAAAAGGGTTCGGAGGTAAGATTCAGAAGAAGGCTTCGTCTAAAAGTTCTTCTCGGGATGCTCAAAGCGTTAAGGATTCTTCGTCATCTGGATCTAATTCCACACCTCGAAGTCCTACATCGAAATGGGTACATTCTAACCGATTTCAAATTTTTGATGATATGTCTGATGGTTCTGAGTTCATTAATAGATGTTCTTTAGTTCAGGACAAATCCCAATCTCAACGATCCTATCGTTTGTGCTAACAATGTCGACGAAAGGGACACATGGCACGGGACTGTCTTGAAATTGTAAAAAGTTCATTTTCAAACAAATCTGCACATTTATTGATGAATCAGGCAGGATTTTTACTGAGTCTACACCTTTCAAGCCAAAATCTATCAAAACAATTTTTTAAATTTGATTCAAGTATTGGTGATTCATCACGTGATGATGAGTCAGTTAAAAATGAAAAAGCAAAAATGCAGTGGTGACCTAACGTGGTCAGCAAGGTTGCAACTGATTTTGTTGAAGACACTGGTCGACCAGAAGCTGTGTGCTTCGGGTCATTTGAATACTAATCATTTAAATCCAGTGGGCAGGTACTTCTAGAAGACCCGTTGGTGATTGAAAAAGTTGCTGATGGAGAAGTATTCTGCGTGTTAACTTAAATTTCAAGAATTATCAAATTTCAAACTGAATTTTCTAAAAGCTAAATACTGAAAGGTATTAGTATCGATTTGTCAATTTTTCTTTCTTTAATGCATTTCGGTTGTAGTTTAGGGGGAGAAAATTGGAAAACCAAAAAATAGTGTCTTTGTGTTTTGTTAAAATGAAAATCCAAGAATAGAGTTTTCATTTTAAGGGGGAGAAAATGGAAAAATACAAAAACACTGAAAAACAGAAAATACAAAAACATTAAAAAATGAGAAATTGTATCTGATAAAATTGGGAAATGATGGTACATTGGATTACGTGTCTGACTCGTGGATAAATTAGATGAAAAAGCCATAAGATCATTGCTCGATGTGCTTGGTAGGCTCGGCATTAAATCAGAAAGTATTCAGATGTGATAAACACATTAAATACTAATGCTTGACCAAGTGGACAACATCTTGATGCATATCTCATTATATATCAAGAAACAAATATGTGAAAAAGAAAATGTGAAGTCACTGTGTATACATGTGTTCATTTTGTAAAGATTTAAACTTGTTTGATTTTCTGTATTTTGTCAAACGATCGAACTTTCTCTACGTGTCCATAAGACCGACCTGATTGTTGTTCGTTTGACGTTCTGCTTTATTTTCTTTGGTGTTTCATATAACTCATCGGACTTTCTCTGCTTTATTTTCTTGTTTAGCACATCGAGACGGATTATGTTTACTGAGCTTCCATTATCTATCAGGATCCTGCGAACACAATTGTTAGCAATATACAAAGTGACCACGAGACTATCATGGTGGGGATCCTAGACATGAGAACGGTCGCTCTCATCAAAGGATATCAGTTTGTCTTGAGTTAGGGTAGATGTCCAAATAGGTCTGTCACCCTGTTCAGATTTAGATTCCTTAGCATGTTTCTTGGCTGAGGAATATGAAGTTCCGCAGATGTCTGAGCCTCCTGATATGAAGTTGATTATTTGAGCATCCTGAGGAGGAGAAGCTGCTCTCTGAGGCACCTTGTCGGCTTCCTAAATTTTAACATTCTTGTTGCTTATCAACTCTTTAAGATGCCCCTTACGGAGTAGGTAGCTGATTTCCTTCCGAAGTGCTATGAATTCATCTGTTAGGTGGCCAAAGTCTTCGTGGAGGCGCACAACTTGGTTTTGTCTTTCCAGGATCCCTGCTTATCATTTTTTCTAGGTCATCTTGCTTTTTCATCGAGATCCTGCATTGCACACATTAGACCACCAATATCAACAGAAAAACAATACTCAGATACCTTAGGATACTCCTCCTCGTCATCATCTTGATCCACAGCATTGACTTTTTGATTATCTGGTTTGGAATATGGACGGGATCTATACGGCTTCCCGGGGGATTCTGACTTTTTACTGTTGGGATCATATTTAGGAATATCCAACCTTTGGTGGATATTTATGTCGTCTTCCACATGGATGAATCTCAAGGCTCTACTATGTACTTCGTCAAGATTCCTACAAGGAGTCATGACTAGGTCATCATAAAAACGGTAATCCTTAGAGAGCCCCATTTTAAAGGCTTCTACGGCTGCTGCCATGTCTAGATGGGGAATCTCGAGAGATTCTCGTCCGAATCTAGCGATGTATTTTCTGAGCGGCTCATCTGGTTTCTGGATTACTTGATATAAGTCACCTGTGAGCTTCTCAAATGTTCAGCTGCAAGAAAATTGATTGTTAAACAGGTTAACTAGATGGGAAAATGATGTAATAGTATTAGGAGGGATGCTAAGTAGCCATTTCATGGTTGGTCCTATCAAGGTTGAACCAAAGCCTTTGCACAGACAGGATTCCTTGATTTCTATCGGAATGGGATTGATTTCCATTCGCTCCCTGTAATGTGCCACGTGTTCTTCAGGATCCGTGGTTCCATCGTAAAGCTTCATGCTTGGAGTCTGGAAATACTTCGGGATCTCCACTTGAGAAATCGGCCAAGTAAATCTGGAGATCTTTGGCTTTCCAAAGGAACCTCAGGAATGGGCTTCAGGATTCCTGGAACACTTGATATCATTTCTTTCAACTTCTGGAGCTCCCTGGCGATAATTGGATGAATACATGCATCATAAGGAGCACCTTGGTTAGAAGATACAGGAATTGGGTTGGACACATTACCTGGGTCAGGATTCTGGACTGGGATCTTGGGATCGTATCCATAGTTTGTTGGGATGCTCGGCTCTGTAGTCTTTGCCGTCTGCATGTGAATGAAATCACCATCATGAATCTCTGGTGAGGCAGTCCTGAACGTCCCTACAGAAAGGTTAGAATGTTGATATCCCTATGAGTTCTGGCCTGGGTTCCGAGCAGAAAAAAGGATATCCTTGAGATGGTGCAACCAAGGATCCCAATGATAATGGAGTCCAAGGATCTTTGGAGCGTGGCTGCAAGGATTCTGGCAGGATGGCTCCTAAGAATCCAGTAGTAATCCTTGCATATCCCGTGGCCTATGAAGTCATCGTAGAGGCTGTAGTGAAGCCTGCTGCCGATTTGTAATTATGGCGAGTCGGATCTGAGGATCATGAAGCATTGAAGTCAAGATGCCTGGGAAATAGAGGACTTTTTTCCTCCACAGGTTTCTTAGACTTCTTAAGCTCCTCAATTTCCTTCATCGCCGTTTGATTAGTCTTTTCTTGTTGATCCATCTGATTTCTCACCTGCTTAATTAAAGAAAATAAATCATTGTTAGTAATAACATGGTCAACAGATTGAACCTGGGATCCCGTGAACACAGGATAATCAGTTTTCCTCGGCTGCTCATCCACTTTCTTTTGTCGGTCATTTGTCTTCTTCTGGCTTCTTGGAGCGGAAGGAAGAGGATGAATGGAGGATGACATTTTCGACATTTTCGAAGCAAAGATCAAACGGAGTGAATGACAAATTGAATTTTCGTAGGATGAAGCACCACTTGTCCCACGGTGGGCGCCAAACTGTTATGGTCAAAAATCAACAAAGTGATTTCGTATTCCAAACTTAGAATGTGAGGTAGTGTGCTTGTCAATATGCTCGAAATGTAAAGTTGAACACAAGGTTGTAACGAGGAAAAAATCAAGGATCCTTCGAGTTGCCTCTAGGAATCCTAGCAAAAAAACCTCAGGAGCCGGCCTGAAGAGCCTTCTTCCTCACTATTTTATTGATACGAAATCGGAAATTACAAGAGTTTTGGAGGTTTGATCGATCGATGCTAAGTGTTACAATGATTAAATGTTACTAGAGCTAGAGTGTATCGGTGTTTTGTGTGTCCCTAAGTCGATCGAATCCTCGATTATATAAGGATTACAAAAATAACTAACTATCCGGGATTCCCGGATCCATCGTCCAACTAACTTGACCGTTAGAGATTTCTTCGTCCACTTGGTCCACGATGTTCTTTAGCTGGAGCTTGAATCTCGGAGGTAGTTGATGACTCAACGATACCTGGGTCAAATAAACACGTGGCAATTATAAGGGTTAGTCGAATAAAATAAATCAGAATACCTGGACGAGTGGGATTCCCAAACTGTAGTAGGATTCCTGAATTATCTGAGCTTCCTGGAGCATCCTGAAAATACACCCTCAACACACCCTACACATGGTTATCATCACCATCCATCATACTTGTCTCCCCATGTACTAAACCCCATGGACCATTGGATAATCCCTTCTTAACTAAACTTTTAAAATCAATACAACTCTCCTCATTCTCCTTTTCTTTTCTTCAAGTTCGATCGGCTTCCGAACCGAACCCCCTCCCCCTTACTTCGTGAACCGACATCACACACAAACACATTCAAATGACTTGACATTTTGTACCACTAAAGTTTATAGACTCACTCCCTTTCTCCCTTTCCTCTCTATCTCTCTCTCTCTCTCTCTCTCTCTCTCTCTCTCTCTCTCTCTCTCTCTCTCGCTCTCGGCTTACATAGCCCAAACCGAACCCCTAGCCCTTGTAACCAAACACACTTACATTTGCTTATTACCACATATTTAACACAACATAATCTCTCATCCAAACCCTAAACTCATAACCTCCCACCACCTTAAGAAAACACACATTTTCTCTCCCTTTACTTCTCACCGTCAGCCCTCCATCCCTCTCACTCTCTCTTAATTTTCTTCAACCAAACTCTCCATTTTCTTGAGGATTCAAGTGCTAGGAGCAAGAAGGAAGCACCACTAGCTCACCTTTTTTTCCCATTTTCGGTTTCAACACAAGCAGGTAGACTTTTTTAACCATATCTTAAGTATTCAAGCTTAGATACTTGTAATCTTAGTTTTCTTGACCATCTAGCACTCCCATTTCAAGTCTTGGTGATAAATGTGTTAAATGGTGTCATGAACTTGTGCTTTGTTAAAAAAACCCCAAAATGTGATTCATATAATTTTGTATTTGTTCATATTTTTACTATATTTACTTGTATTTTGTTAGATCTACTATAATGGTTGTTTCCTATGGTTATTTCCTATATATCGATACGCCCATGGGTTGCTACAACAAGATTTAGTCTTAGAAAGTTACCATTTTACTTATATGTGTACATGAGCCACTTGGTTTTGTCTTTGACTCTTGGCCCATGACTTTGTTTGACCCCCCTTGCAACTGAAAATTGACACTTAGGGAACTAAGGAATGAAAATACTTTGACTAGACATGTGTTTAAAGGCCTTAAATCACAAAATCTCAAGTTAAAGCCCCTAGATTTGACCCGAGGGTTGACCATTAATTTATCCAGAATCATAGAGCTTGTAAACAATAAACTTAGAGCATATTTTTGGCACTAAAAACCTGGTGGAAAGGTCCCTTTTGAAAATAGCTTGAATTAGGTAAAAATCGGATAAAAACTGACACTTTACGAACCCGGAAACCCTATTTTTGTAAAGATATGTAAAATATAGTCACTACTGATTTTGAACACTTTTATAGGCTTAAAATAACTTAGGATAAGTTTACAAAATGTGTTCGAAAGTTACAAAGTCATAAAACGAGTCACAAGACTAAAACCGGTAAATTCGGACGCGTACCGACAAAACCGACAACTTAGGAAAATCATTTCATGAGCTTGTACTTTCTGATAATCTACATATTTATGATGAAAATAAATGTAAATTTATTTGTATAATCATATATTTTAATGATATCGGATAATACCGCGAAATACGACTAAAACCTGCAAAATGTGTATTTTGGACTTTAATCACTGAAACTGTCGTTTGTTCTTCAAAAGTCTACTAAACCATTAAGATAATTATTTCAGATAATTATTTCAGATAATGATTTATTTCTAAAATAAGAATTATCATGTAAATACTTATACATTTCAAATCATTCGATTGCGGATTATTAACCGCATAATGAATATTTATTTTCAATAAATATTTCTTTAAGCTAATGATTACTTATCACATTAACGTGTAACCATATCGTCAAGACTTAACCGACCAAATTGGAGTGACTTAGATGCCAACCCAATTTCTATATCCTAAGATGCCTTATAACGTTGTATAGGACTGCTTACTTGTTCGCGTTGTACTATCTGTATCACTTTACTCACGTGAGTCTTCACGACCCCTTTTCTTTTAACTAGCTATATACGTGGGGGAGAATTCATATATCCATGATCATTGCCTACCAAATAGATTACTTGTTACCTTACTTATTGCATGAGCTTTTCCAGTCCAAAATCTTATTGTATCATGTTTGTTCATGCTATGATGAAATCATACTATTAGTTGGATCCGATTAATTTACAAATAGAAATGATAACTCGTGAATAGATCTATTGGGTTAACACCCCTGTCCTGATTGGTCGCTTCAGTCTTGACTTCATTTTATAGTCAGTAGGGTACATACATTTATATTGACCATGCGGTATTGTTGGACATAGTACCACAGGTGGGTAATTAGTTAGTTTCGGTATTTAAGGTTTATGGTAATTTATAAAACAATATCTAAACAAATTGTCAAACGATAGAATGATTCAATCAAACTTTGTTATCAGACCTTTACATGCATGTTATCTAAACCTGTGAACTCACCAACTTTATGTTGACTCGTTTTAGTATATGAAATCTCAGGTGATTGATTTTCGTTTCATGCTTGGACTGCCTTATCATGTTAGGACCTGCATTTTGTCTTGTCTGGAGTCATAGTCAAAATTATCCGCTTTTGAGATTTCTCTGCATAACACCTGACGGTGTCATGTTTTTAAATCTTTTGGATGAAATCGTTTAGTAACAATTAAGACAACATACTTTCACTACTATTTCCACTGCTAATGAAATAAAACTCCAAATTTCTACTTAACTTAACTTTCCAAACAACTCTAGTTGTTTAATCATCCAGAGGTCGTTCTATGTAACCTTGATTGTGATCCATCACACTGGTGCCCGATACAAAATTTTCAGGGTGTGACAAGTTTGTTCATTTTATGGTTCTTCCAGATGGAAAGTTCATGAAGCTAATCCTAAAACAAAGCGAGTCCTCCTAAGAAGAAGGCTTCCAAAATATTATGGTGGTTTCCTTTAAACCCTATACTTAAAAGATTGTTTATGTCATCTAAGACGTCTAATCTTATGAGTTGGCCTCATACTGAGTGTGTCAAAGATGTAAAATTGCGACATTCAGCAGATATATATAATTTTTGTTTGCAGTCTAAATTTGTCAATAAAGTTTCAACCGGTACATGAAAATGCCCACTTAACGTATATATATAACTTTTGTTTTAGTCTAAATTATTATTCATCCAAATGAATCAAAAGAGATTATGCTATGGATCTTCCATAGCATGAGAAGTAAATGGAGAGCATGGAAAGGTTTTTTGAAGGCACGTGCATATGATCTAAGCCTTACTATTGATGAAACTGTGGCAAATCAAGTTAACAAGGACAAGAGAGTGGATGGAACTCAATTTAAAGAACTTGTTACTCGTTGGTTCACTCTGAAATTTCAGGTAACAATGATGTGTAACTTTGATCTCTTATACAACATATATATAGTTGTTGAATTAAATCAAATAAGTCTTATCATGTATTATATTATTATTTTGTGATGTTAAAAGATTGAGCCGCTCAAAGATGAAGGAACCTTATGTTAGTGGAACAAAGTCGTTTGCAAGACTTGCCCATGAAATGATATTATTCTAGTTATTTTTGACATTTATTATTGTATATTTTTATTTCCCTTACTAACAAATAATCAAACATACATTATAGGCGGTGAAGAATAATGGTGTATGTGTAACACAAGGAGAAATGTATATAACAACTTAGTCTCGTAAAGATGGAAGTATTGTTGATGATGAAGCTTCTCACGTTGTGGTAATGTATCTTAATGTCCCTATATATCATTGACGTGTTTAATCTTTTTATTGTTACCTATTTTATTATCTGCTTAGGCCTCATTGAAAAAGTTACAAATGCCTCTACAAACACACCTGGCAATCAAGATGACTTTACAAACTTTGCCTACTCAAAAGGTAAAGGTCCAGAGAAAAGTGGATAGATTCGATTAGTTGGAAGAATGCCAACTACAAAACTAGTGGTGCATCTTCAGCAGATTATATATACTATTAATCAGCTAAAGGGAGAGTTAGTGCTTTGCTATGATCATCCAAAATCATATCCCCAATGTAAACTTGTCACCGGTTATTAGCAATTTAAACATATAGGTAATGACATGCATAAACCATTATTTGTTCTTTTACGTTTATGAAAAAGCATTTACGAATTGATTCTATGGTAGATAATATCGAGACGGAAGTTTTGTCATATATTGTGTTGAATGATTACATAAACCGAAGGAGTATACAAACGATTAAGCTCCGGGGGAGGTTGGACAGATGCTCCCCTCTCAACACTTTGATCTGGACAGACTCTGGACAGAAACTTACAAATAAAGACGAAGACGAAACTATTTATACTTCTTCATTATGTCCGAACTAGGCACCTCCGAACCCTGTCCGAACTCCCTCCGAACTTGGAGTTTGTCTCAAGTTCGGACAACTCCGAACCTGGAGTTCGGCTGGGTTTCGAACCCCAGTTCATGTCTCCGAAAAATCAGTCTGTTTGACAATTCGAACAGTAACGGCCACATAAGGTTCATGCATCAACAAATTCTCCCTTGGACGTTACTGTCGAATCCAAACATTGATCTTCTAGCAATCATCATCAGTCAGTCAGCTACATCTTGAATTTTGATTTTCAGCAAACTCCCCTTGGACTGAACTTCAGGCATGCAGGAAACAGTTCGCATCTTGTACAACCTCCATATGTTGTCGAACAGCAAAACTCACTGGTTGTCCAACTTGTAAAACCTCCATTAGTTGTCGAACCACAAAACCCACCACTTGTTCAACCTACAAACCCTCCACTGTTTTTCGAACTACAAACCCACTGCTTGAACCTACGTACTTGTTGGATAAAGACTACACCAGATTTGAAGAGGAAGTCGACTACCCTAGATATGAAGATTACACCCAGAATGTTTTGAAAGATGTTTTTAATTATGAAACTCCAAGTCAACCACTCCAGCAACAACAAGAACCATATGAAACTCCAAGTGAACCACAATTATCTAGGTTTATCACATACAACCATCAAAAAGCCTAGTTAAGAAAGCAAAATCACCATCTACATGCTCTTCCTCAATGCTGCCTCCAACTCCATCAATAATAAAACCTCCATATGCTTAGCAAAATCACCATCTACATAATCCTTGTTAATCAACTAATTATACATAAATGGGATATCCTTATAGTATAACCATTTTAAATCGTCATCATCCTCAACACATCACATAAATCAGGCATAACCTCATATTACAACCAATCTAAAGGATTAATAACATGAAGCATATCTAAATCACCACTAATAGTGTCAAAAAGTACCTCATAACATCGTAAATCAAGAAGCGATCGTGGCATCTTCAAGGTGGGGTTCGTGTTTCAGGTTGGGGTTCGATTGTGTTTAGGTGGGGTTGTTGCCGACGACGAAAATCGGTGATGACGATGGGGTTAGTTGGCGATGATAATTGTGTTTAGGTGGGGTTATTGCCGACGATGGAAATCGGTGATGATGATGGGGTTAGTTGGCGATGATGATGGTTGATGGTAATGACGGTGACGGTGAAGACAACTTATGGTGCGGATGTAGGATTCGACAGGTGACGGTTGATGGTGAATAATGATCGAAAATGATGATGATGAGGGATAATGACATCGGAGACAATGGCGAAGAGTAACATCGACGGTGAGGGAGAAGAGTTATGAATAAAATGGTGGCGGAGAGTGATGGTGGCGGGGAAGGCGATTACAAAGGGATGCGACGTCGAGATGTTGAATGACCACAACTGATGAAGATGTAAAAGTTTGGGAATTATGATGAATGTTGAGGAAGTTTAATGGTGAAATGGCATTTATAACCCGAACAGGTGAATCTCACGTGTGGGATAGATGGAAGTTCTTTAATCCTCCATTAGAATAGGGAAGTAACCTACTGATTTTGTTTAGTTCAGACACATAAAGTGCAAAAACCTGATTTTTGAACAAATCCCAGGGATGTAAGCTGCAGTGTACTCTTATAACTAATTAAAGTTAAACTAAGATCATAGTACTACACAACTAGTGATGGGAAATTGAAGTATGTATTAAACTATTTATATTAAACTAAAAGTTTCTAGGTGGACGTTGCTGCGTAGTTTATCGTGGTTTAAAGGTCTACTATGTTATCAAACACGTGTAGCTGCTGAGTTTTTCATGCATTGATTAAGAATCAAATTGAGTCGAGAGTGCAAAAAAAGAAACAAATAAAGTTCCGGTGACTTGGTTATTAACACTAATGAATATTAACTATAATTTAATTAAAAGAAATTATAGTTTTTAAATAAAAAATTATAATTTGTTATCTATCAACATAACGTGAAACCCCACACAATTAGAAAATTGTAACTATTTTATGAAATAGTTATATCCATTTATGTTCTACACTTATGCTTACAAAACCTAATAGTTATTCCCTTATATATCAAATTAGCTGGCTTAGCTGTACTCTACTCAGCGACTATTCCCTCCACGTGGCAAGTTCCTATGGAGGCCACGTGGATGTAGTTTTGTTTTATTTTTTTTAAATCCGTGTTGTATAGTGACATTTATATTAATTTTCCTGTTGGTTTCTCGATCTTGCCTTCTTTTCCGGCAGTACTTAGTTATGGTTCAAATGGGAGGTCACGGGTTCTAACCCTCAGCTCTCTCATTTTTTTACGTTTTTATCTGTTTTCTTTGCCACTTATCATGTCCCTTTGCTTGACGTGTGTTTCCTCTTTCTACAGAGTTGTCTTTGTAGACACGCGTAAAATTCCTAAAATTGGTATATAAGGTAATCAATTTTCTTTCATTTTCTTCTTCGTTTCTTCGACCGTTTGTCTGGCTTCCGTTTCTTCGATCGTTTACAGGTGCGATTCGTTGCTCATTTGTGATATCAACCAAAATTTCAATACCATCTATTCACTATCCAATTTATGTTTTCAAGCTACTTACATAAATAGTTTCGTTTAAAATACAGATTATCTGTGCAAATTAAACGTGTGAGTATGGTTTTCTAAAGAAACAATATCAACATGCTAAAAATGGTCGTCTTTGATCACAGGTAGTTTCTTAGTTTTGACTGTATCTTCTAAGTTTCATATCTTAACATTTACTATTATTACTGATAGTCATATGTATAATTCTTGAAAACAGTCGAGAACCAATTGAGATTACACTGTGGGAAAATATTACATTTACATATGCAAACTTGCTGGCCTGTGGAAAGGTCATAGCCGTTTCATCACTTAATGTTACCAAGTACCTTGGTAAAGTCTTAATTTTTTTTAACCTAATTCATGTTCGTTTAACTCTTTCAATATACTAATGTGTCTGTGAAAACAGGAACTCTTCAGCTTGAATCAACCTTAGCGACAAGTATAGTCATTGGTCTTGCAATTGAAGGTTATAGTGAAGAGATTAGGAGGTAAATAAATAACTCAATATCTATTAAAAGACATCTATTGCTAACCAATCCTTTATATAAACAATGCAGTTTGAAGACTTTAACAGCCAGATCATCTTCTCATTATGGTTATCAAACTAAGGATGATATCAGAAACAATCTGACTACTATAGCAGACATACTTTCAAACAATCCAGAGATAATAAACGTAGGTTTTTACAAGTGTATTATCCGTATTACACTGTTAACAGAAAGTCAACTACTGAAACTATCTTATGCAGAATCATAGGTTCTCCTGTATTGCAAGAGTAAAGGAGATCTTTGCTAATAGAAAATGGTTCAGCAGGAAATGCACTGTCTGCAATTACGGCATGCGTTGAGAAGGTTTAGGAATGGTTTGCAAGAATTTTACTATGCCGCAGGAAGAGATCATCGCGTAATCATTTACAAAACATTAAATACAATATATATAACTATTAATCGTCATTATGTAAATAACTAATCATATTGTTAAATTTCATAATATTTATTGTGTCAATGGAACCCTATGCGACAACACAAACACAATGCCAGTTGTGTTCTTCAATGATGCAATGACACGGGTCTTGAGAGTGGATTGTGCAAGATTGGTGATCAATGAAGGATATAATGACCCTACAATACTGCCACCACAGTTACTTGAGTTGATTGGTCAAGAAAAATTATTTCACTTCATATTTAAATCCACAGAAACTTCAAGTATTCAGCAGACACTGGATGTACGCTTTACAGTCCAGCCTGATAGAGAAGCTGAGATTATCCATGATGAAAGTGCAGTTTGTGAAATAACCTCAAGCTCAACAGCTCCTCAAACTCCTGCGCCAAAAGCATCAAGGCGTCAGGACAGACAAGAGTCAGGTACCTAACTTTGAACTTAAAAGTTATTACACACATCTGTTCAATATAAATGAATTTAAAGATGTTAACACAAATGAATCAGCAGCGAAAAAAATGAAAGACAAGGAGGAGTGACATTGAGGCAGTGGAGTATCAACAGTTTTGAGTGAAAGAACAATTATGTTCTCACTTAGAATATATAACATATTATGACTATATATGTAGCTCTTGCTGGTTGGTAAAGGCAAGCGAAGACATTTTCAGTGACAGTGCACAATTAAATGTCAAATGCCTTCTCCATAGGTGAAAGTTTTGTAAAACCATGGAGCGACGGATCGTTTGCTAATCACGTGATAATGAGATGAAACGAGATCAAAAGTAAATACAAATGAGATTTGTATTGATGAAACCTTGAGAGCATACACACAGAAACACACACACAGAAATGTAGAATATGACTTGAAGTTCTCTATCAGTACTTCTGCTCTCAACACAAACTACCTATTTATAGTGTCACACCCCGGTCAACAGTTTCGGGTGTGAGCGAGAATGGAATCATAGTCGAGGATACATAGAACACTTCTAATAATTTAAAAACTTCATAAAACATTAATTCGTTTCATTGCAGCGGAAAGAGTAGTGGAAACATTAATGTCTTACAATTTAAAAACATAAGTCTTAAACGATTATTAAAAGCTTAAAACAGTTAAGTTGGATAGTCGGGACTATGACTCCAGGGACAGGTCCGATAGCGTTTGTAAGCCCCATT
>JBCNJP010000010.1:54193682-54218527 GCA_039602395.1 Deinandra increscens subsp. villosa
CACGTGGGGTGATTGAGAATGTTTTGGTTAAGATTGATCGGTTTGTGTTTCCCGTGGACTTTGTGATCTTAGACATGATTGAGGACACCAATGTGCCATTTATTTTAGGACGCCCTTTCTTAGCTACAGCTGGAGCATTGGTGGATGTGCAGAAAGGCACATTGACACTAAGAGTGGATGATGAGGCTGTGACATTCAGTGTTGCCGTAACTACACAGCATGTGAAACATCAGCAAGCCGTTGTTCATCAGATTGAGGCTACAAATCCATCCAAGCATGATACATTTGATGATCAGATGTTTGAGGAATTTGGAGAGGATTGGCTGGATGTGCCACTCGTGGTTGAGAATGCTGATACGTTTGATCCAGATGGTGATCTCGAGGAGTTGGAGGCCATGCTGTATGGAGGTTCAAGTAAGGAAATTAAGGAAGACTCATCACATGAGGATAAGTTAGCTGAGAGCATATTTACTGGAGCCACATATCCTTTCCCCGATCCACCTCTGGCTGGGCCGAAGACTTCTAAAACCTTGCACACCACGACAAAGAAGAAGTGTGGGGAGAAGGCGGGTGTTAAAGTGAAGCAGAAAAAGCCGCCTAATGTGAAGAAAAAGGCTTCAGTGAATTATAGGTCGTGGGTGGCTGACGTGTACGCCATGTACTTACGAGATCGACATAAGGGAGTTGAGCCCCTGTTTGAGGAGTGGCATGTGCACGGCTCTGAGAAGAGCATATTTGGAAGTGAGGGAGGTCACATCCATGACTCCGGTTGACTTCACCGCGGGTTCGAGTCCGGCTGACGACTCGTTAATAAATTCAGCGCTTCCGGGAGGCAACCCGAGTACTTGTTAACTTTTATTTTGCTTGTTTCATGCTATGTTTCTTTTTAGTAGTTTATTTTGACTGTTAGCTAATTTGTTTACTTTAGTTGTTTGTTTATTTTTCTTTTTCTCTTTTATGCGTTCGTGTAAGTTTTGCAGGTTGTTATGAAGCATGTCACTGTTAGAATTGCATGGACTTATCATTTTGGTATTGCTTCATGCGGGTTGGTAGGTAACTCACAGTTTGTGAACCGTCGGGTACTCAATCTCCATTCCCACGGTCCGCAAATGTGCTTTCATGATTTTGTTGAGATTTTCATGATACGGACCGTCACTTCATAAATGACAATTAACGGTCCGTGTCAGGGTCTCGGGTCTGTTGACTTTTGGTCAAAATGGACCGTTCACTTCATAAATGACAAACAAACGGTCTGTCTTGATCAATTGTTACCTCTCTTTCTGGGCTGGGTTGGTATTTTTGTGGTTGGCTGAGATGGTTGCATAACAATTTGGTTGCAAAATTCTGTTTTGGCATAACAGAATCTGCTGATGCACGCACTGTGAATCGTCTGGTACTCAATCTCCATTCCAGATGGTTCACATGTTTGTATTGTTGGCTCTGTTGACTTTTGGTTAAGTGTCGGCCGTTCACTTCATAATTCACAACAAACGGCCCGCATTTGATCAATCGTCCAAGAACTCAAATTTTCAAATATTTTTTTTAAAAAGTGCCAAATTTTGCATTCCGATCGCTTTTGTCTCATTTTGGGTTTTGTTTTCTTCCAGATTCACCACGGGACCACCAAGTGCCTTGATTAACCGATATAGTGATTATCCGAGTTGTATTTTTCATTTTGCATTCATTTGTTGACACACAACTCGAGATATTTGTGCTTTATTGATTTATATTTGTGATTGATATGATTTGGTTGTGCTTGGATGATAGTTTGTTCTGGCGAGACGGTTCTGGCATGCTCGTCGAGAGCTGTTTCATGATGCATACTTTGATTGTGGAGGATTTTTGGCATTTGTGGATTCAACTCTGGCACCTGTTCAGTCAAGAGCTGGTTTTGATTCATTTTTCAGCATCCAGACACTGGCACATGACAGTGATAGGGGAGTATTTCAGTTCCCTTTTCCCTTTATTTTGTTTTGTTTAGCGTACATTGGGGACAATGTACGAATTAAGTGTGGGGATGGGGGTCAATTGAACTGAAATAGCTAAAATTGTGAAAAATTTTCAAATTTTCTTATCATATCCCCCTATTTTTAGTTGAAATTGAGATTTTTTGCCCGTCTTATTGCACATGGAAGTGAGCCCGTTGATGTAATTCGTGACGTTTTGCTCGCCTATGTATACGATGCTTGTCTCTAGTCAAAACCTTTTCTTCGAGTATCTTGAAAAAGTATTTCCAAGCAAGTGTTTTTCAAATAAATCAATAAATGGGATGCTTTACTTAGTGAAACTATCGGATGGGGGATTGATAACTTGCATCATATCGGTAGCCTTTATCCATCCGTTTCCGTGAGTTATTTGAGCCTAAATTGCATTATTTATTACATGATTGTTCTCACTTTCGTTTGGTTGAGTGTTGTGCCATCATGCGCTTTCATTTTAGAACTTGTGTTGCTTATACGCGTCGAGATCATGAACTAAAATTGGGCATAGAAATGATAGAGGCATTAGGATTACCCTTTTGATTTAGCCTTTTTCTTTGATCTTATCATTTTTCCTACCCTAAAACATCATCCCTTAGAAAAACCCATTGAGCCTTTTTCCTTCTCGTTTGATTTTCCCACTTTTTGACCCATTTAGCCTTTGTTTAGCCTTTTTTTTGTTCTTGAACCCTTGTGTGAAGAATCCGGATTAGTTTAGGCCTTTGTGTATATATTTCGGTTAATTTCATCAAGCATTGCTTTTAGATTAAAAAAAATAGTGATTAAGTGTGATTCTCCTAGTACTCAATCTCCATTCTAGGAATTCATATGAAATTGCAAAAAAAAAAAAAAAAAAAAAAAAAAAATGCAGAAAATTCTAGCTCATTATTGGAGGTCATAGACCTAAGATAAAGCTGAAAAAAAATAGAGTTGTTCTTAGCTTTTGTGTTCGGGTCAAAATTACCCGACTTTGAGTTACTTTTGTAAATAGTTTTTTGTGTTAGTTTGTTTATTGACTTTTCCGGATTTCTAAACACTTCGCCACTTTCACATTCCCATTCCATACCCTAAACCCTAGCCTAACATTACACCCCTTTTGAAAGTCCTCTTGATTTATGTTCGGTTTTATGTTATTTGGTGGAGATGTGATTTCAATACAAGCCTATGATAATGGGATGCATGTTTGACCTTGAGTGATCCACTTAAATCGATGATCTTTTTAATCATCTATCCACTAAATTTCACCGAGTTGAGTGATCATTGTGAGGGGTGTGATGCTTGTTTGATTGAACCTTCATGTGTGTCTAGCTAGTAGGCATTTCCATGTTTTTAAAATAATTATAATAATTGCTTGTTGGATTATAAATCTTTTGAAAAGTGTAAATCTTGAGATTTGGGGATGCGTGTGGGCTTGAGTAGTTGCATTGGGTTGGGTGGACGTTGCGTTTTCGATAGGCTTGTGGAAGTGTTGCATGAGATTTTGCTTGAGGGCAAGCAAGATTTAAGTGTGGGGATGTTTGATGCATAGCATCTTGTATATAAATAAATAAATAAAAATCCCGCATTTAAATAAGCTTTTAAATAAAAATTATCAAAATTGGTGCTTAATTGTTTAATATTTGAATTATTGATTTTTGATTGGGTTTTTTATTAATATTTGAGAAATATATAATTTTCACATTTAAATTGGGTTTTTAAATTGAGATTATTAGAATGTGATATTTATTGGTTTGTTTATTTGTTAAATTTTAGGTGGTTGGATGGTGCGTGGTGAATTTAGAAGAAAACCCCAATTTACGGAAGTGAAATCGGAGTCCGTATGCTAAAGTTATGGGTGTTTAAAAGAAGAAAAAAAATTAAATAAACAAAGTAGCAGCAGCCCAGTCCACTTCTCAGAAGCCCAGCCGGCCCAGTCCATCAGATCAGCAGCCCAGCACAAAAACAGAAAAAAATAGGAGGTCCCTGGAATCGAACCAGTGACCTCTTGTTTGCAGTTCAGGGGTTTTACCACTAGGCCAGCTGTTGCTTCTAATCTATATCCAGTTCCAGTTTTTTTTATCAGCATCGTGACCAGCCCAGTTTTATTCCAGAACCGACCTGTACTCGTTTTTAACCTAAAATCCTTGTATTTAAAGCATTGGAGGCGCCGTTTTTTGCATTCTTTGACCTCTAAAAAACCCTAAAAACCCTCTACAAGATCTAGAACTTTGAAGGAAGGATTAGAGGTCAAGTTTGAAGCTTTTGGATGTGAAATTTGAAGATCTTCAACCCTTCGGTTTCCATTTTCTCATAGAGGCTAGATTTCTTTATCTTTTTTTCTTTATTTCTTTGTTTATGAACTTATTAAAGATGGGATTTTTAAGGGGGTTTATCATGTTTAGTGGCTAGTTTTCTTGTATTCACCTAGATTTGATGATTCTTGACCCGTTTGACCTTTAAAGTTTGACTTTTTGACATAATCTTGTGAAATTGCTCTTTGATTTTGATTTGGATGCTTTGGATGAACATGTATGCATGTTTAGCTTCTGTTTTTATCATGTTATGTGGGTTAATTGATGTGGATTATAGAACTATAACCATTTATTGATTAGCTTATTGTTAATCGGTTGACTTTTTGGAGTTTATTGATTAATGCATGATCCGGAGACCTCCTACATGATAATATGATATGGATTTGGGGCTGATTTTGTGTGCATCTATATGGGATAGAGTTGACCGATTCGTTTCATGTACTAGGAAATAGCTATGCATTGTTTAGTGAGTTAGGGTGCTTATGACCATAAGATTCGAGCTCGTTTATTCGTGTTTAGAGTTTTCTAGGTCCTAGGCTATTCATTTCAGAATCATTGCATGTTTTAGGTGCCATTTGTAGAGCCATTTCTTGTGGTTTCCTTTTACGTGTGCGTTTAGTCCGCTTTGACCGAAGCGATTAGACCATTGGGCATTTTTACATAGTTTTCTATCCGAGCTTCAAGTAGGATTACCTTAGTGATTAGGATGTGTCTATAGTCCTATTTCATTTTGGTTTTCATCATTAGTGGATAGTGATCGTGTTGATTAGTCAAACTAGGGGTCTTATTGGGTTTAGATGATTCTTATCTAGGTGATACTTTTCTCTGATTGATTTTTCTATAGCTTGCTTTCGTTACCTGTTTGTTTTCTGTCTGCTTAGTTAATTAGTTTAGCTTTCATAATTAATTCTCAAAATCATTTTCATCGGTTAGATATTAGCAAAGATCCAGTATCGGGAGTCTACATACGCGTCCACGGATTGATATCCGGTTCTTACCAATACTTTACTGCATACGACGGGTTCACTGCCCTGATGTGTAGTTTGGTCACTTGGTGATTACCATTTAAAGCTTGACCACGTTTTTATATATTCAAATTTTACGCATCAGAAGTATTATGAGTTGGTTCATGTTCATGAAGCTGTGTTACAAGAGAAAGCAACATTGGCTGAAGAATGTGAGAAAGCCAAGGCTGAAGCTTTAGATGCGGCTCAAGATTTTGAGAATCTGTTTGAGAAAAGTTATCCGGTTCAGAAAAAGTATGAAGAAGCAACTGCTCTTATTGCTACAACTGTTGTTACTGTTGAAAAGCTTCAGAACAAAATTTCTATGCTTCAAGATGAGAATACTCTCTATCGTGATAAGAATGAAGTCTTGACAAAGGATGTTGAGATTTACAAGAAAAAGAGAGAAAGTGTTCTTGAAGAGTTATTTGCTGAATGTGAGATCCGAAAGTTACAAACTTATGAATATGATGATCTCAATGCAAAGTTCATCAAGTCACAGAAAGAAGTGTTTGATGCTCAACAACAGATCAATGATTTAAAATTGGAGATTTTGGAGTTAAAGCGGCAAGTGAAGAATTGCAATTTATCTCCCACAATGCTAAATTTCTTATATAAGCAGGATCAGAGTTCAGATAGTTCTCAGAAAGCTGATGTTCACTTGGTTCCTCAACCAGTGGATTTAACTGAAGTTACTGCTGCTCCGATTGATCCCAAAGATGAATTGCATGATTATTCCAAGTTTGCTACTCCACCCAAGAAGAACAAATCTAAATCCAAAAAGACAGAAAAGCCGTTGGATGAAGCTCCAAAATTTGCTTCAAAGTCTGTTTTGTTGGAGAATGAGAAAGTTTTTGATAAGGTTGTGTCAAGTTCTTCATCTGCAACTGAAGAAGACAAAGTTTTGGTTGAAAAGAACAAGTTAAAGGACATTAAAGCCAAATTCACAAGTGAAGCTAAGGCGAGGAAAGTTTCGGGTTCCTCTTCAAGTACTTCAAAGGTTTCAGGCTCCAGACACAAAGGTGTGGGGTTTATTGTGAAGGAAGAATTGATTCACACAAAGAAACCGGTGAAAGTTGCCAAGGGTCCTAAAATAAAGAATGCAAAGAAATCACCATCTCAGAAGGAATTCACTTACTATTCTGGAAGATCATCATCTTCAAGGAGTCCATCTCCTAGGTATGATTCCTCTGATGCTTTCTTTGACAATTTTGATTCTGAGCATTCATCTGGTTTATCAACGTCAAAACAATTTTCAAATATGTTTAGAGAACGACTTTGTTATGTATGTCGTCAACCAGGACATCTAGCTGCTGATTGTCCGACGACTGCATATATCCACAATACTGCCAAATATGTGGATAACAAAGGTCAAATTTTTGATGAACCATGGTCCTCAAAGATAAAATCAACTCGTAAATCATCTTGGTCTAATCCAAGTACGTCAGTTGAGTCTGATTCAGGTTCTGATCAAAAATTGAAAATTTTACAAATTTGGAAACCAAAAGTTGTTTCCAAGGCCAACAAAGACTTTGTGGAAGACACCGGGCGACCCGACGATGTTACATCGGGTCGATCCCAGAGCGACTAATGATTTATTTGGTGTCAACAGGTGTTTCAAGAAGACCTTTCGGTAATTGACAAATTGCTGATTGTGAAATATCTGTACTAATTAATCGGACTTTCAAAATCATTTTTGTTTTTCAAAAGGATTTAAACTGCAAGTATTCGTGTTGGTTGATCAATTTTTCTTGGTTTTTCACTCCATCTCATTCTGAGGGGGAGTTTGTTTTTGCAAAAATACAAAAATAGTGTGTGGTTTTTCAAATCGTAAAAATGAAAATCTATAAATAGAATTATCATTTTTAGGGGGAGAAATTTGAAAAAGACAAAAACATTAAAATTACAAAAAGACAAAAACATTGAAAAATGAGAAATTGTATCCGACATGTTTGGGAAATGATGGTACATTGGCTGACAATGTCTGACTCATGGATAAAGTAAGTGAAAAAGCCATAAGATCATTTGATCGATGTGTAAGGTAGGCTCGGCATTAAATCAGAAAGTATACAGATGTGATAAACACATTAAATACTAATGATTGATCTAGTGGACAACATCTTGATGCATATCTCATGATATATCAAGAAAAGATATGTGAAAAATAAAATGAGAAGTCATTGTGTATACATGTGTTCATTTTGCAAAGATTTAAACTTGTTTGATTTTCTTTATTTTGTCAAACGATCGGACTTTCTCTGCGTGTCGAAAGACCGACCTGATCGTTGTTCGTTTGATGTTCTGCTTTATTTTCTTTGGTGTTTCGTATAACTCATCGGACTTTCTCTGCGTGTACGGGAGTACCGACCTGATTGTTGTTGAGTTATACAACTTCAACTTGTTTTTATTTTCTTATTTTGTTAAATCCGAGGCCTTATCTGCGTATCGAAAGATCGACCTTAAGGTAGACGATTTAACGTTCTTATTTCTTTTTGCATGGAACACAGTTGACTATATCATGAATACAATCATTGTGTGATTAAAATCACAAATGAAATCACAAAATGTGATAAGCAAAGCATATCTGAGTATGTCTGAAAGTGTGGGGTACACTGGTCAATGCAAATCTAATAAATACCTTAACATATCCAGATGTTATGAGTATGATTGTGCCAGAGTTTAAATTTGGACAAAGTATATCTGCAATCGGCATGGCTTATGTGCTACGATAATTGAAATTGAAGTGTAGTTCAGCATGTTATGACCAATATGATCCCAAGTCGTGATCTTTCTCACAAAAGACAAAAATAGTGTCTGATTCTATACTGCATTTATTATTCATATCAGAAAATACCAAAAAGATTTTTGGTGTGTTTTGATATAAAATTTCTAAAAGTCAAAAAGATTTTGTTTCTGATTTGTTTTCGATTAATCAACACGGAATACAACATCATTTTCAAAATCATGATTTCTTGGAGTCTCAAAGAGACGTTTTGCGCCAAGATTATTTATATTGACAGGTTTCAAGTGGAAAGAGAACATCGCAACTTCAAGTCTTCTGAAGATTGTTGATAAAGAGACTACACACGGTGCAATATCAAGTATTCAAGATCGAACTCATCGTCTAGATCGAGGAAGAGTTTGGTTGAAGATACAAGATACAAATTTTTAAGAAGAGGAATGATACTGCACATGCCGAGGGGGAGTTTGTTGATACATGGTTCCTGATCGTCATGTGAAGTATCGAATACAAGACGGAACGTTCAAGATTAGGGTTGGCCGAACCATGGCCGAACTCCAGGTTCGGAGCCGCCGAGGCTTGGCCGAACCTGAGGTTCGGCCAGTCGTATTTCCAGCCTATAAATAGGTGTGTCTTGATACTGCACATGCCGAGGGGGAGTTTGTTGATACATGGTTCCTGATCGTCATGTGAAGTATCGAATACAAGACGGAACGTTCAAGATTAGGGTTGGCCGAACCATGGCCGAACTCCAGGTTCGGAGCCGCCGAGGCTTGGCCGAACCTGAGGTTCGGCCAGTCGTATTTCCAGCCTATAAATAGGTGTGTCTTGTATAGTTTCAAAAGCTTTTCGAGTCATATTCTCTCTGTGGTCTTTGTGTAAACTCTCAGTGGTTAATACAAGTCATTTGTATTTACTCTTTGTGTTACAACTCGTTTTACATTGATTTCTATACGACTAAGTAGAAGATCCACCCGCTCAAGCAATTTCACCTTAATTGAAGTAGAAGAGAAGAGGGGCGGAGGAGGCTGTGACCGACAAAGGAGGAAGAAACCGTCGCAGGCGGAGGAGGAGCGGTGGAGGAGGAGTAGTTGAGCGGTGGAGGAGGAGCAGTTGAGCGGCGGAGGGTTCTTGGAGCGCCGCTGTGTGCGGCGGAGGTTCTTGGAGTTTAGCGGCGGATGAAAAACGGGAGAAGAGGATTAGGGTTCTTCAATGGCTATCCAAAGATCTGAAATAGTTTTACTCGGTCAGAGATGAAAAAAACGTGGACTCGGTCAGAAGTGGGCTGACTCGGTCAGTGCATGGTTTAAGATATCAAACGCCCTTACCACTTACCGGGTCAGTGGTCAGCCCTTACCGGACCCGGTAAGTGGTTATCAAACAACCCCGCTAACTATCTTAAAGAAAGAAATCCATACAAAGTGCACCTGATTGTTAATGGCCAGCGAGATTTGGATGGCTAATGAATGGAGCCGATAGATTATAGCAAATTAGAGTAAAAATAGCACAAAAGTAAAAGTTTAACACCCAGTCAGACATTTTATCAAACACATGGTAGGCATTCATTCAAAATACTACATTAACGTCATGTTTTCTAACTTTTGTTATTCAATAGTCATTTAGAGGGGAGTTTCATTCAAAATCAAATTAGCAGCATAGCATTAAAATATATGTATGTAACAATGATAAGAGATTAAGAATATACCTATCATCCAATAGACTTTTTGGAGAAATCCTGTAATGCCAACAGTGATAATAGCAACATAAACCGCCAATTTGGAGAGAGTTTGTAATCAATGGCGTTCAACGGTTCAAGCAACAAAAAAAAAAACACCAGCGTAATTTGGAGCAGAACTTCGGTCTCGGTCTCTGCCCCTATGAGACCGATAAAAACCGAAAATCACTGAAAACTGAAAACAATTTTGGTTTTATACCGGTTTTGTCCGGTTAAATGGACCTAGTCAGCTCTAGTAGTAGTCTTGTAAGTAAAAATGGGAGAGAAGACAAGTCACAACATGCTCAACTTGAAATTACGAAAAGAGTTGATAGTCCGTCATGGTTGTTGTTTTGGTTTGGTGGGGGGTTTTTTCGTCATATGAATTTTGATCCCTCTATCTTTTGAAGAGACGGGTATTACCTTATATATCAATTCAGTTAAATGGCAATCTCACGTTTTCCACTATTTAGTATCACACGTATTTCATTTATTGGTGGATATGGGCGGTGGTAGGTGACATTATGTCTTTCCTCTCCACGCGTCATTTTTGGTATCCATTTATCAAGGCTTGATGGGGTCTCTCTCTCCTCTTCAAAACACCGACTTTCTCTCTACTCTTCGCTGATCTTGCTCTCTCTCTCTTAAAATCTCACACGACGGAGCAGATCTGTCTCTCTGTTGGGTTTTTGCTACTTGTATCGGCCGGCAAGGAAGCTTGACGGAGCAGATCTGTCTCTCTGTAGACATTGAACTCTCCTCTTGCTTGGTTTCGTCGCTCCCTTACGCCGGCCTGATTTCGTAGCGTTGATCCGATCTAGGGTTTCTGCTACTTGAATCTGCCGGCAAGGAAGCTTGGCTGTCTGTCGACGCTCCGCAAACGTCGAAGCAACCTGAGGTTGCTCCGTTTCCGTTGAGGCGATGACTTCTACGACCACATATGTGGCTTTTGGTTTCACTTTTGTGTTCTGAACAATCTCCAATGATGTTGAGGGACGATGTCGTAGGTCTCATCACCTAAAAGGTACGATTTTATTGTTGCTTTCTAAAGGATGGTTTCTTGCTTTTGAGATCTCTCAGAGATCTGAAAAGTTTGTTCATTTTCAAACAAATTTCTCTCATAATTTTTGGTTTCACAATATGTTGTTGGATCGAATTTCTGTTGCCTTTGGGTTCTGCTGGATCGATTTTTTGTTTGTCTGTGGATTTTCAAACGGTTGAGTTTACGACTCGATTTTCTGTTTTGCTTTGAGTACTTGGTAATTCCTGCTATGATCTTATTTTGGGTTTTCTGATATGGTTGTGGGGTTGATTTTCCGTTTCGATTTGGTCTCATTTGAGGTGATTGCTACTGATTCGTTTGGATTACCTTCTAATGAAGGCGTTTGGAGTATCCCACCTATACACTAATCGTGCACTGTGTATACCACATGTTGGAAAAAGACACTTAAACCCAACATGCTTGAGATCAGATCAATTCAGCTCAAAAAATGGTAGACACACTATCAAATTTAGGGTATAGATTGGTCATTCTAGACTTTTATTCACCTGGTTGGTTGTGGTAGTTGTAAAAGTATTCATCCCAAGGTATAAACTTTAAAAACCCCCATTTTTAAAAGCTTTTACTCATCAAATTTTGTTTTATTTGTTTCTTTTTTATAAGCAGATCTGTTAAAGAAGTTATGTCACCTTAACTACTCCTAAATTACACCATAAACAGTACTTTCGATTGAATTCATGGGCTAGTCCCTGAACATTGAATAGTTAAAGAAGTTTTGTTACCTTACACCCTGTTTTCATCTATTTGAATTCCATGTGATATGAGCCGTATGTTTTATTTTGGTGTGATGCTGATTCCTTTGTAATAATTAAGTGAAGTCCCCACAATTTCCTTTTTGACTCCAGAATCTTGCTTTTCCCGTACACACCATTTCCTTATAATAATTGAAACCCTTCAATACCAAACCATTCATCTCTTCTCAATCGAAAGTAGTAATTTTCACATACAATACAATGGTGGTTATCACAGAATTATCTCCATCATCATATGATGTGTTTTTAAGCTTTCGAGGTGTTGATACCCGTCTTAGCTTCGTCGATCACCTCCACCACGCCCTCATAGATGCTAATCTCAAAACCTTTTTGGACGATGATGAGATCGAGACTGGAGACGATCTGCGACCGGAACTGAAGAGGGCGATTAGAGAATCGAGGGCTTCTGTTATAGTGTTGTCCACAAATTACGCTTCTTCAACGTGGTGTCTTGATGAACTTGTATTGATCCTTGAACGGCGGTTGACTTCCGACCACCTGGTCATCCCCATCTTCTATCACGTGGAGCCCACTCATGTGAGGAAGCAAGAAAGTAGCTTTGGAGTTGCAATGGAAGAACATAAACGGAGATTATTAGAGGCCGAAGCGAATACACAGAAAAGAAGTCCAGTGGCTGAAAAGATCAATGGATGGAGCAAAGCGCTTACAGAAGTTGCTCAAGTGAAAGGAAAGGACGCCAAGAGCAGGTACGTAAACCACTTTCAATATTATAAAAAAGATAAATATTTGCTAAAGATACTAACCATTTTACAAGGTTTGGGCAGCTATTATTTTTACTGTTACCATTCGTTGGTCCGCTGCGTTGGGGTTACAAGGTGTTTGAAGTTTATACTAAAATAAAATTAAATTTATAAATATAACTCTTCGTTACTTGTAATTACTTGAATTTTAAATATGAAATATAATTTGTTTAACTCGAAAAAGGTAACAATGCAACCCACTTCTCTATTAGAGAAATTTTATTACTAACAAATTACGAAATTGATATCATATTTGTTTTTATAATTTGGTCATTGTTTGAACTTAGATACGAGATGGAGATAATATAAAATAATTATCTTACAAAACATAGATGATATAGCATGGAAGTTTAATATTAATGTTATTTGGAGTAAGGTTTTATTTTCTTGAAATATTTTGAATTTATAAGTTTTCTTCTTTTTCTCTTATGTGTTTTTGTCAATTTGTGTGCTATTTTTTTTTATCAAATGTATTATTTTGTGTCATTCCATCTCCTCTGTTGTTTTGTCTATATACCATACCAAACAATAAAATTTAATTTCATTCTATACAATTGACCAATTTTACTACTTTTCATGTCATATATTAGTGAATAGTATGTTTGATCAAATATGAAATGACATGTTGTTTGATTGTGCACCCAAATCATATATATTTTTTAACAAACATGTGAATTGTTGGATTTATTTATTGTGATAATATTTTATTGAATGGTACATATTGTTTGTACTCATAACATATGTTTCTACTTTTTGTCCACAACAATTTAAAAAAATTCAGATAATTTCGCTACATCGGGTATGAAATTGCAATCAACTGAAGAGTTTAAGAACTTGTGCACTGATCTCTTTATGCTCCTCATAGTGGATGATTATTATTTACAATAACATCTATTAAACTATTTTTATGTAAATCTTTAACGTGAATTATGCATTAAATTTTTAATAATTAAACCCGTGTAATACACGGGTTCTATCCTAGTTTATAATATATATTTTTTATTTAAATACTAAGGGGGCGTTTGGTTCACGAAATGTAATGTAATTGGAATTGTAAAGTTTTCCTTTTAAAGTTGTGCTTAAGTTGGGTAAGGAAGGAATTTGAAAGACAGTGAATTCCTTTAATCAATAGAATTTAGTACTATTTCAACATTACTTAGAAATCATTCACTTTAATAAAGGAAAGTTACATGGGCTCAAATTCCATTGATTAAAGAAATTCATTGTATTTCAAACTCCTTCATTACACAACTTAACCACAACTTTAAAAGAAAAACTTTACAATTTCAATTACATTACATTCCGTGAACCAAACGCAACCTAAGTTTCCTATAGTATTTTTCTTAAAAAAAATATTAAATTAGAATAAGATATAAAACTGACATAATACTTTTCAATAAGAAATATATAATTTTATTGAAAATAAATAAAGAAACATTGAATTTAAAATTTTTATTACGAGTATGTTAAAATATCACGTTTTTCTAATATTATATATCAGTATGTGTAAATAATATAAATTTAAATAAATAAAGTAGTTGGCTCCACGAGCGGGCTCGACCGCTCGATTTTTAACGAGCTGAGCTCGAGCTCAATATTTTAACTCGTTAAAATAAACGAGTTGGGTCGGCTCGGCTCGGTTTCTAAACGAGCCGAGCCCGAGCTCATCCTAACTTGACTCGACGCGGCTCATTTATACCCCTACCGTTTGGTTTAGTTTTCTTTTTAGATTTCATTAAAATTAGAATGAACTCTTCCTTTATGTAGCGTGAGTTTCATTCATATATCTTCATATTTAATATGTTTTTGTATTAACTTTATATTTAGACTAAAATGTGTCGGATTATATTAACCACTAAGTCTGTTTGGTATGAGGTAATGGAATGGACAATGTAATAGAATGGTTGAAGAAATGAAATGGATCATTGTCATTCTATCATCCTGTTTGGTTACCATATGAGAATGAAATAAATCATTACTTCGTGTTGTTTTGTTTAGTAAACACGAAGTAATTGACTACAGTTTTACCAAGATTTCCATTTAAAATAATATATTTTATTTTTATTTTTATTTTATTTTTTAATTTAAATTAGTTTACTTTTATTAAGTATTTTAATTTTTATGTTTTATTTTATTTTTTATTAATATTTGATTACAATTTTTAATTTTAATTAATTTTTTTATTAAATATTTTAATTATTATGTTTTATTTTATTTTTTTATTTTTATATTTATATTTGACTGCAAATTTATTTTTATTTTTATTTTTTGGTTTTATTTATTATATTTTATTTCTTATTTTATATTTTTTTTATTATTGTTTTTCATTTTTATTTTATATATTTCCATTTTATATTTTTTCATATTTTTTATTCATGATTTTTTGTTGTCAAAATAATTTTAAAAAAAAATTAAATTGAATAAAATTGCCATTCCATTACTTGAGGAATGAAAGAAAAACACCTCACCCTTAAGGAATGAAAATTTTTATAAATGGAAGGAAGCACATTCCTTATGTAATGCTCCATTTCATTCATATATGCTACCAAACATGTTATTTTTCATTCCAACGTAATGAGTCATTTCATTTCACCCTCAATTTCTACATACCAAACGCTACCTTAGAGATCTTGGGCCATTTCTCACTAGCTTAGCCTAGTGGCAAATGTGTATGCCTCTTAATTAGAGCTTTTGGATTCAAGTCTCTCTTGTAACAAAAGAATAAAAAATTGGGGTTACAAGTTGTGTCATAAGGTTTTTTCACCAGTAGGAAGTTTCTTTCTAACGAGTATTAGAGATAATCAGGTGAGTGGTGTAATATTCATGTCAGTGATCCAAATTTACCGTTCAAAAAAGATATTAACCACCATTACACGACATTTAATACAATTGATTTGGTCGATCAAGAGTGATAAGACAAATCCAATTTGTCGTCCTTAATTAATTTAAGTGTGTGTGGTTTCCATGATTGGTGTTAATAACTTAATAATGACAAGTGGTAGTTGTTATATAGTGTAGCTTTATTAAATTTAAACCTTAAAATAAACAAAAGTTTTAAATAATAAGATGTATATGTCATTTATATGATTTCTTATATTTATCTTAAAATATAAAAATAAAGAAAGATTTAAAAATGAGCTCTTTCAAAGAGACAAAGATGCCACCTTTAGAAAAAAAACATGCACCGATACTTATCCAAAGGGAGGCGGCCAGAATTTTATATCAACCACGTACGTCAGTGACATCGAAGGAACAGAGACTCTGTTAAAACAGAACACAATTTCTTACAACTTCTATAGTATCATTTCTTGACTTCTGTCTTTCCTCCCATACACACAATTTCCTAATGATAATTGAACCCTTCATTTACCAAACCACACATCTTTCTCAATTCGTAATTTTCACATACAATGGTGGTTATCACAGAATTATCTTCATCATCGTATGATGTGTTTTTAAGCTTTCGAGGTGTGGATACCCGTCTTAGCTTCGTCGATCACCTCCACCACGCCCTCATGGATGCTAATCTCAGAACCTTTTTAGATGATGATGAGATCGAGACCGGAGACGATCTGCGACCAGAATTGAAGAGGGCGATTAGAGGATCGAGGGCTTCTGTTATAGTGTTGTCCACAAATTACGCTTCTTCAACGTGGTGTCTTGATGAACTTGTATTGATCCTTGAACGGCGGTTGACTTCCGACCACCTGGTCATCCCCATCTTCTATCACGTGGAGCCCACTCATGTGAGGAAGCAAGAAAGTAGCTTTGGAGTTGCGATGGCGGGGCATAAACAGAGATTATTAGAGGCCGAAGCTAATACACAGAAAAGAAGTCTAGTGACTGAAAAGATCAATCGATGGTGCAAAGCGCTTACAGAAGTTGCTCAACTGAAAGGGAAGGACGCCAAGGGCAGGTAAGCTACTTTCAATAATATAAAAAGATACTTTATTTCCTAGAGATAATACCCTTTTTACTAGGTTTTGGTCACAAATCGGTTTTTTTCTAACCGGTTCTGGTTTGGATCAATTTCATGTCTTAACCGGTTATTTGAGAAACCGGTTTGGTTCCTAACCGGTTCTTAGTGAAAATATGTGTAACCGATGAAAACCAGTTGGTTAACCGGTTTTTATATCAACTTTAATCGTTTTTTTTTTTTTTGCTACCGGCCGGTGAGAAACCAGTTTTGTAATCGGTTTGGAGCCAGATAGTAAGGTAACCTCTATGTAACGGGTTTCGTTATTTTTCTCTAACTGGTTCGACAACCGGTCTTTTTAACACCTATATTCGGTCATACAATTATTATTTTATCACAAGCATTGTTTTTGTCACCAATATTCGTTCGTCCGAAAACTAAAAGTATTTCAGCCCCAAACAGTTTGTCAAATATATATTAATATTTAGAATCTCATAACAAACCTGGATAATGAAAAATCGATGTTTCATTATCATCTTTAACAAAACCGTAATAATCAGAACCTACAAAATTCAACTAATAGATGTATCAGATTTTGAGATAAATCACACAAATCATATATTCACTATAAATAAATAAAAAAAACAAACCCCATCAACATATAAAAAGCAAGTAATGAATACGCAAACTATGTAAATGTAACATATAAAATGATTAAATAATAAAAAAATGAATGCGTGAGCAATAACAAAAGTATGAGTACCTCGCTTAGAATCAGAACGCCATTCTTTGAAGCTTGACATGCCACAAACTCATAGCTCATAAGATTCATTTTTGTCCCCTGGTAGGTAAAAATAGGTTACAATTGTATCATGAACACCTAAATCACCCAAGAAAACTAAAACGCTAACTATAGAAACACTAAGAGACAAAGATAGATAATAAAATTCATATGAAAGGAGAAAAAGAAAAGGAATACCCTGAAATTGCTATCGAGGTTGTGCTAATCAAACTATGGTGTAATTTTTAGAAACAGAAAATGAAGAAATCAAAAAATATATCAGATGAGAAATCGTACCACAAGCTCGTGCCGAGAATCAATCGAACAGAAACCCATGATGCGATCTTCTTCAAGGTAGAGAAAGGAAAAACGAAATTCGAGGATGGGTAGCAATTACTTTCACCTATCGAAGAAAATCACCAGCCTCTGAGTGGAGGACGACCTAGATGCCTTTGTTGGAGAAGGAAGTCATGGAAACCACCGCCTCTACCGACTATCGTCTTTTTAGGGTTTAATCAAACATACTAACCTGGTTCACGGATACGATTTCTTGAATCTTCAATCTTTGGTTGACGGTAGTCTACAGAAGATGTGGGTTTTCGCTGATTATGGAGATGAAGGGATCGATTAATGACTATCGGAGATCGTAGTTACTTAAATTTGAGAGGGATCTAGGATGAACTTGATAGGATGGAAATTTGAGAGGATTTGTTTCCAAAATCGTGTGTCTGCAATACTCAGTGTTCCAGATTCATTTTGAATTCGGGCTGTAATTTAGAGGAAGCATCTATCGTTAAAAAAGGAATTGATCGACGTTTGAAAAGAAAAGAGGGATGATCCGTGTGATTTAGTGGTTTACGCATCAAGCAGCTTGGTCTTGGTATTAAAGAATGCATTAACTACTTGTACATACTGCTTCTCCTCTTATACAATTCTTAATTTTCAACATTTCAACACTCTCTCTCTAATATACATATTAAAGTATTATATATATAGTGAAAAGTTCATTGTAGACACCCCCATAAGTGTAGACATGTAGACACATTTTCACCATTAGATCTCTTGATCTAATGGTTATGATTAATTTCTTTTTTTTTCCTTTTTCTCATTGTTCAGAAAATTTCACAAGTGAAAACACATTTGAAATAAAGTAATTTCACAATTAAAATAGGGTGTCTATATGTCTACACTTATGGGGTGTCTACAATGAACCTCACCCTATATATATATATATTATATATATAGAGAGAGAGAGAGAGTTAGGTTTAAATGAGAACTTTTTCTTTTGAGAACTTTTGAGAACCATTCTGGGCCACTAATTTTCAGGGGGAGAGCATTCAAATTCATGGGGGAGATTTCCTTATATATATCTTGTGGCTGAGAATGGTTCTCAAAGTTCTCAAAACCAATTGGTTCTCAAATGATCCTCTCCCTATATATATATATATAGAGAGAGAGAGAGAGAGGAAGGATAAAACGAAAACCTCTTCGAGTTTGGAAAACCGTGAAAACCAAGCTAAAAAATTCGTTTTTTGTTCCGATTTTTTTATGGTGACTCTCTAAGTTAAAAAAAAAACCCTTCATGCAAAAAAGTAAAAAAAAAATGACTAGTAATTTTTTTTTTAAATATTTTATAACCGACGTTACATATGTAACATTACCCTGTTACATATGTAACATCGGTTATAAAATATTTTTTTAATAAAAATTTACTGGGCGTTTTTTTTACTTTTTTGCATAAATAGGGTCTTTTTAACTTAAAGAGTCACCATAAAAAAAAATCGGAACAAAATACGAATTTTTTAGCTTCTTTTCACGGTTTTCCGAACTCGGAGAGATTTTCATTATAACCCTCCCCTATATATATATATATAGGTTTAGGGTAAAATACATCAAGCAAAAACGCTACATCCATTGCGGATCGATCTGGGGCGTCCATCAAGATCATCCAACAGCCATGATCTATGGTGTTTCCGCCTATGGTGTTTTTGCTACCCACCGAAAACGCCATAGGCGAAAACACCATAGATCTTGGCTGTTGGATGATCTTGATTGACGCCCCAGATCAATCCGCAATGGATGTAGCGTTTTTGCTTGATGTAGGATAACTCGACTCTATATATATATATATATATATATATATATATATATATATATATATATATATAAGGGAGAGGATCATTTGAGAACTAATTCGGTTGAGAGAACTTTTAAGAACCATTTTAAGCCACTATTTATATTTACATATACCCCCCTCCCATGAATTGTAGTGGTCCCCAACTGAAGTTAGTGGTGGAGATTTAATTCTCAAAAGTTCTCAAAACAAAAAGTTCTCAAAACAAAAAGTTCTCATTTGAACCTAACCCTATATATATATATATATATATATATATATAGGGTGAGGTTCATTGTAGACACTTTCGCATGTGAAATAGCTTTTTTTCACATGTGAAAGTTTATAATCAATGAGAAAAAATAAAAAAAGAAAAAAGAAAATTAATCACAACCATTAGATCAAGAGATCTAATGGTGAAAAATGGTGTCTACCTGTCTACACTTATGGGGGTGTCTACAATGAACTTTATATATATATATATATATATATATATATATATATATATTAAAGGATCATTTAAGAACCAATTTAACACACTGATTATATATAAGGAAATCTCCACCATTAATTTGAGTGGTCCCCCCCCCCCCCCCCTCTGAAAATGAGTGGTCCAGAATGGATCTCAAAACAAAAGGTTTTCAATGAACCTAACCATATATATATAGAAAGGGTAAAACGGAACCTCTCTTGAGTGGAGAAAACAATGGAACTACTTTTTAATCAAGACCAAATTGGGGTAAAAAACTGTTTTTTTCTAACTTTTTTCTAGTGTTTTCTTAGGTTATAGGTTATCCTTAGGTGGAAAAAAAAACAAAAAAAAAAACGACAAGTAGCTTTTTTTAATAAAAAATATCAAAAATGTCTTGTAACGTATGTAACATTCGCTGTTTTATAAATAGAGTACATGTTACATATGTAACATTTACTTTTTCATATTTTTTATAAAAAAAAAATCTACTAGTAGTTTTTTTTGATTTTTTTTATTTAAGAAAAAAACGATCTTTTACCCGTATTTGAAGAGGTTCCATGGTTTCCTCCACTCAAAATGGGTTTCATTTTAACTTTCCCCTATCTACCCATATATATATATATATATATATATATATATATATATATATATATATATACTAGTTTTTGATACCCGTGCGACGCACGGGCCGACTTTAAAAAAAATATTTCCAAAATTTAACATATTATAATAAATGTAATTCGATAACTGGAATTAAAGAAAAAAAAAGTAACATCCGACAATATAAAAGTTACAAATTTGAAAATACAGACTTATAAACAACATTTGATGTTTTGTTAATCACTTTTCCGTCTTCATCCAATATGAGAAGTTCTAGTCCATCTCTGCTCTTAATCTTTGAGCCCCACAATCACGATATTGACAACTGCAATTGAACAACAGTCATTAGTCTAAATTCCTTAAAGATAAAGAAAAAAAAGAATCAAATTACTCTTATAACCATGACAAAAATGTACACAAACAAATAAACAACCTGATGATAAAATATTATAGGTCTATCCATGCTAATCTTATACAAAAATGACCCAAATATGATAACATAAAAGAAACAAATCAGCACCTTCATATTAATGAATTAGGTAACCTTTAATCATTGACTTTGATCCATGGAACACTCTATAAGGTCTTCCACAGTTTCAAGACCGAGTCTTCATGAAATTTGTTCTTTATTTGCCAACAGGTTCAAAAAACTTCAAGTCCAACTCAATTTCAACATGCTAGATTCAGTAAAGAGTGCATCCCTATCAACACCAACATAACCATTTGTTTAAACTTTATTTATAATGATGATCACTAAATGATTGGAAGAATTCACAAAATACCTACTTTTAGGGTTTGATCTTGATTGGTTTCCTTCTTATGGGCTCCATTGTTCTTATCATTAGCACCTTCCTATTTATCTGTCACTTTCTTGTTCTTCTTATTTGATTTTTTTGGCATCAATTTCTGGTGTTGAAGCTTCAACAATTGTTGGCTGCATGATAAAGAATAACTAAAGACAAACATTAACAGTTTCTAAGAGAGAACTAAAGGAATAAAGAAAATGAAAGAAAGGAACATACCTTTAATTATTTTAAGTATATTGAAAAACAATTTATTAATAGTCAAATTATCTATTTATGTAAAAAAACAAAATAAGTACTAAAAACAATTTGTTGTTTTTATGAATGATCACTAAAACTGGCAGTAAAAAAAATAAAAATAATAGTTAAGATATTAGATGATTTACTATAAAAAATTCCAATCAATTATGGAGTTGGAAGAAAGTGACTATGAGAAAAACCATACCTTTGAAATCTAATGAAAACCACAACTCCCTATCCTCAATCAATTGAATGGATGAAACATTTAAAGTTATCTTGTTTACCCTGCACTAATAGAATGAGGCAAAGAAAAATTAAAACGATTGTAGCTTATGGTCACAACTCACAACAGTTACTAAGTTTTCATAAGCCTTCCATAATGTGCAATATACATCTCTACAAAACATTGTAGCTTATGGTCATTGAAGTTATAATCAGAAAAGATAATATTTACAGCAACATAACTTCATTTGGCACCTATAATCAGAAAAGAACATCAAAAAATACATACCGACAAAAAAAGAACACTTCCAGAATCGATCCAGGTTAAGTCTTCGACTGTTTCTTTAATGGTCAATTATAATTTAAGCTTTGATGTAGGAATTTGAATTCAATGGTCAAACATGTAGAACTAATGCCCTAAGCCACTGCGACTATGAATATACACGGGTCAATGCGCAATATAAAATGAATTAGTGACTTTTACTTCCATGCATAGACACTTGGTCGTTAGAATAAGAATACTAAGCATGTAGCTATTCATCACATAAGAAAAATACCATTAATTTCATCAAATTTCAACAAAAAAGTGACAAATAATATAATAGCACAAACACACACTTAATACACACATAAAGAAAGGGAAACACAGGGAATTATTCTACTGTCAAAATAGTTCATGAAGCACTGGCTACAGTTGCGATTGCTACATAATCAGAAGAACCAAAATGGCTAAAACATGTTGCAGCTGAAGCTATTAAATAATGGCAATAAAATGGCAAACAATCATAAGGGTCAAGAACCTGAAGTGAAGGGAAACCGTTTCCAATTAGTAAACCTTCATCACCCTCTAATTCGCACACCCCCGCCATAAGTAACACCTCCGACCCTTTTCAAATATTTATTGGCGTGAGTGAATCTTATTTATATGTAAAAAATCAAAGAAGATGAGACCAAAGCCTCCATTGATTACATTAATCATAATATTAAGCAGGATCATTAAATTAATTTGTTTAATTTAAGGTGTCAATAGATATATGGCATATGTGGTTCATTCAGGGACTAACAATTTCTGAAATCAACAGATAAGTATCAAGATTAAATATATGTATGAGAACTTGATTATAGTATTCAAGTATCTTTTGAAATAGATATATTTGACAAAAATAATATGAAATTTACTTATTGCATAAGGAAGACATTGCAATGCCCAGTCTTTTTCAGCTTCATCGGTTGCATTGCATCTCCATAGTTATGTTCTCATGAACCCTGTGACATAACCTATTATGTTAAACCCACACAATCTTGACTAACAACTACAGTAATGCATTATACACAACAGAAGGTGCCATACACAAATGAATCTTGTGACATAACCCATTATGTTAACTCCACAAAATCTAGACTCAGTAACTATAGACTATCAACCTTTGCCTTTATATGTAAAATTCTAATTTTAGAAAACTTAAATGAATCTATTGACTATGAATCATGTAAACCATTACGTTAAACCCACAAAAACACCACAGAAAGTGTCGTACAAACATCAATCATGTGACATAACCCATCTTTTTAGATCAAGATATTGTAATTTAGAAATTTCACTTGAACATCCACTGAATAAAACCCATGTAACCAATTTTCATAAACCCACAAAACCTTGAAAAAAAAACACGACTATATCTTCCATAGATGTGAATCTGAAAAAGAAAATTAGGGTTTATTGTTATAACGCAAGTCTGAGATCGAGTTCATACCTTCAATCAAGTACAGAAGCTAGCGATTTCGATGATGATCCTAAGGGTCTTGAAGATCGAGTTCATACCTTCAATCAAGTACAAAAGCAGTGAAAGATAAAGACGGCGATGAATTAGCAGCAGTCTGCATCGTGATTTCAATTCATCCGCAGTCTGCATCGTGATTTCAATTCATCTTTTATAAATCATATATATCTCAAGCGATTTCGATTTCATTTTCCGAAATCGTGATTTCAATTCATCCGCATACAATCAATAATTAACGGCGATACCTTGGATCGAAAGAAACTAATGGCGTTGATCGTAAAGAATTGTACCTTGATTGAAGGAAGGAAACTAATGGCGCACCTTGATTTTCTCCGGAGATGATATGAATAGGCTCCGATTTTGTGTGGAAGGAGTATAAGGAGAGTTATAGGATTAGGGTTTTTGGGATAATAAATTAGGCGATTTATTTTGGGGAGGGGGCTGATTTCTTGGTTGCAGAAAATAAGAAAAGACGGATGTGATTTATGGTAGGTGAATTGAGCGGGAAAAGGAACAAAAGAGAGGGTTGTGGTGATGCCACGTGGCAGCCCAACTTTTTATATATATATTATATAGATATATATAGGTTTAGGTTCAACTAAATAAATTATTTCACCTAAGAAGGCTAGGAAGCAACCACGTGCTGATATGTGGACATAACACACTAACACAATGCATAAAAAGTAAAATATGCTGACACACTAACACACTGGATACAGTGTGTTAGTGTGTTTTTGTCCACGTGTCAGCATGTGATTGCTTCCTAGCCTTTTTAGGTGAAAGTGTTTTTTTTTAGAATAACTTTACCATATATATATATATATATATATATATATATATATATATATATATATATATATATATATGGTGAGGTTCATTGTAGACACTTTCACATGTGAAATAGCTCTTTTTCACATGTGAAATGCTCTGAACAATTAGAAAAAGGAAAAAAAGGAAAAAATGAAATTATCACAACCACTAGATCAAGAGATCTAATGGTGAAATAGGGTGTCTACATGTCTACACTTATGAGGGTGTCTACAATGAACTTTTCACTATATATATTATATATATATATATATATATATATATATATATATAGGAGAATGATAAAATGAAAACTCTCCGAGTTGGAAAAACCGTGAAAACTAAGCTAAAAAATTCGTTTTTGTTCTAATTTTTTTTATGGTGACTCTCTAACTTAAAAAAACACCCTTTATGAAAAAAAAAACGCCGAGTAACTTTATAAAAAAAATATTTAAGAACCGATTTTTTTTGCAAAAAGAAGGTAACCGGCCAAAAAAGACGTTCAAAATTTGTTATTTTTTTAGATGTATTTTTTATAGATTCTACATTCATTTTTGATGGTTTTGGTGAAAAAAAATAAAAAAGTGCCTAGAGTTTTTTTTTTAAATTATTTACAGATTTTGTTACATATGTAACAAGACATTTTACATATGTAACAGGCAAATGTTACATATGTAATATGACGTAACGTTAGATTTCGGATTTTTTAAAAAAAAACTACTAAGCGTTTTTTTTTTGTTTTTTTCACTATAGGGCTTCTATTAACGCATATAATCATTACAAAAAATTTGAAGAAAAAAAAATCGTTT
>JBCNJP010000010.1:54219027-54287598 GCA_039602395.1 Deinandra increscens subsp. villosa
ATGTTGTTCCATACAACAAACGCCTATCCTTACGATTCCATGCGCACATCAATGTTGAGCATTGCGGTTGGAGAATGACGATAAAATATCTATTTAAGTATATTTCTAAAGGGCCTGATCGAGTTAAATATTCAATAGGCTCTAAGAAAAATACAGGTCCCGAGTGCTCAGTTGCTAAGGGATCAGGTCTGCAAAGTTCTAACAACGATGCGGGTGGTCAGACCTCAGGTGGGCAGGGATCAGCTGGGCAGGGCTCATCGGCCAAAACTGATACGATAGAAGAAATGAAGAACTTCGTGGACGGGAGGTTCATCTGCCCGCACAAGGCAGCGTGGTGAATTTTGAACTTCCCTATTCACCACGGGGATCCTCCAGTGCAGTGTCTTTCTGTTCACCTTCAGAATCAACAGAATGTTACATTCAGGGACCAGAACCTGCTACGAGATGTGGTTAGTAATCCGATATCAAGGAAAACTACTTTGATTGAGTGGTTATAAAGTAATGTAAGAAATCCTGAAGGTAGGCACCTACGCTATGTTGATTACCTCAACAAATATAGGTGGGACTGCTCATGTAAAAGTTGGATTAAACGAGCAACAAAGAAAAGGCCGAGTATAGGCAGATTAGTTTACATGCATCCTAGAACCGGCGAGTTATTTTACCTACGAATGCTACTAAATCACAGGACAAGCTGCACCTATTTTAATGACATTAAAACCATATCAGGTGTTGTCCAACAAACATATCGTTCGGCATGCGAGGTTCTAGGCTTGATCGGTGATGACACGGAATGGGCACTCACGTTTGAAGAGGCAGCGTTGTGGGGAACTGCTAATGAGTTGAGGTTCCTTTTTGTTCAAATGCTATTGTTTTGAGAGATCTCAAATCCTGTTCGTTTATGGAATAATCATTGGCGTGCGATGAGTGACGACATTTTCAGGCGTATCAGCAGCGAAACAAATGTAGATACGAAGTGCATTCCTAACCCTGATGTTCAGCAACAGATCCTGTATGAGTTGGAGAGGCTACTAAACACTAGCTCATCGTCTTCAACGCTTTCAAATTATGGACTTCTGATGCCGCAAGGTGATCTTATGGACCTTATTAACAACCGTCTGCTAATGGAAGAGAGATGTTATGACCGAGTTCATCTTGCATCAGAACATGAAAGATTAAGGAGTTCTATGCATCCAAGGCAAGCTGAGGTGTATGAATCGGTCATGCAATCACACCACAGCAAAAAGCAGATCCTGCTCTTTATATACGGACATGGGGACACAGGTAAAACATATTTATGGAATACCATAATTAGCGCGCTCAGATCTTCATGTGATATAGTTTTGGCAGTGGCGGGATCAGGAATTGCCTCCCTTCTCTTACCGTCAGGTCGCACCGCGCATTCCAGATTTCAGATTCCAATTGATGTTATTGATGAGGCGTTGTGCGACATCAAAAAGGACAGCCCTCTGGCAACATTGCTGTGCCGAACGTCTTTAATCATCTGGGACGAGGCTCCTATGACTGATAGAAAGTGCTTTGAGTGTTTGGACAGGACACTAGCAGATATATTAGACAAACAAGGTTTACCTTTTGGTGGAAAGTCTATCTTGCTTGGCGGTGATTTCAGGCAAACATTGCCAATAAAGCGGCGTGGCGAAAAAACAAAGGTTATTGCTTCCTCCTTGCCAAAGTCATACCTTTGGCCACACTTTAAAATTATTAAGCTCACAGAAAATATGAGGTTGCTGAGACATGGAATATCAGAGATAGAACGACAGTCAATAGCATATTTCTCGCAGTGGCTACTAGATGTGGGTGACGGCAAATTAGGCACAGCTTCACAGGACACGGCCATGGAGTCAAGAGACATTGAAATACCGGATGAACATTTGATACACGATGATCAATATCCACTGTTATGCCTCATACAATTCATATATGACAAGGACACATTATATGCTCCAATAGCAGTGAATCTATCAGACAAAGCAATAGTCTGTCCAAAAAATAGCACATCAAATGAAATTAATACAAGAGTGTTGCAGATGGCGCTAGGCAATGCGTCTCTCTATTTAAGTGTAAATTCTATCACCCCAAGAGAAAATGATGGTGGCAACAGCGAGATGCTATACCCTATAGAGTACCTAAATAGCTTGACCTTCTCGGGTTTACCTGCTCATCGCCTAGAGCTTAAGGTCAACACACCTGTCATCCTTCTGCGTAACATAAACCAAACGTGTGGTCTATGTAACGGGACCCGTTTGATTGTTACGCAACTCCTAGCAAGGTTCATATAGGCAACAATCATAACTGGGACTTCCATAGGAAAAAGGGTCCACATCCCTAGGATTACCTTTGTTCATGACGATAAGGAACTGCCTTTTATCTTTAGAAGGCGGCAATATCCTATAAGACTTTGCTATGCAATGACCATTAATAAAAGCCAAGGTCAGTCCCTCTCAAAAATAGGTGTCTATCTCCCACAGCATGTGTTCGGGCATGGTCAATTATATGTTGCTTTTTCTAGAGCAACATCATCCGCGGGATTGAAAGTGCTAATAGTGCCTGAGGAGGGATATTCAAATAAGAAAACAAGAAATATTGTTTACTCACACTTCTTACAAGAGATAGAGACTTATGAGGTATGATTAAATCCTAAATAATATTAATAAGCGTTTAAACCCTGCACCAAATAGGTATTAAATTAGGAGAAAAAGATACAACTTTCAGCGAGCTTATATACCTCTTCGTTGTATGGTTAATAGATATTAAATTAGGAGAAAAAGAATGTAATTTGGGAGATCTTATTTACATCTTAACTATATGGTTCTTCTATTAATATTACAGGAGAGTCATGGCAGATAACATAGGGATACCTCAGATAGCGACACGCGAAACACCTGTTCAGATTGAAGTTAGGGTGCTGCATAAGTGGAAGCCATATAAGGATGGGAACATTTACACCTATCTGGCTGGTTGACAAATTTTTAAGCACAAGACACTCAAGTATGCCATATAATTAGAACAATATTATTATTAACATATACCTAATAAGTTTCTCATACCCAAAAGAAGGGCAACGGAATACATGCTACATTCTATTTGCATGAAGAGGCAGCCATGGACAGCCTGATCACAGTAGGAAAATGCTACATCCTTGACAGATACGCATGTAAACATGCTTTGACACTGCTAAAAGTAACTCCACATCCTGCCTCGATTAAGCTTAGCAGCAATGACTCTATAACTGAAATGGAAGATGATGGTAACATACCAGGGTACTACTTCAATTTCCTCCCAGCTGACAAGATATGGAAGAGATCAGATGACCACAAGATACTGACATGTATGCAAACCGTTTACCTAGCATGTAGGTTCGCCTAATGACCAAAAAATGCATCCTTTATTAGTAGCCTTCTTAAGTTTTTACAATGGCAGTGCTTCTCATATATTTATTAAACATTCTGCAGATTTCATAGGGAAGGTCGAGGATGTGGAACATGTACAAACAAGTCCTAACAATAGCATGGTACGGCTAAACCTAAGGGACATGAGGTATGGAAAAATTAGAAGATGCATACACACCACAATCAACTACATGTATATACAATAAATAACAATTATGTTTTCTGGCGTGCAGTGACAAAACTGTGGTGGTGGCATTGTGGAGAGAAATAGCTGAGACTATTGATTTGGAATCCCTTACAACAACGGATAACCCAGTCATTACTGCAATCGCAGGCTTGAAAGTTGTGCAATACAAAAGTGAGCCACCTAACGTAATGACCTTCAATTTCCAAGATATAAATTACTAAAATATGTGTCTGAAAACAGAGGGGCATCAATTGCAATCCTGCTCGGCAACAAGAGTGTGTATTAATCCAGACATAGGCCTCGCAAGGGAAATGGCTAGCAGGTAAAAAATAAAAAAAACACAGCCACATATATCAGAAAAAATGACTAATGTATCATGCTGTTTTGAAAACTAATTGTAGGTTCCAGGGTACTGCTACACCAGATAAGGTCCGGTTCACACCAAAATTATCAGACAAAAACAGGGTTACCCTTTCAGCTCTTTAAGAGCAAGATATGAAGACCCTTTCTGTAAGCTAACATATCTACTCAACTGATATTGTCACCCATTATTCATTTTCACTTAATAAATTATAGCTTTCTGAAAGTAATATTCTAAGACAGACATCATTGAAAAACAGGAAGAGAAATTCACCTGCAAGGCGGCTATCAGAAGCCTGACAAAAAACCGCAACTGGTTCTATGCCTCATGCACGCAGTGCAACCTAACTTTGTCAAAGCAGTTAGAGGGATACAAATGTGCTACACATGGCACAAAATATATAAAATACACGTAAGCAATCCATAATGAATATTTTACTATTGAGTCAATATACATAAATAACCGGTACCTGTGTGAACAGATACTATGTAAACTGCACTCTAGAGGATGACGCCGACATCACAGACGTCACATTATTTGAAGATGCTATGGCAGCAATTGTTGGTGTCAGCTACTCAGACATGGTCGTAGGCCAATGTTAGAGCATATCCCTATGCTATGAGTGTCTCGTGTATTGTATCTATGTGAGCGTGTCTTAGAATATGTTGTAGTGACTATATCATAGGTGGCGTATCATATGGTCCGGCGGACCATATGATCCGGCGTACCACGTGGTACGCTGGGTAGTTAGTCACTTAGTATAAATAGGTGTGTGTTAGAATGAGTTGGGATGAGTTCAGTCATTCTACACTTTCTGTGTGTGTTTCTAGAGAGAGAAACTAGAGAGCTTTCATTGTATCTTCAAGTGATTCAATACGAAATCTCTTATTTACATCCGTGTTTACTAGATTGATTGATACACGCAGTAGTAAGATCGTATCTCGGTTTTACAAGTGGTATCAGAGTATTTGGTTACTCTACTGCTGTGTTTTTGATCAATTTTCGGATTTTTAGAGAGAGAAAGTTTGGGTTTCTTCACATTTTCTTCAAATTATTTCAATTCCGAGTGGTTCTGTGATAAAAAAATGATTTCTGAGTGTTTCTGGAGTGATTTCGCACCTTACTGATCCATTTTCTAGCTCAAAACGTCAAAAATTCGAAAAATTCATCGAAATCCGCGTGAAACGCGTCTGGTCTGCTCGAAGAACGTTTGGTCCGCAACTGGTCCGCCCAGGCAATCTTCAAAGTTTGGTCCGTGGCGGTTACTTTCTGGTCCGCTTGCAGTCACGCCGTACCATTTGGTCCGCCGTACCAAATTTGATCCGTTGAGGATATCTGGTCCGCATCTGGTACGCTGGTGAATTTGATCCGGAAGTGGTCCGCAGGTACAAATTTGGTCCGCTAGTTAAATTGATCCAGAACTGGTCCGTTGAGTGCAGATTTGGTCCGCTGAATTTGGTTTGGTCCGCTGACAGAAAAGTGACATTCACTAAAACTGACGTAACTTGAGAACCGTAAAGAGTTACGGAACCCAATACCAGCCAAAACGTTCGTCTCGACGAGATCTAGGACTTGTACCTGCCTATAGCCAGTACCGCTTGGAAGACCTCCGTTTTTGAGTTTGAAGTTTTTGAAGTATTATTTTCGGTGAAAAATGTCTGATTTTCAAGCATTTGCAGCTATGCAAAACACAGTACAAGCTATGCTCAATTTTGATAATGAAATAGGAACAAGTCAGAAAGTTCCTAAGCTGTTAAAGTTGGAAGATTATCAAAATTGGAAGCAACGTTCTTCTGCATACATCAGCACAAACGATATTGATTTATGGATTCCAATTCAAAAGTTGTATGTACGTCCAACTGCAGATGGAGAGTATAAAGAAATTCAAGCTTTTGATAAGGATGAAAGAAAAAGTTATGAGCTTGAACAAAAAGTTTATGGTTATCTTACCATGGCTTTACCTACCGAGTTGTTGCATCAATTCAGCACTTGCAAGAAAGCTAAACAGTTATGGGATGCTTTATCTGCTCGATGTGAAGGCAATGACCAATATAAGAAGAGTAGACGAAAAGTGTTAAACAAGGAATTTGAAAATTTTCAACACTATGAAAAAGAAAACATTTATGCTCTTGTTTCAAGGTTTTCACATCTAATTAGTGAGATGAAAGTGGTTAAAATTGAAAAGACCGAGGAGGAATTGAAAGAGAAATTGATGGAAGCATTACCGAAAAAGTGGGAAAACTATGTATTATTGCTTACTCATGATAAAGAATATTCTGCATTATCATTTCATGATTTGACCGGAAAGCTTCATGCTAGAGAGATGGAAATGATGACATCAAACAAGTCAACTGCTCAATTCCAAAATCCTGAAGTGTATCATGGTCAAAATTCTGCAAGTATCAATGCAAAGTCTAAATCTTTTGGTGTTAATTCATCAAATCCACCTCAAACAGCTTTTATCGCTGGTCATGGTTCAGGAAATTCTGGAAATTCATCAAGAGGATGTAATTTCACTATTTCAAATCATTCAAGTCCAACTTCATATTCAGCAAAAACACCGGATGAGCACTTGGCATTAATCTCAGCCTTGTTATCTTCATATTATGGATTGTTGAATGGTGGTTTGACAACATCTAATCTGATTGAAGAAGATTTTGATCAGATTGATCCTGATAATCTTGAGCAAATGGATATTAATTGGCAATTGGCAATGTTAGCTCAAAGAGTTAAAAGATTTAAAAAGAAGACAGGTTTTCAAAGTTTAAATCCAGATGGCAAGGATGGAATAGATAAATCCAAAGCAAAATGCTTCAAATGTTCTAATTTTGGACATTTTGCTCATGTATGTTCACAACCAAATGCCTCTTCATCCAAGTCTCCAACAGCTTTAGTTTATCAAGTTGATAAACAATATGACTGGCAACGAACTTTTGATGATTCTCCAACTGCTATTATTTTGAATAAAGGTACTTATTGTACTCCCGATTCCGATGATGAGTCTACGTGGATTCCCGCATCTGCGATGATTGCTCAAATTGTTCATAGTGATGATGAAGGAGAAGTAACTGATTCCGAATCTGAAATAAGTGGTTCTGGAGATAGTGGCTATGAATCGGTTTGTGAGTTCTGTTCTCAAAAAGACAAGAAGATTCAAGGATTAATACAGGAAAATGAATTGTTGATTGAGGAGAATAGAAGAAGGTTTGAAGATTTAACAACTGAAAAACAAAAATTAGCAGATCTAATTCTAGAATTTTCTTCTCAGAAAGAAATGTTTTCAGATTTACAAGCAGAGATTGTGGAAAAAGAGTCAAAATTTCAAAATGTTACACAAGAGTTTGAACAGAAATTTACAACGTTATCTGAGGAAAATGGTGACTTAGTCAAAGAAGTGAAGAAATGGAAAGATGAAGCTGAGGATACTGCAAAGGATTTTCAAAATCTTTTTGCTAAATCCAAGTTCAGACTTGATACACTTACTCAACTTTCTGATGATCAAGCTACTAAGATTCAATCTTATCAGACTGATATGGAAAAGTTACTTGATGAGAAGAGGGAGTTGGTTAGAGTGAACAAGTTGCAAAATGCAAATTTGGATATTCAGAAAAGAAATGAAGATAAACTCGAGAAGGAATTGTGCCTGAGTTTAAGATGAACAAATTATACCAGTAATCGACATGACTTATGTGCTGAAGTAATTGAAATTGAAGTGTTGTTCAGCATGTTATGTTCAATATGATCCTAAGTTGTGATCTTTCTTGCAAAAGACAAAAATAGTGTCTGATTCTGTATTGCATTTATGTTTCATATCTGAAACGTTCAAAAAGATTTTAGGTGTGTTTTAGCATAATCTTAGAAAAATCAAAAAGATTTTCGGTGTGTTTTGATTTAAAGTTTCAAAAAGCCAAAAATATTTTGCTTCTTATTTGTTTTCGACCGATCGACATGTGATACGAAATCAAATTTCGAATCTATATCTTGGATTCTCGAAGAGAAGTTTTGCGCCAAGATTAAATTAATTTTCAAAAGGAAAAGGAAACCGCGTTTCTGTCTTCTGAAATTGCAGGTTATATGTGTCAAGACTAAAGCATGGTGAAAGGGGGAGTTTGTTATATCTTTCACAAGTGGATCTTGAAGTTTGAAGATGATTCAAGAGTGATCCAGCCATGCAAGCTCTATTTCTGACAAGATTTCAAGTTGAAGATCGGATGCAGCGATGTTAAAGATTGAAGACTGAAGTTTTGTTAGAATATAGATACACTACACGTTAAGGGGGAGTTTGTTAGAGCATATCCCTATGCTATGAGTGTCTCGTGTATTGTATCTATGTGAGCGTGTCTTAGAATATGTTGTAGTGACTATATCATAGGTGGCGTATCATATGGTCCGGCGGACCATATGATCCGGCGTACCACGTGGTACGTTGGGTACTTAGTCACTTAGTATAAATAGGTGTGTGTTAGAATGAGTTGGGATGAGTTAAGTCATTCTACACTTTCTGTGTGTGTTTCTAGAGAGAGAAACTAGAGAGCTTTCATTGTATCTTCAAGTGATTCAATACGAAATCTCTTATTTACATCCGTGTTTACTATGATTGATTGATACACGCAGTAGTAAGATCGTATCTTGGTTTTACAGCCAAGGACACTCCAACGCAATGAAAATTCCTGATCCAGTACAGGCAATAGTAGGCACAAAACATATTTTCCAAATCAAGAAATCAAGCAAGGCATTCAAAAATAGCATGCAGTTTGTAGTGAACAGGGTCTTCAGCATCAGCGGGGATGTGGTCTCTGCTTCACCAACAACCCCGGGTTCTTCCAAGTTTGCCTCATAACATGCTACAGACGCAGCCATAGACAACAAAGAATCACATGCTAAAAGAAATATTCTGGAAGAGCTAGGTAAGTTTTTTTATGTATGGGCAATCATATACCATAAACCCCGCAAAATATTACACTAACATAGGAACTTTTGAACAGAGGGGGCGGATGACGCGGTGAAAAGGCTGAAAGAAAAAGATGCCATATGACAAATGGTTCGCTCTATTGGAGGAACATGATATTTTGGACGTGTAGGTTGCGAAGAAAATGTCTTTTGTAAATGCTGTAATTTTGTGAAACAGTAGTAGCAGGTATGTAAAATAATATATATATATATAGGGTTAGGTTCAAATGAGAACCAATTGATTTTGAGAACTTTTGAGAACCATTCTGGGCCACTAATTTTCAAGGGGAGACCACTCAAATTCATGGGGGGGGGGGGGGGGTTTCCATATATATAAACTAGTGGCTTAGAATGGTTTTCAAAAGTTCTCAAAACCAATTAGTTCTCAAATGATCCTCTCCATATATATATATATATATATATATATATATATATATATATATATATATATATATAAGGAGATGATCATTTAAGAACCAATTTGATTTGAGAACTAAAAAGAACTAATTTGAGCCACAAGTTTATTTACATGTATCCCCCTCCCATGAATTGTAGTGGTCCCCCCTGAAATTTGTGGTTGAGATTTAGTTCTCAAAAGTTCTCAAAAGAAAAAGTTCTTATTTGAACCTAACCCTAAATATATATATATAATATATATATATATATATATATATATATATATGAGTGGGAATTAATAATAACCATGTCTTAGTGTGATAACCAAATAACTCATCATCCACCATTGATATATTAATAAACAAATCAGATTGTAATCGATGGTTTAGATCAGATGAGGGTATTTTGGTACTTATACACCTAACAAAATATATCTTGTAGACCAAACCTACTTCTCTCTCATATCTCAATCTCAAGATCTCATCCTTCTCCATCTCTCTTGAACCCTCGATCTACAAGATCTCATCATTTTCTATCTCTCTGGATCATTTCTATGAAACACTCGATCTACAGGTTCGTTTCATCTTTGTCATCGAAACACTCAATCTACAGTTTCACTAGCAGCAAACGCAAGTAGCAGCTAGGGTTCCGATGTAAGGAGATCCGTCTCCAGTCCGCTAACTTTCACCTTCATCAACCACACATCGATTACGACATTGCTACCCCCGACGCCAGTCCGACGACTTCCTTCATTACACCGATTATGTGTTGTCGCCGTCAAGTACAACACTGCTACCCCGTCGTTGAAATCGTTAATATTTTTATCTCAAAAATTGATGCTATTTTATCACATGTATGATACCGTCTTGATTTATTATTATTAGTATTATTATTATTTTAATTTTGTAGCATTCAATCACTTTTAAGTGCTCCAAACTCAGATGACCCACCGTCTGAGAACATAGTAAAGCATTGGAAATCAAATGAAGGTGAAGCTGTTGAAACAGGTAATTATGAAATTCATATACTTAATTTTGACAATTTTGATTTTATACATTATTATTTTGTTTGTTTAATTTTACTAATCAAAAGAGGGAAGAGCCAATCAACACTCGAAAGCTCCGATTCAAATTGAAGCATATTTTAGAAGAACTGGATTATGGATTATTTTCCTTTACAAATTTATATGAATTTGTTGTTTGTATAATCTTTGTGCTGTTTGCAGTTTGTAACATGTGTATATTTAGTTGTACATTTGATGATAATTTTTGTTGGAGTACGGGGTTTTAACTAGTAGCATCGGGTGTTAGTGTTACTGATCTTTACACCACCGTTATAAGTTAATACACTAATGTTTTAATCTGTAACACTAGTGCTAGTAGTTGTAATATATACATATGTAGTTGGACTTAAGTAGTAGCATCAGTGTTTGTATATATAACACTAGTGCTAGTTCGTACGCCTGAGAAAACGGTGATAAAAAATGTCGAGACTATAATTAAATTAAAGAGAAAAATGCGACGAGTTTAATGGTTCAATTTTTATAAAAATCCGACAAAGTATAAAAAAGTTATAGACTTTTTAAAATTAATGGGGTGTTTTATGTGGTTATGTAAAAAGTCTCATTTACCCTTTTGAATTAAAAAAAATGAGTGGACATGTGTCATCATCTAATGCTTTCTGCCTTTTTTCAACCAATAAAAAAGAGTTAATGGGTTATTGCATTTAAGATGAGTTATTAATTATTTCATGCCCTATATAGCCATATATATATATATATATGTGTGTGTGTGTGTGTGTGGGCAGTCAGTATCTAGGATGGCATGTCTTCAAATATTAGCTTTTGTCAATTACTAGCAACTATCTAGGATAGCATCTAGCTCTTTTGTCACTTACTAGCAGCTAGAAGCTATGTAAAAAAACATATGTATCAACATTAGCTCTATCTAATAGTATGGCTTCTATATTTTGGGCTCCTCATTATTACATCTTATGGTTCTTATTACTCATGTTTGTGTTGTTGATATTTGCCTCCTCCATATAGAAACATGCACAAATTTGAAAGGCATGTTGAAAACTGCAAATTTTTGAACAGGTGTATATGCAATTATTAGCATTCTTTTGGTGAGTCTTCATATTTAGGTCTTAATGTTTGACAATTTAAACTTCAAAGCAAGCCCTGTTGCCAAGTTTTTGTGTTGTTACCAGGTATTTATGTTGACCTTGAAAGGTCATATTGCGTGGTCTTTATATTGACCTATTTTTTGCTTTTTCATATTAGAATATAGAACCACTCTTGCACCATATGCAGTTGTTTTCGCTTCCACAAGTTAATATTTGGGTGTTTATAATATACTAAACGCCCGCACCAGCCACAAACAACTACACAAACCACCCCAGTTTGCTAAAAACACTTCAACGATTTGGCTGGCAGACTTTTTAAATGGATACGTCTCCGTCGCGAAGCACAGGTCGCAAAACTTGTTTTTAAAATATAGCAAAGAGGTTCAAAACCGGTGGTTTAGGTCACTTACCAACCGGTTTTTTGTGTGGTCGGGTAATTTTTTTGTTTTGTTTTGTTTGTTTACCTCTAGTAAGAGATACGTTAAAAAAAACTCAAACTTGACGGAGGTTTATGGTCTTAAGGAAAAAACTCAAACTTGAGGTTTCGGCCCCAAGCCCTAAATTAAAGCCCTAGCCGATTATATTATCGATTTAGATTCAGATACAGTTTGTTCCCGCATCGATCGAGCTAGAACACAAGTGAAGGCATGATGCAAAATCTTCAGAGAAAACTAACGAGCGATGTGTCTTCACTCAAATTAGTCAATCAAGTTCGTACTCTTTCAATATTGCTTGTTGATCACCGGTGATGATTGTTTAAAGATTCATTATTGCTCCTTTTGTTTGTTGATTTTTGTTTTTAAGTCACGATGCAATCACTTATAATCATTTCTTGTTGGACTATCTGACGATTTAGTTACATTAGAAATCTGCTCATAAACATGTTACACTTGCTGTAAATCAAGCACTTCTCAAATCTGAAGATTGCACATTTATACATATAATATTAATATTTCTAAAGTGGATACTGTTTGCAGGTCATACCACGTCGTTTTTGTTCTTCAGGCAAGTACTTTGACGCTGGACAGCCGACCCCCGGTACTCATCCTCAGGTATCTTGGACCTGGTAATTTGTTGTCCTTTTGTTGTTTTGAAAAGTATGAAAGTGTATATTACACGGGTTAAATAAATAAAAGAAAAAATGGGAAACATTTAAATAAGTAAATAATTTGAAATTAATTTATGCATCTTATTTATTGAAAACAGAAGTAGCGGGAAAAATTGCCCGACTCCGAGAATTATGACTGTTATATATCTACTGATGTTATTGTTTTCAAATAATTGCCAACTCTAATATTTTGTTTTGTGTGATGATATTGGTAGTTGCTAAAAGAAGGTGAAATTACACCAGGAATCACTTGTGATGAATATGTATCAAGGAGGAAAAAAATATTGGAATTTCTTCCGGAACAGAGTGTGGCTATCGCTGCAGCTGCTCCTGTAAAGATGATGACCGATGTTGTTCCTTACACTTTTCGTCAAGATGCCGATTATCTTTATATCACAGGATGCCAACAGCCCGGTGGGGTAGCTGTATTGGGTCATGATTTTGGTTTGTGCATGTTCATGCCTGAACCTTCCCCTCATGTATGACTGAATCCTTGTGATATCAAAACAGTTCTGGAACGAAATAAAATGTTGATGTCAAAAAGTACAAATCTTTAGTGGATTAATGATATTTGAATGAATTCTAGGATGTTACTTGGCAAGGACAGATTGCTGGAGTTGATGTTGCTAGAGAAATTTTCAAGGCTAATCAGTCATTTCCTATTAGCCAGTTACATAAGGTCAGAATTCTACAACTTCTTTATATGTTTATAAGTCTGCTATTTATCACCATCACTTCTGCAATTATAGGTATTTACAGTTTATAGTTAAAGTGCATTTTATCATACCAGATGCCCTAATGCTGTGCTAGTTTCTCACAATGGAAATTCTATAGTCTATAAGGATAATTAGATTTTAGGATCCGTGTGAAAGATAGGGATACACTTGAATTCACCATGAATGTGACCGGATCAAAATAAGAAATGATAAAAGAAATCAGGCTCAAAACATAATAGCAGGAAAGGTTTTTTTTTTATTTATTTTTTTTATTATTATTAATTATTTTATTTTTAAAGCTAACTTTTGAGCATGCATTGATTTGCCAGGTTGATGTTTAGTAGTATGTGGAATTCATAACAATTGAAACTTGAATTCTTTGCAAGTACTCTTTTTTTTTTTGGTTTTTTTATGGTACTGCTTTCATTTACGAGTTGTTGCTTTGTCTAAGGGCATGTTTGGGTAAGCATTTGAGATTAACTTATTGACTTATTAGCTTTTGAAAAAGCCAATAAGTTAAAAAAATTGTTTGGGTAGTGCAAAAGTAGTTTTTAAAATGACTTTTGAAAAAGTTGTTTTATTCATTACCTCAAAAGCCAAGAAATCCTGGCTTTTTAAAACCACTTTTAACTTTTGGCCTCGTAAATTACATTTGTACTCTCCAAATAAACCCTAATCTCCTTATATGATGTCCTTTTTGTCATTTTACATAAAAAAAGCTAAGTCAAACATTTTTTAAAAACAACTTATTAACTTATTGACTTTTCTAACTACAAAAGCTTATCCAAACATTTTTTTTTAAAACTACTTTTAAAAAAGTTAAAAGTCAATAAGTTACTTTTGATGAAAGGTGCTTTTGCACTCAAAAAGTTCTCCCAAACATACTCTAAGTGATAAAGTGATTGAAAAACAAATTAACAAAATCAAAAAGTTGTAAAATAAACGATACAAAGCAAGGGACTATATGCTTCAGACCTTAAATACTTGGGATCTTTTGAGGATTGCAATTGTGTTAAAATATATATCACGGTAATCATAGTCCCACGAAAAAATCCCTTAGGGTTGCCTGGAGTAGAATCACTGCTCCAAAAGTCAACGGGGGTCTTGGAATCGGTAGCCTAAAGGCCACTAACCTTGCACTCATTCCCAAATGGGGATGGCGCTTCATATCTGACAATTCGGCCCTTTGGGTCTTAGTCATCCGGCCAATCCACTCCCACATAATTCACGGCATTCTCCCTTTTCGTAAATCCAATCCTGGATACTGGAAACCGATCACCAATGTCTTCAGGGACCTCGTGGACGTGGGGATCCACTTTTGGGATGATGCCAAAGCATCACCGAGGGTTGGATCTTCTCTTCTGTTTTGGCATGATACTTGGCTAACCCACACTAATCTGAAATCAACTTTCCTAGATCTCTATCGTATTTGAAAAATCCAAATCATGCTCAGTGGGAGACAGGGTCCTCACCACCAACAAAGGTTCGACATCCATCATGTGGAACTGGAAATCTCATCCCTCCACCACATCTGAACTAAATTCACCGTCACTATTTTTTTTCCATTCTTCAATCCTTTCGTCTCTCTCAAGGGTCGGATCGTTCCCTGGCTAGGCTGCAGTAGCCTAGTTTTCTCTAAGGGTAGCATTCGCAAAAGGTTGGAACGCTCATGGGCCGATTTCTCGTTCAAACACCAATGGTCAAATTGGGTTCCTAAAAAAATTGACATCTTCGTTTGGAAAGCGACGTTAAATAGAATCCTGGTCAAATAGATACTATTGAATCCACAAACCATCTCCTCTTTCAGTGCACCTTCGCCTCCAGAACTTGGGACCTTGTTGCCTCTTGGACAAACCATCACATCACCCATCCTCTCTCCATCGACCACGCCTATAGTCAAGCCTCCATCCCTGGTCATGCCATCCATCTCAGCAAAACTCTAAAAGCAATCGTCGCGGCATCGGTTTGGGAACTTTGGAAAGCCAGGAATGGGAAAAAAATCGAGGGTCGCAACACACATCCAGGGAGATTATTAGAAGAAATCAAATCGGAGACCTTCCTTCGGCTATTTATATATATGGAAAACCCCCCATGAACTAAACAGAACTAATCTCAACCACTAATTTCAAGTGGGGACCACTATAATTCATGGGAGGGGTGATACATGTAAATAAACTTATGGCTCAATTTAGTTCTTTTTAGTTCTCAAATCAAACTGGTTCTCAAATGATCCTCTCCCTGTATATATATATAGGGTTAGGTTCAAATGAGAAACTTTTTCTTTGAGAACTTTTAAGACTAAATCTCAACCACAAATTTCAGGGAGGGGGGACCACTACAATTTATGGGAGAGGGATGCATGTAAATAAACTTGTGATTCAAATTAGTTCTTTTTAGTTCTCAAATCAAATTGGTTCTCAAATGATCCTCTCCCTATATATATATATATATATATATATATATATATATATATATAGGGTTAGGTTCGAAATAAGAACTTTTTGTTTTGAGAACTTTGAGAACTAAATCTCAACCACACATTTCAGGGAGACCACTACAATTCATGGGAGGGGGGATACATGTAAATAAACTTGTGGTTGAGATTTAGTTCTCAAAAGTTCTCAAAACAAAAAGTTCTTATTTGAACCTAACCCTATATATATATATATGTATATATATATATATGTGTATATATATATATATATATATATAGGGGGAGGATCATTTGAGAACCGATTGGTTTTGAAATTCGAGAACCATTATGAGCCACAAGTTATATATAAGGAAATCCCCCCCATGAATTTGAATGCTTCCCCCCTGAAAATTAGTGGCTCAGAATGGTTCTCAAAAGTTCTTAAAAGAAAAAGTTCTCATTTGAACCTAACCCTATATATATATATAAGGGGTATCATTACTCATTAGTATTTTTCATTTAAATTTTTGAGTAAATTACATATATTGCCCTTTATGTTTGGGGTAAGTTACGAAACATGCCCTTTAACCCAATTTATTACGTTTCCTGTCCTTTGTTTGAAACACCAGTTGCAAAAATAGCCCTTTGCTAAAATTCCGCCCTTTGCTAAAATTCCATCCATTCCAGCCATTACCCCAAGGGCAAATTGCTCTTTGTCCCTCTAAGGACTTTAATACTTGCATTTCCAGTTAAAAGATCAAAGCCAACGAAGGTCGGAGCTTTGGACTTTGCATGAAAACCAGTTAAAAGTTGTTTTAACTGTTTATGGTAAGTTTGAAGATGGTGATGAAGATGATGTGTTTGATACATTACACATTGTTTTGTTTGTGGCATGCGCTTAAGTGCTCAGATCTAAAGCTGTGAGGCAAACAAGAGTGAATGGTCAAATGCAGTTTAATTCATTACTTTGTGCTTATATATATGGTTGATTCGTTGGCTTTGATCTTCTAATGACCAAATCAGTTATTGAATGGGCTGTAAATAAGTTAAGTTTTTTTGTTTTTTTTTTATAAAAATAAAGATTTATGAGTCTATTTGACAGATCTACGTATTCTTCATGATCATTCTCTCCATGAAATCTTCTCTGAGAGGAGATTACTCACTAACACCATAAGAAGAAATCAAATCCATCAAATAGGCAAATGAGACTCTTAATCGGATTAATCACTATGGCTTCATTTCCCATCCACACACAAACGAATCTTCATCAAGTAAGTATTCTTCGATCGAAATTGAAATTATAATTTACAATAATCAATCCTCGTCATTTTCCGAAATTTGCTATTTGAAACAAAATTGCGGCGTTCAATTCGGTGATGTGGGATCTCAATTTGGTGTTCGTAAAACGGGATTAAAGTGTGATCAATATTGATGTGGGATTCAATCCAATATTTTTATTTATTTTTTATCTTTTATGGATAACTCTGGTTTTGAAAAGAATCTTCGGTTAAAGTAACTAGAAAAATTGGGTTTCATTATTTTACTAAATCCAAACTTGAATTTGGGATTTTGGAATGACATGTAATTTCATGTCAGTGGGCTTTAATCAAATGAAAGAGATTGAATTCTTCAATCTTAGTTTAGAAATTGAAATCGGTGGACCTGAGTTGTTTATTAGAGTCTTTGGAGGGACAAAGACCAAATTGCCCTTGAGTTGCATTTGTGTTCGCAGGTCGCGCGTGCGCGAGTTTGATTTTTCGAGCCAAACTCCCAATTTCTGCACCCCTCCCTGCGCGAGGGTAGGAGCCGGAGTAAAACATAGCACAATATTTAAATATTTCTTGGATGATTACACATTTAAACCATACTTTGTTTTGTCTACCCACCAATGTGGGATATGTGTAACCTTTTGAGATTAACATCTCATTCACACGCGCACACACTTTTCCAACAATATATATATGTGTATATATATAGAGAGAAAGGGTAAAATGGAAACCCCATTGGGTTGAGGAAACCGTCGAAACTCTTCAGAGAAAGGGTAAAATGGAAACCCCCTTGAGTTGAGGAAACCATGGAAACTCTTCAAAAACGGGGTAAAAAATGTTTATTTTTCCTCAATTTTTTATGATGGTTCTTTAGGTTATAGGCTACCCTTAAATTGGGAAAAAAAACACCTTGTAGATTTTTTCTCAAAAAAAACAAGTATCATATGTTACTTTCTGTTTTTTTACAGTTACACACGAAAGTTACATATGTAACATTTACTTTTTTGATATTTTTTTAAAAAATTTGTTAGATGTTTTTTTGATTTTTTTTCCATCTAAGAGTAGTCTATAAACTAAAGAACTATATATATATATATATATATATATATATATATATATATATATATATAGGATCCTGCGAAAACTTTTTTTTTTTGCGAAAACCTAAAAACTAACACTAAAACCTTCATAACTTTTACATACCTTAATATTTTTTTATAAAACTTGCACCAAAAATCTTAAAATTCCATTGTCTTTGATTGTGGAACAGAAAATAATATTTTGAAAAAAAAATTATTAGTGCACATGTGCACCATTTTCATTAGTACTACACAAAGAGAATTGTAATGTGAAAAATAGTGTTTTAGTATTAGTTTTTAGATTTTTGCAAAAAGATGTGGTTTTTACATGATCCTTGCCCTATATATATATATATATATATAAATTTTTAATGTATATAACTATACATTAAAATGACCGATATCCCACCGATATTTCACTGAGATAACCGATATATCGTATATCGCTCCTCGACCGTATTTCGAACTTTTACCGTATTAACTGCATAGGTTCTATGTTTTATACTCGGTTGAGCTCATGACGGGGGAGAGAGTACGTTTTGTTGGTGGCAGGTTTGGTACCGGTGGTTGTGGTGGTGGAAATGACAATGGTGGTGGTGGAGGCGGCGGTGTAGGTGGCAGTGGCGATTGTGTCGATATGTTTTGTACACCCAACTTCAAATGAAGGTTTTTGTTGGCGGCGAGGAGGGCGGCGGTGTGTGATGCAGCGGTGGTATGGATAGCAATGAGTTGGTCCAGTTTCTCGCAGATGACCCGAGCTTGATCAGTGGTGAAAAATGGATTCTTGCAAGGCGGCATGGTGGAGGTGAATTCGTCAATGAAAGCACCAATTGATAGGTTTACGGAGAAAACCTACAAACTCCCAAGATAGACCCGTAGAGTGGGTTAGGCTCCAAAAGAATATAGACGAGAAACAAGATTAAATCTTTCAATTACTTTTCTGATGATTCTCAAATGTTAGTACCCATCGAATACATATAGGAAAATGAAACATGAATAGAATATAATGACAATACGTGGGAAAATGGTAACCACAACTCCACAAGTAATCCTAATAATTGAAAGTTAACGTGGGTGGTTCCTTCCATATCGTGGGTTGGGTATGGATTTCCCCATGGACTACCCGTATCATCCTCTGGGTACGTATCAGGACTGTTCGGGAACAGTAGCAGGACTTCAGCGGTCCCGCCTATGATATACCTATCAGGAGGTGACACAAGAACTGAAGATGGTTGAGAATGGACTCGACCAAATGCTCATAGAGAAGAGTATGATCCTGTTCTGTTGGAGTAGGAATAGAGGACGACGCGGATGTGACACAAGAACTGAAGATGGTTGAGAATGGACTCGACCAAATGCTCATAGAGAAGAGTATGATCCTGTTCTGTTGGAGTAGGAATAGAGGACGACGCGGGGTTTGGAGATGCTAATGGTATCGGGTAAGCTAGAAACTTGTTTACTTCCTACGAAAAAGGAGATGGTGAGACGAGAAAGAAGGGAACATCTTCATGAAACGTGACATCACGAGATACCATATAGCGTTGAAGAGTGGGTGAATAACACCGGTACCCTTTTTCGAGGCGAGAATACCCAAGGAAGACACAATTTTAAGGATTTGGGATCCAGTTTCGTTAAGTGAGGACGAGTATCACAAACAAAACATGTACAACCAAATATCTCCGGGGGAACAGGATACAAAGGCTTCGTAAGGAACAAGACAGACAACGAAATTTCTCCACAAAGGACAATGTACGACATACGATTTTTAAGAAAACAAGTTGTGGAGACAACATCGGCAAAACAAGTTGTGGAGACATCGGCCCAAAACGACTTTGGAACAACCATCTGAAATAATAGAGCCCGTGCAACTTCGAGAAGGTGCCTATTTTTTTCGTTCAGCAACCCTGTTTTGGGCTGGTGTGTCAACACATGATGATTCATGAAGTATACCATGTAAAAGGAAGTATGATTGAAATGATTCTGACAAATATTTCTTTGCATTATCACTGAACAGAGAGTTTAAATTGATTTTTGATTTCAGCATAAACGAACAAAAGTGAGAAATCACCTCAGAACGGTTCTTCATAAAATAACGCCAGGCTACACAAGAATAGTCATCAACAAACGTAACAAAATACCTGAAGCCAGGTTTTGATGGAATAGTACACGGACCCCAACACATCAAAATGAACCAACTCGAAAGGGGACACAACTCAACTTGAGCAAGCTAGAGAATGAGGAGTCTGAGTTTTAAGTATATATAGGCCATCGGATTCCCGTCCTTTACCAATAATCCTCTTCGCTGACACATCATGAAAAACACAATGATCAGGAAAAAATAAGGCACTGCACTTTAAACCACGTGTAATTTTACTCACAGATAGCACATTCATCAGGAAATAAGGTAAGCTTAAAACAGATGACGAGGAGAGTGTTGGGGTAACATTAGCTCTGGCTGAGCTAAGCATAAGCACTCTAGGGGTGGACCCATGAGCTATGATAACATAGGGACGATGCGTGGTTACAAAAGTTTGAGAGAAGTAGAGGATTACCATTCATATGTTTGGAAGCACCGGAGTCAATAACCCATTAGGACTAGAAGATAAAAGACACTTGGCAGTGTTACCCGTCTCTGTAAAGGCAGTCGTAGGAGTCACAGTCGGACGACGATACTCTTTTGCTAAAGTGGGGTCATTGCTTTCAGATGCGGTAGCAACGTGAGCAGAAGAGCCCTTTGAGTTTCTTACCAGTAGTTTTTTACAAGTGCGTTTGGTGTGGCCCAACTCATGGTAATGGTAGCACTCAACTGATTCAGATTCTGGAACATGATCACCTTGAATAGGTGCACGATCACTATCACTAAAATTTCCTCGCATACCACCTCGGTGACCCCTACGTGGTCCACCACGATAGCCACCATGGGATCCCCCTCTGCTGATCAGGGAACTTGTGTTAACTGTAGGTGGGATTGGGGCTGATTGAAGACTTTCATGGCGAAGAATGCGAGCAAAGGTATCCTGAAAGGGAAGGGATGTCAGATTCATTTAAGAATTGAGACTGAATAGCATCAAATTCCGGACTCAGGCCAGTCAGAAAACTCATTACTGCAATCTGCTCTCATTGAGAGGTAGAAGAGAGTTCATCTTTTCATAGTTCTTTTTAAACTCCATAACATAGGCCGTTAAGGAGCGATCTTGTTGCTCCCTTGATGAAAAGATTTACATACATTGTAAATTCTGGATATATTACTCTTTCTAGAATAGAGGAAACCCAAGTAGTCCATTAATTCCTTAACATACTCACAGTGATTCACAAGGGGAATAAGTTTTTTTTTTTTTGAACGGCCAGATATCATAAAACACTAGTCAGGAGCTAGAGAAAAAAATACAAAACAACATTTAGGAAAAGTACAAAGCATTGTCTATCCAACTAGACCAAACAAGATTAGAGAGGTTCCCGCGAAGCCTAATCCACAGGAAGGAGGAGGACTTCACATCCTCGGAAATGCAGCGAGCATGAGTGTTCTGGTGGTTAAAAACTTTTCCATTACGAGCCAACCATAGATGCCAAAGAGTGCAAGAAGCAATGGTTCTGAGGACCTTGATCGATTTAGAGGTTTTTGCCTTCGCATACGAGAGTTCCAGGAGCTCGCGGATGGAGCCGTCAGTTTTAAAATCAAATCTGCACCAAGCCTTAATTAGATTCCATGTTTGAGACGCCACTGGACAGGAGAGGCAAAGATGTTCAATTGATTCAACGTCGTGGGAACACCAGGAACAGCCGATGAAGGGAAGGGGAACGCCCCGCATAATGAGATTTTCTTTGGAGGGAATACGATTTAGCACAGCCCGCCAAGTGAACAGGTTGAACTTTTTAGGGATCCAGTGGAGCCAGGTATGTTTGTAATCGTATTCAAGAGAGGTCCTGTCCTCGACAGCCCGTCTAATAATTCTGGTTTCAAAAACAGCCTAACGTTGATCAATGTCGCACTCAAGCAGTTCCTTCCTGATGAGTTTGTGGGATGAATTTCCAAATGCCCGGAACAGTTTTCATGAAAGGAAGACGCCGACGGCTGCTAGATCTCCTGGAAGCATGGATTGAATTTATTAATCTGGCCCAGAGAGATGATGATTCAGACTTTAGTCTCCAGAGCCACTTGGATAACAGGGATGTTAGCAGTTTTGAGGCTCCCAACCCCAAGACCACCCTTGGATCAATAGAGTTTCTAACAGATGCATCAATAGAGTTTCTAATTTGGAGAAACAACCTTGCATCATTTTGTAACCACTGTTCTTTAGTCTGATCACTAGGGGGTTAAAAGTCATATGAGAAACCTTTCCAATACTTCGTAGATAGATATGAATAGTTTTGCTCCATTCGGAAAAGTTTGAGCTATCAAGTTTTATTGTCAGTGAGGTGTGTTGCTACGGGAAGGACATCGGTAGTCAAACCTATAGAACCACTTTTGTTTTCATTTGTATCAGACATTTTTTTTCCTTTTTTTTTATTTTAATTTAATGAAAAGTCAAAGACCAAGACGAAACTTGAACCAGAAAATCGGAATTAACCGAACACCCAACACCAAGACCAAACACCAAACGGGGTAGAACCAGAAAATCGGAATTCACTGACACCCAACTAGACAAAACTAGACCGAAAACACAGAACTATAACCAAAAGTAGTCACATTTCAAATAGACACATAGGGTAGGTCAGAAACACTGGACGACAACAACAGAAAAAAACACAGCGAAATTGGCCGGCGAAGCGCTCCCACACACCGACGCATGGAGGCGGAGTTAAGGCGGCGTACTCACAGGGCAGCCTAATCGCACCCTTCTGAGGATGATGGTGGTGGCGGTGAGACTCAAAATGGACCAGATTTTTTTTTTGAAGTGAACAGCTTGTACTCACAGGGTACAACTGTTATTCCTTATGTTACAACTCTCAGAAGCGTCATGAAGCTGGCTCTGATGCATGTAGAAGAGGAAAACCAGAAAACACTAAGTTTACTTCACTCTCTCTTATGTATGAATTACAATGATATGTACATCTATATATAGAGGAGGGAATGGCCCACTAATAAAAAAACCTAAAGCCCATTAGGCTGTCTAGTGGACTAAAACAACTCCATATAGTACTATATATATACTAACAGTTAGCATACCCTTGGTGAACGCTCCACTAGGCTTAACTGTTAAGGATGCATTTAATGGCAACACTTACTCAACATCACAACATTCATAAAGAAGTTCTATAGCGGCGTGGTCATCTCTAATATATTATTTGTTCAATGAATGCCTAAGTGATATTGCAATGTGGTGTCATATATCCATGGGTTTGTGTATACATATCATCACAAATATCATACAAAGATAACATTGACCTAAAAAAGTAGTAAGATAATCTATGCCATAATTTAATATAAGTATCGCTTCTAAATGGAAATTATACCATCATGAGAATGTTAGGATTGTGGAGGCTGTGTCTCCTGGCAGCGGCCCTAGAGTTAGCCGACTTTGACTTTTGGTAGTTTCCAGAGTTAGTTGGCTTTATCCCCAAGTTTCTAAGTCTAATCTCTAGTCTGTAATTACAAGGCATATGTAATTGTAATCTTCAACACGTTACATAATAAAATTGTCTTGCTAGTGTGGCCGTAGACGTAGGTCGTTTAGACCAAACCACATAAATCCTGTGTCTCATTTATTTTCCGTTTGTATTTGTGTTTTCTGGCTTGCTCATACTCCAACCGCTCCATCAACAGTCCGATCCGATCAGCAGTCCTGCTACCGTCTATAGCAGTTTGCTGCTGTCTTCACAGTCGTTCCAGCAGTTCAGCTGCCGCTGTCAATTTTATACTTTAAAAATGAATCAATTATTTTATGACTAGTCATATAACTGTGGTTTGACCATGTTAAATATAGGATTTTGAAATATTTGTTTTCAAAGTAAGTGTTCTATTATGTATTTGGTCATTCATTCATATATTTACTCAAATTTAATAGTTAACATTCTGAGAGGCAAAGTGAAACCTTACACACACATCTATATCTTACTTTTTAATCAGTCTCAATCAATGATTCTGCATTCATATATGAGATGCTACTCTTTTAACATTCCAGTATTCAGATTTTAGTCTTGAGTACCTAGAGCTAGAGATTGAATTGAACCTAGAGATTACAGACAAAATTAGGTACTTAAACCAACAAACAAACAGACCTGTATATATTAATATGCCAAGTAAATACAACATACTTTGAACCCTGACATTCATATGACAAATACACATGGAGAGGTGTTTAGATATCACTGCCTACAACTCTTGTAAATTGTAATCACAACATTCTTTGAACCCTAAAATTTTAGGTGTCTCTTCTGGTTTGTTTAGAACCTTTGTTAGGCTACCTACAAGTTAGTTCCCTTCCCTCTCCAACCCTCACCCCAGAAAAGGATGGAAAAAAGAAGTTTGATTCGCTTACTAATTCTGGAATCAATCAATTTTTTAATCCAGTTTTATCAATTTAGAGAAAAACTTTCTGGTACTATCTGACTTTGACAGATCAGTGAAACCTGTCATTTAGAATGGTTGTATTAAAATTTTATTCTTTTTATGTACTTTAAAATGCAATGAATATACTCACTGGTTGGTTACATGTGTGATCAGTTTACAATGATCAACCCCTTTATGGACCCCTCATTTACTCACTTTTCCTTCATTTGATTGAAGGTCCTCCCAGAAATGATAAAAAACTGTTCAAAATTATACCACAATGTGAAGGCAGCTATCCCAACTTATACAGACTTAGAGGCATTCCAAAAAGCTGCCCATAATGGTAGAGTACACGATCTCTCTTTGTACACCCATGAAGCACGGTGGGTTAAATCACCAGCCGAGCTCAATTTGATGAGAGAGTCTGCTACTATAGGCTGTCAGGTATGTCAAAAGATGCAAAATTATTTTCTACTGTTTTGATTTCTTTAAATACTATCCTATTTTCCCCTTTATATTTGTATTATATAATTTAACTGATAAAACGTATTTGATTGTCCTTTTTGTAACCATGATTTTTTAGGGTCGGTTGAGCTAATATTTTGTTGCTAATTAAAAATTTTATTTCTTGGATAAGTCTCTTTTACAAACTATGCTGCATTCCAAGATGTCTCCTTATGAGAGCGTCTTATCAGCCAAAGTTGAATACGAGTGTCGAATGAGAGGTGCCCAGAGAATGGCGTAAGTTTCCTATGACATTTGTTGTTTCTAAGTTTGCTACACACGTATAGTATGTGTATCTGTATCTGTGTATGTATGTATATATCTACATTTCTTATTGTCCAGCAATATACCTATTACTGTTTCACAGGTTCAACCCTGTAGTTGGTGGTGGCCTTAATGGTAGTGTTATTCATTATTCCCGAAACGATCAGAAAGTGAGCATGTTGTTTACTTATTTAGTTTAATTACTTTCATTTTAAGCTATTTTTATTTATCATCTACAGTGATATTGATCGACAGGTTAAAGAGGGAGACCTTGTTTTGATGGATATTGGATGTGAATTGCATGGCTACGTTAGTGACCTCACACGTACCTGGCCGCCGTGTGGCAGATTTTCTGATGTTCATGTATTTGGTGCCTTTACACTAACACTATTATGATGTAGATTAGTTTTGTTTCATTTCTTATTAAACTTTTTTCTTTATTTATTGCTAACCGTGTGGCAGATTTTCTGATGTTCATGTATTTGGTGCCTTTACACTAACACTATTATGATGTAGATTAGTTTTGTTTCATTTCTTATTAAACTTTTTTCTTTATTTATTGCTAATTAATAGCGTTGTGCTTTTATATCAGAAAGAACTCTATGATCTGATTTTGGAGACCAACAAAGAATGTATTGAATTTTGCAAACCTGGTACGAGCATCCAGCGGTTACACAACTACTCGGTATGAACTATCTAGTTTCTGTTTTTTGTCTTTTTCATTCTTTAAAATCTAACTGGGGAAGTTCAGTGATATATTATTGTTGGCTGGCAATTGCTGTTTGGTTTATTATTATAATTATTATTATCATCATCATCATCATTGTATGTTGTCTAGGTTGACAAACTCTCTAGAGGGCTGAAGGAGATTGGAATATTAAGAGATAATCGGATTCATAGCTATCACCAGTTGAATCCAACTAGCATAGGTCATTTCTTCAGTTTTCAATCTTATCTGAAAATTTTACATAAACAAGTCGTGTTCACGGGTCAAACCTGACATGAACCAGAAGTTCAGTTTAGAGTTTAGACACATGAACATTAACACCGGACGTGCATTGACATGAACACGACCTTTTTTGCATATTAATGCTCTTAAACTATATAACCCGATGCCCATTTCTCTTCTAGCTTTTAAAATTTGGCATAAAATATCTAGCCATTTTAAGGTATGACTTACTACCAATAATAATCCATACTATTAGAGCATTCACAATAACTTCTTTATATTACACTATATCTTTAAATTTTTAAGAAAATATAAGGAAGTGTCTATTTTCTCTCCTACTTCAGCATCTTTATATTTAAACCTTATCCTTAATTTTAAGGGATAAAGTATGAGTTGATAAATATACGAATCCATGTGTTTTTTAGAGGATAAGGAATGGGATGTGGAGTGTTTTGTTTTGTTTTTTATTTTTAATTATTTTAAATTTTATGGTAAAATATAAAGATAAAGATAAATATAAAGAAGCTATTGTGAATGCTCTTAGTTTGATCATTAATAATACCAACTTTCATGTTCGTTATCAAGGGCAATCCCACTAGCGTAATACACATATGCATTTATACTTCATTTGCACTTAATTTCCACTTGTTTTTTCTTTTTCTTTTATGCTTCCTTATTTCGTTCATGGGCATCATTATGAGTCGGAAATCAAGTGTAAATGTATGATGATTACGCCATTGCGATTGCCCTTGACCCGGAAGTGAAAGTTGGGAGTGTTATTGGCCTATGATTCCTTGTTTGGACTATTAGAATCCAATTTGCCGAAAATTAATAAATAAAGTGGTAACTTGAAATTGTTGTATGATTTCAGGTTTTCTAAACTTGTCCAGCTCTGTTATCTATGTTATACAGGTCATTATTTGGGAATGGACGTGCATGATTGTTCCAAGATTGGTTATGATCGCACCTTAAAGCCAGGTGTTGTAAGTTCTTTTTTAGTTTTGATGATTTTAAAAAACCTGCTTAATCTTAAAATCCTTTTATTATCGTCATTCATGCGTACTGTATTTGTACACTCATTTATTCCAACCAATTCTTAGTTTCCATAGTCATTTGTGATTTGTTTGACCAAGCTAGCTTGACTTTGATGATCAGGTGATAACAATTGAACCAGGAGTATATATCCCACCCAATTTCAATTGTGCACAAAGGTAACTACTGATTTTGCAATGCCAAAGAAGAAGATTATGTAAAAAAATTGTTGTTAGATTCAGAGGCAACTGACTTCTTAGAAGCGTTTGATGCAGATACCGAGGCATCGGCATCAGGATTGAGGATGAAGTCCTAATTACAGAATCAGGTTGCGAGGTGTGAGCCAAGTTTAAGTTCTCATGTTCATTTTCTTTTTGGCATGTTGCATGCATTCATGGCGATTGATGAACATTTTCCCCTCTTTTATGGTAAACAGGTTCTTACAGGGTCATTACCAAAAGAAGTCAACCACATTGAGACCTTGTTGAACAACCACAGCTACGGAGTGGGAGCAGACGCTAGCACTGCTTCCGGTTTTTAATTTCGACCAAGCAGTGGTATACACCTTGCCCAAACAAGGAACCCGTCATATTTTTTTTTATCGTTTGATTTGGTTTTGATGCTAGTTAAACTTTTTGTTTGCTTTTGCAACAACTAGTATGATGAATAAAGCAAAAAGAAAAGAATACAGCCCTAACTCTTCATTTGTTTTAATCAGTAACCTTTAAACAATCCAACTCAAGAACATATACATAGTTTTATTTATCCATTTATTTTTCTATTAGTTCTTTGTATATGTCGGGTGATTTAAATTAAAGTAGGTTTGCAACTCCCGTGTTATTACGGGGATAACGCGGACATATAAAGTAGCTTCATTACTATAATGCTATGTAAAAGAAACTGTAATAAAAAAAGTTTAACACAAACAACTAAACTATTGAGCCTACGAACTAAAAGTCATCTTAAACGACTTTACTATTATACCATCGAACTTCTGTGCTAAATTTTTTAAGATTAAAAATAATTAAATTTTTTTATGTTAGATGACTATACCTATTACATGTTAACTTAACACCAACTCTTTTAGTAAATTCACATGACTACTTGTTATATATAACTAATATGTCAATTCTAATGTGTAAATAAAATACAAAAAATAAAAAAAAGTAATTTGATGAACATGCAACATGGCAATCACATCGCTTATTTGCATTTACTATTTCTTTACCCTCGAATTTGTATAATGGTATACGCACTAACGGGAAATGTTATCTATTAGTTCTTTGTATATGGGTGTGTAGAAATATCTGAAATCCAACTAAATTGAACCGTATTGTAAATTCGGTTTATGGTTTTGTGTATTTTTTAAAAGGTTTATTCAGTTATCTGTTTAAACCGAATAAGATTTTTATATATATTTTTTATTTTTTAATATTTTTTTAAACCATGTAATAGGAATTTTAACTCATTTAGAATTAAATTAGTCCATCCATAGCCCATCTACAACCCAAATAAGAATTTTAGGTTAAAATCTTATAAATGAACTGATACGATTAAACCTTTTCATTAAAACTTTGAAGCTTTTTTTTTTCATTAAAACCTTGAAGTTTTTTTTTTGTTTGTTTAAGACTATCGGTATTCGGTTGTATGTCATATTGTGGTTCTAAACTCTTAGGACATTTTAAATTGCTTGTTTTTCGTTTATTTTTTGTTGTTAGCCGAAAAATAGGCAAAATATGTTATACATCAACTAATGTGTCAAATCTAATGTGTAAATACATAAAAAAAAAAACAAAAAAGTAATTTGATGAACATGCCACATGGCAATTAAATCACTCATTTGCATTTACTATTCTTCTGCCGTCGAATTTGTATAATGCTATAATCACTAATGGGAAATATTATCTATTAGTTCTTTGTATTCGGTTATCCGTTTAAACCGAATAAGATTTTTATATATATTTTTTATTTTTTTAATATTTTTTTTAAACCATGTAATAGGAATTTTAACTCATTTAGAATTAAGTTAATCCATCCATAGCCCATCTACAACCCAAATAAAATTTTTAGGTTAAAATCTTATAAATGAACTGATACGATTAAACCTATTTATTAAAACTTTGAAGCTTTTTTTTCATTAAAACCTTGAAGTTTTTTTTTTGTTTTTTTGTTTGTTTAAGACTATCGGTATTCGGTTGTATGTCATATTGTGGTTCTAAACTCTTAGGACATTTTAAATTGCTTGGTTTTCGTTTATTTTTTGTTGTTAGCCGAAAAATAGGCAAAATATGTTATACATCAACTAATGTGTCAAATTTAATGTGTAAATAAAAAAAAAAACAAAAAAGTAATTTGATGAACATGCCACATGGCAATCAAATCACTCATTTGCATTTACTATTCTTCTGCCCTCGAATTTGTATAATGCTATAATCACTAATGGGAAATGTTATCTATTAGTTCTTTGTATATGGGGTGTGTAGAAATAAACGAAATCTGAATAAACCGATACGTATTGTAAATTCGGTTATGGTTGTGAATACGGTTTATGGTTTTGTGTTTTTTTAAAACGTTTATTCGGTTATCCGTCGAAACCCAATATAATTTTCATGTATATTTTTTTATTTTTATTTAATTTTTTTTGAAACCATGTAATAAGAATTTTTGCTCATCTAGAATAAGTTAGCCCATCCACAACCAAAATAAGAATTTTAGACACGAACTGATACAGTTAAACTCTTCCATCAAAACTTGAAGTTTTTTATTTATCTCTTATACACGAATCGATACAGTTAAACTCTTTCATCAAAACTTTAAAGTTTTTTTTGTTTGTTTTTGTTTAAGACTATCGGTATTAGGTTGTATGTCGTATTGTGGTTCTAAACTCTTAGGATATGTTAAAATGCTTGTTGTTTGTTTATTTTTTTTGTTAGCCGAAAAATAGGCAAAATATGTTATTTGATTGAATACGAATGAATGTGGTTTATACGGTTGTATCCAAAACCGAAGAGAATTGAATACGGTTCGGTTTGGGACTTTCCCAATATGGTTTAGTTCGGTTTACGGATGTGCTAAAAATTTCAAGCCGGATAAACAGAAACGAATAAACCGTAAACAGAACTGTTAAACACTCCTATATGTGCAGTGATGTAAATTAAACTAGCTTTGCAACCCGCGTGTTATTGCGAGGAAAACACAGACACGTAAAATAGTTTCATTGCTATAACGCTATGTAAATATACTGGAAAAAAAAATTTGCATAACAATACAAACAATTAAACTAAGGAGGTTTCAGCATCAACACCACAAGATCTGGAGAAACTTAAAATGAAGCAGGTAAAGAAGGATATATTCAAGGCAGAGAAGATTCAACCCTAAAGATTCTACAAGCTTAAGGGTTCACAACAGGTTTTCTCTGTTAAATAATTTCCTCTTCATTGCATGGATTGATGCGTAGCATCTAATACATAAAATTAAATAAATAAATCCCGCATTTAAATGAGATTTTTTATTTAAAGTTATGAGATTTGGTGCTTAAATGGTTTGAATGTGAAAAATTAGGTTTTATGGGTTAATATTTAATAATTATCTAAATTTCACATTTAAATTGATTTTTAATTGAGAAACTATAAAAATGTGATTTTCATTATTTTTAAATGTGAATTTTAAAACAAAAAAAAAATAATAATTAATTAATCACAAGAGTTAATGTCTAGCCGCCATTCACACATTCCCATTTCCCCTTAATGTTTTTGTGGCCCAGGAGATTTAATCAAGAAGTTTAGCCAGCCCAGATTGGAGTCCATTTGAAAGCATCGCAGCCCACCAGATTTAAGAACTCTCGGACCCTAATTTTGAGGGGTGGAACCGACATTTGGAGGAAATAAAGGAGGAGCATCAGCCGCAGAAAAAAAGGGGGAATTTTTAGAGGAGCCGCCACGGACATCACTCATTCCTCATTTTTATTTTATTTTTCATATTAAAATACTTGGAGATAAGAGAGGATAAGGAGATCAAGATCTAAGCTTTTGGAGTAAAGATTCAAGATTTAGAGTTTGATCGGGTTATCACTTCATCTCGGTTTTTTTTCTTTATCTTTTATTTTTATTTCTTGATGGTGATAAAGATTATGTTTTTATTGATATTAAACATCATGTTTGGCTAGATCTAGTGTGTTGCTTGGTTTTGGATGAATTTGGGTTGACTTGATTATTAGATTGAATATTTTTTATGTGATGTGATCTTTTTGCTTATGAATCTAATTTGGATCTAGGAAATAATCATATTAGCATGTTTGGCTTTTGTTGTGATTACTTGATGTGATTAAATCACTCAGGTTCAAAGAACTTTGTCCTAATTAGTGGTTTAATTATTATTTGGTTTAACTTTTATTAGTTTAAATTAAATGCATGATCCGGAGACCCCCTACATGATCTTGTGATTGAAATTTGTGGCCGATATTGCATTATATTTGTGTTGGATAGAATTGATTGATTCGTTTAGCACACTAGGTGGTTGTTTGACTTTGTCGACTGGTTGGACTACTTGAGAATTTAAGGTTTTAACCCGTTGTGCGTGTTATACATTGCCTAGGTTTATAGATTCCATTTTAGTATTCTAGTGTGTGATATATTCCATATAGAGAGACCTCTCGAGTGGCTTTCTGTTTCATACGTATTTGATCTGCTTTGACCGAAGTGATTAGACCTTTTAGCGTTAAGTATTATTTTACTATCCGACCTTCATGTTAGGATTTCCTAGACTGCTTTGGATGTGTCTATAGTCTAGTTATCTAGGTTATCGATTTTAGAGGATAATTTCGCATGATGTAGCCAATCTAGTAGTCAACCGTTGGCCCAAAGGATTCCTTACCAAGTAGCACCCATTTCTCTCATTTGAATTTCACCTTAGTACCCGTGGTTTGTTTCTTAGCCATTTAGGTTACATTGCTATCTGTTTTCCTTCCGTTGTTGAAAATCAAATCATGTTAGACTAGATATTAGCAAAGTTCCAGTATCGAGAGCCTGCATTGCGTCCTTGGATTGATATCCGGTACTTGCTGATACTATATTACATTTGATGGGTATACTTGCCCAGAGCGTGTAGTTGGTCACTCGGGATTTATCATTTTAAAACTTGATCATATTTTTATAGACCGCATCTCGTACGTCAAGTTTTTGGCGCCGTTGCTGGGGACGCGCAGATTTCGAGAAAGTTCGGAGCTAGTAGTTTAGCCATTTTACTTGCTTTCGTTCCTTGTTTATTTGCATGTTTCTAGTATGTTTGCTTATTTCTGTGTTTACCTACGTGTTAGTTAGTTTATTAGCTTAGTCTAATTTCTTTCTGTTCTGTTTCTGTTTTCTCTTGCGTCTTTTGGTCTGTTTATGCGTTTTCATCGCCGGAGGAGCTGCATTTCACGCTTGTCGTCGACGTCTGATCCCGGGCGTTTATTTCACCACCTTCGTCGTTTACACCGCGCATTCCCAATGGTGAACCCACCCGATCGGCGTACACTCGCCGACTACGCTTGTCCCGACATCGCGGGGGCGCAGCCCAGTGTCATACGCCCACCCGTGGAAGCTAACAACTTCCAAATCCTGCCTCTCCATGATCATAAATTCTGTTCAGTTCAATGGATTTCTGAACGATGACCCGATGGCTCATATATCAAATTTTTTTGAGGTTTGCGACACGTTGAAACTCAATAGCGTCACATCCGAGGCGATCAAATTGAGACTTTTCCCATTTTCCCTTCGCGGCGCAGCGAAGGCGTGGCTTCAGTCCCTTCCGCCTGGTTCTATTACTACTTGGGATTCTTTGACTCATAAATTCGTTTCCAAGTACTTTCCTCCATCGAAAGCCGCGATGTTCCGAAACAAGATTTATTTGTTCGTGCAGGAGGACACTGAGAGTTTGTATGAGGCATGGGAGAGGTTTAAGGAGTTGTTGAGGAAATGCCCATCCCATGGCATCGAGCTGCATCAGCAGGTGCAGATTTTCTATGGCGGTCTGAACGCCCTCACGCGCCTGACACTTGACAGTTCCGTCGGTGGATCTCTGAGCAACAAAACGCCAGAGGATGCGCGTGACTTACTCAAAGAGCTTGCACTGAACGGCTACCAGTGGTCTACCACGCGTACGAGTAGACGACCCCAGACGAGAGGGGTTCATCAGGTAGATCCCTTTACAGCTCTCTCAGCGCAGGTCGAGGCGCTCTCGCAAATGATGAAAGGGAGCAGACGAGTCAGAGAGCAGATGAGACAGCCACATGAGACACAACACCATGTGAAATTCTGTCAGTTATGTGCTGGTCCTCATGATATTACGAGTTATCCCATTGTTGGTAGCACCGAGCTACCAGAGCAGGTCGATTACATGGCTAGCCAGGCCGCCCACCACCCAACCAGTATAACTACAATCCGGCTTGGAGACCAAACCAGAATTCGGGGTGGAGATAGGAGCCGAGCAGTTCGAACCCACCGGGGTTTCAGACACGACCGACACAGAGACATCAGGGTTTCTACAACCCTAACTCTGAGAGCACTAGACAGAACCCGATTCAGACAGAGGATTCAGGTATGAATAACCTGACTGACATGGTTTCTCAGTTGCTTCAGCATAATCAGAAAGCAGCCCTTGACACTCAGAAGGTTGCTCAGTAGAATGAGTTGCGTTTTTCGAGAAATGAGCAGGAGATGAGTATCATGGGCACTCATATGCAGAATTTGGAGAGACAGATGATTCAGCTTGCCAAGTCTATGTCAGAGCGTCAGCAGGGAGGTTTTCCGGGTAATACCGAGACAAATCCGCGCCAAACAACTAAGGTGATCACGACTAGGAGTGGCAGAACCACTCAAGATCCAGAACCGGCAGTCACAGCTGAGCCAGTTACTGAGGAGAGAGATGTTGAGGTTGAGACTGATGTTCCTGGGCAGGTGCACCCTACTAGGCTACGCCCAGCAAGTACAGCACGCCCCAAGGAGCCCGCGAGAGTCTACACACCTCCTGTTCCATATCCCGCGCGTTTGAGACAGGATAGAGCTGAGGAGAATTACAGCAAACTTCTTGCTCTGTTTAAACAGCTTCACATAAATCTCCCGTTTGTCGAGGCATTAGCACAAATGCCTAAGTATGCCAGGTTTCTTAAAGATTTATTGAGTAACAAAAAGAAACTTGAGGAGTTGTCGACAGTTACACTGAATGAGGAGTGTTCAGCAGTTCTTCAGAACAAGTTGCCTAAGAAGATGAAGGATCCTGGGAGTTTTATGATTCCGTGTTTGATTGGTAGCTTGTCTGTCAGCAATGCTCTTGCTGATCTAGGTGCTAGCATCAATTTGATGCCCTATTCTGTATTTGCTAGACTAGATCTTGGTGAGCCGACACCCACGCGCATGAGCGTTCAGCTTGCTGACCGTTCGGTCAAGTATCCTAGGGGCATTATGGAAACATGTTGGTTAAAGTTGATAAATTTGTGTTTCCGGTTGATTTTTTTATACTGGATATGGATGAGGACAAGCACGTGCCTCTTATCTTAGGTCGCCCATTTCTAGCTACCGCACGTGCTTTAGTTAATGTTTTCAGCGGTACGCTTACTTTACGCGTCGAGGACGAGACGGTGACCTTTGACATTCGTGATTCGATGAGACGTCCTCAGGGTCAGGACGATACACTCTACTTTATTGACACCATTACGCCACACGTGAGTGATTAATTCGAGGACATTTGTGATTCAGGTGTTTCGGATACGCAGCTTTGGGGTGGGGTTGACCCGCAGCTTGGTGTGTATGCTGTTGCTGCGTGTGAGGTGACTAGTGAGGTGACTAGTGAGGAGACTAGTGTATTAGACACGAGCCCGAAGGTTTTTGAGGTCATTGACACTATGCGGGCTAAGTCTAGACCGTCTATTGAGGATCCACCGACATTAGAGCTCAAGGAGTTGCCATCTCACTGGGAGTATGCGTTTTTAGAGACGGATTCGAGACTTCCCATGATTATTGCATCAGATTTGACGGTTGATGAGAAATCGAGGTTGTTAGATGTTTTGCGAGAGCACAAACTGGCTATTGTGTGGAAGATTATGGATATTAAGGGGATTAGCCCTTCTTTTTGCACGCATAAGATTTTGATGGAGGATGAGTTTAAGCCTGTTGTGCAGAGACAGAGACGACTGAACCCGAATATGCAGGATGTGGTGAAGAAAGAGGTTTTGAAGCTTTTGGATGTTGGATTGATTTATCCTATCTGATTCACCATGGGTTAGTCCGGTTCCGGCTGTGCCCAAGAAAGGGGGCATGACAGTTGTCGTGAATGAGAGGAACCAGATGATTCCTATGCGCACGGTTACGGGTTGGAGAGTTTGCATAGATTATCGCAAACTCAACGATGCTACGAGGAAAGATCATTTTCCCTTACCGTTCATTGATCAGATGTTGGAGTGTTTAGCCGGTCACAGTTATTATTTGGTTTTCTTGATGGCTTTTCAGGTTATTTCCAGATCCCCATCACACCGGAGGATCTGGAGAAAACCACATTTACATGTCCTTATGGCACATTCGTGTACCGACGCATGCCGTTTGGATTATGTAACGCTTCAGCGACATTTCAGCGCTGTATGGTCGTGATTTTTCATGATATGATCGAGGACTCCATGGAGGTTTTCATGGATGATTTTTCTGTGTTTGGGAGTTCCTTTGATCAGTGCTTGACGAGCTTATCGCGGATGTTAGCTCGATGCGAGGAGATGAACCTGGTGCTTAATTAGGAGAAGTGCCATTTCATGGTTCGCGAGGGTATTGTGCTTGGGCACAAGATTTCACATGCGGGGCTTGAGGTTGATCGAGCCAAAGTTGATACTATTTTTAGGCTTCCGCCTCCCACTTCTGTTAGAGCGATTAGGAGTTTCTTAGGCCACGCGGGATTTTACCGCCGATTCATACGCGATTTTTCAAAAATCACCAGGCCAATGACACAGCTCCTAGAGAAAGATGCTCCATTTGTGTTTTCCGATGAGTGTTTGACAGCGTTCAACTTGATCAAAGACAAGTTGGTGAACGCCCCGATTATGGTTGCACCCGATTGGTGGCAACCGTTTGAGTTGATGTGTGATGCGAGCGATTTCGCAGTGGGGGCAGTCTTTGGACAGAGGAGGGACAAACACTTCCATACGATTTACTATGCGAGTCGAACTCTTCATGATGCACAGGAGAATTACACTACTACAGAGAAAGAGTTGCTCGCCGTTGTGTTTGCCTTCGACAAATTTCGATCATATCTTGTCCTGTCCAAGACTATTGTGTATACGGATCATTTGGCTATTAAGTATCTGTTCAGCAAACAGGATGCTAAGCCGAGACTCATTCGATGGATCCTGCTGTTGCAGGAATTTGATATTGAGATCCGTGAGAAAAAGAGAGCCGAGAATGTGGCGGCCGATCACCTCTCGCGTTTGGAGAACGCGGATGATGAGAAACTCGAGGGGATGCCCATAAATGACTATTTCCCCCATGAGTTACTCGATTACGTACGCGCGAGAGATGACGATGATAGTCTATGGTTTGCAGATTTTGCGAACTACTTGTCGAGTGGGATCATGAAGAAAGGGTATGGGTTTCAGCAGAAGAAGAAGTTCTTTTCTGACTTGAAACATTACATTTGGGAGGATCCTTATCTTTATAGGTGTTTTGGTCAAAAACTGCCAAAGCAATTAGTGTTTTGGTCAAAAACTGCCTAAGCAATTAGTTGATCAAACTTTGTAAGTGAGGTAGCGTGTTTGATGTAAATAAAGATGAAAATGTAATTGTGAAAATTGACACGAGGATGTAACGAGGGAAAATCCAGGAATCCTTGAGTATCCTCAAGGAGCCTAGCAAAAAACCTCGGGGGCCGGTTCAAAGTACCTGCCTCCTAAAACTTTTATATAATAAATATCTTGAGTACAAATGAAATGAGCTCGTAATCTAAGTGTTGCAGAGAATTGTGATTGTAGAAGGAAGTCAAGAAAAGGTGTGTGTGTGCGTTCTCTCCCTGAATGAATGACCTAGAGCTCGTTTAAATAGTCAAAAATACATTAACTAACTAGGCTAAAAACTAGGGATTGAGTCTTCAAGTCTTTGTGAACGTTGGAGTCAGTTACAACACGTCCCATAAAGCCTTGACCGAGTCTTTAGCCATCATTTACACGTCCCTTAATACCTGCAATCAATTAAGACACGTGGACAATTGTAACGGTTAATCGATAACTATAGTTCAGGATCCTTTGAGCTTCTGGCGAGCATCCTGAAATAATATAACCAACTGTCCTATATTTTAGGGATTCTCCCAACTAAGCCAATATGAACGTTGTGGACCACCTAGTCCACGTTCTATATCATTTGTCCGAGTCTTTAGGCTTGTCTACACGTTTCTTTGACCCTGCAATTAATAAGACACATGGGAAAAACAAACGGGTTAGTTGATAACTGTAATTCAGGATGCTCGAACCTGCCAGGATCCTGAACTTGCGTAAGGATATTGAACCATTTGAGCTTTCGGCCAGGATCCCGGATTATCAGCCCTAACAATTGCCCCTGAATTTTAACAGTTGTCGACCAAGACGACGGCTGTAAAAATTCAAACTCAACGTCATCTCTTGAAATAACTACGAAGGTGACTCGTTAGCTCCTGATTTGATAGCAACGCAACTTCTCATGTGATTTCCCCATAAATAACTCTAAGTTGTTGTCTTCCCCATACATCAGTCGGAACCCTGTCGATTGCTCTTTTTGTATTTCCTGCAAACAATTTTAGTGTAACAGATAATGATCGGGGATCCGGGTGGAGGGATCTTGTAGTTTACAAGACGAAACCCCGATTCCTGAATTAACTTTTGACCTTTGAGCTTCCCAAGCGGACGGATCCTGAAAAGAATTTGTTAATGTGCTGGGGATAAACCCGGGATTCTTGGGACTAAGCCAATTCTGGGGACAAGCCTGATAAACTTGGGACTAAGCCAAACTGGGGACAAGCCCATAAAACTTTCGAGACATGAATATGTCTAAACCTTAGTTAATGTGAAAACATTAAAAATCTTTGTTAAACTGAGGTCAAGCTCAAAAATACTTGGGACTAAGCCAACTGGGGTCAAGCCCAAAAACTTGAGAGACACGAATGTGCCTAAACCTTGGTTGACATGAAAATGCCAAAAACCTTAGAATCTTTTCGAGATGACACGTCTGCCACCCATTTTAAAGTGCACTCTATGGCCAACAGTGATGAAATTATCAGCCACCCTCAGATGGACTGGTCGCACCACCTTGAACCATAGGCCACTACCATGCGCTCCTGGCGAGGGTCTTGCGCTCCTGGCGATTCCCATTAGTGAACGAGAAGGTGAAAACCTCCTTAACCTTTGATTGCATTCATAATGCTTTATACTTGGAAGAGGTGATCAGCCTCTAGCTTATGACAAGATGCTCGGAATATCTGCAAAATACTTCAAGGCTTGGTGAGGGGTGGGTGTTAGCTTGGCTAACACCCCTCCGATGCCTAAGTCAGTAATCATTCCACAAAGATAATAATATGAAATTGAAATAAGGGTCAAAAATCATACCTGAGGTTTTCGAAGTTTAAACAAGGATTCTTTTGATATGCTCAGAGGATCTAGAGAGCGCTTACATAAAATATAACTTCAAGTGAATTGCGTTCCAAGCTCTTGGGAGCAGCTCACCTTCCATAGTAGCTAGCCTGTATGCTCCCTTTCCAGCTTCCGAATCTATTAGGTAAGGACCTTCCCATTTAGGTGCAAGTTTCCCATGTGCTGGGTTGGTTGTATTTTGAAAAGCTTTCCTGAGCACCAGATCTCCTACTTGAAATCTTCTGATCCTGAGATTCCTGTTGTAAGACTTGGCTATTCTTTGCTGGTACGCCGCCATTCTAAACTTTGCGAGGTCTCTGACTTCATCGACCGTTTCAAGATCTTCAAGGAGCTCTTGCTTATTTGCTTCAAAATCCTGGCAGCTTGTTCTGGCAGTCGGCATCACCATTTCAGTGGGTATTTCAGCTTCTGAGCCAAATACTAAGGAAAATGGTGTTCGACCAGTAGCATTCTTGGAGGTCGTTCTGTCAGCCCACAATACGAAAGGTAGCTCTTCAGCCCATCTCCCCTTTTTGTCTCCTAGTTTCTTCTTAAGATTATTGATGATAATCTTATTGCTCGATTCCGCTTGGCCATTAGCTTGTGGATGTATGGGAGTTGAAGTTACCATTTTGATGCCCCATGCCTCACAAAAACTAGTCGTTCTTTTTCCAATAAATTGAGACCCGTTGTCGCAAACTATTTCTGATGGGATTCCAAATCTTGTCAGAATGTTCCTTTTGATGAAGGAAATCACTTCCTTTTCTCTAACTTGAACAAAAGCTTCGGCTTCAATCCACTTAGAAAAATAGTCCATCATAGCCAGCATGAAGACTTTTCCTCCAGGTGCTACAGGCAGTTTACCAACTATATCCATGCCCCATTTCATAAACGGCCAAGGAGATGATATTGAATGGAGCGGCTCAGCAGGCCGATGGAGGATATTGCCGTGCCGCTGGCATGCATCACACTTCTGAACAAAGGCCATTGCATCCTTCTTCATAGTAGGCCAGTAGTATCCTGTTCTCAATACTTTGGAAAATAGTGATCTGCCCCCAGTGTGATTGCCACAATCACCTTCATGAATATCCTGGAGTACCGCAAGTGCTTCAGGCTGCTCGAGGCATCTCAAGTATGGTCCTGCAAGAGATTTCTTGTATAAGATACCATTTATTATTGAATATGGGATTACCTTTGTTCGGAAGAGTCTGGAGTTCTCGTTTTTGGGGATTTCTCCTTCTTGAATAAATCTCCTGATAGGGTAAGTCCAGGATTCCTGAGGATCCTGAGAGTCTATCATTTCTTGATCTTTATCTGTTGTGACATCATTAACTTCTTGTTCTTCGATTGCTGGTGTCAGGATGTGAGTTATGGAAATCTTGACACCTTCTGGGATCCTTAAGGATGATGCTAAATTTGCCAAAGCATCAGCTTCTGCGTTTTCTTCTCTAGGTACCTGTGATATGCTGCAATTTTCAAAGGATAATGCTAACTGTTTTACAAGGTCTAGATATTTGGTTAGCCTTTCGCCTTTCACTGCATAGGATCCATTAAATTGGTTAGTTAATAACAAGGAGTCAATAAAAACTTGAATGTGTTGGATACCCATATCTTTAGCGAGTTGTAATCCTGCAATTAAAGCTTCGTATTCGGCTTCATTATTAGTAGCCTTGAATTCACAATGGATAGATAGAGGGATAATCTCCCCCTGTGGCGATTTCAGTAGCGCACCCAATCCTGTTCCTCTAACATTAGATGCTCCATCTGTGTACAAGACCCAGCTGCCTGAAGCTTCTTCGAGCTGCTTGACCTCTAGTTCAACTTCTGGCAGTATATCGCTGCTGAAATCAGCCACAAAGTCTGCAAGGGCTTGTGACTTGATTGCTGTTCTTGGCTCATATATGATGTCATAGGCACTTAATTTAACTGCCCATTTCGCCATTCTTCCTGACATTTCAGGTTTTCTCAATACACACTTAACAGGATAGTTAGTTTTCACATAAATAACATGAGTTTCGAAGTAATGTCTTAATTTTTGGGAAGCCATGACAAGGGCTAAGATTAATTTTTCTAAATAAGAATACCTGGTTTCGGCGTCTAATAATGTTTTGCTTACATAATATACCGGATGCTGTTGTCCCTCATGATCTTTCACAAGCACGGCACTTACTGAGCTGCTTGAAACTGCTAAATAGAGAGATAGTGGTTCGCCCTTGACTGGTTGCATTAGAAGTGGAGCAGATGATAAATATTCTTTCAAGGAGCTCAGAGCTGCTTCATGTTTTTCACCCCATTCGAACTTTTTGTTCTTCTTCAATATGTCATAGAATTCTTTGCTTTTTTCAGACGATCTTGATATGAACCTGTTGAGTGCTGCCACTCTGCCAGTTAGTCTCTGAACTTCTTTGACATTTGTTGGAGACTTCAAATTTATGATTGCTTGGATCTGTTCAGGGCTGGCCTCAATTCCTCTTTCAGTAACCATGAAGCCCAAGAACTTGCCGGCTCTTACTCCAAAATGGCACTTGGAAGGATTCAATTTCATGTTGAACTGGTCCAAGATATCAAAAGCAGCTTGAAGGTCTCTAGGATGGTCCTTTGCTTCCTTCGATTTTACTACCATATCATCTATGTATACTTCCATGGTGTCCCCCAGTTTGTCTTTAAACATCATGTTGACTAGCCTCTGGTACGTGGCACCTGCATTTCGTAAACCAAAAGGCATTGCAATATAACAATAAATACCTGTGGGAGTCATGAAGGCTGTGTCTTCCTGATCTGATGGTTCCATTTGAATTTGTTGAAAGCCCGAAGATGCGTCCATAAAAGTTAGCATCTCGTGTCCAGCAGTTGCGTCCACCATAGAATCGATGTGTGGTAGAGGGAATGGATCTTTTGGACAGGCCTTGTTTAGGTCTGTGTAGTCTACACATACCCTCCACTTACCGTTTTTCTTCTGGACTACCACCACATTAGCCAGCCATCGAGGATATTTAACTTCTCTGATCATTTTTGACTTGAGTAGCCTGTCAACTTCTTCTTGGATTATGATGTTTCTCTCAGGAGCGAACTTCCTTCTTTTCTGATGTATTGGCCTGAAAGAATCATCTATACCAAGTTTATGAGTAATAATATCTTTAGATATACCTGTCATGTCTTCATGTTTCCATGCAAACGTTGTGACTCGGGACTTCAAGAGGCTCACGAGCTGCTCCTCAGTATCCTCAGGAATATTGGTTCCTACCAGCACTTTGATTTCAGGATCTTCAGGATTAAGTTGAACTTCTTTGATTTCCAACTCCTATGTCATCTGAATTCTTCGTGCTGGTTTCTTTAATTGCTATGCTGGCTTTGGCTTGATGGTGTTCTTCATAGCGGAAGTATAGCAGTCTTTGGCTTCTTGTTGATCGCTTAGTATTCTTACAACTCCCCATGGTGTGGGAAGCTTCACACATTGATGATAGGTAGATGGAACTGCTTTCATATCATGGATCCATGGCCTTCCCAAGATCACATTGCAACAAGGAAGGGAGTCAATGACGCAAAATTTCTGCATGGAATTGACTCCTTCAATGTAGACGGGAAGTCTGATGTCTCCAACCGTATGCTTGGTTTCTCCGCTGAATCCTACTAATACCGAGGATCTTGGAATTATCTCTTCTTCTGGAATGCTCATCTTTTTAAGCACGTCCAATTGAATAATGTTGACTGAACTGCCATTGTCTATTAAGATCATGCGAACATAATGGTTAGCAATACATAATGTAATTACCAGACTGTCGTGGTGAGGATCCTGGATATCTAGCTTATCAGTTTCGTCAAAAGAGATAACTTTGTCTTCAGTCAATATTGCATTCTTCTTTGGCCAACTGCCTTGATCCATCTTGGCCTCCTTGGCATGTCTTTTTGCTGACGAGAAAGAGGCTCCGCATATGTCAGATCCTCCCGAGATGAAGTTGATTACTTTTGCATCTGCTGGCGGCGACTGTGCTCTTTTGGCCAGCTCGACAGCTTCTTGAGTTTTACTTCTCTTCCTGCCAAACAATTCTTTGAGATGCCCCTTGCTGAGCAGGTAACTGATTTCCTTTCGAAGGGCTATGCAGTCATCTGTTAAGTGCCCGAAGTCTTCGTGGTAAGCACACCACTTAGACTTATCCTTCCACGATCCTTGTTTTTCTGATTTTCTTGGCCACCTGGCTTTATCTCCCAGATCCTGCAAGGCACATAACAAACCACCCATGTCAACTGAAAAGCAATAATCAGATACCTTTGGGAAGTTTTCTTCGTCGTCTTCTTCTTCAACTTCGTTGACCCTGGGATTATCATTTCGATAATAGGGTTTGTTTCGTTGTTGTTTTCCGGGAGAATCTGTCCTTCTGCCTGACGGTTCGTCACCTCTTTTTTGGATCTTCTTATCATCTTCCAACCTGATGAACCTTAATGCCCTCGTTCTGACTTCATCGAGGTTCCTGCAAGGAGTCATAACCAAATCAACATAAAAGCGGGAATCTCCTCTAATCCCCATTTTGAAAGCTTCTACAGCAGCAGCCATATCCAGGTTGGGGATATCTAGAGCTTCTCGACCGAATCTGGCCACATAATCCCTCAGGGATTCGTTGGGCTTCTGAACTATTCTGTACAAGTCACCCGTGAGCTTCTCAAAGCTCCTGCTGCAAGAAAACTGGTTATTAAACAAGTTAACTAAATGGGGAAAAGAAGTAATGGTATTAGGAGGGATACTGAGCAGCCATTTTAAGGCTGGCCCTGTCAATGTTGAGCCGAATCCTTTGCATAGGCAAGCTTCTTTGATGTTTACAGGAATGGGGTTGATTTCCATCCGTTCCCTGTATTGTGCCACGTGCTCCTCAGGATCTGTGGTCCCATCGTAGAGTTTCATGTTGGGGGTTTGAAATCTTTTTGGTATCTCCACGTCACAGATGGGCCATGCAAATCTAGAAACTCTATGGCTGCCTGCTGGCACTTCAGGAATTGGACGAATAACACCGGGGACACTTGAGATCATGTCCTTTAACTTCTGAAGTTCCCTAGCAATAGTTGGGTTGATACCTGCATCCTGCACAGTTCCTTGGTTAGGGTTAGAATAAAAATTATCAAAGTTGTTACCAGCCGTAGAAGTTTGAAGATGGATCTGTGGTCCATATTCAGCATCTCTAAGGATAGTCGGCTCAGTTGTGGTTCCCACTTGCATGGGGATGAAGTCTCCCTCATGCATCTCCTGAGATGATCCTGGGAATGCGCCTGCAGAGACAGTAGGATTAGAAAATAAGGATCCCTGAGGATCCTGAGCAGCTCGGAAGCGGCTCCGATATTGTTGGAATGGCTGAGATGAAGATCCCTGTAGCATCTGAGGAGTAGGCGCTGTTGACCGCTGACTCCAGGGTTCATGAAGGTTCGTCGCAGCAAACCGCTGTGGTTGAGATACAGGTTGTTGTATCGAGACTGTCGGCACTTGATGGCTTAAAAACCCGGCTGGTTGCTGACTCGAGCATCTCGGCAGTTGCTGACTTCCATATCCACTGTAGTAAGATTCTGGGGGCTGCTCGGAGTAGAACCCAGAGTATTCCAGATCTATCACCCTGGAAGCCTTCTGATGCTGAGAGCCTGAGAATCCTGCAGTAGTAGCTGTTGCAATACCTGACTTTGGAGCAGTAGAGGGATTTGCTTTCTCTTTCGGCTGCTCCGATATTTCCGGAGAGTGGAACCCGAATGATTTTGGCATCAAAGGGCTAATTTCCTCTACCGGTTTCTTTGATTTCTTCAATTCCATGATCTCCTTCATCATTTTCTTGTTGGTTTTGGCTTGCTCATCCACATGAGACTTCATCTGCCTGATCAAAACATACAGATCGTTATTAGAAATAGCAGAGTCAGTGGACGTACCTTGAGATCCCTGAAAAGTAGGATATTCCACTCTTTTAGCGTCGGTGCCGGTCACTTTCTTCACTATTGGGGGGAGACCAGTGTCGACAGCCGGTTTAGTGGATGAAACAGATTTCGAAGTAATTTTTTGTTGGCTCGACATTTTCAAGAATCGATTATGGGAAGAAGATCAAGGCTCTTAATCGAATTCAAACACCGTTCGCCCCACGGTGGGCGCCAAATTGTTTTGGTCAAAAACTGCCTAAGCAATTAGTTGATCAAACTTTGTAAGTGAGGTAGCGTGTTTGATGTAAATAAAGATGAAAATGTAATTGTGAAGATTGACACGAGGATGTAATGAGGGAAAATCCAGGAATCCTTGAGTATCCTTAAGGAGCCTAGCAAAAAACCTCGGGGGCCGGTTCAAAGTACCTGCCTCCTAAAACTTTTATATAATAAATATCTTGAGTACAAATGAAATGAGCTCGTAATCTAAGTGTTGCAGAGAATTGTGATTGTAGAAGGAAGTCAAGAAAAGGTGTGTGTGTGCGTTCTCTCTCTGAATGAATGACCTAGAGCTCGTTTAAATAGTCAAAAATACATTAACTAACTAGGCTAAAAACTAGGGATTGAGTCTTCAAGTCTTTGTGAACGTTGGAGTCAGTTACAACACGTCCCATAAAGCCTTGACCGAGTCTTTAGCCATCATTTACACGTCCCTTAATACCTGCAATCAATTAAGACACGTGGACAATTGTAACGGTTAATCGATAACTGTAGTTTAGGATCCTTTGAGCTTCTGGCGAGCATCCTGAAATAATATAACCAACTGTCCTATATTTTAGGGATTCTCCCAACTAAGCCAATATGAACGTTGTGGACCACCTAGTCCACGTTCTATATCATTTGTCCGAGTCTTTAGGCTTGTCTACACATTTCTTTGACCCTGCAATTAATAAGACACATGGGAAAAACAAACGTGTTAGTTGATAACTGTAATTCAGGATGCTCGAACCTGCCAGGATCCTGAACTTGCGTAAGGATATTGAACCATTTGAGCTTCCGGCCAGGATCCCGGATTATCAGCCCTAACAATGGGATCGGTGTTGATTCGGTAATTCGGAGATGTTTGCATGGGCGTGAGGCACGCCAGATTTTGAGACATTGTCACGAGGGTCCGACTTGTGGACACTATGCAACCCTCTTCACCGCGAAGAAGGTGTTCGAGTCGGGATTTTACTGACCGACTATTTTCAGGGATGCGTTTGAGATGATCAGCAAATGTGACAATTGTCAGCGCGCAGGTAATTTGTCGCGGAGAGATGAGATGCCCCAATCTACGATTCAGGTTTGCGAGATTTTCGATATTTGGGGTATCGACTTTATGGGTCCGTTTCCACCATCTCGCGGGAACAAATACATTCTCGTTGCGGTTGGTTATGTTTTGAAGTGGGTCGAGGCACAAGCCCTCCCCACTAATGATATGAGAGTTGTTGTGAGGTTTTTGAGGAAACTGTTCGCGAGGTTTAAAGTGCCGAAGGCACTGATTAGCGATCGTGGCACCCACTTTTGCAACACGCAGATGGAGAAGGCGTTGCAGCGTTACAGGGTTACACATAGACTTGCGACACCATATCATCCCCAGACGAGTGGACAGGTTGAGGTCACGAATTGCGGGATTAAGCGGATTTTAGAGAAAACGGTTGGTAAGAACCGTAAGGATTGGTCAGAGAAACTGGATGACGCATTGTGGGCCTTCCGTACGGCTTACAAGACACCTACGGGTACTACACCGTTTAGGATGATTTATGGAAAGGCGTGTCATTTACCAGTTAAGGTCGAGCATCGTGCGTATTGGGCCATGAAGGCCGTCAATCTAGATCTGGATGAGGCGACTAGAGGACGGTTCTTTTAATTGCATGAGTTAGAGGAGTTGCGCGATCATGCGTACGAGAGTTCGTGTTTGTACAAAGAGAGGAACAGGAGGATTCATGATAGTCACATCAAGAAGAAAGACTTCAAACCGGAAGATCGAGTACTTATTTTTAATTTGAGGTTGAAATTGTTCCCAGGTAAGTTGAAGTCTAGGTGGTCTGGTCCCCATGTGATTAAACAGGTTTTTCCTTATGGGACGGTTGAAATTGAGGGAGTTGACGGTACGTCGTTCAAGGTTAACGGACATAGGTTGAAGCATTACTTGTCAGGTCCAGTTGACGCGAGCGAGGAGGTTGTTATGTTATTGGACGTTCCGCAGCCCTGATCTCGGGGCCGAGTCTGGCTGACGACTCGTAAATAAATTCAGCGCTTCCGGGAGGCAACCCGAGTACTTGTTTACTTTATTTTGCTTGTTTCATGTTTTGTTTGAACTTTTAGTAGTTTAATTTCCTTTTAGTTAGTTTTCTTAAATTAGTTATATTTTATTTCTCCCTGTTCCGTTTTATGCTTTTGTTTCAAGTTTTGCAGGTTGTTATGAAGCATGCCACAATTGGAATTGCATGGACTTATCATTTTGGTATTGCTTTGGGGGGTTGGTAGGTAACTCACAGTTTGTGATCCGTCGGGTACTCAATCCCCATTCCCACGGTTTGCAAAGTTTGTTTTCATGAATTTATTCAGATCTGGATGATACGAGACCGTCACTTCATACATGATAAACAACGGTCTGTATCTGGGTTTTTCTTGGGCTTGTTGACTTTTGGTCAAAGTGGACCATTCACTTCATAATTGACAAACAAACGGTCTATTTTGATCAAATGTTACTTTTCTGTGGGTTAGTATTTGATGTCGGTTGGTGTTGCTGAGCAAGTGGTTGCAAAGTTGGCATAGCAGGTCTTTTGATGCACACATTGTGAATCATCTGGTACTCAATCTCCATTCCGGGCGATTTGCATGTTTGTATTGTAGGCTCTGTTGACTTTTGGTTAAATGCCGGCCGTTGACTTCATAATTCACAACAAACGGCCCGCATTTGATCAATCGTCCAAGAACTGAAATTTTCAAAAATATATTTTAAAAGTGCCAAATTTTGCAATCCGATCGCTTTTGTTTCATTTTGGGTTTTGTTTTCTTCCAGATTCACCACGGGACCGCCCGCTACCTAGATTCACCGGTTTAGTGATTATCCGAGTTGTATTTTTCATTTTGCATTCATTTGTTGACACACAACTCGAGATATTTGTGCTTTATTGATTTATAGTTGTGATTGATATGCTTTGGTTGTGTTTGGATGATAGTTTGTACTGGTGAGACGGTTCTGGCATGTTCGTCGAGAGCTGTTTCATGATGCATACTTTGATTGTGGAGGATTTTTGGCATTTGTGGATTCAGCTCTGGCACTTGTTCAGTCAAGAGCTGGCTCGATCTTTTTCAGCATCCAGACACTGGCACATGACAGTCATAGGGGAGTATTTCAGTTCCCTTTCCCCTTTATTTTGTTTTGTTTAGCGTACATTGGGGACAATGTACGAATTAAGTCTGGGGATGGGGGTCAATTGAACTGAAATTGCTTAAAATTGTGAAAATTTTCCAAATTTTCTTATCATATCCCCCTGTTTTTAGTTGATATTGAGATTTTTGCCCGTCTTATTGCTCATGGAAGTGGGCCCGTTGATGTAATTCGTGACGTTTTGCTCGCCTATGTATACGATGCTTGTCTCTAGTCAAAACCTTTTCTTCGAGTTTCTTGAAAAAGTTTTTCCAAGCAAGTGTTTTTTTTCAAATAAAATCAATAAATGGAATGCTTTACTTAGTGAAATTATCGGATGGGGGATTGATAGCTTGCATCATATCGGTAGCCTTTATCCATCCGTTTCCGTGAGTTATTTGAGCCTAAATTGCATTATATGTTACATTATTTACTCACTATCGTTTGGTTGAGTGTTATGCCATCATGCGCTTTCATTTTAGAACTTGGGTTGCTTATACGCGTCGAGATCATGAACTAAAATTGAGCATAGAAATGATAGAGGCATTAGGATTACCCTTTTGATTTAGCCTTTTTCTTTGATCTTATCATTTTTCCTACCCTAAAACATTATCCCTTAGAAAACCCGTTTGAGCCTTTTTCCTTCTCGTTTGATTTTCCCTCTTTTTGATCCATTTAGCCTATTGATTAGCCTTTATTTTGTTCTTAAACCCTTGTGTGAAGACTCCGGATTAGTTTAGGACTTTGTGTATATATTTTGGTTAGTTTCATCAAGTCTTTTTTAGTGCCAAAAAAAAAAAAAAGAAAAAAAAAGAAAGAAAAAAAAATGAATGAAAAAATTGCAGAAAATTCTTGCTCATTATTGGAGGTCATAGACCTAAGATAAAGCTAAAAAAAAAATTGAGTGTTGTTTAGCTTTTGTGTTCGGGTCAATATTACCCGATTTTAGTTTAGTTTTGTTTTATTTGTAAAAAGTTTCATAGTTTAGTTCTTTTGTTCCTAGTCCGAATTTCTAAACACTTCGCCACTTTCACATTCCCATTCCATACCCTAAACCCTAGCCTAACATTACAACCCTTAATAAAGTCCTCTTGATTTATGTTCGGTTTTATGTTATTTGGGGGAGATGCGATTTCGATACAAGCCTATGATAATGGGGTGCATGTTTGGCCTTGAGTGATCCACTTAAATCGATGATCTTTTTAATCATCTATCCACTAAATTTCACCGAGTTGAGTGATCATTGTGAGGGGTATGATGCTTTTTTTTATTGAACCTTGGTGTGTGTTGAACTAGTAAGCATTTCCATGTTTTTAAATAAATGTCATAATTGCTTGTTGGATTATAAATCTTTTGAAAAGTGTAAATCTTGAGAATTAGCGATGCATGTGGGCTTGAGTAGTTGCATTGGGTTGGGTAGGATGTCGCGTTTTTTGATTGGCTTATGGAAGTGTTGCATGAGATTTTTGCTTGAGGGCAAGCAAAGTTTAAGTGTGGGGATATTTGATGCGTAGCATCTAATTCATAAAATTAAATAAATTAATCCCGCATTTAAATGAGTTTTTTTATTTAAAGTTATGAGATTTGGTGCTTAAATGCTTTGAATGTGAAAAATTAGGTTTTATGGGTCAATATTTAATAATTATCTAAATTTCACATTTAAATTTATTTTTAATTGAGAAACTATAAAAATGTGATTTTCATTATTTTTAAATGTGAATTTTAGGTGGTTGGAGGGTGCGTGTGAATTTTGAAAGAAACCCGAGCACTTGATGCGGATTCGAAACGGGAAAGGATATTTAAAACAAAAAAAATAAAAATAAAAATTAATTAATCACAAGAGTTAATGTCCACCCGCCATTCACACATTCCCATTTCCCCTTAATGTTTTTGTAGCCCTAGAGATTTAATCAAGAAGTTTAGCCAGCCCAGATTGGAGTCCATTTGAAAGCATCGCAACCCACCAGATTTAAGAACTCTCGGACCCTAATTTTGAGTGGTGGAACCGACATTTGGAGGAAATAAAGGAGGAGCATCAGCCGTAGAAAAAGGGGGGAATTTTTAGAGGAGCCTCCACGGACATCACTCATTCCTCATTTTTATTTTATTTTTCATATTAAAATACTTGGAGATAAGAGGGGATAAGGAGATCAAGATCTAAGCTTTTGGAGTAAAGATTCAAGATTTAGAGTTTGATCGGGTTGTCACTTCATCTCGGTTTTTTTCTTTATCTTTTATTTGTATTTCTTGATGATGATAAAGATTATGTTTTTATTGATATTAAACATCATGTTTGGCTAGATCTAGTGTGTTGCTTGGTTTTGGATGAATTTTGGTTGACTTGATTATTAGATTGAATATTTTTTATGTGATGTGATCTTTTTGCTTATGAATCTAATTTGGATCTAAGAAATAATCATATTCGCATGTTTGGCTTTTGTTGTGATTACTTGATGTGATTAAATCACTTAGGTTCAAAGAACTTTGTCCTAATTAGTGGTTTAATTATTATTTGGTTTAACTTTTGTTAGTTTAAATTAAATGCATGATCCGGAGACCCCCTACATGATCTTTTGATTGAAACTTGTGGCCGATATTGCATGATATTTGTGTTGGATAGAATTGACCGATTCGTTTAGCACACTAGGTGGTTGTTTGACTTTGTCGACTGGTTGGAATACTTGAGAATTTAAGGTTTTAACCCGTTGTGCGTGTTAGACATTGCCTAGGTTTTATAGATTCCATTTTAGTATTCTAGTGTGTGATATTTTCCATATAGAGAGACCTCTCGAGTGGCTTTCTGTTTCATACGTGTTTGATCTGCTTTGACCGAAGTGATTAGACCTTTTAGGGTTAAGTATTATTTTACTATCCGGCCTTCATGATAGGATTTCCTAGACTGCTTGGATGTGTCTATAGTCTAGTTATCTAGGTTATCGATTTTAGAGGATAGTTTCGCATGAAGTAGTCAACCGTTGGCCCAAAGGATTCCTTACCAAGTAGCACCCCTTTCTCTCATTTGAATTTCACCTTAGTACCCTTGGTTTGTTTCTAGCCATTTAGGTTACATTGCTATATGTTTTCCTTCCGTTGTTGAAAATCAAATCATGTTAGACTAGATATTAGCAAAGTTCCAGTATCGAGAGCCTGCATTACGTCCTTGGATTGATATCCGGTACTTGCCGATACTATATTACATTCGATGGGTATACTTGTCCAAAGCATGTAGTTGGTCACTTGGGATTTATCATTTTAAAACTTGATCATATTTTTATAGACCGCATCTCGCATGTCAAGTTTTTGGCGCCGTTGCCGGGGATGCGCAGATTTCGAGAAAGTTCGGAGCTAGTAGTTTAGCCATTTTACTTGCTTTCGTTCCTTGTTTATTTGCATGTTTCTAGTATGTTTGCTTAATTTTGTGTTTACCTACGTGTTAGTTAGTTTATTAGCTTAGTCTAGTTTCTTTCTGTTCTGTTTCTGTTTTCTCTTGCGTCTTTTCGTGTGTTATTGCGTTTTCATCGCCGGAGGAGCCGCATTTCACGCTTGTCGTCGACATCTGATCCCGAGCGTTTATTTCACCACCTTCGTCGTTTACACCACGCATTCCCAATGGCGAACCCACCCGATCGGCGTACACTCGCCGACTACGCTCGTCCCGACATCGTGGGGCGCAACCCAGTGTCATACGCCCACCCATGGAAGCTAACAACTTCCAGATCCAGCCTCAGACCATTTCCATGATCATAAATTCTGTTCAGTTCGATGGATTTCTGAACGATGACCCGATGGCGTCACATCCGAGGCGATCAAATTGAGACTTTTCCCATTTTCCCTTCGCGACGCAGCGAAGGCGTGGCTTCAGTCCCTTCCGCCTGGTTCTATTACTACTTGGGATTATTTGACTCAGAAATTCGTTTCCAAGTACTTTCCTCCATCGAAAGCCGCGATGTTCCGAAACAAGATTTATTCGTTCGTGCAGGAGGACACCGAGAGTTTGTATGAGGCATGGGAGAGGATTAAGGAGTTGTTAAGGAAATGCCCATCCCATGGCATCGAGCTGCATCAGCAGGAGCAAATTTTCTATGGCGGTCTGAACGCCCTCACGCGCCCGACAGTTGACAGTTCCGCCGGTGGATCTCTGAGCAACAAAACGCCAGAGGAGGCGCGTGACTTACTCAAAGAGCTTGCACTGAACGGCTACCAGTGGTCTACCACGCATACGAGTAAACAGCCCTAGACGAGAGGAGTTCATCAGGTAGATCCCATTACAGCTCTCTCAGCGCACGTCATGGATGCTAAAAAAATTTCTGAAGTTTTTGAGAAGACGGATGTGTCAAGAACCTTGAACAATCAAACTGAAATTTTTTCTTCTGAGGGTTCTTATTCTCGAAGCCCAACTTCAAAATGGGTGCATGATCACATGCATCAGGTATATGATTCTTCTTTTGATTATGTTAGAGATATTCATGTTTGTAATCCCATGCAGGAACTTAAACAATGGGACAAAACTAAACGGATATGTTATGTTTGCTGCCAAAAAGGACACATGGCAAAAGATTGTCCACTTCCTGCTGAATCTAAACCAAGGTCTCAACAGATACCAGTTTTTAGTAAATCTGCCAAACCAAAGTTCTTTGATGAACAAGGCAGAGTTTTTTTATGAAGTTGAGCCTACATTCTTTCTATAACACAAATGTTTTGTTCCTATTTTTCAAAAGATTCAAAATGTAGGTTCATCGTCACAGACACCTGTGACAACTTCATCAAAAGCTGAATTACCAAAACAACAACATTGGAAACCCAAGGTGGTTTCGAAACACATCCAGGACACTGGTCGATCGGAAGCTGTGGCTTCGGGTTAAAACTAATGAGTTTGACCAGTGTGCAGGTACTTCTAGTAGACCTATCGACGATTGCAAAGTTGTTGATGAAGGAGTATTTTGCTTTACTAAATTGCATGAAATATATTTTTTCTAACCTGCAAGTTTTCTGAAACTTTAAAATGCAAGGTATTCGTGTTGGTGTATCAATTTTCTTTCATTATGTTTTGTTTGATAAAAACAAAAAATAGAGTCTTGTTTTTGTAAAATGAAAATCTAAAGATAGAGTTTTCATTTTAAGGGGGAGAATTGCATGTAAGGGGGAGAAATTGTGAAAATGCATGTGGATATGGGAAGAAGGTGAATACATGCAAAACATATATGGAAGGTGAATACATGCACAATATATAAATCTGAGAAATTGATCATTGGGAAATGATGGTACATTGGCTTACGTATCTGACTCATGGATAGAGTAGATGAAAGGGGCCATAAGATCATTGTGTGATATGCTTGGTAGGCTCGGCAAATCAGAAAGTATTCACATGTGATATATACTAAATACTAATGCTTGACCATGTGGATAACATCTTGATGCATATTTCATGACAAAAAGAAAAATAAGTGTGAAAATAAAATGAGAAGACACTGTGTATACATGTGTTCATTTTGCAAAGATTTAAACTTGTTTGATTTTCTTTATTTTGTCAAAAAATCGGACTTTCTTTGCGTGCTCACAAGGCCGACCTGATTGTTATTCGTTTGACGTTCTGCGTTATTTTTAGGGGTGTTCGTGGTCCGGTTGGTCCGGGTTTGGTCGGGGTAGGCTGGATCGGAAAAACCGGGTTAACCGGTTTGGTTCACGGTTTTAACGGTTTTGAACCGTCCGAATGTTGCAAACCTTTTTTTTCGGCTGGTTTTGGACCGGCTTTTGGTCTGCTTTTGTTGCAAAATTTGGACAGCTGGGTTATAAATGTTTTGGGCCGTTTTTGGGCCAGTTCAGGGAAAAATTTGGACAGCAAAATTTGAAACTTCATAAAATAAAATTCAAGTGTTAAACTGTTAATCCATTTAATAACTCCCTGGGCATAACAAAAATAAATTAAAAAACATCCAAACTTCATAATCCAAAACTCAATTACCATACACAATCCATTTCAAAAACAAAAACTCCAAAAGTACCACAAGTTTATAATAAACTAAAACCAAAAGTTCTACAAAAGTCATAATCCATTTCAAAAGCTTCATGTCTTCAATCCTTCATAACCTTCAAACAACCTTCAAACAACCTTCAAATTTTAAACTCCTTGTTTGTTGTCATTCAACATTTTCCGTACAAAGATTCAAAATGCTAGCAAAATCTAAGTATAATAACACAAATGTTAGTAATGAACAATATTTAAATAAAAAATATAGTACAATATTGTTAGTAATTGTAATCATACCATTTTCAATTTTTTCAATATCTTCTATTGCACTTTGTAATTCTAGTGGCTCTTGTGAAACTTCATTCCTTAACCAATCTTGTGCACATATGAGTGCTTGCACCGTCTTCGGGGTAAGAGCACTTCTAAAAGAATCTAAGACCCGCCTTCCAGTGCTAAATGCGGAGTCCAAAGAAACGGTGGAAACGGGAATAGCCAAGAGATCCTTTGCAATCTTAGACAAAATTTTATATTTTGAAGAATTCATTTTCCACCAACCTAACAAATCAAAAGGCCCTTCCATACTTTCACATCCTTCTTTCAAATATCTCTCTAACTCACTTCTTTCATAATCACCGCCACTTCTACACTCGGACTTGAACTTTAATAATATCAATGTTGCTACCAAAACTTTCATCCAAGTTTGTATCATTTTGTGAACCATCTTTAACATGATTGGGATCTCTTGCACAATATTGATCAAAGATTCTTTCCAAAGTATTTTTAATCCTTGTTTGTAAAGTGGAAGAAAACAAACCCACACCGTACAAGTCATCAATATTCCAATTAACATATGTTAATTTCCAACGAGGATCAAGAACCACGACAACAAACAACAAAGGGTTAATTTTTCTCCATATCCATCCAATATTTGTCAAATTTCTTTTTCATACCATTTGCCATTGTACTCAACTTCTTATCACCATCTTTAATGGAATTAGTAATATGAGTACCTAGAGTACAAAGATCATCAAAATAAAGAGTTGATGTGACATATAAAGATCCGGAAAATCGTTTTGTCACTTGATAAAATACTCCTAAAAATTCCATAAATTTTTGGGCCGCTTCCCAATCCATTTTATCCGGTGGCCCTAAGCAATTTTGATTAAAGTACCCAAGATAGTGTGAATCATCTTCCATTCTCTCAAATGCCATCCTAAATTTCAAAGCCGACTCTAACATCAAGAAAGTGGAATTCCATCGTGTAGGAACATCTAAGCAAACAATTCCACCAACCTCCAACTTTTCTTGTTCAACACATTGTTTGAATTTATTCAACCTAGAAGGTGATGATCTAACATATCTCACCGCATTTCTAATGACCTTAATAGAACTATCATACTCTTTTAAACCATCGGTCACTACTAGGTTCAATATATGTGCACAACAACGCATGTGTAAGAATTCACATTCTAAAATGACTTTCCCCCAATTACAAATTTTTCTTTTCATGTAATTAATTGCCAGGTCATTTGAACTTGCATTATCCACCGTTATTGTTAAAACCTTATCAATACCCCAAGCAATCAAACAAGCCTCTATCATTTTTCCTAAGGTATCACCCCTATGGTTGGAAATCATTTCAAAGTTTATAATTCTTTTTTGAAGATTCCAATCATCATCAATGTAATGAGCAGTCAAGACCATGTAACTAACATTTTGTATTGATGTCCATAAATCAGTAGTAAGACATACCTGTTGGGAAGATTGGCTAAACATCAATTTCAACTTCTTCTTTTCTTCTCCATACAGGGACATAATATCTCTAGCAATTGTTAGTCGGATTGGAACTTCATACTTGGGTTGCATTACCGAGCATAAAAACCTAAACCCGTCCTTTTCCACAAATCTAAAAGAAAGCTCATCGACAACTATCATCCATGCAAGAGCTTTTCTACACGTGTCTTTGTCATAAGTAATTGCACTTAAGCTTGGACCATCACTTCCCTTTTGAAAACATAATTTCTTTTGTTGTTTGTCTTCTTTAATTTCTTTATGAGGGTTCTTAATACACCTTCTTAAATGATCCCATAAAGTTCTAGTTCCATGACTTGAAGGCTCGAACGCATAATCTGCATTGCAATATTTGCAATGTGTTCGTGGATTCTTTTTTGGAACCGGATTTGGCATAATAAAGTGATCCCATACTTTAGACCTAAATTTCCTTTTGCTATTGTTGTTACACGTTGGATCATCGGTTTTGTTCTCTTCATCATCTTCTAAATTGATAGTATTAGCATCATTGTTATTCGACATTGCTACCTATACATAAAAGAAGAAAAAAAGTTATGACAAAACAATAGTTAAAACAATAAGAGGTCAAATAATACTTCAAAATCAAAACATTTAATTCTTAATATTTGTATTTTAATGAGAATCGTTTATTGATAATGGACCCTTTGTATTTATATACTGCATCTAAATATTTGTACTTATAATTTTACAGCAGAATTGGTTCTGTTGTATTTATATGTGAACAATAATGTACTTAAACATGTACTTAACAATAGGGCCATCGATGCATGTACCCATGTACCCATGTACTTAAACATTATATAAACATTCAAATAGTAGATACCAACTTTCATCACTTAAACAGTAGGAGCCATCGATGCATGTACCCATGTACTTAAACATTATATAAACTTTCAAATAGTAGATAAACTTTCAAACAACCATGGAGACATCAGACATACCCATCGCCATCGATGTTGAACATAATCAGATATCTTTTCTTACAAACCCTAAAACTTAAAACATCCATGGAGACATCAGACATAGCTGGAAGAGAAACTTGAATATGCTCTACTCTTGGGAGATATTGTAGATGACGATGATGCGATGAATGCTGCACATGGAGACAGGATCGAGTGATCGCCTGAATGACTGATGGAGAGAAACTAAAAGGACGCCATGAGTAGCTGAGAACAGAGAACTAAATGTGTGAACGGTGAATGCGTGAAGCTGTGAATCTTGATTGCGTATATCTCGATACAATATAACTGAAAGGACGCAAAGTAGGCATGTAGGGTTTTTCAAAAATATAAAAGATTAAAAGAATATATTCTTTATATATATATTAACGGTTCGGTCCGGGTTCAACCCGCAGATCAGAACCCCAAACCGTAACCCGGACCACTAGTGACGGTTTGTTTTTTATAACCCATGAACCGGACCAGTACAGATATAATGAACCCAAACCGAAATTTTGGTTCGGTTTAACCGGTTTGGTTCGGTTTTTATAGTTTCTGATCACACCCCTAGTTATTTTCTTTGGTGTTTCATATAACTCATCGGACTTTTTCTGTGTCTACGGTAGTACCGACCTGATTGTTGTTGGGTTATATAATTTCAACCTGTTTTTATCTCTCTTATTTTGTTAAATTCGAGGCCTTATCTGCGTATCGAAAGATCTACCTTAAGGTAGACGATTTAACGTTCTTATTTCTTTTTGCATGGAACATAGTTGAGTATATCATGAAAAATATTATGCTTTGTGATCATTACAAGTGTAATCACACAAGAAAAGGAAGAAATCACACAAGAAAAAGAAAATGTCTGATTATGTCTAATAGTGTGGGATACACTGGTCAAAGAAAATTCTAATCAATACCTTAACATATCTAGATGTTATGAGTATGATTCTGCCTAAGTTTAAGATTGACAAATTATACCGGCAATTAGCATGACTTATGTGCTTCGATTAGTTGAAATTGAAGTGTAGTTCAGTGCGTCATGTTCAATATGATCCCGTATAGTGATCTTTCTCATACCAAAAATAGAGTTTGATTATGTATTGAAATTTCATTTCATTTCAGAAAAGTACAAAAAGATTTTTGGTGTGTTTTAGCATAAGTTTGAAAAATCAAAAAGATTTTAGGTTTTTGTTTTGATATAAACTTTCTAAAAGCCAAAAAGATTTTGCTTCTACTTTATTTTCGATCTGATCAACACGTGATACAAATTCAAATTTCAAAATCATATCTTGGAGTCTCGAAGAGACGTTTTGCGCTAAGATTATTTTAAATTTTGAGCATGATGCTAAAGTGAAAGATATCACAACTTCAAGTCTTCTGAAGCTGCTGATAGAGACCAAAGATACATCAGACATTGTAAAGTATTCAAGATCAAGCTATGATCAAGTTGAGGAAGAGTTTGTTTGAAGCTTCATTTCATTAGACGAACAGATTCTACATTTGAGGGGGAGCTTGATTGAAGATACAGATTTGATGATGTTGAAGAGATACTCCACACGACGAGGGGGAGTTTGTAGATACATGATATGTGCGTCATGTGAAGTATCAAGCCAGGACTAGACAGAGTTCAAGACAAGTTCATAAGCTACTAGCCGAACTTGGTCCGAATCTGGAGTTCGGATCAGACGAACTCCAGGTTCGCCTGAGGTTCGGCCGGTTGCTATAAATAGTGGGTTTGTCTTTGTATTCAGGAGGAGAGAGAGTCTAAGCTAGTGTTAAGTGTGTGTTTGTTAAGGTGTCTCTCTGAGTCTGTATTCTGAGTGTTAGACTGATTGTAATTGTTCTTTGATCAATAAAACAATCGGTTAATTACTTGTTTCGTATCCGAATTAGCTAGATCGAGTAGACGATCAGATGCTCACGCAATTTCAAATGTAGGCAACCTTACTTCTACCCCCAACTCCGAGACACAAAAGGAGGCGACAGAAGGAAGGTAGACACGAAATGATTTTCATTGCAAACATATAAATATCCATACTTTCTCCATAAAGTTTCATTAACATTGCCTAAAACGAGAATATCATTTACCCTATTTTAATAAGTCAAATAGAAAGCTGCTGCACACAATCATATTGTTCTTAAAGCACTTGGGATGAACATAACTTTTATTACTACAACATTTTTATTTTTGGGTGGGGATATGCACACCCTACCAAAGAGACAAACATAAGGACCGGTCACTTTTATGAGACTATTATAATTGATGAAACATATAATAATAATAATTAAAAAGACATACCATAAGAGGCTTTTACCATGTAAATGATGTCTTGAATACAATGACCAACGATCAACGATGTCACACCCCAGCCAAAACCACCCGCGTAATACCCGCGAGGGAGGGTGCGAGCCAGACCAGAATTCGAGTCGTTAGACACTTCAAACATCTATATGCTCGACTCAACAATCAGTTTGAGTTTCAAAACAGTTTATCAGAGTAAAACGTTAATTTAAAAAACAGTGCGAAAGCATTTTTATCAAGTTCAAAAATCAATTGCGGAAGCGATAAAGTATTAAGTTAACAATTCAGATGCGGAAGCGATAACATAAAAACAATTTAAGTTGTCTTTTCGCCCAAGGCTACAAGAGTTGTTAAATTATTACAAACCATGCAATAAACACCATGAATGATACCTAACGTGCACTCCTTAGCAAACCTCCTAAGGATCTGAGAAGAGACATATAAAGTGTCAATGCTAGGTTGGTGAATTCTTGGAGTTTAAACAGGTAAATAAATATCAATTTTAAAAAAAACAGTAAGATAACTAGTCACCCTCAATGAGGCATAACCCCCCCCCCCCCCAGGAATCACACATCCTGGAAAACATAATCAACATTTTATATACTTGAGTTAGCTAGACCACGTTATTCATAACACCATAGGCCCCGTGCCCCCATTCTTAACAGTTAAGTTTTTCCTTCCTGCCATGCTATACCGAGCATGACAAAAGTTAGGACAATATAATACCCCTTCATCCACCCCCAAAGGCGGTGAGGCTAGAGCGACCAGCCAGGGTAGGGTTTGTCAAGCCCAAAAGATCTGTTTCACATTTCCCCGTTATCACCTGATACTAATGGTACACAAATAGTGGAAGGACTCCCTAGGCATGTTTTCTTCTATGGGTTACAAACAGTATATAAAAAAAGTTTAGCATTTCTCAACAAGAAATTGTTTAGTATTTGTCTTTTCCCCCAAAAGCATAACACGTTAAAATGTGGGTCCGAGAACTCACCTTAGGGTGCAATTAAGTTTCCGAACAGTAACGCTTGAATAGGGAAGGTGAATTCCTCCTAGACTCCACCTATGACACGCAACCGTGTGAGTGTTGACTAAGTTTGACCAACCGTTCTGACAGCGTGCAGACAATAGACAAGTGGACTCGAATACACATTGGTGATTGAATTTAGGTTTTCTATACTTAACCTAAAACGTATCACATATACAACACATTGTACAATGATGAACATAACGCGTAACTATTACTTAAAACATTATCCCGAATATACGATGTACGATCGACGGGGCGATCGTACAAAGTCTTGTCATTCCCACTGAGGTAGGAGACTTAGGACTTGTACACTCGTATAACTCATAACCATTTTGACTTATGACATGCAAACACATAGCCACGTAATCTCATGCCCATATTCATGCATTTCTCTAGTTTATTTATTTTCCAAAAAATATATATTTACCACATATAGGCTAATTCCATGATTACACATCATCATCATCTCATGCAAATCACATAGATCATCATTCAACATATTTCAAACCCGTTTTGTCCATTTTTCACATTTTTGGTCACGGTTTTCAACGTGTTCTCCCATGTTCAATTCACCATCATTTTTATCACATCGAATCCAAAAAAATTAAGTATTACCACATAACGATTTACGATTATACAAATAAATTCACGTATCAGTTTGCACATAATTCACAATACTTAGCAGTTTTCACTTTATCACCAATGTTTCAACTTGTGTGTGATGTTTGTGAAGTGTTTTAAGGCTACTAGACTCTTCTAATACCCTAATTGACATACTACGCCTATATACGCGACTCCCGGTTTGCCGGTTTTATCAGTTTTATCCGTTTCTAAGGATCGGGTCCCATCCGAAGGGCCCTAATATAAACAACCATACCTAGTAAAGTCCCACTAAAAGCAAAAACTATTAGTATGGTCTGGGAGGGGTGAGATGTACGCAGCCTTACCTCCACCAAAAAGAATGGAGATGCTGATTCTTGAGAGACCCCCAACTCCGAGAACACGAGTTGGCACACTAAGAAGGACAAAACGAGAAGGAAAAAAAACCGGGGCGAGCACAACGCCAAAAAATAAATAATAAAAATAAAGAAAAAAATAAAAATAAAAAAATTATTGGCTATAAACTGAATATAAATGAATAAAAAGATATATATATATATATATATATAATAAATATATAATAAATAAATAGTAATAGTACTAGTAATAATAAAATAAATAGGTAAAATACAATTAGAAATAATAATAAAACAAGCTGCATACTACCCGCACGTTGCGGCGGGTAGCTTCTTTTTTAAAGTGTATTTTTTCGTTGAATTTTGTTATGAAGTTAGTTACTTTTATTCATGTAGTAGACTTATGTGAATATATTACATAAACCTCTTAACGAATTAGAAAAGCTACATAACCAATCTGCACTTCGAAAATAATATACTAAATTTAAAGCTTTTACTACATCAATATGTAACTAAAAGAACCTTGCATCATTTTAGGTTAACTTTCAATAGCCAAGACCAGATCATGTAACTGCTGAAACTTAATATGGAAGAATGACAAAAGCAAACCTTGGTGTGCCTCAGTAAATGGAAATCTCGTGGACTTGTAAGTATCAAAACTGCTATCAAACCTAACCTGAAAATAAAAATAAATTTGTTAACAATCAAAGCCAATAAAAAACAACCACTGCATTAATCAATGATGTAAATGCGTGAGCGGTAGATTGTCTACTTAGTCGTAATGAAATCAATGTAAAAAGAGATGAACACGAGAGTAAATACAATGAGACTTGTATTAGACCACAGAGAAACACCACAGAGTTCACATACAAGATATGACTTGAAGCTCAAGTTCTACTAATTACAACACAAGACAAACTATATATACTAGAGCTAAACCCGATGGTCCAAACCTCAGGTTCGGACACGTTCGGACCTGTCCGAACTTGGAGTTCGCCAGGGGTTCGGCCAGCAGCATTCTTCCGTGAATTTGTCTTGTACTTGATACTTCACATGACGATCTGGAACCAGGTACTAACAAACTCCCCCTCGGCATGTGCAGTATCATTTTCCACTTAAAACTTGAATCTTGTATCTTCAATCAAACTCTTCCTCTTCTTTGACGATGAGTCCAATCTTGAATACTAGATATTGCATCATGTGTAATCTCTTTATCAACAATCTTCAGAAGACTTGAAGTTGTGATGTTCTCTTTCCACTTAGAAACCTGCCAACATAAATAATATTGGCGTAAAACGTCTCTTCGAGACTCCAAGATATTTTGATTTTGAAATATAATTTCGTATACCGTGTTGATCAATCGAAAATAAATCAAAAACAAAATCTTTTTGACTTTTAAAAACTTTATATCAAAACACATCGAAAATCTTTTTGGTCTTTTCTGATAATGAAAAGTAAATGCAATACAGAATCAGACATGTTTTTTCTTTTGCGAGAAAGATCCCAAGTTGGGATCATATTGAACATAACATGCTACTACACTTTAATTTCGATTATTGTAGCACATAAGCCATGTCGATTGCAGATATAATTTTTCCAACTTTAAACTCAGGTAGAATCATACTCATAACATTTGGATATGTTAAAGTATTGATTAGATTTGCATTGACCAGTGTATCCCACACTATCAGACATACTCAGATATGTTTTGCTTATCACATTTTTGTAATTTCATTTGTGATTTATCACATAATGATTGTATTCATGATATAGTCAACTGTGTTCCATGCAAAAAGAAATAAGAACTTTAAATCGTCTACCTTAAGGTCGATCTTTCGATACGCAGATAAGGCCTCAGATTTAACAAAATAAAAAAATAAAACAAGTTGAAATTATATAACCCAACAACAATCAGGTCGGTCTTGTGGACACACAGAGAAAGTCCAATGAGTTATACGAAACACCAAAGAAAATAAAGCACAACGTCAAACGAACAACAATCAGGTCGGCCTTGTGAGCACGCAGAGAAAGTCCCATCGTTTGACAAAATAAAGAAAATCAAACAAGTTTAAATCTTTGCAAAATGAAAACTGGTATACACAGTGACTTCTTATTTTATTTTACATATCTTTTCCTTGATATATCGTGAGACATGCATCAAGATGTTGTCCACTAGGTCAAGCAACAAATTTAGTGTATTATCACATTTGAATACTTTCTGATTTGCCGAGCCTACATTACACATCGATCAAATGGTCTTATGGCTTTTTCATTTATTTTATCCATGAGTCACACAATATCAGCCAATGTACCATCATTTCCCAATCTTGTCGAATACAATTTCTCATTTTTCAATGTTTTTGGAATTTTGCATTTTTCAATGTTTTTGTCTTTTCAAATTTCTCCCCCTATAAATGACAACTCTATTTATAGATTTTCATTTTTAACATTTGAAAAAACAACACATTATGTTTGTATTTTTGCAAAAACAAACTCCCCCTCAAAAAGAGACAAAGGGAAAAACTAAAACAGAAATTGATCAACCAACACGAATACTTGCCATTTAGGATTGATTTTGAAATTCAGTTTAAGTTATCACAGATATTTCACAATCAGCAATTTCTCAATCACCGAAAGGTCTTCCGGAAATACTTGCTGACACCAAATAAATCATTAGTCGCTTTGGGATCGACCTGATTCAACAGCGTCGGGTCGCCTAGTGTCTTCCACATAGTCGTTGTTGGCCTTGGAAACAACCTTTGGTTTCCATAGTTGAAAAATTTTCGATTTTTGATCAGAACCAGAATCAGATTCAACCGGCGTACTTGGTTTAGACCATGACGACTTACGAGTTGATTTGATCTTTGGAGACCATGGTTCATAAAAAATTTGACCTTTGTTATCCACAACTTAGCCGTGTTGTGGATATATGCAGTTGTCGGACAATCAGCAGCAAGATGTCCTGATTGACGACATGCATAACAAAGTCTTTCTCGAAAAATATTTGAAAAATTCTTTGAATGTTGAAAATCAGATGAATGTTCAGAATCAAAATTATCAAAGAAACCATTATAAGAATCATACCTAGGAGATGGACTCCTTGAAGATGATGACCTTCCAGAATAATAAGATTGTTCTTTCAAAGGAGATGATTTCTTTGGAACTTTTACTTTTTAAACTTTTCAACTTTCACTGGCTTCTTTGCTTGAACAGGTGCTTCCTTCATCTTATAACCCAATCCTTTGTGCTTGAAACCTGGGGTCTTTGAAGAACTTGAAGAAAAACCAGAAGCTTCTCTCCCCTTAGCTTCTCTAGTGAATTTTGCTTTGATGTCTTTCAGTTTGTTCTTCTCCACCAAAACTTTGTCTTTGTCAGTTGCAGATAAAGCACTTGCACCACTATTGTCAAAAACTTTTTCATTTTCAAGAAAAATAGACTTTGAGCTAAACTTTGGAGCTTCACCCAAAGAATTTTCCTTCTTTTTAGACTTTGATTTCTTCTTCTTGGATGAAGTGGCAAATTTGGAATAATCATGCAATTCGGCTTTAGGATCAAGCCGAGCAGATGTAACCTCAGATAAATCCACTGGTTGATGAACCAAGTGAATATCATCCTTCTTAGAACTATCCTCACTCCTATCCTGCTTGTATAAGAAATTCAGCAATGCCGGTGACAAATTGCAATTCTTTACTTGCCGTTGCAACTCCAAAATTTCCAACTTCAATTCAGATTTTTTATGTTGAGCATCAAAAACTTCTTTTTGTGACTTGATGAATTTTGCATTGAGATCATCATATTCATATGTTTGTAACTTTCGGATCTCACATTCAGCAAATAATTCTTCAAGAACACTTTCTCTTTTCTTCTTGTAAATATCAATGCCTTTTGTCAAGACATCATTTTTATCCCGATAAAGAACGTTTTCATTTTGAAGCATAGAAATATTGTTCTGAAGTTTCTCAATTGTAGCCGCTGATTCAATCACAAGAGCATTAGCATTTTCATACTTCTGTTGAACCGGATAACTCTTTTCAAACAAATTTTCAAAATCTTGAGCGGCATCTAAAGCTTCACCTTTAATTTTTCACATTCTTCTTCCAACTTACTCTTTTCTTTCAAAACATCCTCATGAACATGAACCAATTCATAATATTTCTTTTGAAATTCATCCAATTCTTTCTTGAGCACAACAATCTCTTCAGTTGATAATTGAGAAATTTTCTCAAAACTTGCAATCTTCTTACTCAGCCTTACACATTCAAGACATTTTGATTCTTCGATTTTAACTTCTTTGATCATTGATATTGTCGAATTGGAATCAGAATCAGTCAGAATGCTATCATCATCATCATGACGAGCAGTTAAGGCAACAGTAAAAGGAGCATGTTTCAGGCAAATTCATTTGGATGCCAAAACACCTCTGACAGTTTTTCATCAAAAGACACAGATTTTTCTTCAACCTTGGAAGCTTCATTTGATGAATGAAAAACTACATGAGCATTTTGACCCGATTTCAGCTTGTTGTCAATTAAACTTGGGCATTCTCGTGCAAAATGTCCATAAACATAACACTTATAACACTTAACCTTTGACTTATCCAATCCAATTTTTCCATCTTGATTTAATCGTTTCTTGCCAGTTCTATTGAAAAATTTCTTTGTTCTTCGAACTAATATAGCATATTGCCAGTTCAAATCCATCTCTTCCAAATGATCATAATCTATCTGATCGTAATCTTCATTTGTCAACTCAACATTATTAACAGCACTGATAATAACCCCGAAATATGAAGATACCAACGCAGACATTAAAGCATTATAATCATCGGTAGTTTGAGCAGACAATGCATTTTGAGTTGAAGAACTAGGAACAGAAACATTACAACCAGCATAAAAACTTGAATTCTCAGATTTACCTGCAAGGAATGCTGTAGGGGGTGCAGAGCTAAGAATATTACATCTCCCAGCATTCATGGTAGAATCATTATCACCAAAATACACTGCAGGATTTTGAACTTGTGCAGGAAGTGATTTATTCACCATCAACTCCATATCTCTGGCTTGAATTCTTTGAATTAAATCATTGAAGATAATCCCGGATATTCTTTATCATGGGTGATCATCATCACATAATTCTCCCACTTCTCTGGAAAAGCTTCCAAAATCTTTTCTTTCATATCAGCTTCTTCCTTTGTAAGACTCACCAAACGCATTTCACTTATTAAGTGAGCGAATCTTGCAATCAGATTTGGAATTGATTTGTTTTGATAATGCTTGAAACTATCAAATTCCTTCTTCAAAACCTTTTGATGACTCTTCTTATATTGATCATTTCCTTCACATCTCTTTTCCAAAGCATCCCACAAACTCTTTGATGTGTAGTTACCCGAAAATTGATGTAGTAACTCTTTAGGCAAAGCCATCGTCAAAGTACCATATGCTTTCTTTTCAGCTTGATAAGCTTTCTTTTGTTCAGATGACATCTTTCTTTGAAGAATGGGTTCACCAGTTTCATCCTTAGGATAGACATATTGCTCAGTAAACGCCAACCACATATCAGTGTCATTTGTGTCAACGTACGCTTCAAATCTTTTAACCCAACTATGATAATCTTCCAATTTGAGCAATTTGGGAACTTTCTGACTTGTTCCAATTTCATTATCATAATTCATCATTGTTTGCATCGTTGCTTGAACCAAATTTTGAATAGCTGCGAACGCTTGAAAATCAGACATTTTGAAAAATCAGATTACTGTTCACTCCGAACCTATCCCGAACCTCGTCCGAACCTCTACCGAACTTAATGTTAGATCCTATTTGTTAGCAACACAAACTTATTGTTTTCTTATCTTGTAATTGATACTTTATTTTGTAATTGTCTTTGGATATGTATGAACTTCTACTGAACTTCTGCCGAACAAAATGTTTGACTGAACTCTCTCCGAACCTCACTTCCGGAAGATCAAACAAAACTCGGATCGAACGAGTTTCAAACTGTATACGAACCCGACCAAACTATGTTTGAACGTGACCTGAACGTTGACCGAACAAGAAAGCGACTGTACGCTGTCCGAACTTAGAGTTCAGAGCGGTTATCCCGAAGTTGTCCGAACCTCAGACGAACATACACACTCTCGACTCTATTTTCGCAATTTTCTGTGATTTTGGATGAAATTTTCGACAGAAACTCAAATATACTCAAGAGAAGCAATATAGGAGAAGATTTTCACGTAAAGCACACTCGAGATGATCAAACAAATCCAAAAATGATACTCATTTTCATAAAACTTGAAATTTTGACTCAAAACTCTGATAAAACCGAGATTTTCGACCAGTAGAGCAAACCAAATGCTCTGATACCACTTGAAAGTTCGTGAGCGGTAGATTGTCTACTTAGTCGTAATGAAATCAATGTAAAACGAGTAATCACACGAGAGTAAATACAAAGAGACTTGTATTAGACTACCGAGAACCATAAAGTACACTGATAGGAAGTAAGACTCAAAACGTACCCGTGTTCCAATTACAACACAGACAAACTATATATACTAGAGCTAAACCCGATGGTCCGAACCTCAGGTCCGGAAAAGTTCGGACATGTCCGAACTAGGAGTTCGCCAGGGGTTCGGCCAACATCAATCATGTATGAATTGTCTTGTATTCGATACTTCATATGACGATCAGAAACTAGGTATTAACACATGTGAAATCCTTGTGGTCCGTATGGGTGATATCCAAGGAAAAAACGGTTGTTGCGGGAAGGCCGACTGGTATGGCTGGTATGGTTGGTGCCCATACATATGGGCAAAGCCGTCCTTGCGCATTGTTGTGAAGGATGCAGTGACCGTGGACACTCTGTGTTCGGTACTTGCATTGGTCGACCCGGTTGTGACTATGGTGATACCAGCCGCGTCGATTCCCGGGTGTGCTTGCTGTGACGAAGATTCTTGTGCTGTCGGTGACCAAAGCTCTTGGTCCGGAACCGTGTGTTGTGCCTGTTAGTGCTGGTATCGTGTTGCTGATACGCGGTCCTTGGTCGTCGTATGATCCCTGCAAGCACACTCCCTTGAGTCGTTCTGCTTCGACGTACTCGTTCATTACTTGTCGGAGGCGGATGAAGTTTCTATTGACTTGCTCCGGTGTCAGCGTTAGAACTGTGGACTCTGTTCCCTCTTTCGCCTCCGTGTTTGGCTGGTTCCCGGTTGGGGTAGTGAAACCTATCTCGGCGTCTGAAGTGCCAGACATGTTTTCTTGATAAAGTACCATGCGGATGGCGCCAATGTAGGAATTCGGGTTGCCCCGACCGGTCGGATGCGGCCAGAGCCTAGGACGGACCGCTCGGGCAGATTGACCTACCGGATGACTCTCAGGATGAGCCGGGACCCGAGTGGAATACTTCGACG
>JBCNJP010000010.1:54288098-54498155 GCA_039602395.1 Deinandra increscens subsp. villosa
CTACAAACCATTATCAATCAATTACACATTAACATATGGCCAAGGTTCCTATGAACCAATTAGCTAACAATTATCATTTTAGTACATGATTATGGTTCCCATGAACCATTTAACAATCTATCATCACATTAACATGTGACTATGGTTCCTATGAACCATCTAGTACTTATGTAAAGTTTACATACGAGATTCAACGTTACACATCTAAGATGTCATAATGTAACCTCGTTTCATTTCATCTGCAATCACTTAGAGCTTAACTCTAGTTGTTAGACTTCATAGTTTTCATTAACCTTACGGATCGCCTCATTAGGCAAGCCAATCGCTTTACTTGACAATTTGCATTTCAATTGACTATAGTAACTATGAGTCGTTAACTAAACATGTAACATAGCATAGATGTTACCTCGAGAGCTTTAACCATTCCTACCCGGTTTCCGTTTGCTCCTTCCACTTGGTCACCTACTAAGGTTATCATCCATATTAGATTTATATCACAATTTATCAATATACAAGCAATTCAACTATGTTCGCTCTTACTAGCTTTTAGAAACATAAATTCTTGTGCAACATTTTGCAGCAATGCTGCAGTAACAGCCCATTTTGACCATTTTATAGATTTTTCCAGCATTCCATGTTCAAACATGGAACGTAGAAGACTGAAATACCTTTACAGGCATATATGGTATACCTTATAACGATTTTTCTATGATTTTATACAATTTTTCTAAAAACAGAACAACAACTTTATTTTTTTCCAAACAGCATGCTGAGTAATCTGCATAGCTGCGGAATTCATCATTTTTGACCCACTTATCATCCAAATCAGCTTCAGATTTATAAAAGTGAGCTGAAGTCGTCTCAAAGACCTTTCCAACCATATAAGCCACACCCTCATTGGATGATCGAGTAATTTACTATGAATTTTTAAAACAGGGATAAAAACTGACTTTTAATCACAGCAACTTGTTTTGCTTTTCATTATAAAAACTCACTTAGGCATTTTGTCAAACACCTTGTGTGCATTATCATATGGCATTCATGTTCTTGAGTTTTCTAGGCATTCCACCTACAATTATCATATCTTGGGTAGAATCCCTTCTAACCCATTATCAATTTATCATTTTCCATTATGAAAACACATCAAGATCATCATAAAATTAGTTATTGTAGGCATGATTCCATCACCTACTTAACCTTTCATATATGGTGTTCAACAACTAGAGATTGGTGACTAAATCACCCAATAATTCATAAAACAAGGTTTTACATACATAAACATGATCCTAGCATCAAAGGATTCAAGCAACATCAACAAATTTGTTAGCTCTATGAGCAAGGTTTTCGAAACCTAAGCATGCAACAAGATGGGGGTTTCACTTACTTGCTTCAAGGACGAATTCGATTAAGGAGAACACTTTAATTTCAGAATTTAGGACTCAATTTCGCAGCCTTAAGCCTTAATTTGAAGAGTTGGAAATTTTCTTGAGGGTTTGGGTGGAGGTTCACGATCTCCAGGCGTGAGAAATGGTGACCTCCCCCATTTCCAGCTCTTTTGATTAATTAGACTTTAGGCATATTATAATTTTGATCCTCCTATTTTCCAGCTTTTGACTTTTAGACATTAAACATTACTTTTTACACATTAGCCCCCTTTTTTATTAACAAATATTCACTTCCTAGCAATAGTTAGGAATTTGTTATTAACCCATGCTATTTAGTAACATAGGATTTAACGCATTTCATAAATAAATAAATAAAAACCGGGATGTTACAAATCTACCTCCCTTAAAAAGGTTTCGTCCCTGAAACCCATTCCAGGTCTTAGTCACCTAAGGACATTACCCTAGCCTTTATAAAGACTAGGGTTACACATGTAACCTTATATTTCATGGTTACCCGTATAAATCACACTGTGTACACATTTAGACACACATATAAATATGTATCTAATATGTCCCCATTTCTATTTAGCCTTCGCTACGGACCACTCTATGTCCGCATTTTATGGCCATTTTATGGTCACTCTCAATGTCCCATGTAATTCCGGGAACTTGATCCAAGCGGGTTGAGTTGTTACATTTATCAGCTCCGAATTAGTCATCATACGAGAAATTTTATTTTTTTGCTTCTACACTCACCTCGTAGGATAGTACTTGAATTATATCTTTTGTTATCCCTTATCTTCCCCATTTTACGCATTTAGGGGTTCATAGTTTACAACTCCACGTGCCATTTAGGGTCAAGGTTCTAATGACCAATGTCATAACCTTGTTGATCAAAATTCAAAATTTTAAATAATCACCCTCTCCGTAAGAGGTTCAAACATTAATGTAATAACATTCGTACCTTAGTGTCATCACACTCTGCATATATAGCTTTCTTGCTCATGTTTACCTTGAGGATAATCCTAATCGGAATCTCGTCCCCCGACTTTCCTGCTAGTTGTGTCCTTGCACAGTCTTACTGTACCTACACATATTTAGCAGTATAACAATATTTGCAAGTGTTTAGCATATCACTTTCCTTTTACATTTCACATTCGATAATGTAGTACATTTTTATTGGATGGTTCCTATGACTCTAAAAGCCATTTATACCATCCCATAACCCTTTTTAGGATTACATCATTCCGTCTATTACCTTTCGACGTGTCATATATTGATCAATTCTTGGCTTATATACTAGCCTTTAACACTCACCACATCATTTATGATTCCTTTGAATCATTTGCACATCAATATACACGTTTTAATTAAGCCATGGCTCCTAAGAGTCATTTAGCTACTTCATATCAATATGACGTTTAGCAAGACCTTATCCGTCTTGCCTTATCGCTATTGACACAATTCCCATGAATTGTTTATCATTCATTTACCTATTAATCTGTGGTTATGGTTCCTATAAACCATTTATTATTCATTTGGCACGTTGGAATATTAACATATTTTTATGTTGCCATGGTTCCTTTGAACCATTTAGCTAGCAATTAATAAATAATCAACATTATGATCTCTAAGGATCATTTCTAAACAATTTTAATGTATTGACATGGTTCTTACTAACCCTTAATCAATCACATAAACGTTTAGTACATAGTTATGGTTCTTACGAACCTTTACTCGTTCACATTGCATTTCAACATGTATTTGGAAAAATTTTGAGGATACTTACTTGCATAGCAATCCTCTGTGCGTCTTGGGGAACGGTCGCTTCCAGCGTCCTCCCTACTTTCACAATCATCTATGTTTGTGAGTCTCACCCATGAAGTTGGGTCGATCACCCACCTAACATCTTCAATTCCCTATTAGTTATACGAAACTTACATGGGAATCAACATGACTCAACAACATGAGTTTTTACTGCGTTTAAACAAGGTTACTTCTCACCTTTTGTTAAACGTCTAGTCATTTCATAGGGTTACGGGTTTTCTAGCATATGCAATAATTCGTTTCTCCCTATTCTTATTTTCCATTTCATATATATATATATATATATATTAATCAATTCTAGACTTGGGTTTATCTCAAGTCACTTTAAAATCGACCGCATTATATAAATCCGATATCTTTAGCCATTTATGATATCGCATAATAAACATGATTCAACCGTCTCAACGGTTTTGTGGAATAAAACATATGACCATCAGTTCCATGGTTATTCGTTAATCTTTCTTTTATGACATTTCCATATAAGGTTCAACCTTTGTACATCCGTAGATGTCCCAATTATAACCTTGTTTCAAACTATTGGCTTCACGACCCCCTCTTGGGTTTCTTTTCACCAATTAACTATTATTTATGTTGGTTTCACGGCTCCTACAGAGTTGTTCTTCACCAATTTGTCATTCATTATATTGGCTTCACGGCTCCTAAAGAGTGGTTTTTCCACCAATTTTCATTTTCTTCATATTGGTTTCACGGCTCCTAAAGAGTCGTTCTTCACCAATTTCCATTTTCTTTTTATTTCAATTTAAATTTCAAATTATGACCTCATTGGTCTAGACTCTTATCTCGACCTGATTTAGACATATGTATATGCATTACCATTTATCAAAATGTAATCCAGGTTGGGTAGTCCCACCTGGTTGTACCTTAGCTCGTGCCCATTATGCATTCGAGTCCTAGCCCAATGCATTTTGGAGTCGTATGTGTCATCATCCATCCACTTTCTTGGGTACAATTTTCCTGCAAAATCAACGTGTCACATTTGACAACCTTTAGGGTTTTCCTTACCTATAGCAAGGTTACCCCACAAGAAGATAAATATTCACGCGTTTCAAGATACAACATTGCATAACTATTTTTCACACTGCTATCTTGTTACCTTGAGAAAATTTGCATCTCATTTATGATCTATGATTCCGATGAATCATTTGCGATCAAATACCACATGATACATGGTGGTGGCTCCCTAGAACCCTTTTTACCCATTGTATTATGCTTCACAATTATGTGGTTCTTTCAAGACAAAACATGATCCTAACATAGTAGGATTCAAGAATTACCTATCAATTTCAGGTTCCTTTTCCTTTGGCAAGGTTTTCTAAGTTTCATTGATCATGGCCAATAACTTACCACAGGTTTATACGAGGTTTCTCGCCTAGGCTTTACCCCGTTTCTACCCGCCTTATCGATATTTGGGCTCTCAGAGCCTCCCTTCTTTGTTTCTTTGTAGCATCACCGCCATCATGGTCCGTTACTGATCTACAAAGTTAAAATTTTCATTAGCTTACAACTTTTATTTACCCTTGTCCGCAGCAAGGTTTTTTTATACATTATATTGGTCGTAGCCAATATCCTCCCACAGGTTTATACGAGGTTTCTAGCCTTAGCATTACCCCGTTTCTACCTAGCATACTTCACTCACGTATACATTATATTGGTCGTGGTCAAAATCCTCCCACAGGTTTATACGAGGTTTCTAGCCTTAGCATTACCCCGTTTCTACCTGGGACACTTCACTCACGCACTTCCCGGTTCTGGTGTGAAAACACCTCCCCATGCGTTTCCTCGAGTGATAGTTAATAACTCTGCCTTTACCGGCATATAGGAACTATTATTCCTATAAAACACAAATATCAACAATCAATTTATGGTTATGTACCTTACCCGGATGTTTCATCAAGCTCGAATCGATCGCTTTTCCCGTTCCCCTGAGCTCAAGGTTTGAGTTCAAGTACTCCCCGAGTACTTAATTCTCTCAAACCATGGCTCTGATACCAAATTGTAACACCCGTATACAATTTATTGTCAAACTTTAACGTTTTATATCATAAAAACCGGTCCTAGAAATTTTTTTGTACAAAACCTATGATTTAACAATCATAAAACACCATCATTGTGGTTTAACATTTACAAAATATACTGTTGGTCCAGGAATAACAACCGTTCACGATATTCTATCAATCACGAGTGCGGAATCCAAGTGATTGATTGATTCAAGATAAGAGATGAGAAGAATACCAAGAAAACGATTAATAAATGATAAAAACCTGATCTTGCACACAAGATGAACTTGTCGGGTACAAATCTTGTAATCGTAAACAGATATCTCTCTCTAGTTTAAGATTACGATCTTAAACTCCCTTGCTTTCTCTCTCTAAAATCGTAATCTCAAAGGTTTTGCAATGAGGAGGTCTAGTGGGGTATATATAGTCCCCCATTGGGTTTACTATTGGGCCCTTTGTGGATCATAAACCCAATAGTAAACCCAAGCCCAACCATAAACTAGGCTAAATACAATAACCTAACTAGCCTATGATTCTAATGAAACCTTCTAAGCCCAGCCCAACTTATTTAATATTGCAAGCCTCATAATCTAGCCTCTACAATCTTCCCCTAGGCTTGTGATATTAAATGTCTTCAATGTTTGAAATTCTTCTTCTTGACTGGCTGGCATAGATGTTGATGAAGATTCTTTCCGCATAAATCTTCAATAGATTTCATGACTGGCACTTGGGACTTCCTCTTGATCAGCATCAACTTGAACTTCTTGAAATGAACAAGTTAATGAGATGGAGGATTCTCAATGACTTGCTGCTCTTAAAAGAACTGATTATCGCTGAATCTTCGGTAACTGTTATGAATCTTCATATATTAGAGGGTAAAAAGTTTGAACACCTCTAACTTTGAAGAACTTGGTTGTTGATCTTAGGTCTTCATGATCTCTGATTGCTCTGCATCTTTTTCCTCAAAAGAGACTTGAAGTCTTTAGCTTCCCCTAAGCTTGTGAGCATCTTCTTTGAAAATCTTTTAGAAGCTTGTGTAAAACCGAGATACGATCGTACTACTGCATGCTTTGATCAATCGTAGAAAACACGGATGTAAATAAGAGGTTTTGTTTTGATCACTTGAAGATACAAACACAAGCTCTCTGGTTTCTTTCTCTAAAAAACACACACAGAAAGTGTAGAATGACAAGCGTTAAGCTATCATTCTAACACAACCTATTTATACTTAGTGACTAAACAGGTTGCGTACCAAATGGTACGGGCGTACCATTTGGTCCGGTGCCAATGATATTGTCACTAAAACTCATACTAAGACACGCTCACATAGATACAATACACGAGACACATCATAGCATAGGTATATGCTCTAACAAACTCCCCCTTAACGTGTAGTGTATCTATTTTCTAACTAAGCTTCAATCTTCAATCTTCAACATTGCTGCATCCGATCTTCGACTTGAAATCTTGTCAGAAATAGAGCTTGCATGGCTGGATCACTCTTGAATCATCTTTGATCTTCAAGATCCACTTGTGAAAGATAAAACATACTCCCCCTTTCACCATGCTTGAGTCTTGACACATATAACCTGTAATTTTAGAAGACAGGAACGCGGTTTCCTTTTCTTTTATGAATTAATTTAATATTGGTGAAAAACTTCTCTTTGAGAATCCAAGATAGGTTTTAAAATTTTGATTTCGTATCACATGTCGATCGGTCGAAAACAAATAAGAAACAAAATCTTTTTCGCTTTTTGAAACTTTATATCAAAACACACCGAAAATCTTTTTGGACTTTTCAGATATGAAACATAAATGCAATACAGAATCAGACACTATTTTTGTCTTTTGCGAGAAAGATCACAACTTGGGATCATATTGAACATAACATGCTGAACAACACTTCAATTTCAATTACTTCAGCACATAAGTCATGTCGATTACTGGTATAATTTGTCCATCTTAAACTCAGGCACAATCATACTCATAACATCTGGATATGTTATTTAATTGATTAGATTGCTTTGACCAGTGTACCCCACACTATCAGACATACTCAAATATGCATTTTCTTTTATATCACACTTTGTGATTTCATTTGTGATTTAATCACATAATGATTGTATTCATGATATCGTCAACTGTGTTCCATGCAAAAAGAAATAAGAACGTTAAATCGTCTACCTTAAGGTCGATCTTTCGATACGCAGATAAGGCCTCGGATTTAACAAAATAAGAAAATAAAACAAGTTGAAGTTGTATAACCCAACAACAATCAGGTCTGTACTCCCGTACACGCAGAGAAAGTCCGATGAGTTATACGAAACACCAAAGAAAATAAAGCAGAACGTCAAACGAACAACAATCAGGTCGATCTTTCGATACGCAAAGAAAGTCCGATCGTTTGACAAAATAAAGAAAATCAAACAAGTTTAAATCTTTGCAAAATGAACACATGTATACACAGTGACTTCTCATTTTCTTTTTTACATATCTTTTCCTTGATATCATGAGACATGCATCAAGATTTTGTCCACTTGGTCAAGCATTAGTTATTTAGTGAATATCACATCTGAATACTTTCTGATTTAATGCCGAGCCTACCAAGCACATCGAACAATGATCTTATGGCTTTTTCATCTATTTTATCCATGAGTCAGACACGTAAGCCAATGTACCATCATTTCCCAATTATGTCGGGTACAATTTCTCATTTTTCAATGTTTTGTATTTTCTGTTTTTCAATGTTTTTGTATTTTTCCATTTTTCTCCCCCTTAAAATGACAACTCTATTTTTGGATTTTCATTTTAACAAAAACACAAAGACACTATTTTTGGTTTTTCAATTTTCTCCCCCTAAACTACATACGAAATGCATTAAAGAAAGAAACTTGACCTTTCGACATGGATACCTTGCAGTTTTAGCTTTCAGAAAACTTTCAATTTTGAAATAGATATCACGTGTAATTTAACTTAAAGAAGCAGAATACTCCTCTATCAGCAACTTTCAATCACCAATAGATCTTCTAGAAGTACCTGCACACTGATCAAACATGTCAGTTTATAAATGACCCGAAGCGAATCGCTTCTGGTCGACCAGTATCTTGATTTCCTTTCGAAACCACTTTAGATTTCCAGATTTGTTGTGGTGTTGGTGAATCAATATTTGATGAATCCGTCACAGTTGATTGTGACAAACAACCTCCATATGGAACATTTTGAAAACGCGGAATAAATCTTCCTTGGGTTTTGAAAAATGTAGGTTATGAATATTCATCAAATACTCTGCCATATTCATCAATGAATCGTTGTTTGGCAGCTTTACCAGCAAATGGAACCTTTCCTTTTCTTGAACTAGAAACAGCAGAAACCGGACATTCTTGTGCCATATGCCCTTTTTGGCAGCAATTGTAACACAAGCGATTGTTTACATTTTTCCTCTTAGGTACCTGCAAAGGTTCACAAACATATTCATCTCCAAAATGATCTTAAAGATTATCGAATACCTGGAATCGATGATCATGAACCCATTTTGATGTCGGGCTCTTTGGAGTAGAATTTGAACTTCCAGAAGAAAATTTAGCAGTTTGTTTCTTCCTGATCTTTGGAGCTTCAGCAGATTTAATAAAAACCTCAGCTATTTTCCGAGAATCCACACAATGTAGTGGAAACTCCTTATCAGAAAATATTTGAGCTGAGCCTTTGAGTTCATAAAATCGCTCCGGTTGAACCTTTTCAGCATGAAAAACCCCTTTCTTCACCTGCTTCATACTGATTTTCTTCAAGTTTTGTTGTTTTTGAGCTTGAGAAGCAACAACTTTAACCTGATTCTGATGAAACCCCAACCATGTAAACCCCAACCCTGTATGTTTGCCAGAAACCTTCTCTCCCGAATCAGACGGTTTATGCCCGTTCTTTGCAAGACGAGAAAACTCTGCTTTGACCTTGTTGATATCTTTTGGAGCATGAACTATTGTTTCATCAATGTCAGTAGTTGAACTTGCAGATTTCTCTTTGTCATCAGATAAAGAACTAGACTCCTTTGGAGCGTCAGAAGTTGCAGCACTCTTGCCTTTGTGCTCTTTCCTTTCTTCAACAGATTTGGAACCAACAAACTTAGAATAATCACCAGTCTCAACCTTTTCTTTCAAATCATGAACGCCTTCTTTAAGACTTCCTGGTGGTGACACGGTTTTGTTAAACATCTTCTCAAAATTCTCATCCTTGGCCAGAAAACTTATAAAAGATTGTGAGTTAGTAACATTGTTCAAAAGAAGTTTTGAATCAATGACGTCAATCTTTAATTCAGAAATTCTTTTGATAAGCTTCACCCAACTCTTTTTCTGTTTCCATGATCTTCTTTGCCACTTTATTAGTTTCATACTTTGGCAACCTTAACTCATCTAATCCAGCCAACAATTCCTTCTCGAGTTTATCTTCATTTCTTTTCTGAATATCCAAATTTGCATTTTGCAACTTATTCACTCTAACCAACTCCCTTTTCTCATCAAGTAACTTTTCCATATCAAGTTGATAAGATTGAATCTTAGTAGCTTGGTCATCAGAAAGTTTAGTAAGAGTATCAAGTCTGGACTTTGATTTATCAAAAAGATTTTGAAAATCTTTTGCAGTATCCTCAGCTTCATCTTTCCATTTCTTCACTTCTTGGACTAATTCATCCTTTTCTTCAGATAACTTTGTAACTTTCTGTTCAAACTCTTGTTTAACACTTTGAAATTTTGATTCTTTCTCAATAATCTCTGCTTGTAAATCTGCAAACTTTTCTTTCTGAGAAGAAAATTCTTGAATTAGAGCTTCTAAATTTTGCTTTTCAGTTGTCAAATCTTCAATCCTTCTTTTATTATCCTCGATCAACAACTCATTTTCCTTTATGAAACCTTGAATATTCTTGTCTTTTTGAGAACAGAACTCACAAACCGAGTCATAGCCACTATCTCCAGAACCACTTGTTTCACATTCAGAATCAGTTACTTCTTCTTCATTATCACTATGAATAATTTGAGCAATCATCACAGATGAACCAGTCCATGTAGAACCAGTCTAAGCAGACTCATCATCAATTTCATCAGTAGCCCAATCATAGGGTTTTGACCCAGAAGTAATAGCAGTTAAAGCAAGTGGACCATCAGAAGGTTGTCCCCAATCATATTGTTTATCGACTTGAGATACCAAAGCTGTTGGAGACTTGGATGAAGATGCATTTGTTTTTGAACATTCACGAGCAAAATGTCAAAAATCAGAACATTTGAAGCATTTTGCTTTTGATTTATCTATTCCAACCTTGCCATATGGATTTAAACTTTGAAATCCTGTCTTCTTTTTGAATCTTTTAACTCTTTGAGCTAACATTGCCAATTGCCAATTGATATCCATTTGCTCAAGATTATCAGGATCATTCTGATCAAAATCTTCTTCAATCAGATTAGATGTTGTCAAACCACCATTCAACAATCCATAATATGAAGATAACAAGGCTGAGATTAATGCCAAGTTCTCATCCGGTATTTTTGCTGAATATGTAGTCGAACTTGAATGATTTGGAATAGTGAAGTTACATCCTCTTGATGAATTTCCAGAACAAAAGCTGTTTGAGGTGAATTTAATGAATCAACACCAAAAGATTTAGACTTTGCATTGATACTTGCAGAATTTTGACCATGATACACTTCAGGATTTTGGAATTGAGCAGTTGACTTGTTTGATGTCATCATTTCCATCTCTCTAGCATGAAGCTTTCCTGTCAAATCATGAAATGATAATGTAGAATATTCTTTATCATGAGTAAGCAATAATACATAGTTTTCCCACTTTTTCGGTAATGCTTCCATCAATTTCTCTTTCAATTCCTCCTCGGTCTTTTCAATTTTAACCACTTTCATCTCACTAATCAGATGTGAAAACCTTGAAACAAGAGCAGAAATATTTTCTTTTTTCATAATGTTGAAAATTTTCAAATTCCTTGTTCAACACTTTTCGTCTACTCTTCTTATATTGATCATTACCTTCACATCGAGCAGATAAAGCATCCCACAACTGTTTAGCTTTCTTGCAAGTGCTGAATTGATGCAACAACTCGGTAGGTAAAGCCATGGTAAGATAACCATAAACTTTTTGTTCAAGCTCATAACTTTTTCTTTCATCCTTATCAAAATCTTGAATTTCTTTATACTCTCCGTCTGCAGTTGGACGTACATATAACTTTTGAATTGGAATCTATAAATCAATATCGTTTGTGCTGATGTATGCAGAAAAACGTTGCTTCCAATTTTGATAATCTTCCAACTTTAACAGCTTAGGAACTTTCTGGCTTGTTCCTATTTCATTATCAAAATTGAGAATAGCTTGTACCGTGCTTTGCATAGCCGCAAATGCTTGAAAAACAGACATTTTTCACCGAAAATAATACTTCAAAAACTTCAAACTCAAAAACGAAGGTCTTCCAAGCGGATTTTGGGGGTCAAAACTGGACGGTATTGGCCGTTAGGCTGGTACAAGTCTAGATCTCGTCGAGACGAACGTTTTGGCTGGTATTAGCTCCCGTAACTCTTTATGGTTCTCAAGTTACGTCAGTTTTAGTGAAGATCACTTTTCAGCCAGCATACCAAACCTTCTCAGCGGACCAAATCCGGACCAAATTAAACAGCGGACCAAATTTGTACCCAGCTATTGGTTTCATACTCGGATGCTTGATGGTGATCTTTGGCCTCTCAACTTTAGGTTCACTTATCACTCCATCGGTTATTCCCTTGAACTTTGAGGAGAAGGATGGTAAGTCATATCTAATATCTGGTTCTTGGTCAAACATTGATCCAGATATCATAAAAATATTCCCCTCAGGCCGTGTCGTCAAGATCACCTTTTCCCTTTTGACTTCGTCAATTAGTTTGAAGTACGGGGTTTCAATTTTAGGGTATGGTTTCAACTCTATACTAGCATCATCAGACTTAGAGTTATGACACCTGTCATATTTCTGGCGCTCAGCATCATTGTCTGATATATCCTCTACTCTCCCTTCACCATAAGTCATGTTTGCTTCATTATCAATTTCTTTTTGAGTCAATGGTGTAGTTCCAACCAAGACACTATCAATAGGAGGAGCAACTTCTTTATGATCAGACTTGGTTCGCTCAACTTGATCCTCACTAAGAAGTATTCCTATAATGTCTCTGGGAATTGGTGGATGAATAATGATGTTTGCAGACAGAGACTTATCAGACTTTTCTGACCCAAACCCAGTTTTATCTTTCCCAACATGACCAGTTATAACAACATGTGACAATTCCTTTCCAGCATCGAGCATTCGCTGATTTCTTTCCTGATTGCAATCATACTTGACCTGCAGCTCATCATATTTTTGTTGCAGTTCAGTTAATTTCTATGTCAGCTCAGATATCTCAATCCTAGCTCGATCATATAAAATAGTATTCTCCAATGCTAGCTTTTGATATTTCTTAATGTCTAGTTTTTGGGCTTTTACTTTCTCATCACACTTTTCCCACCTACCTTTGAATGAACTCCTAGAACATTGCATATCAAAAAGTTCGATTTCAGCATTCTTTCAGAGTTGTCTTAAGCCAGGAATTAATCGAGCACAAGTAGGATTGGGGCACATCTTAGTTTCATCAACTTCAGCTGCGAAAGCATCTTTGTTCTCAACCATATTCTTTTCTTCAACCACTGAACTCATTTTCTTTCTTTAGATATGCAGCTTCTGAAAATTTTAAAAAATTGGCAAAAACGGCAAAAGTACTATTCAAGGAATAGTGCCAAAAACTTAAAACGCGAAAACGACGGCCTTCGAAGTGGAATTTGGGGGTCCAAACGAGCTCCCTTAGACGTTAGTCAGGGGTAATTCTGGGGCTTGTTGTCACGAACGTCGTGTTAAAATTTGAGCTTCTCTAACTCCAAACGAGTCAAAAGTTATGTCCGTTTCTGTGAAAGTGTGAAATAGTGACTTTTTACCGCAAACCCTGTTTCCGATCGTAAACCCTGTTTCCGATCGTAAACTTTATCGTAAACACATCCCGAGTCGTAAACACAGTCGTGAACTACTCCGGGTCGTAAACACGATTGTGAACCTGATTCCGATCGTAATCTCTGTCGTAAACACCTCTGGATCGTAAACACAATCGTAAACTCCTCCGGATCGTAAACCCAGTCGTAAACACTTAAAAATCCAATTTTGAAGTCGTAAACTCTATTTTCTCAGTCGTAAACACTCAAAGTTCGAACTCCAATTTCCAGGTCGTAAACACTAAACTGATGAAGAACACCGATCGTAAACACCAGAAGATATCGTAAACACCAAGAACAGCCCAGAAAACTCAGCAAACTTGATCGTGAACCTGAAAAACTCAAGAAAAACCTACAAAAACCGTTAGATCTCTTGAATCAATATTGTGAGAACCACGAAACTCTCGTTTCTTGGCTCTAATACCATATGTTGGTCCAGGAATAACAACCGTTCACGATATTCTATCAATCACGAGTGCGGAATCCAAGTGATTGATTGATTAAAGATAATAGATGAGAAGAATACCAAGAAAATGATTAATAAACGATAAAAACCTGATCTTGCACACAAGATGAACTTGTCGGGTACAAATCTTGTAATCGTAAACAGATCTCTCTCTCTAGTTTAAGATTACGATCTTAAACTCCTTTTCTTTCTCTCTCTAAAATCGTAATCTCAAAGGTTTTGCAATGAGGACGTCTAGTGGGGTATATATAGTCCCCCACTGGGTTTACTATTGGGCCCCTTGTGGATCATAAACCAAATAGTAAACCCAAACCCAACCATAAACTAGCCTAAATACAATAACCTAACTAGCCTATGATTCTAATAACCTTCTAAGCCCAGCCCAACTTATTTAATATTGCAAGCCTCATAATCTAGCCTCTACATATACCCATATTGAGTTTGACATTCTAAATTGGTCATTGACTTAATACAACGTTCTTTCCACCAAAATACATGATGGGTAGTTCGTGCATGATGTGATCGGTTCCATGTAGTCTTGATGAGCATCCCCCGCTAGGCCTTCCCTTTACCTGCAATTCACTCACTTTCAATAGTGAGTTTCTATTGCATAAACATGTATAAACATCATTAACAATGATAAATAACAAATAAATTCAGAAAAGGGGTCCTAGGCGTATCGCCTAGATCTTCATTATTTCCAAGCGATACGCCTGGAGTTTTAGGCGTATCGCCTCCCAAGTGTCTTGCTCCAAGCGATACGCTTGGAGCCACCTTTCCAGGGATTTGGCCGATTTTGCCCAGTTTTATACTTAGAATATTTTGACAGTTTTTTACAAATTTTGGCAACTTCATCCAGGTTCTTATGGGACTTCTCCCAACCATTCCAGGCTTTCAAAACATCATTTTAACATGTTTATGAAGAAAAATACATACCTTTGTCATGGTTACAATACAATAACCAACCCCGGGTTCACCCAACCCGTTTGACCCATTAAGGGATTTTCTTGTGGCAAGCCAGAAAGTTATGACCCTGATTTGATCCACAACATATATTTTGCAACTTATTTCACATATGCAAGCTGTTAACATAAACATGATTATATCCACACACCTTGATTGGTTTTTACACATCTATTACGGGTCAAGTTCTTCACAATACTATATTACTTGAGTTTTTATACCCAAGTCACATGATCACATTCTCATTAATCTACTTGTCATTGGATTTCATAACCATTGTAGTTAACGTCCAAATGACCCATTTAATTCATTTGACCCGTTAAGACGGGTCCTTGCCTTTGGTATTCCCCAAGGTCCCATTTGACCACACCGAGGCATTTAGGATCGATGGTTCTATAAACCATTTATGATCCTCATTTTCCTTGTTACATGGCATCGGCTCTATAAACCAATTTCCGCTCATTGTAACCTGTTACTTACTTATTGATTCCTCAGAATTTTTCCTTTGGTCGAATTTAGTCATTGGAGAACCCTTGGCAATTGGGCTTCATGGTTCCTAGAATCATTCGTCACCCATTTAGTATAACTCATAGATCATTCTATTTGTAGGCAATTTACACATTTTTATATCTACTACTTGTAACATGAACAATGTTACACATAAAACTGGTTCCTACAAACCATTATCAATCAATTACACATTAACACATGGCCAAGGTTCCTATGAACCAATTAGCTAACAATTATCATTTTAGTACATGATTATGGTTCCCATGAACCATTTAACAATCTATCATCACATTAACATGTGACTATGGTTCCTATGAACCATCTAGTACTTATGTAAAGTTTACATACGAGATTCAACGTTACACATCTAAGATGCCATAATGTAATCTCGTTCCATTTCATCTTCAATCACTTAGAGTTTAACTCTAGTTGTTAGACTTCATAGTTTTAATTAACCTTACGGATCTCCTCATTAGGCAAGCCAATCGCTTTACTTGACAATTTGCATTTCAATTGACTATAGTAACTTTGAGTCGTTAACTAAATATGTAACATAGCATAGATGTTACCTTGAGAGCTTTAACCATTCCTACCCGATTTCCGTTTGCTCCTTCCACTTGGTCACCTACTAAGGTTATCATCCATATTAGATTTATATCACAATTTATCAATATACAAGCAATTCAACTTGTTCGCTCTTACTAGCTTTTAAAAACATAAATTCTTGTGCAACATTTTTCAGCAATGCTGCAGTAACAGCCCATTTTGACCATTTTATAGAACTTTCCAGCATTCCGTGTTCAAACATGGAACGTAGAAGACTGAAAGACCTTTCCAGGAATATATGGTACACCTTCTAACGATTTTTCTATGATTTTATACAATTTTTCTAAAAACAGGACAGCAACTTTAATTTTTTTTTCAAACAGCATGCTGAGTAATCTGCATAGCTGCGGAATTCATCATTTTTGACCCACTTATCATCTGAATCAGCTTCAGATTTATAAAAGTGAGCTGAAGTTGTGTCAAAGTCCTTTCCAACCATATAAGCCACACCCTCATTGGATGCTCGGGTAATATACTACGGATTTTTAAAACAGGGCTAAAACTGACTTTTAATCACAGCAACTTGTTTTGCTTTTCATTATAAAAACTCACTTAGGCATTTTTTCAAACACCTTGTGTGCATTATCATATGACATTCATGTTCTTGAGTTTTCTAGGCATTCCACCTACAATTATCATATCTTGGGTAGAATCCTTTCTAACTCATTATCAATTTATCATTTTCCATTATGAAGACACATCAAGATCATCATAAAATTAGTTATTGTAGGCATGATTCCATCACCTACATAACCTTTCATATATGGTGTTCAACAATTAGAGATTGGTGACTAAATCACCCATAATTCATAAAACAAGGTTTTACATACATAAACATGATCCTAGCATTAAAGGATTCAAGCAACATCAACAAATTTGTTAGCTCTATGAGCAAGGTTTTCGGAACCTAAGCATGCAACAAGATGGGGGTTTCACTTACTTGCTTCAGGACGAATTCGATGAATAAATAAATAAATAAAAATCGGGATGTTACATATATATATATATATAAATAAATAGATAAAATACAATTAGAAAAAAAAAGAATAATTATAATAATAATAAAATACATAAATGTATTTATATCCTACCTCCAACTATCCATAAATCATTATTAGCCTTAATCCTACGTCTCCATGACGTCCTATCCTCGACTATATCCTTAGAGAGGTTCAAGTCCAACAAATCTTGCCTAATGCGCTCGACCCACGTCAGTTTCGGGTTGTCTCTCCCTCTGCGCCCCTTAACAGTGATGGAATCCACCGCTCTAACCGGAGCCGTCAAATGCTTCCAGTTCATGTGCCTTAACCATATCAATCTTCCCTTACGAATCTTCTCCATGATACACGTAGCGTAATTTTTTCTCAATATACCTCATTTCTTATTTTTTCCAACCGTGTGTGCCCACTTATCCATCTCAAAATCATTATCTCAGCCACCTCCAACTTATGCACCTGAGTCTTCTTGATGGCCTAACACACAAAACCATAAAGCATTGCCGGTAAGACGATAACCTTGTAGAATTTCCCCTTTGATTTTAAAGGGAACCTCCTCTCACATAAAACCCCTATGGCTACTCTCCATCTACACCAACCCACGCGTATGTTGTTTGCCATATTACAATCAATTCCCCCGTCGTTTTGCACAAACGAACCCATCTACTTAAACTTGGTTACAGGCAGAACCATCTGACAGTCAATCGTAATCTGGGCATCATCAACGTCAACCGCATCGCTGAAGTCACAATGTAGATACCCCGTCTTAGTACGACAAATCCTAAGAACTTTTGATTTTAAAGCAAACCTCCACTTCTCAAGCTTACCGTTAAGACTTCGTTTACTTTCCGCGACCAACACAATATCATTAGTGAGCATGCACCACGGAACTGTATCCTATATCGACTTGGATAATTCGTCCATAATAACAACAAAAAGAAGCGAGCTCAATGCAAACCCTTGGTGAAGGTCCACTCCCACAGGAAAGGACTTTGTGTCACCCATCGGCGAGCGAACGCAAGTCACCGTCATAGCATACATATCCTTGATAAAGTCTTATGTATTTCTCGTGGATCCCACACCCCTTTAGACTCTCCCAAATCAGCTAATGAGGACTATGATAAACGTGTTCGAGATCGATGAACACCATAGGCAGATCATACCCCTTCTCCCGATACTTCTCCATTAATTGTCTTAGGATGTGTATTTCCTCCATGGTGGACCGCCCTTGCATGAAGCCAAATTGGTTGAAAGTAACATGAGTTTCCTGCCCGAGTCTAGCCTTGATAACTCTTTCGCAAAGTTTCATGGTATGGCCTAGCAACTTAATGCCTCTGTAGTTCCCACAACACTGTGCATCACCTTTGTTCTTCTAGAGAGGAACTACTATACTAGACATCCAATGATCCAACATATTACCGGTTTTGAAGATACTGTTAAATAGGATAGTCAGCCACTAAACACCTCCATCCCCCAAACACTTCCACACCTCTATACGTATGTTGTCTGGGCCAACTGCCTTCGTCCTTCCCATCTTCCTAAGGGCAGTCTTTACCTCCTCCTTGGAGATAATGACAATAGCAGTTACACTGATGTCGTTGCGAAGGTACGCAATCAATCTCTTCGTAGTGCGTCTTTCACCATTGAAGAGACTGTGGAAATAGATTTGCTATCTCAGCATAATGTCCCGCTCCTTGACTAAAACTTGAACATCATCACCTTTCACAAAAATCACCACTCCCAAATCTTGTCTCCTCCTCTCCTTTTCTTTGGCGATCTATAACATATAATTCTCTCTTTCCTTAGTCTCTAGGCTCTCGTACACTAGTTTAAAAGCTGGAGCCTTTGCCTCCGATACTACCGTCTTCGTCTACCTCCTGGCCTTCTTGTAGGCCTCCCTTAGTCTTGTGCATTACTCTTCATCCATGCAACCCAGAAACTCCCTAAAACATCCTTGTTTGACTTTAATTTTTTCTTGCACGACCACACTCCTTCACCAAAAATCATGTTGTCCGTTTGTCCTACCGGATGTAGCCCCTAGGGTCTCCCTAGTAACTTGTTGAATAATGGTCGACATAGCCCCCCAAAACTGATTTGCATCCCCATCTAAACGAGTTGATGTCACTGAGAAAACCTTATCTTTAGACATCAAATATTCTCGCCCTTTAAATTTCCCCACCGAATCCTCGGTATACACATGCTTTCCACACCCGTCTCACATTTCTCAATCTAATATCTACCATCAGCAAGCAATGTTGGGACAATACCTGTACTCCCAGTATAACCTTGCAATCCTTCCATGAGCGCCGATCCCCTTATCTCATTAGATAAAATCAATCTGTGATTTGTGTCCCCCACTGTAAAACGTGATCAAATGAGCTTCCTTTTTCTTGAAGAATTGAGTTTAAGAATGAGCAATTGCAAAGTTAAGAAGATCCCTACCAGCCGTATTCCTATCACTAAAACCTAGACCCACATGGAGGGACTGGAATCCCTCACAAACCTTGCCAATGTGACCACTAAAATCACCCCATATACATAATTTCTCTTCTCTATATTTGGCCCCCACAACTACTTCTAAGAAATCTCAATACTCTCTCTTCTCCAAGTCACCTAGTACCACTTGTGGTGCATAAGCGCATACCAAGTTCACCACCTAACCTCAACACCATGATCATATGGTTGCATCTAGTCACCTCCACACCATTCTCATACAAATCTTTCGCAACTAGAACCCCTACCCAATCCTTAGCACCTTTAAGCCCAATGATGTACCTTAAAGTATACATATTTTTCCAAACAAATATCTTTTGCGTATTGGGTAAAATATGACTAACTATTGCAAAGAAACAGTGTTTTTGTCTTCTTTGTAGTTTTTCAGGTTTTACTAAGCCAAAATCGCAAAAAGAACGAAAAATGCAAGAAAAACTGATCAAGTAGCAGAAAACTAGTGATTTTGAGTTTAGCATGCCCTGTGCCCCTTCGACACACCCCGTGTCCGATGCCAGCTTAGCCCCGACAGCACCATGGAAGACACGCCCGTGCCTCTGAATCATCTCTGAACCACACGGCCCGTGCCAAACAAGCACGACCCGTGCCCACAGAGACACGCTTGTGCTCCTGATGATCGAAGATTTGAAGATCACTGGCCTGACTCAGCACACCCTGTGTCACTGAAGACACACCCTGTGCCTAATGTTTCGCATGGACCGTGTTTAGTTTAGCACGGGCTATGCCATTTAAAGCTTGCCTTTTTAAGGGGCAGCCATCTTCATTTGCAACCTGCTCAATTCTTCTCCCTCTCTTCCACTAGTTTATCATCTTTTCGGTTTTGAGCCATTTGTTTTAGTGTTCTTGAGTTTACTCGTCAAAGATTGTAAGAACTTAAACTTATGGTGATAATGAACTGTTATTTGTCTATGAATCTTTCATTATCCATTAAGCAAATCTTAAGACTAACACTTGTTAGCCTCAATCTTACAAGTGTTAGTCAAATTCTTACACTCATTTGGGACTAAACGAATCTTTGGTGGGTTGGTAAACGGTTTTTGTAAACTTGCTTTAAGGTGAACTAATGACTTTATAAAAACTCTTTTTATTGAAAGTTTCCTACTGATTTTCTAAACCAAACGTGCTCTACGTATCATAGACCATTTAGGAGTTGATATCCCAAAGGCCGGACTTGTGACACCCGGTCGGGGGACGATGCATGATCCGAAAGGTGACTCGCGCCCCATGCTATATGATACGTTTGAGGTCCTTATGTCTATGTAAGCAAACTCGGTTGACCACGCAAGTGCGGGATGAAAGTATTTGGTTGGGAATAGGGGTTGGTAATATTTTGTCACTTCACGGAAACCTAGATGGTACATATTTGTGAACTTGGCTCTGGTTACGCCGAATGTGCATGCGCAAGAGCGGTGTACGGAAGAAACGAATCTTAGTCCCATAAAAAGATAATATTTATAATAAAATAATCCGGCACGTAGGGTTGTTCCCCTGCTGGTTCATGAAGGCGTGTCGAGTACGGTAAGTCGGCCGATTTGAGGGACCCCATAACTAAGTGGCATTAGTTTCACTATATTTGTTTTCCAATAGCACAGTTCCTTGCGGTTCGTACTCCTCATAGACGATCGCCCGGGAGAGTAGTGATGCTTGATTTGATGCTGAGAGGCGGTCTTGCTACCTGTTGGTGAATAATCATACGGGAAGGGTATAATTTACAGGTTACCAACATCACCATTGATAAGTCTCCCAAATGATATTATCTGCGACCGAATTGACCAAGACACGACTTTTTAGCTTAGCTTAGTTTAGTTTTACTTAAATTATTTTACATATTTTTACTAACATCTTCACTTGAAGATTGACCAGGTTAGATGTCAGCAACGGTGAAGTATCAAGAGCCCTCCTTTTCCTTTGTGTCTTTGAACGATCCCAATTCAACATACCACTACTATACTGCCCACGTTGGGTGCACTTGCCAGTGAATGTGGTGAAATAGTAGTAGTTTAAGTAAATTGAGTTTATAAATTTAAAACATATACTGCTAAAAAGGTGTCACAAATAACAAAATATTTTTGTTGATACCTGATATATGCGTCGTGTGAAGTATCAAGTAAAGTACAAGTTCAAGCCAAATCATATATGGCCGAACTTGGTACGAACCTGAAGTTCGGACTGACCGAACCTGGGGTTCAGACAGAGATCGGCCAGCTGGGTATAAATAGTCGTTTGGTCTTTGTAATAGTTAGTTCTGAGCATGCGAGATTACTGTTAAGTGTGTGTTTCTGAGTGTGTTTCTCTGTGTCTGTATTCTGAGTGTTTACTGATTATAATTGTTCATTGTGATCAATAAATCAATCGGTTAACTACGTTTCGATGTCCGATTAGCTAGATCGAGTAGACGATCCGATGCTCACACATTTTCAAGTGGTATCAGAGCTTTCTGGTTCACTCTATTGATCTGTTGTTGCTATCTTCGGATTTTTGAAGCGTTTTTGGAGTTTCTCGAGTTCGTATTTGTGTTTTTCATCATTTCTATCGAGTGTTTTGTGTCAAATCTGCTTCTAAACCATTTTCTACCCGTTTTTTTGATCCACTGTAACGAGTTTCGTCAAAATCTATCTATTTTCGCGCGTTTTAGAAAAATGAAGTCGATGTTCGGAGGTACCTGGTCAGGTTCGAAGTAACTGCTCTGAACTTCAAGTTCGGTTAACGTTCGGTCCGTGTTCGGAGTTGTCTCGGTCGAGGTTCAGAGTGATTCTAGGTTCGGAGCTAGATCGGAGTCACTTAAGAGTTCGGAATTTGAATTTAGGTTCGGACAGAGTTCGGAGGTCAGTTATTGGTTCGGAGCAGGTTCGGCCGGCAGAATTTAAAAATTTTCAAACGATGTCGGAATTTCAAGCGTTTGCTGCAATGCAAAGTGCGATGCAAACCATGCTGAATTTTGATAATGAAATCGGAACAAGTCAGAAAGTTCCCAATTTGTTAAAGCTAGAAGATTATCAAAATTGGAAGAAACGATTTTCTGCATACATCAGCACAAATGATATTGATTTATGGATTCCGATTTGAAAGTTGTATGAACGACCAATTGAAGAAGGAGATTATAAGGAACTTCAAGATTTTGATGCTGCTGAAAGAAAAAGTTATGAGCTTGAAAAGAAAGTTTATGGTTATCTTACCATGGCGTTACCTACCGAATTGTTAAATCAATTCAGCACTTGTAAGAAATCAAAGCAATTGTGGGATGCTCCCTCAGAAAGATGTGAGGGTAATGATGATTACAAGAAGAGTCGGAAGTAAGTGTTGAATAAAGAATTTGATAATTTTCAAAATTATGAAAATGAGATCATTACTGCTCTCGTTTCACGGTTTCACATCTGATTAGTGAATTAAAGATAGTTGGTATTGAGAAATCTGATGCTGATTTGAAAGAAAAGATTATGGAAACTTTACCTGAAAAGTGGGAGAATTATGTTTGGCTGCTCACTCATGACAAGGATTATTCTACAATGACGTTTCACGAGCTTACTGGAAAACTTCATGCTCGAGAAATGGAAATGTTAATCTCAAAGAAGTCAACTGCTACTTTGCAAAATCCTGAATTGTATCATGGTGAGAATACGGCAAGCATGAATGCTAAAGCTAAACCAAGTCTGAGTTCTGCACCTAGTACAGCTTTCTTGACTGGAATTTTTGATACTTCTGATAACAAGTCTTCACGGAGTTGTAGATTTACAATTCCAAAATTTTCAAGTCAGAATGCTTTTTCTGCTGAATCAACAGATGATTGTGCTAAAATGATTTCTGCTTTGATTTCATCATCTTTTGGTTCGATTATTAATAATGTTGCTGATGCAAAGTTAACCAGTGATGATCTTGATGCTCTTGATGATGATCAACTAACTGAATTGGATATATCTTGGCAGTATCCTATGTTATGTCAAAGATCGAAGAGATTCTTTAAGAAACATTGGAGAAATCTTTCTGGTGATAAATTGGGTTTTGACAAGTCTAAGTTAAAATGTTATAAATGTTCGCAGCTTGGACATTTTGCCAAAGACTATCAACAGGCACATGCAAGCAAGCCTGGTTTTACTCAATCACCCAAGCCTAGTTTTACTCAACCATCTACTAGTAACACGAGCAAGACAACAACTTTGACGGCTCAGCATGATGGTATTTATGATTGGGGTCAACAGTTTGGATATGATACTTCAGCATTAATTGTCACACATGAGCAAGATGATTATTATTCTGATTCGAGTTCATATGACGCTGCTGAGAATGAAAAATTTGAATCTAAAATTGAATCCTTGATGAAAGAAAAAGAATTTTTGATTGAAGAAGTCAAGAGAGTTACTGCTGATTTCAAAATGATTAATTCGGAGTTGGGAATTTATAATGACGATGAGAAGGAATTGGGTATGAAGAATGAATGTTTGATTAAAGAAATCAAATTGCTGAATGAAGTTTTAGAAATTTCTAAACAAGATAAAAGGGATGTTGAAGCTGCAAAAGCTAAGATTTGTGAAGAAAGGGATGAGTTGGTGAAAGAAGTCAAGAAATGGAAGGATGAAGCGGAAGATACTGCTTCTGATTTCACGAATTTGTTTGATAAATCAAAAGTTAAGCTTGATATGCTTACAAAGAATGTTGAAGAATCAACTGCTAAGATTGAAGCGTATCAAATTGACATGGGAAAGTTGTTGAATGAGAAGCGAGAGTTGGTTCGTATAAATAAGGTTCAAGCAGCAAATTTAGAGATTCAAAAGAGAAATGAAGATAAATTGAAGAAATAATTGTTCGAAGGATTAGATAATCTTCGCCTGCAAAAATTTGAAACTCACAAGGTTGCAAAGCGATTGATTGCTAAAGAAAAACAATTTGCTGAGGCTCAACAGAAAATTTCTGATCTAAAAATTCAAGTTCTGGATGCTAATCGATTGCTTAACAATGTTTCAAATTCTCAAGTTTTCACAAGCTTCTTAGCTACTGATGCAAATTTTGAGAAAATGTTTGATAAGACTGCATCACTCCCTGCTCATATCAAAGAAGCTTTCAAAGACGTGAAGGAACAAGTTGATGAATTTGATTATTCAAGGGTTTCATCATCTCCTGTTGAGGATGAGAAAGTTATGACGAAAAGAAGAACAAGAAGAATAAGAAGAAGAAGGAAAAGAAATCTGAGGTCTCTCCAGCTCCAAAGTTTGTATCTGGTTCGTCTTCTGCTAATAATGAGAAGTCAGCTACTTCAAGTGCCAAGCTTAAGTCACAATTTGGATTCAATGAAAAGATCTTTTATGATCAGAAGAATGTGACTGAAGTGAAAGCTGAATTTTCTCGTTTTGCGAAGAATGGACATTTTACACCTAAGGAGAAGATTTCTGGAAAGTATGTGGGATTGGGTTTTCACGGGATGAAAGACAAAGATGAGAATGTTCCAGCATCATCATCTCAAGATTTGAAGAAATTACAAATGAAACAAGTGAAGAAGGAAGTTTTTCAAGATGATAAAGTTCAACCCAAGCGGTTTTACAAACTCAAGAGTTCGGATCAATTATTTTCTGACAAAGAATTTCCACTTCATTGTGTTGATGCTCGGAAGATTGCTGAGGTCTTTGTGAAAGCTAACATTTCTTCTGAAAGTTCTCAATCTCGAAGCCCTACATCCAAATGGGTACATGATCACAGGCATCAGGTATATGATTCTCATTCTGATCATGTTCGAGATATTCATGTGTGTTCTTCGCAGGTACATCAAAGATGGGACAAAATGAAAAGAATCTGTTATATTTGTGGCCGACCAGGGCATATGGCAAAGGATTCTCCATTACCTACTGATTCACCCCAAGGGTTTCATAAGAAACCAGTTTTTGGTAAACCTACTAACACAAAGTTCTTTGATGAACAAGGAAGAGTTTTTGATGATGTTGAACCTACATTCTTTCATAAATAAAAACGTTTTGTTCCACTGTTTTCAAAGGTTCAAAGTGTCGATTCCTCCTCACAGTCACCTGTGATTGTTTCATAAAAAATTGACTTACCAAAACAACAACAATGGAAACCTAAGGTGGTTTCTAAACAAAACAAGGACACTGGTCGACCAGAAGCAATTCGCTTCGGGTCATTTTTGGACTAATTAGTTTGACCAATGTGCAGGTACTTCTAGAAGACCTATCGACGATTGCGAAATTGTTGATGGAGGAGTATTCTGCTTAACTTAAATTTCATGATAAATCTTTCTAACCTGCAAATTTTCTGAATTCTAAATCAGCAAACTATCCGTGTTGATTGATCGCTTTTCTTTGTTTACAAGTTTTTATCAAAAAAGTCAAAAAATAGAGTTTTGTTTTTGTGTAAAATGAAAATCCAAAAATAGAGTTTTCATTTTAAGGGGGGGAATTGTAAGTAAGGGGGAGTAATTGAGAAAATGCATGTTATGGGGAGAAGGTGAATACATGCCAAATATATAATGAAGGAAAGTGAATGCATGCAAAAAAAAAAATTAAATTGTGAGAAATTTATCATTGGGAAATGATGGTACATTGGCTTACGTATCTGACTCATGGATAGAGTAGATGAAAGAGCCATAAGATCATTATGTGATATGCTTGGTAGGCTCGGCAAATCAGAAAGTATTCAGATGTGATATACACTAAATACTAATGCTTGACCATGTGGATAACATCTTGATGCATATTTCATGACACAAAAAGAAAATAAGTGTGAAATTCAAAATAAGAAGTCACTGTGTATACATGTGTTCTTTTTGCAAAGATTTAAACTTGTTTGATTTTCTTTATTTTGTCAAACGATCAGACTTTCTCTGCGTATCGAAAGATCGACCTGATTGTTGTTCGTTTGACGTTCTGCTTTATTTTCTTTGGTGTTTCGTATAACTCATCGGACTTTCTCTGCGTGTACGGGAGTACTGACCTGATTGTTGTTGGGTTATACAATTTCAACTTGTTTTATTTTTTTATTTTGTTAAATCCGAGGCCTTATCTGCGTATCGAAAGATCGACCTTAAGGTAGAAGATTTAACGTTCTTATTTCTTTTTGCATGGAACACAGTTGACTATATCATGAAAATATTATGCGTTGTGAAAAATCACAAGTGCTGTCACACAAAAGGAAAAAGAAAGAGAAAAACTGAAAATGTCTGATTATGTCTGATAGTGTGGGATAAACTGGTCAAAGCATATCTAATCAATTCCTTAACATATCCAAATGTTATGAGTATGATTCTGCCTGAGTTTAAGTTGGACAAATTATACCGGCAATCAGCATGACTTATGTGCTTCGATTAATTGAAATTGAAGTGCAGTTCAGTGCATTATGTTCAATATGATCCCAGATAGTGATCTTTCTTATACCAAAAATAGTGTTTGATTCTGTATTGTAATTTCATTTTTTTCGGAAAAGCACAAAAAGATTTTCGGTGTGTTTTAGCATAAACTTTGAAAAATCAAAAAGATTTTGTTTCTGCTTTATTTTTTATCTGATCAACACGTGATACAAATCAATTTTCAAAATCTTATCTTGGAGTCTCGAAGAGACGTTTTGCGCCAAGATTATTTAAATGTTTGAGCAGGTTGCTATGTGCAAGATATCACAACTTCAAGTCTTCTGAAGATGTTGATGAAAGACCAGAGATACACTAAAATGTCATCAAGTATTCAAAATTAAGCTACGATCGAGTTGAGGAGGATTTTGTTTGAAGATTCATTTCATTGAACGAACGGATTCTACACTTGAGGGGGAGCTTGATTAAAGATACAAATTTGATGATGTTGAAGAGATACTACACACGACGAGGGGGAGTTTGTTGATATCTGATATGTGCGTCGTGTGAAGTATCAAGCAAAGTACAAGTTCAAGCCAAATCATATATGGCCGAACTTGGTCCGAACCTGAAGTTCGGACTGGCCGAACTTGGGGTTCGGACAGAGATCGGCCAGCTGGGTATAAATAGTCGTTTGGTCTTTGTAATAGTTAGTTCTGAGCGTGCGAGATTACTGTTAAGTGTGTGTTTCTGAGTGTGTTTCTCTGTGTCTGTATTCTGAGTGTTTACTGATTGTAATTGTTGATTGTGATCAATAAATCAATCCGTTAATTACGTTTCGATGTCCGATTAGCTAGATCGAGTAGACGATCCGATGCTCACGCATTTTCAATTTTATGACTCACCTCAGCCCCGTCAAGCTTTTTGGCGCCGTTGTAGGGACACAAAACGAGGATTTTGAGAAAAATATGAGTTAACGACCTAATATATATATATATATATATATATATATATATATATATATATATATATATATGGTTAGGATCCTGCGAAAACACATCTTTTTGTGAAAACTGTGAAAACACATATTAAAACTCACGTAACTTTTTCATACGTTAACGATTTTTCATAAAATTTGCGCCAAAAGTCTTAGAATTACGTTATCTTTAAATCTGGAGCAAAATATTAAAAAAAAAAACTGAACGTTTTTTCCCCGTGTGATGCACATGTGCATCATATAATTAAAAAAAGTTATAAAATGCTATTTTTTTCTTTAAATCTAAAGATAACACAACTATAAGATTTAGGGTGCAATTTCTTTTTTAAACTATTAATGTATATCACATGTATGAGCGTTTTTTTTGGTATGATGCACATGTGCAGCATCATTCAATAAAAACGCAAAAAAATGATGAAAATATATGACATATGGTGCGACTAAGAAAAAAAAATATTAACTCATACTAAAAGTATGAGTTTTTTTTTGTGATGCACATGTGCACCACACAAAAAAATATTTAAAAAAAATAAAAAAAGCGTTAAGTTTTTTAAAACTTTTATAGGATTAACGATAATATAATTTTAAGACTTTTGGTGCAAATTTTTTAAAAAAATATTAACGTATGAAAAAGTTATGTAGGTTTTAAGATTTGTTTACGCAGTTCTCACAAAAAAATGGTGTTTTCGCAGGATCCTTCCCCTATATATATATATATATATATATATATATATATATATATATATATATATATATATATATATATAGGGCAAGGATACTGCGGAAACCCTTTATATTGCGAAAACGCGAAAACCAATATTAAAAGGAAAATTGGATTTTAATAATACGAATTATAACTCATTGGCCGATAATAATACGAATTATCACCTTGGCACACGATAATACCAATTAACCATTCTGGTCTCTAGAATGATACACCGTTAGTTTTTCACTAACGGTGTTAATCTTTTGCTGACGTGGAACCTGACGTGGCCTAGTAGTTTGCTGACGTGGCTTGATTTGGAGGGTTCCACGTCAGCAAGAGACTAACGATGTTAATGAAAAACTAACGGTGTATCATTCTAGAGACCGGAATGGTTAATTGGTATTATTGTGTGCCAAGGTGATAATTCGTATTATTATCGGCCAATGAGTGATAATTCGTATTATTAAAATCCAATTTTCCATATTAAAACCTACATAACTTCTTCATACGTTAATGTTTTTTCATAAAATTGGCGCCAAATGTCTTAGAATTACGTTATCTTCAATTATGGAAACAAATATTAAAAAAAATTAATGTTTTTTTTTACGTGTGATACACATGTGTATCATCATCATTACTACTGCATAAAAACGAATTATCATGTGTAAAAACACTCCTTATGTTAAAAACATAATAAAAACACTAAAACATTTATGGTACTAATGATAATGAACTTAGTGCACATGTGCAACATATAATTAAAAAATTTATAAAGAGTTATTTTTTTCATTAGATATAAAGATAACATAACTATAAGACGTATGGTGCAATTTCCTTTTAAAACTAGTAATGTATACTTCATATATGAGGTTTTTTTTTGGTGTGGTACACATGTGTATCATTCAAAAAAAACACAAAAAATGACAGAAATATAACACATATGGTGCGTCTTAGAGAAAACAAATATTAACATATACTAAAGTATGAGTTTTTTTTTTTGTGGTACACATGTGTATCACAGATAAAAATAAAAAATAAAAAACATTAACTTTTTATTTTTTGTTTTTATAGAATTAAAGATAAGATAATTATAAGACTTTTGGTGAAAATTTTTAAAAAATATATTAACGTATGAAAATTTTTAAAGATAACATAATTATATGGGGTTTTTTTTTTGTGTGGTACACATGTGTATCATACAAAAAACATAAAAAAAATGACAGAAATATAACACATATGGTGCGTCTTAGAGAAAAAAATATTAACTCATACTAAAGTATAAGTTTTTTTTGTGTGGTATACATGTGTATCACAGATTAAAATAAAAAATAAAAAAACGTTAACTTTTTATTTTTTGTTTTTATAGAATTAAAGATAACATAATTATAAGACTTTTGGTGAAAATTTTTTAAAAATATATTAACGTATGAAAAAGATATGTTGGTTTAAAGATGGTTTTCGCAAACTATATGTGTTTTCGCATGATCCTTTCCCTATATATCTATTACTATATATAATACATATTGCCCTAAAGGGCATTTTCGTCATGAAAAATGCTTAATCCTTAAGACGCGTACAAGGGTTATTGCATTGTGTACAAGTGTTTAAAGCTTTTCAATTAAAGCACCATTTTCTCATAGATAATTCCATAAGTAATCAGACTGAAAAGTCAGGTTAAAATAGGAATTAACCACTTGAAACACTAAAGCGGCTGTATAAACCACCCTTCTCTCCCTGCACACGCTTTATCTGCCTTTACTCCTACACACGCTTCCATCGAAACCACCAGACGCCGCCTTCGTTAACAACGCTTCTCCACCCTCTCTCCTCCCTTCGATTGGTCATCGTTGGATACCTTCATCATCTTCGTTGAATGACTATGATTACAGTTTGCAAGGCCAAGATTGAGGAGACTGAGGATCGTTCCGTATTCTGCTTTGCTATAAATCCAGGACCATCTTTCCACTTCAAATTACAGATTCAGAAACAAGGGTTTATGCAATTTCAGGTAGTTCTGCTCCTCCATATATCGTTCTTTGTTTTAATCGTTCTAATTCTGCTTATCCATATATCGTTCTAATCGTTCTAATTCTGCTTAATGTTTCAAGTGCGTTTCTGTTGTGGAATCCGAAGATTACAAGTGGGTTTATCCTAATTCTGTATTGAGGTAAACAATTCTTTTGGAACCGTGTTTTCTTTAATGTGTCGTTCTTTGTTTTAATCGTTCTAATTCTGCTTATCCATATATCGTTCTAATCGTTCTAATTCTGCTTAATGTTTCAAGTGCGTTTCTGTTGTGGAATCCGAAGATTACAAGTGGGTTTATCCTAATTCTGTATTGAGGTAAACAATTCTTTTGGAACCGTGTTTTGTTTAATGTGTTTTATATAAATCGGATCTTTTATTCAATGATTGTTTAATTCGTGTTATCGATTTGGTATGAACTGTTAACCAAAAACATATTAAGCTTTTGGATCAGTGAACTAGGAACCATTGGGTATGAACTGTGTATAAATAACCATTTGGTATGAACCTTTTGGATCAGTGATACAAGTTGACTTTGATATTATAGTCAAATTTGGTTCACAGATTTGATTTTACTGATCTTTAAATTGGTTTTTTGACTTTCTTTGAACATATACCATTTAATCTATGCACATACATGTACAATAAAAGGGACTAAAAACAAACCTTGATTAAGTTGACCCGTTTGAGATGACAACTTAGAAGTGTGCATGAGTTGATTTTATGACTATTACTTATTAGATTCTTTAGTTTGTGTTTTCTGTTTGTATTCCTGAAAAATCAAGAATTATTTCTATTAGATTCTTATTGCAGGGTGTATATACATTTAATATGGCCAAACCAGCAATACAGGTTGATACATGTTGTGTTCATTGAGGGCCTGATGGGTATGTAACAGTTGGGACCAAATCCGTAATAGTTTCTTTTTGTATGTTCATTATATGCTCATTCATCTGTTTTTTTTTTCTTTTTTTCTTTTGTAAATGTAGTGAAGAATCTGAGCAAAAAAATAAGCTTAAATCAGCATCCTGCTCATACTTGGGATCATGAGAGAGTGATAAATGTTTGCAGCTGATAGTTTTTTCTCCAGTTTCTGGTTTGATACATGATATATAGAAGTGAGTCTCCAGAAAAATAAGCTTAAATCATCATCCCACGTATGACTATTTATTGTTCTCATACTTTTGGTGTCTTGGTGTTTACTATATTAAAGGCTGGCACCACAAAAAATGGCTTAGCAGGATGAAAGCTGCTGAAAAGCTTCTTAGTGTTTACTGTATAAGAGGTAAAATTTATTGAAAAGCTGTTGATCAGTCTTTTGTTTATATTTCTGAATATCTTTGCTTCCAATAATTTTATAAGTGTTTTGGTGGGGGTTAAAGAGCATTTAATACTTTTGACTTTCTTAGAACAGGTTGTAACTTTGTACCATGATTTATTGTTCAATTAAAGCTTATATGTACACGTTGTAATGTAGTTTTCTGATTTGTTGGTTTTAATTAGGCTTGCAAGCAAGCTGTATGTTGGCATCTGGTAGTGATGAATGGACCTTTTCTATTCACGATTTTAGTATGCTTAAGGTATGTCTTCAGAAATGGTTCATAATATTTTGCAAAGATGAAACTTGATTATAAGTATCTGATCGTTTAGGGTCAAACATAATTTATAAACATAAATCTAACACCTCTAGATAGATTAATATATCTTTTATAGAAATTTTGTTTGGTTACAGATTTGTGATTACTAACTATTTTTTCTTCTTTTGCGTGTACCCTTCAGGTGACTAAATTATGAAAAAGTTCTTAGTTTATGCTTTTGGTGAACTGTAGTTATTATGAAACAATTTGACAGTTTTTACAAAATTACCACCATATAACATTATAACCTTGTTTTTTTTTTCAAATTTCAGAATTTAGGATCTTTCTTTGGAACGAGATGAGGTTTTGTCGAATTTTTGTTTGTACGCCAATAGGGACAGAAAGAGTTGAAAGAACTTCATTGGCATACACAGATTTTAGGAATGCTCATATCTACATCTGCTAATGGTTTCAACATCTTTACAAAGGTACTACTCAAGATGCTTAGATTGCATTTAGGGGTGTGCATAAGTCGATCTAATAAATATAACCAGAGAACCAAACTGGACTGGACCATACTTGAGACTGTATTAGCTTCAGAGCCTGGTTTTTGCCCGAACCGGTTTAGATGGGTTCAACTGGTGATGGCTATATTTGTCTTGGTTCTTGGTTATGTTGAATGATTATTTTTATGTCTTAGTCAGTCAAACAAAAGGCAAAATAGCAAAATGCAAAACCCAAATAGAGCAGTTGTTTTCTGATATGAGGCTGGATCCTTTTTTATTCAACTGGTGTAGGGATATTTAATACCAATTCCAGACTTCACTACGAAATCTGCAGGTGTCAACATGAAAATACTAAATTTCCCTATAGGTGGCAGCATATTATCATATTTTTTGTTGTATGTCTTATTGATTAACTCTTTTGATATGATATTGTGATTGTAGCCTTAGTGAGTTAGTGTGGATTATTTAAATATATCTTATGCCATTGTCATGGTGGCTAAAATAGTAATTGTTTAAATGCCTTTAGTCTTTGTTTTAACATCCTTAAGTGTTAAGATTTTGATGCTTTATGGTGTCATATGCACATTATATTTCTACATCGTCTCTGCTTTCATATTCTTGATTATTATTGATCTTTCTTTCTGATGGCAGGTCCATATTGCCCTATCTCACTGCTTGCTTTCTGTTGGTATATCACCATTTATTGTATGATTTCTTATCCATTACTGATGAACTATTTTTTTTAAAAGCTATTCAATTTGACCTACTTTGAGAGACATATGCACTTTTAAGTTTACTATTCATGTTTTCATTCTGTTTGGATGATTTTGGATTAAGGAAAGAAAGAAAGAAATAGATACTTTGAGAGACATGCACTTTTAGGACCTATTGCTATTTTTGACCCATTTCATTATTCATGAACATGCAATTCCCCTGCGAAATGATTTTAAATTGGGAACAAAGGTCTATGCTTTGGTGTATTTAAGTATTTAAGGTGTGTGAATACATATATGGAATCAACTCTGCTGTAACCTTTTGACAGCATATGGAACAGAAAGTTAGGAGGACTTTGCCCCATGGGATTTTTTCTAACGAGTCAATATGGGTGTTATAATCTATGCTAAATGTGAAAGTCACCTTGAATGATGGTTTTTTTTTCAAATAAACACAAAGAATGATATTTACTTATATAATTTCACAATGTTCTCCCTTCTTGTTTAATGGAAACCACTTACCATTAAGCAAGTTCAAGTTAGTGTGACTACTAAAATGTGAATGAACCAACTAGGATCAGCCCTGCCTTATTAAGTTCTACTGTAGTTTTTTAAAATGCAGCCCTGCATTATTAAGGCCTGCATTTTTGTTAAATGATTGTAGTGTTTATTGTTTTTTTTTTCTTGAACAACACTTTTATTTCACCAAAATAAACCAAGACAGCCCAAAGCACAGCAAGGTGCTGGGCAACAGAAACACCAACAGTTTACGTGGTTTGTCCGCTTCTACTACCCAAGCTTTAATTTGACCCTTTTTGTAATTTCAAAATTGGTTGGGTGGCTATTTCACTTATTAGTTTGGTTATATTGTCTTTTGAGTACTTTCTAATAGCATAGAGCAATAGATTCTAACTGTGTACCTGTTTACCCGTTTATTCTGCAGATAAGATAAGGGTACAAAATTGAGCGAATCATTGGCTCATATCAAAGATCTTGGCTCTCTAAAAAACTTGGAGAAAGAAATGTTGAGGCGTTATTACTTCATACAATCATATGTTTTGTTCATTCATTAACAGTTCCTAAACAGATGATTTTTATCTAAAAATCGATGCTTGGGACCAGTTGTGTATTTTGCTTCATAGTGGTTCAAATATTTCCTTTTTGCCTCATAAAGTTTAATAATATGGTAATCTTTTTCATGAAAGCTTAATGATAATAATTGTTAATATTTTGAGTAAAAATAAAACAAAACTTGGCTTTTCTTGGCTTTATAAACTGACATTAGTGTTTATTAAAGTTTCACTTTTTTATAAAGAGAAAATTCACCTAATAGTAATCAAGAAGTGAGTATTTTCAACCGTTTGAAACTTATTCACCTAATAGTAATAAATAACCTTCTATGAAAACAAGTTTAAAGCATAAAGGATGTCGGATTTAGCAATTTTACTTAAAGGACCTAATATGAAATTTAGGTAAAACGTAAGGGACCTTCTGTGTAATTTACTCAAGAATAAAATATGTTACATAAAAAAAGTTTAGTTAAAAAAAATTGTTGTTAAAAAAGGGTGTATCAAGGAATATTTTTTTTTTTTTCTGTTTTGAAATAGGTTATGAAAATGCTGTTAAAATATGTTAAAATATTATAAGATCTCAAATTATCTAGAACGGAATATACTTATATTCATATCAATTGAGATCTCAAACCAATTGTTCTCACACATCAATAAAAACATAGAATAGATTAAATTTATATTTAAATAAAATGTGAACTCAAAATTAATCGTTCTAATAGGTTAGATAAACTAAGCCGATGATACAGGTGCAAAAACTAACAGACATGCAATGCAATATATATCAGAAGAGTATTCATAAACTAACTAAAAAAAGTATCGCGTCAGTTGATTTTAGCCGTGGCTGCATCACGCTAACAAAATCGAATATTGTGTTTTAAATTTTTGTCGCCACTGAAAGCGTGAATAGAAGACAAATAACATGCTATAAACTGTCGGCCGCTGCAACGTGCGAACAAAAGACGAATAACACGCTATACACTGTCGCCGCCGCAACGCGCGGGCACACGGCTATATATATATATATATATATATATATATATATATATATTTATATATATATATATGTATCATAGTTTTTCTTGAAATTTATTTTCTTAAAAATTTAGACTTTTTAATCACTTGGTTGTTTTTTAAATTTTTAAAATTTCCATTATCTTTTTATAGAATGTAAATCAGCACTAGGTAGTGTCCTGATCACACATCACTTAGACTGATTTTCCTTTTTCTGTACTATCTTACTTAGGTTACTACTTATTCTTGTTTATCCTTCTGTTTTCAGGTAGTTTATGAATATACAACCACAAGGCTTAATGAACCACTCCCTGAACCATAAAGATTTCCAAAACTGTTTCTGAAGTCATCAAGAAGCCTATCCCAATGGCTCAAGAGCGGACCGTACTACTTAAGACCTAATGCAATCAATTTTGGTGCAGCTATCGCCCCTCCTGGTGTTGAATCTAATAACTTTGAGATTCGACCCTAGTTGGTGCAGATGCCCCAAAATTCTGCTACCTTTCACAGTTTGCCCGATGAAGACCCTCATTCTCACATCACAAACTTCCTAGAAGTTTGTGAAACGTTGAAGTCCAACGGAGCCTCTAAAGACGCCGTTAGAATTTACATGTTTCCTTTCTCACTCAAGGACTGTGTGAAAAGATGGCTGGACGCTCTGCTCAATGGCTTTATCACCACTTGGGAAGAGCTCGTTCAGAAGTTTCTTTACAAGTACTTCCCTCCTGCCAAGACAGCCAAGCTCATGACATAAATCAACTCATACACTCAAGAAGACGGAGAATCGCAGTGTCACACCCCCAATTTCCACTAACGGAGTTTTACCGTGTGGGGTGTGAACTAGACCAGGACCCGAGTCATTAGTTACATCAAACATAAGTTAAGGGTTCAAATTGTAAATATATTTCCAAACGGGAAATATCAACCAGAGTTAAAGTTCAGCGGAAGCTCATAAAAGTCAAGTTGCGCAAGCAAGCGCCCGATAAGTAAATACCAGTTCCAGTTGAAAAAGATTTGAAAACCAATTCCCAAAATAAAAGGTTTTAGCCAACGTACGTGCCCAAAAATCAGATTCTCCTAGCGTCCTGCAAAGCATGCATAAGAGCAAGTGTCAACTAATGTTGGTGAGTTCACATAAGCACATAAGTATAACTAGTATAGTTATGCAGTACGAATACAACAGTTTTTATTCGTATGTAAGCATGTATATTAACAGTACAATCCATATCGTAGGTAGCGAGCCTAAGTTCATGTCACTAAAACGTTCGCAACCGAAGCTGACCAATTAGTTGTAGGAATAATCCTTACGTGGTTTGCCTTCCCCGTGTCTTCTCGATCACGGTAAGTTAGGCTGACATTGTCCTCAGTCCGACCGCCAGTCGGGTGGTGCATCTCGTGCCCGCTGAGTGGGGTTTGTCAGACCCCAGTAGTACTACCCAATATCCCCTCGCTATAAACTATTAACGGTTCGATAAGTAAGGACTTTCAAAGATAAGCATTTTACGTGAACATGTGATATATGTTGGATTTCTACTTTAATCATACATAAACGTTGTCGTGTTATCACCCTAACCCGGGTGTAACGTGTTTGCGTGTGTTATCGTCCAAAACCGGACGTAACGTAATGGTTGTGAAACTCACCTTAGGGTGCGCTGCTACAAATTTAGTAAGACTCCGAGTCTTGCGTAACTACCAAGCACCTATTGAATTTTCATACGTAAGTGTGTGTCCGCACATGAGTAACATAGCCTAGACGACAGTATTAAATCAAGTAATTCTAAATATGACGTTGGTGACAATTTCAAAATGTGATAAAAATCGTTTGTTCGAAACGGTCAAAAATGACAATTAATCGAGGACACAAAGATTTACAAAAATCAATGTGAGTAGGATATTCCAATAATATATGTAGATATCATCGGGTAAATATATATATATTCGTAAATATAAATATCGAGGTGTAGTGAGAAGTATGGAAAAATAAAACGTCCAATTTATATATATATACATTTATATATATGTCGTGCCAAAACCTTCAAGGGTTTAAAGAAAATATTTAAAACGTTCGTATGTACATAAGTATAGGTACATGGCAATAGATCAAATATATATATATGTTTCCATGTTTAAAACTAATTTTTTTATTATTAATAACGAGACTATAAAATTTCGATCCATTTGAATCATAATGTTTTCATAGTATAAACGTTCAACGAGTATCCTAATGGGATCTAAGGAAGCTTCACGAGGCGAGATTTGATGGTCATGCGATAATAGTTTTGGGTTATGGATCAAAGAATGCTTAAAATCCCTTAAAAAAAAACAGCAAAAGTGATGGTCAAGAGAGTCGAACCCATGACCTCTCGTATGTAAACACAGCATGCTTACCATTGGGGCAAGTTACTGTTTTGTTAACAGTTTGGGCCATGAATTCTTTTGTGCACTAACACTGGTGGGAAAACAGTTCACTGGAATATAAATAAAAAGAATGGGGGATTGCTGGGAGTCGAACTCGAGACCTCTAGGTCTCCAGCACATGCGCCTACCAGCTGCGCTAAAAGCCCATTTGTGTTGTGAACCCGTTCGATGAACATATATATCTTCCAGACCCGTCCCCCCTTTCTTCCCCAAAACTCCGGTGGCCGGAGTTTTATTCCGGTCACCGGAAAATCGCGAAACCAGAAAGAAAATGAAGGTATATGTGCGATTAACATAAGGGAATAGTTACCTTGAATCGAAGATGAGTTTATATGCGTTTTTGAGCCCAAAACGAACCCGAAAAACCTCGACTCGGACCTCCTGATTGTGCTCTGTTCACAGAATCGTTGCTACTGGGTTGCTCAAAAGAGAGAGGCGACCACGGTGGTGTGAGAGTGATGGTGAACCAGCAATTTGTTGGCCGGAATTTCTGACTTCGCCGGTGACTTTAAAAAAGAAACGAGAGAAAAAAAAAAGTTTCGGGAGTTGATGGGAGTGATCGAATAGGAGCTTAATTCACCTAATGATTGTATATGGGGACCGATCGATTGGAGCAGTGTGTAACCGACGAGGCTTGAAGGGGGTTTAAAGAATCGTGGGTTACCAGAACGTTTGTATTGATCGACGGTTTGTAGGTTTAAAATTGACTTTCCAAATTTGACAGCAATGGTCCCTCCACATTTTACACAATTTAAAGACAAGTTTGGATAACAACAACCTAGGTCCCTCCAGGTTTTTAAATAAAAATACAAATGTAGAAAATTACAAGTTGGGTCCCTCAACGTTTAAAAATATTAACGAACTCTCTAACGGAGATAACCTGACGGGGAATACCTGAGTGTATGCCAAAGCATATTTTTATGAACGACGTTGATAGAATATAAACATATATCTATTTTACATAAAATCATAGTTATAACCCATAACTATATGTTGTTAAATTCCTATAAAATTACAGGAACGTTTCGTACGATTACGTGGCACATCGTCACATAAAATCATAAAATAACATGTGTATATATATATACATATATACCACGTAATAAAAAATATAATAGCCACATAAAATGACAAAACGTATTCGTGAAATCATAAAATATGATTTACATAAAATCATAAAATATAATTATTCAAGTAATTTAACCGACGTCTAGACTCATGTGCAAAGTTCGTGTAACTAGTTAACTGAGGTAACGGACGTTATCAAAATATAACACAAGTTATTAACGGGGTTAACATGAGAAATGTCGGTTGTCACATCATCCCCTTGTTAAGGAATTTTCGTCCCGAAAATTGCTTTAAGTTGTTACGATTTCTGCTGAAGGAAAAGAAAATTTTTAGGGTTGCTACATCATCCCCTTGTTAAGGAAATTTTGTCCCAAAATTTAACTTATACCTTGATTAGATGTTGAGGCCTGATCAAATAAGTGAGGATATTTCTTCCTCATCTGATCTTCTCGTTCCCACGTGAACTCCGGTCCACGCTTAGATTGCCATCTCACTTTGACGATGGGAATTATTTCGTTTCAATATTTTCTCCTCACGTCCCATGATTTCCACGGGTTGTTCGATAAATCGCAGATTTTCATCGATATGTAGTTCCTCTAACGGAACTATGAGAGTGTCATCAGCTAAACACTTCCTCAAGTTTGAAACGTGAAACACGTTGTGTACTCCATCCAATTCCGGAGGTAGATTTAAACGGTAAACCACCGGACCAATAGTTTCGGTGATCTCGAATGGTCCTACATAGCGTGGATTTAACTTCCCGCGCTTTCCAAAGCGTACAACGCCTTTTCATGGTGAGACTTTTAGCAGTACTTTGTCGCCGACTTCAAATTCTAACGGCCTTCGGCGTTTATCTGCATAACTCTTTTGTCTATCTCTTGCCGCTTTCATGCGGTTTCTGATTTGCACGATTCTCTCCGTGGTCTCGTGTACTAATTCAGGTCCAGTGAGTTGACTCTCACCGACCTCAGCCCAATAGACAGGCGATCTGCACTTTCGTCCGTACAGAGCCTCAAATGGAGCGGCTCCAATACTGGTATGGTAGCTGTTGTTATAGGAGAATTCTACCAGCGGTAGATGCGTTTCCCAATTTTTCCCAAAGTCGAGCACACATGCTCTGAGCATATCCTCGAGAGTTTGGATGGTACGTTCAGTCTGTCCATCTGTTTGAGGATGATACACGGTACTCATATCTAAGTGAGTGCCCATTGCTGCTTGTAAGGTTCTCCAAAAATTTGAAGCAAATCTAGGGTCTCGGTCAGAGATGATAGATAAAGGCACTCCGTGAAGCTTGACAATCTCCTTCAGGTATATCTTTGCAAGTTTCTCTGTTTTGTCACTTTCCTTGATAGCTAGGAAATGAGCGGATTTTGTTAATTGGTCAACGATAACCCAAATCATATCATTACCGCCAGAAGAACGGGGCAATCCCGTGATGAAATCCATCGAGATTTCTTCCCATTTCCATTCAGGAATTTTAGGTTGTTGCAGTAATCCTGCTGGCTTTTGATGTTCCGTTTTGACCATTGCGCACGTCAAGCACTTGCTAACATATCTAGCGATGTCAGCTTTCATGTTGGGCCACCAATATAACCCTTTTAAGTCCTGATACATTTTGTCAAAACCTGGATGGTTCGAATAACGGGACTTGTGGGCCTCGTCCATCACTACTTCTCTAAGGTTTCCATGGAGAGGTACCCATATACGATCCTTATAGTAACGAAGTCCATCGGACTTAACTTTAGAAGTTCCATCGACGTCAATGATTCAAACCCAACATTTTCCTCCTTTAGGGCCTCTTTTTGAGCATCCCGGAGTCTATCCGGTAACCCGTATGGATCGTTAATTGAAGAGCTCGAACCCTTCTAGGTTTAACATGCTCTTTTCTACTCAAGGCATCGGCCACGACGTTGGCCTTGCCTGGATGATACTTTATTGCTAGATCGTAGTCGTTTAGCAATTCGACCCACCTATGTTGCCTCATGTTGAGTTCTTTCTGTTCAAATATGTGTTGGAGGCTCTTGTGATCAGTGAATATCGTACACTTGGTACCGTGTAAGTAGTGCCTCCAAAATTTTAAGGCAAATACGAGCGCGCCCAACTCTAGGTCGTGAGTTGTGTAATTCTTCTCATGGGACTTTAGTTGCCTTGACCCGTATGCGATGACCTTACCTCTTTGCATCAACACACATCCGAGTCCCTAGATTGACGCGTCACAATAGACCTCGAAGTCGTCAATCCCATCAGGTAAATATAATATAGGTGCAGTACAAAGTTTCTCTTTCAGAGTTTGGAAGACTGCCTCTTCCTTGTCACCCTATCTGTACTGAACCCCTTTTTGTGTAAGAGCGGTCAATGGGTGAGCTAACTGAGAAAATCCCTTTATAAAACGACGGTAGTAACCCGCTAAACCTAGGAATTGGCGAATTTCCGTCGGAGCTCTAGGGGTAGGCCAAATTTTAATGGCCTCGATCTTGGCTGGGTCAACGTGAATACCTTGCTCGTTGACGATGTGACCCAGAAATTGAACCTCTCTGATCCAAAAATCGCACTTAGAGAATTTTGCGTAGAGTTGTTCTTTCTTTAACAATTCTAAGATTAACCGTAGATGTTCCTCGTGTTCTTATTTTGTTTTGGAGTAAATGAGGATGTCGTCAATAAATACTATGACGAATTTATACGATTCACGAGGTCCATGAACACAGCTGGTGCATTTGTCAGCACAAAAGGCATGACCAAGAATTCATAATGACCGTAGCGTGTTCTGAAGGCTGTCTTTTCTATGTCCTCCTCACGGACTCGAAGCTGATGGTAACCAGACCTTAAGTCAATCTTGGAGTAGTAACTGGATCCTTGAAGCTGGTCGAAAAGATCATCTATTCGTGGAAGAGGGTATCGATTCTTAATAGTGACCTTGTTGAGTTCGCGGTAATCAATGCACATCCTAAATGTGCCATCCTTCTTCTTGACGAATAATACTGGTGCTCCCCATGGTGACGAGCTAGGTCTAATGAAACCCTTATCTAGCAGTTCCTGCAGTTGTGTGGATAGCTCATTCAATTCGTTCACCGCTAGACGATATGGTGCACGCGCGATCGGAGATGCTCCCGGAGAAAGGTCAATCCCAAATTCTACTTGCCGATGCGGAGGAAGGCCAGGTAATTCCTCAGGAAATACCTCCGGGTAATCGCGTACGATCGGGAAGTCTTCGATTTTTCTCTCCACCCTGGTTTGGTCCGTAACCGTGGCCAGGATTGCCACGTGTCCTTTCCGAAGACACTTCTGCGCTTTAAGGTATGATATGATTCCGGAGACAACACCTCCCATTTCACCCTGAATTGAGAGTACTTCTCCTCCTGCTAAAGGTATTCGTATGACTTTTTCTTGACAAACAATTTCCGCCTGATGTTTGGATAGCCAATCCATGCCCACTATTACGTCAAAACTACCAATGGTAAAAAGGCATAAGGTCTATACTTAGTTTATGACCAGCTAGTTCTAATGTGCAGCCTTCAACTAAGTGAGTGGTGTCAAGAAGCTTACCATTTGCTAATTCAACCGTGTACCTAGCTTTTAGTGGAGTTTGGGTAGCCTTAATCAATTTACAAAACTTAGTCGAGATAAAACTTTTCTCGGCACCCGTATCAAATAAGACATTTGCAAAGTAGTTGTTTAGAAGAAACTTACCGGTAATGACGTTGGTATCGTTTCTTGCTTCACCGGAACCCATAACGAAGGCTCGCCCTTTGGAGTTGTTGTACGTCTTGTTTTGATTGTGAGAATTGGAGGATCTCCCAGTGTTGTTCCCACTGTTGTTGTTGTTGTTATTAGAGTCGTCTTCTCTTTTTCTTTTCCCATCTAGGGCAGCCTTGGGGACCTTCCTGGGTGGCAAAGTTCCTTGCTCTATGGCCTGGTCAGTCAGCTTATGGGCCAACATGATAGCATTCTGCACATTTACAGGGTTTGAGGCGGTAACCATACCCTTGATTTGTGGAGCTAACCCATCCACGTACCTTTCAATCCTTTTGAAGTCAGCATCAACCATCGTAGGACACAACACCGCGTACTCATGGTAGCGAGCGGTGTACTCTTCAACCTCAGAACTTACCATTTTCAAGTTCTGGAACTCACCTTCCAACCTTTTAACCCGGTCTCGAGGACAGTACTCCTCCATCATGGCATCCTTAAATTCCTGCCAAGTCATAGCATTCGCTGCATCGAGCCCTAACATTTGGATTTGCGCGTTCCACCAAGTGAGGACAGCTCCCTCGAGTGTAGCAGTTGCAAAATTGACCCGATTCGCAACTGGGCAGTTACACATTGAGAACACCTTTTCTGACTTCTCGAGCCATCGCAATAGACCCACGGCTCCCACATCACCCTTGAACATGAGCGGCTTACAATCCATGTAAGTTTTGAAGGTGCATTGAGCTGGGCCTGGATTTGTTTCTTGAAATTATTTTAGAAAATAAATTCTGAGAATGAGAGAAAGAAAAAAAATGTAGTCAATTTTTTCGTCTGTTTTTACTTATCACCGTTATTGTTTCCTTGCACTTGAGCCGCGGCGAGTGCTGCCGCAACGTTTTCATTTATCAATGCTTGGATTTGTGCTGCTGTAAGGTGTTCAGCCATGATTTTGTTTTCTATACAAATCATTCAAATGATTAATATACCCAATATTAATTTCATTATGCACTAAACAATTATTCACGCATCCATCCATCACATGACATAATTTTTAGAAACACATTGGTAAGATAAAGATGTAATATCCATTACAAAATTTAAAATCCAACCATAAGGTATCTCAGTATTTGAAAACATTCAAAATAAAATGAACATCCAGTCAAATTTATTTCAAAGTAACAAAATAGGAGAAAAGAAGACGGATTAGATCATGGATCAATAACATCTGGTTCTTCCTCCATGTCCTCTTGAGGATCCTCCCTAAAAGGTTCTTCTTCGAAGGGTTCCTCATCTTCTTCCTGAACAGGAGCACCTTGAACCTGCAGGGCTGCCATTTGCACTTGGAGGGTGGCGACCTGCGCCGCAAGTGTCGCATTGGAGTGGTGAAGCGCTGCATTGGAATGTTGGAGTTCAGCAATCTGATGTTGTGCTAGATGCAGTTCATGCTCCAAACCTGCTGGATTGGGTCGTGACTCAAGCTCGGTGACCCTATTACGGATACCCATTACCCCCTGGGACAAGTTGTAGTGGTAGGTTTCCTGTTCCCTTTGATCGGCCCGCAATCGCTCAATTTCTCTATCGCGTGTGCGATTACTGATGGAATTTTGTCTGGTTTCTCCAAGAGTGTTATCATACGCTGCAATCAATCCCGCAACGACCCGTTGTAAATCAAATGGTAGGTCAACTCTACCCGGAACATGATACATGTCAAGCAACCGATATGTCGCCGGATTCAGCCAGCTATAATCGTTTGGTGCACGCCTATCAGGACGTATGTGCTGATCCCGAAGGAAATCCATTATCGTGTACTCAGGCTGCTCAGGCTCGCGGCCTTGCTGGTTGGAGGATGATGACTGTTCGTTGGCAATTTTCTTTCCCTTACCCCTCGTGTTATCGTGTGGTGCCATACTGTCAAAACCCAGACAGACACAAACAAAGGAAAAACAACCTAATGTGAGTAATCGATTTTTGGTACGCAAGAATAAAAATGTTTTTGGGAATTGTTGTAACTAATGTTCAAAAACAGTTACAGTTTAGAATTTCTGAAAATTCTAGTTCTCTGCAACCAAGGGCTCTGATACCAATCTGTCACACCCCCAATTTCCACTAACGGAGTTTTACCGTGTGGGGTGTGAACTAGACCAGGACCCGAGTCATTAGTTACATCAAACATAAGTTAAGGGTTCAAATTGTAAATATATTTCCAAACGGGAAATATCAACCAGAGTTAAAGTTCAGCGGAAGCTCATAAAAGTCAAGTTGCGCAAGCAAGCGCCCGATAAGTAAATACCAGTTCCAGTTGAAAAAGATTTGAAAACCAATTCCCAAAATAAAAGGTTTTAGCCAACGTACGTGCCCAAAAATCAGATTCTCCTAGCGTCCTGCAAAGCATGCATAAGAGCAAGTGTCAACTAATGTTGGTGAGTTCACATAAGCACATAAGTATAACTAGTATAGTTATGCAGTACGAATACAACAGTTTTTATTCGTATGTAAGCATGTATATTAACAGTACAATCCATATCGTAGGTAGCGAGCCTAAGTTCATGTCACTAAAACGTTCGCAACCGAAGCTGACCAATTAGTTGTAGGAATAATCCTTACGTGGTTTGCCTTCCCCGTGTCTTCTCGATCACGGTAAGTTAGGCTGACATTGTCCTCAGTCCGACCGCCAGTCGGGTGGTGCATCTCGTGCCCGCTGAGTGGGGTTTGTCAGACCCCAGTAGTACTACCCAATATCCCCTCGCTATAAACTATTAACGGTTCGATAAGTAAGGACTTTCAAAGATAAGCATTTTACGTGAACATGTGATATATGTTGGATTTCTACTTTAATCATACATAAACGTTGTCGTGTTATCACCCTAACCCGGGTGTAACGTGTTTGCGTGTGTTATCGTCCAAAACCGGACGTAACGTAATGGTTGTGAAACTCACCTTAGGGTGCGCTGCTACAAATTTAGTAAGACTCCGAGTCTTGCGTAACTACCAAGCACCTATTGAATTTTCATACGTAAGTGTGTGTCCGCACATGAGTAACATAGCCTAGACGACAGTATTAAATCAAGTAATTCTAAATATGACGTTGGTGACAATTTCAAAATGTGATAAAAATCGTTTGTTCGAAACGGTCAAAAATGACAATTAATCGAGGACACAAAGATTTACAAAAATCAATGTGAGTAGGATATTCCAATAATATATGTAGATATCATCGGGTAAATATATATATATTCGTAAATATAAATATCGAGGTGTAGTGAGAAGTATGGAAAAATAAAACGTCCAATTTATATATATATACATTTATATATATGTCGTGCCAAAACCTTCAAGGGTTTAAAGAAAATATTTAAAACGTTCGTATGTACATAAGTATAGGTACATGGCAATAGATCAAATATATATATATGTTTCCATGTTTAAAACTAATTTTTTTATTATTAATAACGAGACTATAAAATTTCGATCCATTTGAATCATAATGTTTTCATAGTATAAACGTTCAACGAGTATCCTAATGGGATCTAAGGAAGCTTCACGAGGCGAGATTTGATGGTCATGCGATAATAGTTTTGGGTTATGGATCAAAGAATGCTTAAAATCCCTTAAAAAAAAACAGCAAAAGTGATGGTCAAGAGAGTCGAACCCATGACCTCTCGTATGTAAACACAGCATGCTTACCATTGGGGCAAGTTACTGTTTTGTTAACAGTTTGGGCCATGAATTCTTTTGTGCACTAACACTGGTGGGAAAACAGTTCACTGGAATATAAATAAAAAGAATGGGGGATTGCTGGGAGTCGAACTCGAGACCTCTAGGTCTCCAGCACATGCGCCTACCAGCTGCGCTAAAAGCCCATTTGTGTTGTGAACCCGTTCGATGAACATATATATCTTCCAGACCCGTCCCCCCTTTCTTCCCCAAAACTCCGGTGGCCGGAGTTTTATTCCGGTCACCGGAAAATCGCGAAACCAGAAAGAAAATGAAGGTATATGTGCGATTAACATAAGGGAATAGTTACCTTGAATCGAAGATGAGTTTATATGCGTTTTTGAGCCCGAAACGAACCCGAAAAACCTCGACTCGGACCTCCTGATTGTGCTTTGTTCACAGAATCGTTGCTACTGGGTTGCTCAAAAGAGAGAGGCGACCACGGTGGTGTGAGAGTGATGGTGAACCAGCAATTTGTTGGCCGGAATTTCTGACTTCGCCGGTGACTTTAAAAAAGAAACGAGAGAAAAAAAAAGTTTCGGGAGTTGATGGGAGTGATCGAATAGGAGCTTAATTCACCTAATGATTGTATATGGGGACCGATCGATTGGAGCAGTGTGTAACCGACGAGGCTTGAAGGGGGTTTAAAGAATCGTGGGTTACCAGAACGTTTGTATTGATCGACGGTTTGTAGGTTTAAAATTGACTTTCCAAATTTGACAGCAATGGTCCCTCCACATTTTACACAATTTAAAGACAAGTTTGGATAACAACAACCTAGGTCCCTCCAGGTTTTTAAATAAAAATACAAATGTAGAAAATTACAAGTTGGGTCCCTCAACGTTTAAAAATATTAACGAACTCTCTAACGGAGATAACCTGACGGGGAATACCTGAGTGTATGCCAAAGCATATTTTTATGAACGACGTTGATAAAATATAAACATATATCTATTTTACATAAAATCATAGTTATAACCCATAACTATATGTTGTTAAATTCCTATAAAATTACAGGAACATTTCGTACGATTACGTGGCACATCGTCACATAAAATCATAAAATAACATGTGTATATATATATACATATATACCACGTAATAAAAAATATAATAGCCACATAAAATGACAAAACGTATTCGTGAAATCATAAAATATGATTTACATAAAATCATAAAATATAATTATTCAAGTAATTTAACCGACGTCTAGACTCATGTGCAAAGTTCGTGTAACTAGTTAACTGAGGTAACGGACGTTATCAAAATATAACACAAGTTATTAACGGGGTTAACATGAGAAATGCCGGTTGTCACACGCAGTATGACACGTAGGAATAATTTAAGAAACTCTTGAGAAAGTGCCCTCATTACGTGTTGAGGGTATATTTTCAGGATGCTCGCAGGAAGTTCAGATAGTTCAGGAATCCTATTATCGTCTGGGAATCCCATTCATCCAAGTATCCTGATTTGTTTTATTCGACTAACCCTTATAATTTCCACGTGTTTATTTGACCCAGGTACCGTTGAAGTCATCAACTACCTCCAAGATTCAAGCTCCAGCTGAACGAAATCATGGACCAAGTGGACGAAGAGGGCTCTAACAGTCGTGTTAGTTGGACGATAGGATCCCGGGAATCCCGGATAGTTTGGTTATTTTTGTAATCTTTATATAATCAAGGATTTGATCGACTTAGGGACTCATAACACCGATACACCCTAGCTCTGATAGCTTACCATCATTGTAACACTTAGTGTCGATCGATCAAACCTCCAAAACACTTGTAATTTCTTATTTCTTATCAATAAAATTGCTAGGCAGCAGGCTCTTCAGGCCGGCTCCCAAGGTTTTTTGCCAGGATTCCTAAAGGAAACTCGAAGGATTCTAGATTTTCCCTCGTTACATCATCGTGTCAACATTCATACTTTGATATTCCTTCATTTTGTTAATCAAGCACACTACCTCACATTCTAAGTTTGGAATACGAAATCACTTTGCTGATTTTTGACCAAAACAATTTGGCGCCCACCATGGGGCAAGTGGTGCTTTGTTCTAGAAAACTCTGCATTTCATTCACTCCATTTGACCTTCACTTCAAAAATGTTGAACCAACAAAAATTTGTCTCGACTTCTACATCGTCTTCCATTCCTCCTCTTACTTCCGCTCCAGGAAGCCTGAAGAAAATTAATGATCGTTAGAAGAACGTGGATGAGTAGCCGAGAGTGATTATCCCGTGTTCACAGGATCCCAGGTTCAATCTGTTGATCCTGTTATTACTAACAACGATTTGTTTTATTTGATTAAATAGGTGAAATATCAGATGGATCAACAAGAAAAGACTAATCAAATGGTGATGAAGGAAATTGAGGAGCTTAAGAAGTCTAAGAAACCTGTGGAGGAGCAAAGTCCCCTATTTCCCAGGCACCTTGACTTCAATGCCTCAGGATCCTCAGATCCGACTCGCTACAATTACAAATCTACAGCAGGCTTCACTATAGCCCTACAATGACTTCCCAGGCCGCTAGATATGCAGGCAGTACTGCTGGATTCTCAGGAGCCATCCCGCCAGAATCCTCGCAGCCATGTTCCAAAGATCCTTGGACTCCATCGTCATTGGGATCCTTGGCTACACCATCTCAAGGATATCCTTTCGCTACTGGGAATCCAGGCCAGAATCTCTAAGGATATCAGCATTCTAACCCTTCTGTTTCTGTAGGAGTCATTCAGGACCAGCTCCTCAGATGTGCATGATGGTGACTTTATTCCCATGCAAATAGCAGCCACTACGGAGCCGAGCATCCCAACAAACTATGGATATGATCCCAGGATCCCAGTCCAGAATCCTGGCCTTGGTAATGTGTCCAATTCAATTCCTGTCGTCTCTAACCATGGTGCTCATTATGATGCAGGTGTTCACCCAAGTATCGCTAGGGAGCTCCAGAAGTTGAATGAAATGATATCAAGTGTTCCAGGGATCCTGAAACCTATTCATGAGGTTCCTTTGGAAAGCCACAAGATCTCCAGGTTTACTTGGCCGATTTCTCGAGGGGAGATCCCGAAGCGTTATCAAATTCCAAGCATGAAGCTTTACGATGGAACCACGGATCCTAAAGAACACGTGGCACATTACAGGGAGTGTATGGAGATCAATCCCATTCCGATAGAAATCAAGGAAGCCTGTCTGTGCAAAGGCTTTGGTTCAACCTTAACGGGACCAGCCATGAAATGGCTACTGAGCATTCCTCCTAACACTATTACGTCATTCTCTCATTTAGTTAACCTGTTTAACAACCAATTTTCTTGCAGTAGAACTTTCGAGAAGCTCATAGGCGACGTGGTACCAAGTAGTTCAGAAGTCAGATGAGCCGCTCAGAGAATACATTACTAGATTTGGACGAGAATCTCTCGAGATTCCACATCTGGATATGGCAGCAGTTGTCGAAGCCTTTAAAATGGGGCTCTCTAAAGATACACGTTTTTATGATGATCATGTCATGACTCCTTGCAGGAATCTTGATGAAGTACGCAGCAGAGCCTTGACGTTTATCCGTTTGGAAGATGACAAAAAGATCCACCAAAGATTGGATGTTCCTAAATATGATCCTAACAGCAAGAAGGCGAAATCCCCCGAGAAGCCATATAGATCTCGTCCATACTCCAAACCAGATAATCACAAAGTCAATGCTGTAGAGCCGGATGATGATGATGAGGAGTATCCATAGGTATCTGAGTATAGTTTTTCTGTTGACATTGGTGGCTTAATGGTGCAATGCACGATCTTGGCGAAAAGGCAAGATGGCCTAGAAAAAACGATAAGCAGGGATCCTGGAAAGACAAAACCTAGTGGTGTGCCTTCCATGAAGACTTCGGTCACCTAACAGATGAATGCATAGCACTTTGGAAGGAAATTAGCTATCTACTCAGTAAGGGGCATCTTAAAGAGTTGATAGGCAGAAAGAAGGTCAAGACTCAGGAAGCCGACAAGGTGCCTTAGAGAGCATCTTCTCCACCTCAGGACGCTCAAATAATCAACTTCATCTCAGGAGGCTCAAACATCTGCGACACCTCGTATTCCTCAGCCAAGAAGCATGCTAAGGAATCTAAATCTGAACAGGGTGACAGACCTGTCCGGACATCCACCTTAACTCAAGATAAAACTGATATCCTTTGATGAGACAATACTAGAAACAGGGCCTTCCTTGACACGCGAACGATGACACGCACTACTTTTATGACGCGTAAAACTGCGTGTCATTAAAAATCTGTCGTAATTTGAAAAATTCTAAGCGTATTGACGCGCATTTATGTGCGTCATAAAATTTCTGTCATAAAAAAAACACGGAGTACCAATTTATATTGTGCGTCTTCCCTATTGTGTTGTTTTATATTTTCACATCCCGCTTAATTTTTATTCAAACCCTAGTTTTTATCATTCCCGCTCTCCTCTCCTCCATTACGCCGCTGCTTGCCCTAATTTTCTATTATTCTCTCCATCGTAAAAAATAAACCCTCAACAGAGCCAACGTTCCCCTAATTTTCCTTCACGCATTCGGCGACCTTCCCCTGCCATCGTTCCCTGACCCGACAACCTCCCGCAATAGGCGACCTTCCCCTGCCATCGTTCCCTGACCCGGCAACCTTCTCGCACCGGCGGCCTTCCCCTACTATCGTTTCCCTGACACGGTGACCTCACACCCCCTCTCTTCCTTTTCCCGACCGAACGCCGGCGACCAATACTAGGGTTCCGATGGAGGAAAAGACGATTGACGGGAAAGGGTTTATCTTCCAGGTTTGTTTCCCCTTTGTTTCTCTAGCATAATACTAGGGTTTCGTATTTATTTCCTGCTTGCTTCTTATCGAGACCACAATCTTCTGTTTCTATAGATATAGACTCCAATTCATTGGTATTTCAATGGAATTGATGATTCCACTTACTGAAATTAACAGTTTCGCAATATATCTCTGGAATTTATTCATTTATGTTAATCGCCACTCAGGTTAGGTTATCCCTTTGATTCATTCCCGCATAAACCTTCGATTCACTTCAGCACATTTAATCAACATCTAAGTATTGTATTGAGTATTTGAATCGTGTAATTGTTCTGATTGTCCTCTCAGTGCTCGGAAGGCCTGCTCAAAGCCGGGTACCCGGACCGAATTCGATCATTCCCGACCCGAGACCGAGACCGGAATTCTCCAAAGATGAATACTGATGACCTACCGAATGAGATATCTCGGGTATCGGTCTCTGTCATTGTCGGTTTCGTCGGTATTAACAGGAAAACTGAGATCGAAAACTGGACTTCGATCCTTCGAGTGTTTAATTATACTTCTTGGAATCTTTTAATTACAAGCTGCAATCAATTTACAAGCAACTGATTCATTAAGTTATCTTTCGAATTCACATGTTTAACAAGCTGCAATCGAGGTAGTATGGGCTCTTCAGCAAATTGAAGGTAAATTTTCAAATAATTGAGTTATCTACTTTTAGTTTTTGAGTGATTTCTGATTACAATCTTGTTTACTGAATGTGATTTTGGGGCTGGATTGATGATAATTTATATTTAATTAGGTTCATTTATCAGTGCACACAAGGTGCTTGATGAAATGTCTAAGTGAAGATACATACCTACTTTGCAAACACAAACCTGTTCTAGTTAGGAACTTCAATTTTATGACTTTAAATGACTTGATCAGGGAAGTATAAATGACGTAAAAACTAATTACTGATTGGACCTATAATAGATATGTCTAAAGTGTTTTAATTGTTCACATAGATATGTGAAAATTGAATTTGAATTTTTTGCATAGATGGTCTAATCTGTTTGCTCTTATTGGATCAAGTAAGGATGTCATAACTCTTAAACTCATCATAATATCATAAAGATGCAATATGTTTGCTTTAAAAACGAGTAAATTTGTATTGGGTTGAAATGGGTAAACTTTTTAGTATCTGTTGAAACTTTTTAGTATATGGTTGAGGGGCTACTGGGTCATAATCCTGCCAACTACTAGTATATAATATATTAACATAGATGGTGCAAAAAATTGAAGAATAAGTAATCCAGTTATGTTTATAAATCAGATTCGAAGCCAACTACTAGTATAGAATGTATTTATGCTCACATTAGAAACAGTTCATTAACCCTAGTTTGATTGTTAACTAGATCAGCAGCACATGGATTATTTAACTGGAGCTTTCAAACTGGCTAAATGTGTTTGGGACAGAATTAGATAATCATCACATGTTAATTTTCATTAACAGATTCAAAATTTTGGAATAGACCTATTAAGGCATGTTTCTGCAGTTATATGTGTTGGAGTTTTTAATGATAGGGTGAACAAAAGATCAAATAACAATACAAGAACATGGATGTAGCCAGTCTCGCAAATGATCATCTATCATTAGTATGATTTGTTGCTGCATGTTAAAATGAAGGGGCATACTAAGAGCAATCTGAGTCGTCAAGAGGTAAATCTCACATGTGCCTTTTTATATTATAGTTTTTAATATTTTCCCTACACTAATGCACCATCTTGGTTTTTGGCAGAATAGGAATTTGGGTGGGATTGAACAGCGAATTGAGAATATTATTGCTGATGTCTATGAGAACTACAGGTAAAAGGGTTGGTTTTTACTTCCGTTTTCTGTCATTTATTTCTTTCATAAATGAATAGTCGGACTTCGTTTTGTTTGGGTATTAAGGAATGCGATAAACAGAAGTTTTCACTTGCAAATTTAATAAAGACTAAATTACAATTTTTGTCCTTTAAACTTTATAAAATTATAGATTTTGTTCTTTAAAAAAAACTTTCATTGTTTGTCCTTTATTTGAAAAGTTATTACAAATAATAACCTTTAGACTAACACTCTTAACTTTTTTCCGTTATTGCTAATAAACATGAGGGTATTTTTGTAATTTTGCCTCAAATAAAAAACCCTCAAACTCTCTTCATCATCATGGATACAGCAGACAATTCCCCTTTTCTTGGAGCTGAAAAAATTATTGATGGATAAACCAGCCCTTCATCATCGATAGATAAAGTTGGCCAAAAGATGCTCCATATCAGTTAATTGTTGCTGAGATGAATTGACCAAAAAGTTGGTCCATATCAGTAAGTCATTTTTGACCAAAAACTGGTTCAAAATTGGTTCAAATAATTCATTCATTCTTTAAATTACATAGGTAGAAACCATGCCAATAAAGTCAACTGATATTAATACTTTCATTCAAAAATCATTTTGGGATTAATGTTTTGTTTTAAAAATCTGGACAGCACAAGTGCAGATTTTATACATGCTAAAGATTCACTGAATTGGGTTGTGGTTGTGCACTTTTTTCCAAGTATCCGTTGGTTAAAAAGGTATAAAGAAGATGAGGATGTCCTTAAAATTACAGTTTTGCCCTCATATGTTTTCTATCAATGGTGATTTTAACGGCTGGTCATCCAAGAAAGGACAAAACTTGTAACAAGTTTTCTACAAAAGGATAATACTTGAAAATATTTTTAAAAAAGAACAAAGTCCATAGTTTTGTAAGGTTTAAAGGAAAAAAATTGTAATTTAGTCTTTAATAAATGGAAAATTGGATTTAAATAATCCCAAGTTTTAAGGGTTGGCCGGCAATAATCCCACTTTTAATAATAACCCTCAGTGGTCCCAACTTTCATTATATTTACTTATAGTAGTCCTGCCGTTAAAAAAGTTAACACCGTTAAGTTTTTGCTAACTTGGCATTTACATGGCAGCTTATGTGTAATTTTTTTTTTTTGGTTTTTAAACCCAAGCCACATCATCATCTTCATCCTCACACCACCGTCATCGCCACCGCCACTGCCATCGCCGCCGCCACCGCCACCGCCGCCACCGCCACCGCCGCCGAAAAGGCTCGCAAGGAATCCATCCTCCATAGAATAAAGCTATGTTCATTTTGCTATAATCCACGTAAATTCGTGAGGCTCTATTTAGTTATGCTGCAAATTAGGAACTTTATAGCCATCCAAAAAGCTTGCACAGAATCCATCCATATATACCCACAAGTCCCTTACCATTGCGACATCTTTGAGATTGAATCTTTAGCCGGAAACTTTGTTTATAACCCGCATCGGAGGGTGTCATCTTCCCCATGACAAACCCTACTGTCCCTGGTCCACTTTTTTTTTGTTCACCGGAAGAATTACGAAAGTAAAACAGAGACGAAACAACGCATACTGAATCTTGTAATACGATCACAGAGTGTCGAACGTTTACCTCAGATGCGAAAACGACACCAAAACGGAGGAGTGGCGATGAACACCATCGGACCCGGACACTCGAACTCGTCTCCGGCGATGGTCTGCGTTGCTTTCAAATGGTTTTGCTGTGTGTGTGACCACAGTGGTGACTCCCAGTGGTGATGATTGCAGCTACGGTGGCGGAACGGCCCGGTCGAATATGATCAGGCTTCACTCCGGCGGTGACTCACTACGAAAACGGAAGCGGTAGGGAGAGAGGGTGATGGTGAAGGTGAGCAAATGATGAGATCTCAAGGACTTAACTGGTTGTAAACCCACCTATAGAACTGTCGTAGTATACTTTTTCCCCTTTTGGTTCGGTAAACCCACCTATAGAACTGCTCCTCAAAATCTCCTCAAAATCTTTGACAATTTTTTTCTTAAAAATCATTTCTCTCGTTTTATTTGATTGCTCCGGTGGGATGACGGTGATGTTGTTGTGGGGATGAAGATGATGATGTGGCTTGGGTTTAAAAACCAAAAAAAAAAAAAAAATTTACACATAAGCTGCCATGTCAATGCCAAGTCAGCAAAAACTTAACGGTGTTAAGTTTTTTAACGGCAGGACTACTATAAGTAAATATAATGAAAGTTGGGACCACTGAGGGTTATTATTAAAAGTGAGATTATTGCCGGCCAACCCTTAAAACTTGGGATTATTTAAATCCAATTTTCCTTAATAAATAAAGAATATCTGCAACTTATAAAACAAGAATCTCTAGCAATAAGAAAAAAAATAACTCTTCTGTCGAGTCCATGGTGGCAAGTGTTGAGGGTGTATTTTCAGGATGCTCGCAGGAAGCTCACACAGTGCAGGAATCCTATTAACGTCTGAGAATCCCATGAATCCAAGTATCCTGATTTGTTTATTTTTAACTAACCTTCATATTTGCCTCGTGTTTATTTGACCAGGTTTCGACGAAGTCGTCAACTACCTCCGAAACTTACGCCCCAGCTAAAGAAGATCGTGGACCAAGTGGACGAAGAGGCCCTTAACGGTCGAGTTAGTTGGATAGTAGGATCCCGGGAATCCCGGAAATTTTGTTAGCGTTGTATTCGTTATATATATCGAGGATTCGATCAGTAGGAACACACAACTCACTCACACATTAGCTCTGATAGCATACGATCTCTGTAACACTTAGCCTGATCGATCAAACCTCCAAAACATTTGTAATATTCAATTTCCTATCAATAAAATTGTGTGGTAGCGGGCCCTTCAGGCCGGCTCCCGAGGTTTTTTTGCTAGGATTCTTAGAGGCAACTCGAAGAATCTTGGATTTTTCCCTCGTAACATCCTTGTGTTCAACTTTACATTTCGAGCATATTAACAAGCACACTACCTCACATTCTAAGTTTGGAATACGAAATTCCTTTGTGATTTTTTTACCAAAACAGTTTGGCGCCCACCGTGGGGCAAGTGGTGCTTAATCTTGTCAAAATCCCATACCTTATTCACTTCATTTGATCTCCAATCTCAAAAATGTCAAACCCGGAAAAAACTGTCTCGGCCTCTACATCGCTCTCCATTCCTCCTCAGATCCGTCTCGCTACAATTACAAATCAGCATCAGGCTTTACTACAACCCCTACAATGACTTCTCAGGCCGCTGGGTATGTAGAGAGTACTGCTGGATTCTCAGGAGCTGTCCCACCAAAATCCTTACAGTCACGCTACAAGGGTCTTCGGATTCCACCACTCTTGGGAGCCTCAACCTCGCCGTCTCAAGGATAACATTTTCCTGCTGCAAACCCAAGCCAGAATCTCCAAGGATATCAATACTCTAACCCTTCTGTCTCTGTAGGAATCTTCAAGACTAGCTCCTCAGAAGTGCATGATGGTGACGTCATCCCCATGCAAACAGCAGCCACTACAGAGCCGAGCATCCCAGTGGGCTATGGATATAATCCCAGGATTCCTGTCCAGAATCCTGGCCCAGGTAATATGTCCAATTCAATTCTTGTCGTTTCTAACTAGGGTGCTCCTTATGATGCAGGTATTCATCCAAGTATTGCTAGGGAGCTCCAGAAGTTGAAAGAGATGATATCGAATGTTCCAGGAATCTTGAAACCTATTCCTGAAGTTCCTTTGGAAAGCCACAAGATCTCTAGATTTACCTGGCCAATATCCCAGGTGGAGATCCCGAAGCGTTTCCAGACTCCAAGCATGAAGCTTTATGATGGAATCACAGATCCTGAGGAACACGTGGCACATTACCGGGAGCGTATGGAGATCAATCCCATTCCGACAGAAATCAAAGAAGCATGTCTATGCAAAGGCTTTGGATCAACCTTAACAGGACCAGCCATGAAATGGCTACTGAGCATTCCTCCTAACACTATTACATCATTTTCTCATTTAGTTAACTTGTTTAACAATCAATTTTCTTGCAGCAGGACCTTTGAGAAGCTCACAGGTGACCTGTACCGAATAATTCAGAAGCCAGATGAGCCTCTCAGAGAATATATTGCCAGATTTGGACGAGAATCTCTTGAGATTCCTAATCTGGATATGGCAGCAGCAGTGGAAGCCTTTAAAATGGGGCTCTCCAAAGATTCACGTTTTCATGATGACCTTGTCATGGCTCCTTGCAGGAACCTTGACGAAGTACGCAGTAGAGCCTTGCGATTTATCCGTTTAGAAGATGACAAGAGGATCCACCAAAGATTGGAGGTTCCTAAGTATGATCCCAACAGCAAGAAGGCGGAATCCCCCGGGAAGCCGTATAGATCTCGTCCATACTCCAAACCGGAAAATCACAAAGTCAATGTCGTTGACCAAGACGATGATGATGAGGAGTATCCTAAGGTATCTGAATACTGTTTTTCCGTTGATATTGGTGGTTTGATGTGTGCTATGCAGGATCTAGGTGAAAAAGCAAGATGGCCCAGGAAGGATACCAAGCAAGGATCCTGGAAAGACAAGAACAAGTGGTGTGCCTTCCATGAAGATTTTGGCCACCTAACAGACGAATGTATAGCACTCCGAAAGGAAATCAGCTATCTACTCAGCAAGGGGCATCTTAAAGAATTGATAGGCAGAAAGAAGGTCAAGACTCAGGAAGCCGACAAGGTGCCTCAGAGAGCAGCTTCTCCACCCCAGGATGCCCAGATAATCAACTTCATCTCAGGAGGCTCAGACATCTGCGGCACTTCATATTCCTCAGCCAAGAAGCATGCTAAGGAGTCCAAATCTGAACAGGGTGACAGACCTGTCCGGACGTCCACCCTAACTCAGGACAAACTTATATCTTTTGATGAGAGTGACCGTTCTCATGTTCAGGATCCTCATCATGATAGTCTTGTGGTTACTTTATATATTGCTAACCATTTTGTTCGCAGGATCTTGATTGATAATGGAAGCTCAGTAAACATAATCCGTCTTGATGTACTCAAAAAGATGGGGATCCCGGAAACTGAAATAGTTGCAAGATCCTCAGTCGTAGTTGGCTTCAGCGGTGAAACTAAAAGCACCGTTGGGGATATCAGGCTGCCGGTATATATAGAGGGGGTAAACTCTATGCAAAAGATATGTGTTATAGATTCTCTCTCTTGTTGCAATATTATTCTTGGCAGGCCATGGATCCACGAGATGAAGGCAGTCCCTTCAACTTATCACCAATGTATCAAGCTTCCTACACCTTGGGGAGTTGTAAGAATTGAAAGCGACCAGCAGGAAGCTAAGAACTGTTATTCGACTTCGATGAAGAACACCACAAGGTGACGAAGGGATAGCAATTACAGAAAAAGGCACCTGAAATGCAGGAGGACAGGGAGCCGGAAGTCAAAGAAGTGCCTCTAGACCCTGGGAATCCTGAAATCAAGGTGCTCGTGGGAACAAGCATCCCAACAAATGTTGAGCAGGAATTATTCCAGCTTCTCAAAGCCAGAACTTTAACTTTCGCCTGGAAGCATGAAGATATGACAGGTATCCCTAAACATGTAATTACTCACAAACTTGGTTTAGATCCTTCTTTCAGGCCTATACAGCAAAAAAGGAGGAAGTTCGCTCCAGAGAAGAATATAATCATCCAGGAGGAAGTTGACAAGCTTCTCAAAACAAAAATGATCAGAGAAGTCAAGTATCCTAGATGGCTAGCAAATGTGGTGGTGGTCCAGAAGAAGAATGGAAAGTGGAGAGTTTGCGTTGATTACACAGACTTGAACAAAGCCTGTCCTAAGGATCCGTTTCCACTTCCCCATATTGATGCTATGGTGGATGCCACGGCTGGTCACGAGATGCTCACCTTCATGGATGCCTCGGCAGGATTCCAATAAATTCAGATGGAACCATGCGATCAGGAGCATACGGCTTTTATGACTCCAACAGAGCAACTGGGGGACACGATGGAAGTCTACATATATGACATGGTAGTGAAATCCAAAAAAGCTGAAGATCATGTCAGGGATCTCCAAACGGCCTTCGATATCATTGATCAGTATAACATGAAGCTCAACCCCTCTAAGTGCCACTTTGGGGTGCGAGCTGGAAAATTCCTAGGTTACATGGTTACCGAAAGAGGGATCGAAGCAAGTCCAGAGCAGATCAAAGCGATCCTAAATTTGAAGTCCCCATCGAATGTTAAAGAAGTACAAAGGTTGACAAGGAGAATCGCAGCACTCAACAGGTTTATTTCAAGATCCTCAGAAAAAAGCAAGGATTTCTACGATATCCTGCGGAAAAATAAAAAATTCGAATGGACTGAGAAGCATGAAGAAGCTCTAAAATGCCTAAAAGACTACCTGTCAGCAGCCTCGTTGTTAATGAAACCAGAAGATAGGGAGCCACTATATTTATATCTCGTTGTTTCCGAAAGCTCAATCAGTGCAGTCCTGGTAAAAAACCATCAAGGTCAGCAGCATCCGGTATATTATGTAAGTAAAACTCTGCTAGACGCAGAATCCAGGTATTCCCACCTTGAAAAGTTAATTTTATCTCTCATAATGGCTTCCACTAAACTTAGACATTATTTTGAAACCCATACTATAATTGTGATGTCTAACTATCCTATCAAGGCAGTTCTCAGGAAGCCGGAAATGTCAGGAAGGATGGCTAAGTGGGCAGTCAAACTAAGTGCCTACGACATCAAATATGAACCAAGAACAGCAATCAAATTCCAAGCATTAGCTGACTTTGTGGCGGATTTCAGCAGTGACATTGAACCAGAAGTTGAAAAGGAAGTCCAGCAGCTTGAGAAGCTCAAGGAAGACTGGATCCTCTATACTGACGGCTCCTCAAATGTCAGAGGAACAGGGCTGGGAATCCTACTAAAATCGCCACAGGGGGACATAATACCTCTATCCATATCCTGTGAATTCCAGGCTACCAACAATGAAGCTGAATATGAGGCTTTAATTGCTGGATTACAGCTGGCTAGGGATTTGGGAATCCTATCTATACAAGTGTTTGTTGATTCTCTCTTATTAACTAACCAATTTAATGGCTCATATGGAGTGAGAGGGGAGAATCTGACAAATATCTTGAGATTGTTAAAAAATTGTCTCTATTTTTCAAAAATTTTAGCATTTCGCAGGTACCAAGAGAAGATAATGCAGAAGCCGATGCCTTGGCAAACTTGGCTTCATCGCTCAGGATCCCTGAGGATGTCAAAATTCCAATAACTCACATCTTGACGCCAGCGATAGCTCTACAGGAAGCTAAGGCTGTGGACGATAATGCAGGCGCAGATGTTGAGAATCCCGAAGATGCTCAAGAGTCCTGGACCTACCCAATCCGGACGTATCTCAAGGATGGGGAGATTCCCAAGGGGGAAAACCCCAGATCTTTTCGCACAAAGGTAGTACCCTATATTATAATTGATAATATCCTATATAGAAGATCTCTTGCAGGTGTCTACTTAAGGTGCTTAGAGAAGTCAGAAGCTCTAGAGGTGCTTGAAGACATCCACAGTGGAGATTGTGGGAACCATACCGGAGGCAGGGCACTGTTCTCTAAAGTTCTCAGGTTCGGATATTATTGGCCAACTATGAAGAAGGATGCTGCAAGCTTCTCACAGAAATGCGATGCTTGTCAAAGGCATGGCAATATCCTCCACCAACCCGCTGAGCATCTGCATCCTATAGTATCCCCATGGCCATTCATGAAATGGGGCATGGATATTGTGGGTAAATTACCAAAGGCTCCTGGAGGAAAAGTGTTTATGCTTGCCATGACGGATTACTTTTCCAAATGGATTGAAGCAGAAGCCTATGTTCAAGTAAGAGAGAAAGAAGTGATATCCTTCATCAAGAGGAACATCCTCACTAGATTTGGGATTCCGGAAGAGATCATATGCAATAATGGCTCCCAGTTTATAGGCAAGAGAACAACAAGCTTTTGTGAAAGCTGGGGCATCAAGATGATCACTTCAACACCTGTCCACCCTCAGGCTAATGGGCAGGCAGAATCCAGTAATAAAATCATCATCAACAATCTCAAGAAGAAGTTGGGCTCCAAGAAAGGTAAATGGGTTGAGGAGCTGCCATTTGTCCTTTGGGCAGACAGAACTACACCTAAAAATGCTACTGGCCAAACGCCATTCTCGTTAGTGTTTGGGGGCAGAAGCTGTGATTCCTACAGAGATGGTACTCCCAACAGCCAGAGTCAGTTGCCAAGATCCTGAAACCAACAGCCAGAATCTCCTTCAGGATCTCGAAACAGTTGAGGAGCTCAGGGATATGGCCAGAATCCGAATGGCGTCTTATCAACAGCGATAGCGAAGTCTTATAACAAGAACACCAGGCTGAGAAGATTCCAAGTAGGTGACTTGGTCTTGAGGATAGCTTTTCAGAATACTACCAATCCTCCCGATGGAAAATTGGCACCCAAGTGGGAAGGCCCTTACCTTATAGATTCTGAAGAAGGAAAGGGAGCATATCGTCTGATAAATATGGAAGGAGAACCTCTGCCAAGAGCTTGGAATGCTGTCCACCTTAAAGCGTATTTTATGTGAGAATCCCATTAAGAATCTCAGGCAGAATCCCGAGGATCCTCACTGTATAAATAATCCAAGGTACGTATACTAATCCTATTTCAATTTATTCTTATTATTTTTATGATTCATTACTGACTTAAGCATCGGAGAGGTGTTAGCTAAGCTAACACCCACCCCTCACCAAGCATTAAGTGTTTTGCAGAATTTGAGAATCCTAGAGAATTTTGGGTATATCCCTAGTTAGAGGTTGGCCACCTCTCCTACGTTTAAGGTGTCCCGCACGCCTTCTAAGGTTTGAGAGGCTGACTCCTCTCCTAAGTTTGGGTAATCGCCAGTAGCGCACGACCCTCGCCAGTAGCGCACGTTGTCCCCCGGTATGCTAAAGGTGGCCGGACCAGTCCACTCCAGGGGTGGCTGACAATCTTGTCATTGGAGGCTGCTGGGAGGATTCTCAAGGTTTATAACACTGACGTGTTATCTAAGGTTTTGGCATTATCATGTCACATACGTATGGGCTTGTCCCCAGTTTTGGCTTAGTCCCAAGTTTATCGGGCTTGTCCCCAGTTTTGGCTTAGTCCCAAGAATCCCGGGTTTATCCCCAGCTTATTTTTAACTTGTTTACTCTCGGAAGTATTAGCTTCGGCCGGAGGCCAAGAAGCTTCTCAAAATTGTTTCAGGTTTTGGAGAAGGTTAGGACAAATGCTGAGAATAGTGCGTGTAGGATTCCCATAGGAATCCCAAATCAGGTGAAAGAAGATATGATTGTTTGAAATCGGAAAATCGACTAAGGTAAAATTCAAAGGTCAGTTTTTACTGTTTAATCTTGAAGACTAACCTATTATATTATTTAAGTCTCGAATAGTTTTCCAACATACAAGTCATTTTTTAAGATTCTTACTAATTTTTGTAAACCAATCCTATCTGTGGAAATTTCAATACAAATCACAACATGAGAAGCCAAAAGATACTAATATTATTGATAATTACGAAAGGTTGTGAGCTTCTCAAGCTTTGTCCTGAAAACCTCAGGATCCCTCCACTTGAGAAGCTCTAAGGTCAAAAGATTGTTTTTAGGAATCCTGGTTTCGTCTTATAAACACAAGATCCCTCCACCAGGATCCCTACCATTGTTGTTTGTTACTTGTTCATTACAGGAAATAGAAAATGTTTCACCCAACAAACCACCAAAAAACATAAAAAAGTGGGCTCAGACCGTTGCATTGTCCTCATCGCCCACTATCTTCTCCTCCTCCGCCTGCTTCACCACATCCTCCAGCTTCTTGCCTTCTCCCAGCTCGAACACATAAGCCCTTGTCATCGCCACCGGAGAATCCGGAACCATTTTTGAGGAGCCACCATCATTCCCATCTTTTCCTTCCCCATCGCCATCTCCTCCCAATGATTCCAAGACTAGCCTCCAGCCTGCTATGTCCCAACCCGGAACCTGAAAGCCAGCCGCTTCGGCCTCTTCTGCCATCTGAATTTTGCATTCCAGGACGCTCCGGGCAGCCGAGAGTTGGCCGATTTCAGCATCAGCGGCCATTTTGGCTTCCAGGGCTTGACGCTGCTCAGTGAGCTTATGCTCATAGAGAAGGGTCTTACCCTTAGCAGTTTTGGCTTGAGCCTGGATCTTCTCGTTGGCTTCGATGAGTTTCTTCTCCATGTCCATAGCTTGGAAGCTCAGCTTCTCGACACCCTACACGAACAGGAATCCTGATCAGCAGCTGTAACAGGTATGAAACTAACATGAAAATTGCATGAGCTTCTTACCAGGTTGATCATGGTCTGCATCGAGAGGATCCTGTTGCTGACCTCAGAAGGGGCAAGATCTTCAAAGGTTTCCAGGTACACCACGGGAGCTGCTGGAACTTCAGGGGCCTTTCTCTTCTTGGAAGCCGAGGCCTTTGGTTGGTTGACAGGCGGCTTGGAGACGGTGGGATGCTCAAGTTTTTCCTTCTTGACTTTGAGGAGACTGTCAAGATCCTTCAGGGAAAATGAGGCGCTGGATTTGGGAGCTGCGAACAGAAACAGGTTGTTAGTATCCAGGGTGCTCGAATAAGTAAACAATTCAGAATCCTACGAAGACTTACCAGACATGGCGGGAGTGTGGTCGGCTGAATAGCTGTTTTCGCTAGCTGTTGCTTCAAGAACTAGGGCTCTCTCGCTGGCAGGAATCCGGTAGATTGCTTCGAGCTTCTTGAAATCAGGCTGCTTCTTGATGAGACTCTCAAACTTGGGTGCTGCAAAAAAGAAAACAACAGAAAAGTTAGACACATATCGGAAAATCAGTAACAACAAGAAACATCAACATCCTACCCTTCTCAACCCACTTCAACGGCAACTCCGTCCCCCCAGGAATCGAGTCTCGTTTGACGAAGAAAAAGCGCTTCTTCCAGTCATAGTCATTGTGGGAAGCTCGGGGAATCAACTGGGAGGTGGAGGTACGAGCCTGGAGAACAAACTGGCTACAACCATGGGTTCTTAACTTATATGCTTCACAGATCTCAGGAATCCCAATGTCGAGATTCCTGGTTTGGTTCAACTGATCCAGAGAATACAAGATTCTCCAGACCATCGGCATGGTTTGGGAATAAGAAAGCCGGGTGGTTTTGAAAAACTGAGTGACGAGCTCTGGAAAGGGGAATGTCATTCCGAACGAAAAAGGGTAGTATATGAAACAGACCCCAAGTTGTGGACATGAAATCGGACTTGGTAAGGGAATCGAAAGGTCGGAAAACAGTTTCCGGCGGAAAGATGCCGGAATTCTTCAACTCAAGAATGTCGCGATTGTCAAAGGTACAAGCTTCTTCCTCACAGGGGATGATATACCCCTGATCATGGAAATCTTCGACAACCGGAGAGCTCAACGACGAAGACGACCGAGTGTTTTTCTTGGCCATGGCCGAAAAACAGGGAAGAAAACGAGAAAGAAGAAAGAGAACTGACCTGGAATATCGGAGAAGCTCGAGAGGTTTTTGCGAAGGAGATGGTGAAGATCTCATGAATTTATCTCCTATTTAAATAAAAACGTCACATCTCTTTGACGCTGAGAAAACAGTCACATCATAACCGTTTTTACCGTCTACACGCCGTTAAAAAGGCATCTTTTTGAATTTTAACAGCTGTCGAGCTTATCCACATCTGTTGAAATTCAAGGGGCAATTGTTGAGGGTGTATTTTCAGGATGCTCGCAGGAAGCTCACATAGTGCAGGAATCCTATTAACGTCTGGGAATCCTATGAATCCAGGTATCCTGATTTGTTTATTTTTAACTAACCTTCATATTTGCCTCGTGTTTATTTGACCAGGTTTCGACGAAGTCGTCAACTACCTCCGAAACTTACGCCCCAGCTAAAGAAGATCGTGGACCAAGTGGACGAAGAGGCCCTTAACGGTCGAGTTAGTTGGATAGTAGGATCCCGGGAATCCCGGAAAGTTTGTTAGCATTGTATTCGTTATATATATCGAGGATTCGATCAGTAGGAACACACAACTCACTCACACATTAGCTCTGATAGCATACGATCTCTGTAACACTTAGCCTGATCGATCAAACCTCCAAAACATTTGTAATATTCAATTTCCTATCAATAAAATTGTGTGGTAGCGGGCCCTTCAGGCCGGCTCCCGAGGTTTTTTTGCTAGGATTCCTAGAGGCAACTCGAAGAATCCTGGATTTTTCCCTCGTTACATCCTTGTGTTCAACTTTACATTTCGAGCATATTAACAAGCACACTACCTCACATTCTAAGTTTGGAATACGAAATTCCTTTGTGAATTTTTGACCAAAACAGCAAGTATCACATTAAAGTACTTGAAATAGTTATATGTCATCCATGGTCTCTTTATCATACTTTATCACTGTATTTTCATAATGGAAATGATAAATCATTTATTTAATCAGGATCAGGTGATGTAGATCCTTGTTTGACTAGCCCAAATGGTTCTAAGGTTCCAGAACTGGTACATGTAAATGATGATTTAAGCCATAAAATTCCATCAGAAATTATACACGATTCTCATAATTTTTTGTAACATTTTTTTACTTGTTTCCCAGATCGTTAATGGTTCTATTTCATTAACAATTCTTCAAATATAAGATACTTTGACCTTTAGGCATAATTCCTGATGATGCAACTTCAAAACAGGCCTGATAACTTCTGTGAACTGCTGACCAGAAAGGGGACAACAGCAAAAGAGCCTAAACATCAATGATCTATTGTCTTGATTACGTTAAATGTAGTTAAAAAACACAGTTGTTGAGTTCACTCTTGGTTCCTGGTTCAAGAAATCTGATTTGGGGAGAGGAATTCAATATTTATGTTCATGATGGCAACAGTGTTAGCTGATTATCCCAGCCCGTTGTACAGCTTTTTTTAAAGATGGCAACAGTGTTAGCTGGTTATCCTAGCCCGTTTTAACCCATTGAACCACTGATCTTGCTGGTTCTGATCTTCATATTTTTTTTCGAGAAGCTTGAACTACAATGGGAAAGGATGCGAAGGGTGGAAAAGGCAAAAGAAAATAGGCAGGTGGGAGTGAGGATGGAGGTGCAGAAGGAAAAGGCAAAGCTGGAAAGGCTGCTGATGGGCTTGGAACCTGCACAAAAGGTTCCCACTTATAAGGTATCCATTATGATTTTTGTTTTATGATAAGCGTCTTTCCGTGTGTGGCTCTTGGTTGTAGGCATTGCGCTTATAAGGTATCCGTTATGATTTTTTTTCATCTTTCTATAATCTATGAACTTAGACTAATGTTGTTGGTCTTTGTAAAATTGTATGTTTAATCATTATATTTCCTGGATATCACTTTTATGTCATATATAATATATTAGTTCCTTTCTAATTTTAATGATGTTTAAGGTTGGAACATCACAGTGAGATGATTCATGTTTGGTTTGATATATCACAGGAAATCAAAGTTGATGTTCTAACATGTTCTCATCGAAGAAGGAGCTAGAAAGGCAGAATCTTGTTATCAAGTCAAGACATGTGCAAGTACTACTTAAACAAATATGAGTTTTATTGATAATTATGGTAATAATTTAGATCGATATATATCAATGTCTGAAACGTATTGGTTTGCTATATATATAAAATGCATTATTTTGCTATAAGTGTATTTTGTTTTGTAATATCAGGTTAATTTAGAAATTAGTGATTCTATTAAATATATATATTTTTATTTTTTATTTTTACGTTCTTGACGCGCAAAAATGCGTGTCATCTCTATTTATGACTGGGGCTTCCTTGACATGCATTTTATGACGCGCATTGCGCGTCATAAAATGCACGTCATTGTTTGCGCGTCAAGAACTTCTTGACACAAATTTTGCGCGTCAAGAAGCTTCTTGACCCCGGCTTCCTTGACGCGCATTTGCGTGTCAAGAAGACCCTTTCTTGACACGCATTGCACGTCAAGAAAGACCTTTTTTGTAGTAGTGAGAGCGACCGTTCTCATGTTCAGGATCCTCATCATGATAGTCTTGTGGTCACTTTATATATTGCTAACCATTTTGTTCGCAGGATCCTGGTTGATAATGGAAGCTCAGTAAACATAATCCGTCTTGATGCTCAAGAAAATGGGGATCCCGGAAACTGAAATAGTTGCAAGGTCCTCAGTCCTGGTTGGCTTTAGTGGTGAAACTAAAAGCACCGTAAGGGATATCAGGTTACCAGTATACATATAGGGGGAAACTCTATGCAAAAATTTTGTGTTCTAGATTCTCTCTCTTGTTGCAATATAATTCTTGGCAGGCCATGGATACACAAGATGAAAGCGGTCCCTTCAATTTATCATCATTGTATCAAGCTTCCCACACCTTGGGGAGTTGTAAGGATTGAAAGCGACCAACAGGAAGACAAGAACTGCTATTCAACTTCAATGAAAAACACCACTAAGGTGATAAAGGGATAGCAATTACAGAAAAAGGCACTTGAAGTATAGGAGGACAGGGAGCTTGATGTCAAAGAAATTCTTCAAGACCCTGAGGATCCTGAAATCAAGGTGCTCGTAGGGACAGGCATCCTAGCAAACGTTGAACAAAAAATAGTTCAGCTTCTGAAGGCCAGAACCTCAACTTTCGCCTGGAAGAATGAGGACATAACAGGTATTCCTAAACATGTTATTACTCATAAACTTGGTTTAGATCCTTCTATCAGGCCCATACATCAAAAAAGGAGGAAGTTCGCTCCAGAGAAGAATATTATCATCTAGGAGGAAGTTGACAAGCTTCTCAAAACCAAGATAATCAGCGAAGTCAAATATCCTAGGTGGCTAGCAAATGTAGTGGTGGTGCAGAAGAAGAACGGAAAGTGGAGAGTCTGTGTCGACTACACAGACTTGAATAAGGCCTGTCCTAAGGATCCTTTTCCACTCCCCCACATTGATGCAATGGTGGACACCACGGCTGGTCACGAGATGCTCACCTTCATGGATGCCTCAGCAGGATTCCAACAAATTCAGATGGAACCATGTGACTAGGAGCATATGGCTTTTATGACTCCGACAGGTATCTATTGTTATATTGCTATGCCTTTTGGTCTAAGAAATGCAGGTGCCACATACCAGAGCCTAGTCAATATGGTGTTTAAAGAGCAACTAGGGGACACGATGGAAGTCTACATAGACAATATGGTGGTGAAATCCAAAAAGGCACAAGATCATGTCAAGGATCTCTAAACTGCCTTTGACATCCTTGACCAATATAACATGAAGCTCAATCCCTCCAGTGTCACTTTGGGGTGAGAGATGGAAAGTTTTTAGGCTACATGGTTACCGAAAGAGGAATCGAAGCAAGTCCAGAGCAAATAAAAGCAATCTTGAATTTGGAGTCCCCGTCGAACGTAAAAGAGGTGCAAAGATTGACAGGGAAAATCACATCACTCAACAGGTTCATTTCAAGATCCTCAGAAAAAAGTAAGGATTTCTATGATATCCTAAGGAAAAACAGGAAATTTGAGTGGACTGAAAAGCATGAAGAAGCCTTGAGATGCTTAAAAGACTACCTGTCAGCAGCCCCGTTACTGATGAAACCAAAGGATGGAGAGCCGCTATATTTGTATCTTGTTGTTTCCGGAAGCTCAGTCAGTGCAGTCCTAGTAAAAGACCACCAAGGTCAGCAGCATCCAGTATATTATGTAAGTAAAACTCTGCTAGGCGCAGAGTCCAGGTATTCTCACCTTGAAAAATTAATTCTATCTCTTATAATGGCTTCCACTAAACTGAGACGTTAGTTTGAAACTCAAGTTATAATCGTGAAATCTAACTATCCTATTAAGGTCGTTCTCAGGAAGCCGGAAATGTCAGGTAGGATGGCTATGTGGGCAGTCAAACTAAGTGCCTACGATATCAAATATGAGCCAAGGACAGCAATCAAATCCTAAGCCTTGGCTGACTTTGTGGCTGATTTCAGTAGTGACATAGAACCAGAAGTAGGGAAGGAAGTCCAGCAGCTTGAGAAGCTAGAAGAAGATTGGATCCTTTACATTGATGGATCCTCAAATGTTAGAGGAACAGGGCTGGGCATCGTGCTAAAATCGCCACAGGGGGATATAATACCATTATCCATATCTTGTGAATTCCAGGCTACCAATAACGAAGCTGAATATGAAGCTTTGATTGCTAGGTTGTAGTTGGCTAGAGATATGGGCATCCGATGCATTCAAGTATTTGTTGATTCTCTTATTTTGACTAACCACTTTAATGGCTCTTATGCAGTGAGATGTGAGAATTTAATCAAATATCTTGATATTGTCAAAAAATTGTCTTTGCTTTTTGAAAATTTTAACATTTCACAGGTTCCAAGAGAGGATAATTCAGAAGCTGATGCTATAGCAAACTTGGCTACATCGCTCAGGATCAATGAGGATATCAAGATTTCCATAACGCATATCCTGACGCCGGCAATAGCTCAACAGGAAGCTCACGCTATCGACGACAGTGAAGAAGCAGATGTTGGGAATCCCAAAGATATCAAAGAATCATGGACTTATCCGATCATTAAATGTCTTAAAGATGGAGAGATTCCTAAGGGTGAAAATCCTAGGGCTTTTCGCGCCAAGGTAATACCTTATTTTATTTTAGATGATGTATTATACAGAAAGTCTCTTGCAGGTGTCTACTTGAGGTGCTTGGAGGAATCAGAAGCCCTTGAGGTGCTTGAAGATATTCATAGTGGAGATTGTGGAAACCACACTGGGGTTAGAGCACTCTTCTTCAAGGTTCTCAGATTTGGTTACTATTAGCCTACAATGAAGAGGGATGCCATGAGCTTCTCACAAAAGTGCGATGCCTTCCAAAGGCACAGAAATATTCTACATCAACCAGCTGAGCATCTGCGTCCTATAGTATCCCCATGGCCATTCATTAAGTGGGGCATGGATATTGTAGGTAAGCTGCCCAAAGCTCATGGAGGAAAAGTATTTATGCTTGCAATGACAGACTATTTCTCCAAGTGGATTGAGGAAGAAGCTTATGTGCAAGTGAGAGAGAAAGGGGTAATATCCTTCATCAAGAGAAACATCATTACCAGATTTGGGATTCCGGCAGAGATCATGTGTGACAACGACTCCCAGTTCATCGGAAGAAGAACAACAAATTTTTGTGGTAGCTGGGGCATAAAAATGATTATTTCAACACCTGTCCACTCTCAAGCTAATGGGCAGGCGGAATCCAACAATAAATTTATCATCAACAACCTCAAGAAGAAATTGGGTTCCAAAAAAGGCAAGTGGGCTGAAGAGCGACCACTTGTTCTTTGGGCAGATAGGACGATACCCAAGAATGCAACCAGCCAAACTCCGTTCTCGCTAGTATTTGGAGCCGAGGCTGTGATCCCCACAGAAATGGTGCTACCCACAACCAGGAATAACTGCCAAGATCCTGAAACCAACAGCCAGACCTTGCTTCAGGATCTCGAAACAGTTAAGGAGCTCAGAAATATGGCCAGAATCCGGATGGCATCCTATCAATAAAGGGTGGCAAAGTTTTATAACAGGAATACCAGGTTAAGAAGATTTCAAATAGGAGACTTAGTGTTGAGAAAGGCATTCCGGAATACTACCAATCCAGCCGATGGAAAATTGGCACCCAAGTGGGAAGGACCATATTTTATAGATTCTAAAGAAGGAAAAGGGGCATATCGCTTGGTAAACATGAAAGAGGAACCCCTATCAAGAGCCTGGAAGGAATCCTTTTGGAATCCTATCAGAATCCCAAGGATTCTCACTGCCAGATACTACAAGATGCGTATTCCAATCCAATTTCAATATTATTCTTGTCAGGACCGATTTTCACATCAAGAATCCTGATCTTGAGCAAGAACGAGGTTCATATTCAAAAACACAAAAAAAGATGATGAAGATGGAGAATGGAAAAGAATCAAAGATAATCAAACATAAGAGAAAGATAATAATCTAGTCGAATGATTTCATTAATCGAATGATTACAATCAAGAAATCATGACAACACTCTCTCTCTAGAAATCCATTACAAGAAAGGCAAATAACATGAAATATTAATTAAATCAAAGTTGATTTAATTAATCCGAAGCTTGACTCGCTCGAACCGATCTTCCGTTGACTTTTACGTTGACCGTTGACCCGAACGGTTGACTTTTCCAGAAAACGGTCTTCGGTCCAAACTGCAAGCCTCGAGCATCACAACCCGTGTCTCTGAATCAATTCACATGGATTCTTCAGTCGAATGCTTCGGTATACAGATTTGATGGCGTCAGTCACATAGATTTTAGTTCCAACAATTCCCCCTTGACTGATGCTTTCAAATATGTTTAACTGTTGAAGAACCGCTCTGCCGTACATCTTCAATGAGAAACTGATAAACCAAAGACAATCTGTCGTAGAAATTCCCCCTCTGAATAAGCTTCTTCTGTTCTCGTTGCTCCAGTCGAGATCTAAGTGCTGACCTCACCCGGTTCACACGGTCGGGTACAATACTGAGAAAATGCTGAACATTGGAGTCATAACCACAACAAACTGAAGCAGATAAACCAAACAAACACTGAACATGCTCCAACTTTTGATAATCGACCCGATATCCAAATCCATAATAATTCCTCTTATTTCTCTAAATCTCTCCAAAAACATCCAGTCGGAAGCGTAAAAATCTGATGCGGAGAGTCGAACCGTCGCGATCGGTTGCCTAGAGAAACCAGATAAACAATCTTGAAATCGGACAATCTCGCGAAAAACCGAAAGCCGGATGCTGACAGTTGTGAATGATCCATAAATAAATCTTGTGTTCCGCGTGACTGGGTTGGATGCGAAAATAAAGATAAGTGTAAAATCTGTGAAATTTTGAGATCCCGAGCGAAAATAATCCTAACCAGAGTCTTCGTAATTTTGGTTGAAGAAAACCAAGCTCGGAAAAATAATCCGTAAAGATTTCTGAGAATTATTGGTGAAAATGGCGCAATCTGAAAAATTCTGTCAATTTTCGTCAAGGAACGGCTTCTCGAGAGATTTAATCGGAAAAATTCCAATAATTAACTGAGATTCTAGTTAATCCGGTTAGTTGACATCCGCGCTGCATCAGCTAAAAAAAATCGTGAGACTTAACGGAAAAAGATGCATAATTAACAGATAATAAAGCTAATCCGTCAGTGGTCGATAGCAAACGCTGCGCGTGACGTCAATAAACGAGAACCCCAATAAAATAGAATAAATCCATGACCAAAAAAAAAAATTCGCGATTCCGTTGAGGCGTTATCTCCGTAAGTCTTGTAAATGACTGATAGAAAACCCCTCATTTAACAAATAATGCTGAAAATATAATTGTTGGAATTAAATCAATCAAGAAAAACCATAATCCTTGTGAAATGGAGATAGCCAATCAGATTCTCCTAGCCAAGACCACAATCCGTGTCCATGGCTCTCCACCAATCAAAAATCCCCAGCAAAAAACTGATCAGCGGCCCAGATTGAGTAAATCCGACGGTCCAGAAAAGGTAATCCATGTGAGAGTGGGGACAGCCAATCAGAGACTGGTAGCAAATTGGTCTCCAACGGATATCTTTCCTTGTGGGTCCCAGCGCCATTCTTCCAGCCTATCATGTAACGACAACAAAAAGAATTCGATGGGGAATCCGACAAAGGAGGAGAGAGAGAGAATTCTCTCATGACCAATAGAAAATCCGCCACGTCATCGTGTCATTACCTTCTCCAAAAACCTGCGAAACCCTAGACGATCGGAGAATGCACCGGAAAAACGTATTCCTCGCTGGAAAAGCGTAAGTCACCTATATCTCAGCGAATACTCGACCAATACCTTCGAATTTTATATCCCTGAACTCGTGAGATCATCCTCTACAACTCTATACGAACAGAATTCTCTGAAGCATCCTCGAACAAAAACCCAGAAACCCAAGTCGTTAGGTTAAGTTGAACGATCAGCTCACCAGGTCATTAAGACTAAGACCAAAGGTCAGATCGTTAAGACAAGCTTCAAGTGAACCCAGATCGTTAAGTATATCAACCTGATCGTTAACCCAGATCGTTAAGAACCTGATCGTTAAGAACAAGCAGGTCGTTTAGGCAATCTTCAAACTGAGTCCAGAGTCGTTAAGAGCATCTTCAAGCTGAGTCCAGGTCGTTAAGAACATCTTCAACAGCTTCAAGAACTCGATGAACACTTAAAAATCGAAAAAAAAAACGCAGCAACTTTAATCCTTGAAAAACTTCAGAAACGAGTAGAAACATGCTATGGCCACTTACACATCCTAAACAGCAGCAAAACTCGATCGAATCAGACCCATATTCTGGAAATCTTCAAGAACACGAAGAACACCGCGAAACACGCACTAGTGTGTGTTTTTCCAGATCTGCCCAAACGGTTGAGATTCAGATGAAACGGATGCTTCCAATGGATCCGGAACGCGTTTTCCACTAAGATTCAGGCTTCGTTTCATCCAAATCCATCAACAATAACACCAAAAAACGCAGAATCAAGCTCCAAAATCTTCAAAAACCCTAAAAACGGGAAAAACTCCAAAGTTACGAATTTTCAGGTCTGATCTTCAATTTTCTCACAGATTTGAACATGTAGAAGATGAAATAACATCAAGATGAAGTCAATGGACCCAGATCTAACATCGAAAACATCAAATCTGTCCAGAATCATAAAAAAATGAAGAAAAAATATGAAAAAGTCTCAAAAAGTGGGTTTTCTCATCTTCACTCAATTCAAGCTCAAAATCCAGATTCGAGTGACCAGATTCATCGTGAGATGAAATCTGATCGGTTACCCGCTCTGATACCATTTGTCAGGACCGATTTTCACATCAAGAATCCTGATCTTGAGCAAGAACGAGGTTCGGATGAGAAAACCCAAAATGAAAAAGATGAAGATGGAAGAAGAATCAAGAATAATCAAAGACATGAAAGATGATGAAAAAGTCGAATGATTTCATTAATCGAATGATTACAATCAAGAAATCATGACAACACTCTCTCTCTAGAAATCCATGTCTCACTCTCTCTCTAGAATGGAAATCTCACACTCTACAAGAAAAACATCATCTCCACACTCAGAGACTCTTTCTTGTAATGGGCACCCTCACTATATATAGTGAGGGTGACTAACAACAGAAAAACATAACAAATGAACAAAATTACAAGTAAATCAAATAACATGAAATATTAATTAAATTAAAGTTGATTTATTTAATCCGAAGCTTGACTCGCTCGAACCGATCTTCCGTTGACTTTTACGTTGACCGTTGACCCGAACGGTTGACTTTTCCAGAAAACGGTCTTCGGTCCAAACTACAAGCCTCGAGCATCACAACCCGTGTCTCTGAATCAATTCACATGGATTCTTCAGTCGAATGCTTCGGTAAACAGATTTGATGGCGTCAGTCACATAGATTTTAGTTCCAACAATTCTTATTATTTTTTATCATATAATACTGACTTAAGCATCGGAGTGGTGTTAGCTAAGCTAACACCCACCCCTAACCAAGTGTTGAGTGTTTTGAAGATTTTGAGGATCCTAAGAATTTTGGGTATATCCCCAGTCAGAGGTTGGCCACCTCTCCTAAATTTAAGGTGTCCTGTATACCTTCTAAGGTTTGAGAGGTTGATTCCTCTCCTAAGTTTGGGTAATCGGCAGTAGCGCATGACCCTCGCTAGGAGCGCACGTTATCCACCAGTATGCTCCAGATGGCCGGACCACTCCATCCCAGGGGTGGCTGACAATCTTGTCATTATAGGCTGCTGGGTGGATTCTCAAGGTTTATAACACTGACTTGTTACCTAAGGTTTTGACATATTCATGTCACTTACGGAAGGGCTTGACCCACGTTTTGGCTTAGTCCCAAGTAAATAAGGGCTTGACCCCAGATTTGGCCTAGTCCCAAGAATCCCGGGTTTATCCCCAACTTATTTCTAAATTTGATATCTTATGTTCAAAAGAACTTCCTTTGGCCTCTGGCCAGGAATCCTATTGAATTCCTTTTAGGATCCCAAGGAAGGATGTCGGAACAAACTGGCTAAGTTGTCATTTAGGATTGCTGTAAGAATCCTGAATGAGATAAAAGAAGAAATGGCAGCTAGGATTGAAAAATTGACTAAGGTTAAACTTGAAGGTCAGGTGACTTAAGTTTTTATTACTTGATTTTGGATTTTAACCAATTCAATTATTAAACCTCAAGTTATTTCCTAATGTACAAGTCCTTTTCAAGATCCTTGAAAATTTGTATAACTAATCCTATCTACAGGATTTCAATACAAAACATAACATAAGAAGCCAAAAGATGATTATATTATTAACATACGCAAAGGGGTTGTGAGCTCCCCAAGGTCGTCCTAAAACCTCAGGATCCGTCTGCTTGGGAAGCTCAGAGGTCAAAAGTTCTTAGGAATCCTGGTTTCGTCTTGCAAAATGCAAGATCCCTCCACCAAGATCCCTACCGTTGTTTGTTGTTTGTTACTTGTTTCTTACAGGAACCACAAAGATGTTGTTTAACAAAAAACCACCAAACCTCCGCCAGGACACCGGCCCAACAAACTAGTCCCGGGCTGCTAGACGTACCGACTTGCACTCGCCTATCCTCATCACCCATTGCCTTTGTGAAAACTAGTAATTTTCAGGTTAAGTCCGTTAATAATTTCAGTTAACTTAGTTAACGTTACATGTCTTGTAGGGAATGGCACGACTTTTCAGATGATTCATGGTTAACCTAAACTTACGTTATTATGAATAATTTTTATAAACATCCTACGCGCATTGCATTATACGAATATTTAGGGTTTTGTGTGACCGTCCCTACACGAGCATTTTACATGAGTCTAGAGGTCGGTTAGCTAACTTGATTAGTAATATTTTATGATTTTACGTGGATCATATTCTATGTTTTCACGTGGACACTTCATCATGTTATGTGACAAGATGAACTTAAGATTTGTGGTATATAAGTATATATATGCACTATTCTATGATTTTATGTGGCAATGCATCACGTAGTTACACATAACGTTTCTATGATTTTAATGGGTTATACACATATATAACTGCGATTTCGTATTTATCATTCTATGTGAACTCGACTTATATTTAGGAATCTATAATTATGATTTCATGTGACGAAACAAGGTTTATGTTTAACGTCACATACGTTAAATATGTTTTGATATATACACGTACATTCATCGTCAAGCAATTCTTCGTTAACTCCGTTAAAGAGTTCGTTAATATTCTAAACTTTGAGGGATCAATCTCATAATTTCTGAAACCTATTTCTATTGTCATAAGCATAGATGGGCTAGATCTGTCTAAAAGCTAAATTTGAGTTCTATTATATAAAAGTTGGAGGGGCTAGTCTTTCCATTCTTTAAAAAACGTTGAGACTTAATTTAGTAACCGGCAGGAAACGGTGATGCTCCGGATCCGGTAACCGACCCCTACCTATCGGTCGTTACCCACTCTCCATCCTACCCTGGCCATTCGAACACTAAAAGAAGAAGAAAAAATCTCTCCCTTGAGCTTCAAACCTCTCGAACGTGAACTCTCAAGAACATCGCGTAAATCCGATCACTCACATCCGATTTCTGTTTGCGTCACCACTGTTGCACCATCATCTGACTTGCATCATCATAGACTCGCGCCACCAGTAACCACGTGTAACACTCAAACTCGAGGCTCGTGTAAATAAAAGAGATGAGAAGTGGAAATAAATAAAAGACTTGAACCTGGATTCGAAAACAGCAACAAATAACGATCTAGCAGGCTGAAATCCCTTTACAATTTAATAAAAATTAGATTAGCCACTAGAACCCATGTGCTAGCCCAATAACCTAAGGAAATTTCGCAGCCCAACTTCCTTTCTTGAGCCCAACCTGCAAAATTTTTCCTTTTGTCTGCTACCCAGCGACCTCAACAAGGAATTTGTCCTCTTCTCTCTCTTCTTTCTATACATGCATTGCAGAGCAGCAGTTCACTCCCATTACTTCCAAAATTTCGATCAAAGATAGAGTGTTGGAACTTAAAATCTATGTGACTGACGCCATCAAATCTGTTTACCGAAGCATTCGACTGAAGAATCCATGTGAATTGATTCAGAGACGCGGGTTGTGATGCTTGAGGCTTGCAGTTTGGACCGAAGACCGTTTTCTGGAAAAGTCAACCGTTCGGGTCAACAGTCAATGTAAAAGTTAACGGAAGATCGGTTCGAGCGAGTCAAGCTTCGGATTAATTAAATCAACTTTGATTTAATTAATATTTATGTTATTTTCCTTTCTTGTAATTTTGTTTAGTTTTTATGTTTTTCTGTTGTTAGTTACCCTCACTATATATAGTGAGGGTGCCCATTACAAGAGAGAGTCTCTGAGTGTGGAGATGATGATTTTCTTATAGAATGTGAGATTTCCATTCTAGAGAGAGAGAGTGAGTCATGGATTTCTAGAGAGAGAGTGTTGTCATGATTTATTGATTGTAATCATTCGATTAATGAAATAATTCGACTTGTTCATCATCTTTCTTGTCTTTGATTATTCTTTGATTCATCTTCATCATCTTCTTTTTGGGTATTTCGAATCTGATCTTCGTTCTTGCTCAAGATCGAGATTCTTGATGTGAAAAGCGGTCCTGACAAATGGTATCAGAGCGGGTACCGATCAGATTCATCTCACCGTGAATCTTGTCACTCGAATCTCGATTTTGAGCTTGAATATGGTGAAGATGATGAAAACTCATTTTTGGAGACTTTTTCTCATTTTTCTTCATTTTGGATGGATTCAGGACAGATCTGATGTTGTTAGATGTTAGGTGATTGTTTATGGAGTCTATCTTGATGATTTTTATCTTCTACATATTCAAATCAGTGAGAAAATTGAAGCTCCGAACTGTAAAACGTAACTGTTGAGTTTTTCCCGTTTTTAGGATTTTTGAAGAATTTTGGGTTTGATTCTCTGTTTTCTGGGCTATTCTTCATGTTTTCGGATGAAACGAGATATGATTCTTCGTGGAAATCGCATTCCGAATCCATTGGAAGCATCCGTTTCGTCTGAATATCAAGCATTTGGGCAGATCTGGAAAAACACACACTACTGTGTGTTTTATGGTGTTCTTTGTGTTCTTGAAGATTTCCAGAATTTGAGAACTGTTTTGATCCGATTTGCTACTGTTTATGGGTTGTTGGTGGCCACAATAGTCTCGTGAATGGTTTAGCTTCTCATTTCGTGCATCATTACGGGTTTTCCTTACGTGTTTGGGCAGATTCGAGTTCACCAAGTAAGTGTTCTTCATGTTCATCATTTTCCAGATTTCTCTAAGTGTTCTTGAAGCTTTGAAGATTGCCTTAGTGGACTTGTACCTGTTCTTAGCGAACTTGACTATTCTTAGCGGACTTGTTCAAGTCTTAGTGAACTTGTTCTCTCCTCTTAGCGGACTTCATCAGTTTTAGCGAACTTGAAGCATGCCTTAGTGAACTTGTGTCCTTAGCGGACTTGTTCGAGTCTTAGCGGACTTCTTTGGTTAGCGGACTTGATTTCTGGGTTTTTATTCGAGTTCGTTTCATAGATTTTGAACGTCAAGGGTTGTAGAGGATGTGATTACGAGTTCAGCCGTACAAATTTCGTAATTTTTCGTCGAGTATTTGTTGAGTTATGGAAGATTTACGGTTATCCGGTGACCAGCTTGTTTTTCCGATCGACTGATTTTAGGGTTTTGGTGGTCGCATGTTTAGGGAAGAAGACGATTGGATGGAAGGAATGTGCATAATTCCTTTCTCTTTCCTGATGTCGGATTGATGGCAACATTCCCTAATCGCTGTCTATTTCCAATTGGTGGAAATCATGTGTGTGGTCCCCCCTCCTTAAAGAATCCGTTTAATGTATTAGGGCTGATAATAGTTGATTGGCTAAAACAAAAGTCATGTGGGCCCAGCTATTTAATAAAGCTGTTGTAGTCAATCCCTCTTGATTTGTCATTGGCTGAAAAGAAAGACGCATGGGCCCACTGCCAAAGGAAGACGTTGATGAGAATTTGGTTATTATTTTCTTATTGGCTACATGTTAATGGCGTGGGACCCAACAGAAATTTAAATCGTTGTATGTGCTTCTTCAGCTGTTCTCTGATTGGCTGAACGTCCTTCACATGGATCAAGCTCTCACAACCATTAATTCACATTCTTTTCAGCCGTTTGATGAAAATTAATGGAGAAATCTGATTGGTCCTCAATAATAGACAAGGATTATGGTCTTTCTCATGTGATTTAATTAGACTAATTAATTTTTCTGCATTTTCGTTAAATGCGGGACTTTTTTCTTATCGGTTTCTTACGAGACGAACGAGATAACGTCACGAACGGAATTGCGAAAATTTTTAGTGGTCATGGATGTATTTCATATTATTTATTGGGGTTCTCGTTTATTGACATCGCGCACAACGTTTGCTATCGATCACTGACGGGTTAGCTTTATTATCCGGTTAATTGCTCAGCTTTCTCGTTATATCTCATGGTTTATTTTTAGTGGATGCAGCGCAGATGTCAACTAACCGGATTAACTGGAATCTCAGTTAATTATTGGAATTTATCTGTTAAATCTCTCGGAAGGCCGTCACTTGACGAAAAGTGATGGAATTTTTTAGATTGAGCCGTTTTCGCCCGTTTAACTCAGAGGTCTTCACGGAATTTTATTCCGAGCCCAATTTTCTTCGCCTAATTTACGAAGACTCCGGTTATGATTATTTTCGCTTGGGATCTCAGTTTTTCTCCGATTTGATGTTTATTTTCGCATCCAACCTAGTCACGTGGAACACAAGATTCATTTATGGATCATTCACAACTGTCAGCATCCGGCTTCTGGTTTTTCGCAAGAATATCCGATTTCAAGATTGTTTATCTGGTTTCTCTAGGCAACCGATCGCGACGGTTCGACTCTCTGCATCTAATTTTTATGCTTCCGACTTGATGTTTTTGGAGAGATTTAGAGAAATAGGAGGAATTATTATGGAAATGGATTATCGGGTCGATTATCCGGAGTTGAAGCATGTTCAGTGTTTGATTGGTTTATCTGATTCAGTTTTTTTGCGGTTATGACTCTGATGTTCAGCATTTTCTCAGTATTGTACCCGACCGTGTGAACTGAGTGAGCTGAGGCACTTAGATCTCGACTAGGGCAACAAGAACAGAAGAAGCTTATTCAGAGGGGGAATTTCTACATCAGATTGTCTCCGGTTTATCAGTTTCTCATTGAAGATGTACGACAGAGCGATTCTTCAGCAGTTGAACAGATTTGAAAGCATCAGTCAAGGGGGAATTGTTGGAACTTAAAATCTATGTGACTGACGCCATCAAATCTGTTTACCAAAGCATTCGACTGAAGAATCCATGTGAATTGATTCAGAGACGAGGGTTGTGATGCTCGAGGCTTGCAGTTTGGACCGAAGATCGTTTTCCGGAAAAGTCAACCGTTCGGGTCAACGATCAACGTAAAAGTCAACGGAAGATCGGTTCGAGCGAGTCAAGCTTCGGATTAATTAAATCAACTTTGATTTAATTAATATTTATGTTATTTTCCTTTCTTGTCATTTTGTTCAGTTTTTATGTTTTTCTGTTGTTAGTCGCCCTCACTATATATAGTGAGGGTGCCCATTACAAGAGAGAGTCTCTGAGTGTGGAGATGATGATTTTCTTGTAGAGTGTGAGATTTCCATTCTAGAGAGAGAGAGATGAGTCATGGATTTCTAGAGAGAGAGTGTTGTCATGATTTCTTGATTGGAATCATTCGATTAATGAAATCATTCAACTTGTTCATCATCTTTCTTGTCTTTGATTATTCTTTGATTCATCTTCATCTTCATCATCTTCTTTTTGGGTTTTTCAAATCTGATCTTCGTTCTTGCTCAAGATCGAGATTCTTGATGTGAAAATCGGTCCTGACATAGAGAGTACAGGGTTAAAATTCGAGATTAGCAAGAACCAAATCACAAATCACTGGTAAGTTCCTCCTTCAAGAATCACAATAATCTAGTGCTTAGGATTTGGTTATGGAGTAACTCATTGATCAAGAAAAATTTGAACAGGAGGGGGGATTTCGAGAGCATCAAGGGATGATGGTACTCAAGCCCTAGTAATCTTCATACAAGGTAAACATGATCAACTAGCATTCAATTGTGTAGAACCATAAGTTGTTTTGAACCCTAAATCCTCAAGGAATATTTAAATGATGAAGGTATATGGCTTTAAAAAGGAGAAGGGTTGTTGGTCTTGTGAAATCGGGAAAGGGAGGTGGTGCAGGGCTGAATTTCAAAAGAAAAGAAGAGGGTGGGGGGCTACTTCCGTTCATCAGATTGCGCAGGGAAGAAGAAGACAGATTGTACCAGTTTTTCTGCACAAGGTACAACCTGGTTATGCATGACAGTTTTGTAGAATAAGAAACTTAAATCTGATGTCTATCATGTCTAATTACAAAGCCTAGAAATCTTACCAAGATTGAACTAAACATTAGGATCAAATGCATGTTATGGGTTATTGATGATTGAGTTTACAAAGGATTGAAATTAAGTAAGACTTCAGTATTAGTTTTCATGAATTCCTAGGTTAGTAAATTTGAAGAATTAGAGTAATGGTTATAAAATTTTTAATATAAATGGGAAAACCCAGGATTGGTTACGAGCAGATTGAGGTCTGACTCGCTAGATATTTAGTGTTGCATTATGCAACAGTATGCAACAACTTTATAAAAATGTAAATTAAATGACATTTACTTGAAGTTCCAAAAATCAAATAGTTATAAATACTTAGTATTCCATTATGCAACAGTTTAAATTTAGAATATTTAAGTCCAATAAGACTTGAGGTTAGGACATTTTATGAACCAAGATGACAAATGATATATATATACACTAATAAGTAAGCACCATAGCAAGCTTTAAGTTTATAAAATATGAGACACGAGATTTCAGTTAAAACAAGATATAATTGTAACAAATAATTTTTTTATTATTGACTTTGGTTGACTATATTGGTAATGGTCTGACTATCAAAGTAAATCATCACGGTTAAAGTTGCCAATTAATTCAGGTGAGTTCGTACACCTTGCCCTCTTTATTATAATATGTTTTGGGCTACAAGAATCTATATTTTGTCTAAAAGCATGCGAATCCTTATCAATGTGCTACTGGTTATATTTATTGAAATTTGGCCTGGAATGTGATACATACTATGTGATTAGTATACTAGGATGTGTTGTACCACGAGGCATATATGGCAACTATATGTACAGAAATTAGTTTGACTACTAGGTCTCACATACCCTTTAACCAAGTGTGGGGGTTGTTGTTGCGTATATGTTTGGAAGGGTGAGGAACCACGCGATTCCTTGACTGCTGGTTGATTTCTAGGCATTGCCAGTGAAAATAATATTATAATAGTAGCACTGTATTTCAAGTAAAACAGTTACGACTCACCAACAACATCATGTTGTTGATATAGTTGATTTACAAATTTTTGCAGGAAATCATTAGGATCCTTCAGAAAGGTGATCCTTTAAAGAGTTAAGCATATGTGATCATTAAGATAGGAAGAACAGTCGGGCCCAGTTAATAGTATTTTGATAAGATGCTAAGTCAAGACTTATTATTATCATGTTTACTTTTAAGATTGTAAAACTTAGTAGGCTGTCTGTAAATAAATAACAACCCGTTGTTTAATATTATCATATTTTGTTGCTTCCGCGTGTATCTGATATCGACAGCCTGTTTTCTATAACACATCCCCGTGCCTGACAGGTGGTGTGGGCGGGGTGTGACAGGTTGGTATCAGAGCCACAAGTTTTAGCAGATTAGGTGTTTAAGACCCCTAAGCTTGAACCTAAACTCGATCACAATATTAACTTCTTAAAATAAGGATTAGGGATTTAAGTGGAAGAAACCTGTCTGTTAGGCGATTATGGAGGTTTAGTGTAAGGTCGATAGTGGTTTCAGCCTAGATAACTGCAATTCCTATCCACAAGTACACTAAGACTCGATGAAACATGACAGACAAGTTTAAGAACCTTAAGTCTTCAAATTCTTAAGTATACAACTCTAAGATATTAGAGAATAAGCCAAAGATAATGCTTGTATATATATATATATTTATGTACTATATATACTAAGTAAATGTGTATAATATTTGAACAGGTACCAGAGAACATGCTATGATTTGTAAGATCTTCATCAAAATCTAGCAGTCAAGATAGCAAAAGGTCAAGTAAGTCAAGCAAAGGCAAAAAGCCTGATAAGGGTCCAAGTGAGCCAGCAGCTCGGTTTAGTACTGATCTGTCAGGATACCTTGTTTCATCCTCTACATTCATCAAAAGAAGAAGACACCTTCACCTGCTGCATCAACAACTGACATACCGAAACCCCCAAAGAAAAGAATTCAACATCCGCGCATGAGGGTTCATCAGTCAAACACAATTATGGTTACTGACGAACAGTGGGAAGCGGCTACCGCCGTCATTGTCACACCACCAGACCAGGAGGAAGAGGAGGAGGAACCACAGGAACAGGAAGAAGAACCTCAGGAAGAACAAGAGCCTGAGGAGAACCCACAACCTCACCCTCAGGTCGTAATCGTGGTTTCAGCTGGTCACACCGTTAGCCACCACTCTGAACATCACTCGTATCATGTGTTCGCTTCTCCGGCTTATCAGGCCGACAACGAGGGTGGGCCAGATGAGTAAGTACCCATGCAGCATGAACCGGTGAACTTTATGCCCGCGGCCGAGAACTTGGTTGAAGTGCCCGTGACTGACCCAATCGCTATGTTGGCTAATGACAGGAGGGACCCCTACGTGGCTGCGATGCTACAGGGGCAATATGGGTAGCCAGTTGTAGACAGTTACAGTTTCCCACAGTTAATGCATTCTAACAGTCTTCAGAACCCGACAGTACCAGCCTACAACGATCCTTTTATGTCCGGCATGCCATCCTATCCGCAAAAAATGTACCTACCTCCAGCTTATCAATATCACCCGTCATCGCCATACCATTATTCCCCGCCATTCTACCAGTCTCCTCCTTTTCACCCCCAGACCATGATGCAGTATCAACCAAACCCTTACCAGTATGCACCGTATTTACCCGGAATCGATCCATCCCGGATGTCCTACACGGGGCCGAGTCTACCACACCCTTACCTGACACATCAGAACTCGGCGGGATCGATTATGGGATCCCCAGTGGAGATATCTGCATTAAGGGAGGAAAACCGCAGACTGTTAGAGAGCTTGAGGAGCAGGAGGAAATGACCCATGCATACAAGAAGGCAGCTTCTATTTTCGGGAAGATGACATCTATTGATAGGCACAAAAAGCGTTAACAGGTTCGGGGATGCAGAAGAACAAGTTATAAGGAGCAGTTGCAGTTTTTGGAATGTTGTTTTATTAGTTATGATGGTTTGAGTGTTGTTTTGCCTAAGACAATTTCTGATGATATTTGTGTTTGTGATGTTCTGGTTGTGTTGTGTGAAACTTGTATGTGATGTCTTGGATTATTAATCTGGCTAAATAGCAGCAGTAATGTTGTGTGAAATTAATAAAACGTGCTTTGGTGTTACTATTAGTATTCATATATTATCCATATAAATGCATATATACATAAAATATGTATACACAATACAAAGAAAGATACTGGTATCAAAATAAAAAGCAAGATGGACTATTTTCACTCAAATGAAAGAATTAAATAGCCTCAGATAATGGAAGCAGATTAAACAGGAAATTTCCAAACAAAGCCACAAGTGTTAAAACAAATATTATACAAGACAAGAATCTTAGGATTCCAAAATTTTCTAATTCTAAACTTAAACTATTCTTTCAGATTAAGTATATGGCAACCAATCAAGAAGATGATCATACCCATGACACCAACGAACACGATAACCCATCAATTCGTCAAGATTCACAAAATAATAATACTGAATTACGTCTATGAGAAATGGTCGCTAAGGAAGTAGCAGATGCACTATCAGATCGTTTGGCTAGACGGAACCCAGCTAGAAGTGCAGCTACTGGATCAAATGAAAGCTACTCAAGTAGGCCTAGACAGAGACGAGATGATAAACGCTCTCGATCACCCGTTAACTCCAGGAACGAGTCTGTACCTAGGCATAAAAGAAACCATCGACATTACGACGACTACTCATCTGACGAGGAGGAAAGTGACAAAGAAGACCGAAGACATACAAAGAAAAGAGGTTGCACCTACAAGGCTTTCATGGCTTGTAAGCCTAGTATCTTTAAGGGGGAAAAGAGTGCAACTGACACTCTAAATTGGCTGGAGGAAATGGAAGAAGTGTTGGAAATCAGTAACTGTGCTGAGGAAGATAAAATCAGATTCGCCTCGCAGTCATTCAAATGAACGCTCTAATTTGGTGGAAAACGATCAGAAATGCGAAAGGAAAGAATAGAGTTTATCAGAAAAATTGGAATTGGTTCCGAAGGACAGTAGTGAGAAAATTTATATCCGAAACCGAGTCACAAAAATTGGAGAATGAATTCACCAACTTGAGAATGGATATCAGAGACTACAAGGCATATATCAACCGTTTCAATGAGTTGTTAACTTTGGTACCACATATGGCGGAAACGGAGGATAGGCAGGTAAGAAGGTTCTTATGGGGAGTGAGCCCCGAATCCGTGCCAATGCCAGGACCGTAAGACCTCAAACACTGGAGTCTGCTATGGATCTGGTAATAATTTTAAGTGAAGAATAGATGAGGCAAGTGGAACAACAAGAAGAAGCGGGAGGAGGAAATAGAAGGTTTGATAATAAGAAGCGTGAAGGAGGATGGAGGAATAACAATGACAAAAGTTCGAAGAAAGTTAAAGACGACACATACAGAAAATGCGGGAAGGCTTTCCATAAGGCTGCCGTGTGTAGAAGTGAAGTACAGTGTCAAAAATGTCAAAAGAAGGGACATTATACATAACAGTGCAGAAGAGATGTCGAGTGCCGAAAATGTCACAAAATTGGCCACATTGCTAAATATTGTCGCAGTCAGGCAACTTTCTATTTCTGTAATGAAGAAGGGCACACGAGGCCTTAATGCCCGAAGGCTAAGGAAGCGGACAAAGGCAAGGGGAAAGATAAGAGTAATGTGAGAGGTGCACCAAAGGGAAATGCACGCGTGTTCGTCATGAATGCTGACGACACACGTAAGGACGATGATGTTGTAACTGGTATGTTCCCTGTTAATAATCAATTTCTCAGTATACTATTTGATTCTAATGCAAATAAAAGTTTCATATCTATTGCATGCATGCCTAAATTGAATTGCACTATTCACAAACTCGATACTCCATATATAGTAGAAATTGCCAATGGAAAAGTAATAAGTATACCTGAGATAGTTAAGAATTTCCAGTTAGACATTGGCACTTCTATGTTTGAATTAGAATTATTAGCTATGACCTTAAGTGGCTTCGATATTGTGTTGGGTATGGATTAGTTAACCCAGCAGCATGCAAAAATCCACTGCGATGCCAAGACAATAACGGTGGAGTCTGTTGATGGCAATGTACACACCATTGTAGGAGAGAAATCAACTAAGCACAAAAAGATTTTATCGTTACTCCAAGAAACTAAGTGCATGAGAAAAGGATGTCAAGCCTTTTTGGTGAATGTTGTAGAGTCACCAAAGGAGAAAAAGCTAGAAGAAGTACCGGTGGTCTCAGAATATACTGACGTGTTCCCAGATGACTTACCTGGCTTGCCACCAGATAAGAAAGTGGAATTCCGGATAGATCTAGTTCCAGGAGCGGCCCCAGTTGCGAAAGCACCATATAGACTGGCACCATCAGAAATGCAAGAGTTAAAAAGTCAGCTACAAGAACTCCTGGATAAGGGATTTATAAGACCTAGTTCATCACCCTGGGGAGCGCCGGTGCTTTTTCTTAAGAAGAAGGATGGATCAATGAGAATTTGTATCAATTATCAAGACCTGAACAAGTTAACGATCAAGAACAAGTATCCATTGCCAGGAATCGATGATTTTGTAAGTCCCAAAACGATCCTTACACGATATCAACGATCAATTGAAGTTGCAGAATCCCGAAGATTGATTGATTGAAGAACAAAGATGAGAAATTAAATAAAAGAGAATAAGAAAAATCAAATAAAGATTATTAATTGATTACACCTTAACCGTTGCACAAGAATCACTGATTCGTCTGGTACAAGAATTCTCTCTGGCTTTCCTAGCTCCACGCAATCTCCTTTCCTCTTTGTCAAATTCGTGAACCCTTGATATGAGGAATTAAGTTGGCTTTTATAACAAACTTAACCCTAATCCCTCTAAATCGGACCGGGCCCAATATCTAAACCCAATTATAATCTAGCCCACAGATACTTTACTAGCTATTACAAGCCTAACACTATAACTAACATTTAATATTGCAAGCCTTATAATTCTAGGCTCTATATTCTTCCCTAGGCTTGTGATATTAAATGTATGTGACTTTCAGTCTTCAACTTTGCAATCTTCTTTTGGCTTGAACTTGTGTTGGTGAAGACCCTTCCTTCCGCAATCTTCAGTGGGCAGCAACGAGAGACTTTTGGGAGCATTCTCTCAATCAGCATCAGCTTGGACTTCCAAGGATAAACAAGTAATGAGAGGAGGATTCTTAAATACTTGCTTCTTCTTGAAAAACGGGGATTCCTTGCTGAATCATCAGTAACTGTCTTGACTTGCCATTAACTTCAGAGGATGAATTTTGAAAACCTCTATCTTGGCATCCTTGATTGTAGATCTTGAACTGATGGCATTTAGCTTCCCCTCAACATGTGAACGGTGTCTTTTGAATTTTTGGAATTGAAAAACCAACAAACTTCCCCTAGGCATAGGGTAAGTCCTTTTCCGGCTAGTTCTTCAACTTAATCAGCAGCAGAGTTCTTGCTTTGGTCAACTGAGTCCTTGACTTTCTTTCCCATGAGTTATCTTTTTCACTTAACCTGTAAAGCACAACATGGAATAGACACTAACCAGACAATGATGATTGGTTATCGGGTTATCATTATTTAACCAAAAACCCTAACAAAGGTTACGGGTTTTCTTTAAATACTTCCCCTGAACCCGAAGACTCTTCACATTATCTTCCCCTGAGATTCTGAGAGAGGTGATACATTCTTGCATAAAACCCATAAAAACTTAGTAAAACCTTTAAATTAACCTGGCCATAGTTGAAAATAAACAATAAAAACTTAAGATAACTCAAAAGAAGAATAAGAATAAAACATACCAAATTTCTAAACGAGAAGGTTTTATTTGGGATCAAACCGTATGAATTTGACCGAGGAACCCTTTTCAGCTTCTGTTACTCGAACACGTCCAGGTGATTGCCAATATACTGATCCACTTTAAAATCTAACCCTTTTCTTTATCAGGCTATTTTTCACTTTATTATCTTTTAAGGTGCATTAATTATGAATAGCAAGTGGGTTTCAACAAATCCTAGATACATGTTATTACACACTACCAAGACACAACCTACCAAATTTAAACTGAGCTTCAGACTGGAGAGAGAAGAATAGATCACATAGATTTTTGGGGATAATATACAAGTCAACTGAATTTTTGATAAAATTTTTGATAATGCTCTCATCAGTGACAAAGGCTGAGGGTTTTGGACTCTTGTGGGTCTCTTTTGATGTGCTCTTTGGCATCTTTTGGGTGTATTATATATATATATATATATATATTTTAATTTTAGGTGATCTAGAAGCACGTATGTATGGACAACTCCAGGTCATTGCTCACGCAAAGTAGCGGAGAGCCTTACATACACGTGAAGCATCCCCAGGTCATTGCTCACGCAAAGCAGAGAGGACACCGACTTTTTGAGCTCAATTTCACACTCTTGGAGACAAGCGTGTGTATCGGGAACTTGAACATGCAGTCAAATAGAAATGCGATTAACCTAAGTGTTGTTACCCAACAAACTGCCATACGTTATCTTTAAGTGTGTAACACATACCTCTTCAGATTAAAGAGCCGAGCCTACCAGCATACCACCGTGGATCATGTCTTTCACATCTGCCTTATGCGTGTCAGCCATCTCCGAAACGGAAGTTTATTTCACTTCCCCCCTTCTCGAGCACACAAACAAAAGATTAAAAATTAAAAAGCACAATTTAATTTTGAGGGGTCAACAATTTCATCTTTTCTATTCTTCCCCTTGCTTTTTGATTTTTAATAACAACACACATCTTTTTTTATATATTTTTTTCTCTAATTTTTTTTCAATCACACACTTACACATTACTAAACATCGACTCACTAAACACAATTGGCCAAGTTAACCTTCAAAGTTTATCTTTTGAAAATTTTCAGAAATGAGTTTTGTTTAATGCACTACCAGACTTCACATCAAATTAGCCAAGAAACACCCAATTCAGACAGTACCTTGTTGATTTCACTAGATTTACCTCTTACCAGAAGAACATCCCTACTATTGAAAATCTGCATGTCATGTAGTTGAGAGATGCCTTCTATCTTGTCCCTGGAACAATCACTTTCAAAAACAAATAAGTTAATGGAAAGTCCTCCTTGACTGTTCCTGCACAAGGTGAGAGATCAGTTAGCCATAAGTATCCAGGCCACTGTGGTTTTGGGTATACCTGAAGAGTCGGTGAAAGAGATATCTTTTAAAAACAATCCCTTGGTAACATAAGAGATTGGGGGTGTGACTGCCTTGGTTGGACTGAGAATGTCCTTTTTGTTGACATCTCTGGGTTGGTGATTTTCTTTCCCAAAAACTTGTGGTTTTCTTGGTGGAGAATTTTTAGTTTCATTTTTCTTTAGAAATTTTACCTCTTGAAACTGTTTGGAGTGTTTTTTGTACACTCTAGTAGGCTTGAAAGACATGTTTACCACCTTTGAAACATTCCACCTGTCATCCTTCCTCCAACCATTTGATTTAGCTGAACCAACTGGATTTGGATGGATGGGTGATTTTGAAACAAATTTGAAAACTGGTTTTGGGGATTCAACAGATTTTGGTCTCCAAGCTGTTTTGACAGATTTCTAAGATGCTTTGTTTTCTTTAAAAATGGTCGTTGGCCTTTGCTTAGGAGCCTTGGGTTTCTGCTGTACATTGTGACTCTGAGGTGCTTGTTTCTGCACCTTGGGTTTTGATGGACTGGGCCTTGGAATTGGGTCACTTTGTTTTTGAGTCCTTGGACTGAGTCTCTGAGGAACCCTTTTGGGATAATAGGGTTCATAAGGCCGGTATAAACAGTTTCTCGCCACATGTCCTCGTCTACCACAGACATGGCAAGATTGTTTCTTTGGGTATGGGGGAGCCTGTGGTTGGTTATGCCCAGTGGATATCCAAGTTGGTTTTGAACAATTTTTGTGGATCCAAAGGGCCTTACCGTGTGGCTTTGTGGTCAAGATGTACTCCCGCTGTATAGGATTAAATTGGTCATATGCATAATTAACTTCTGGGTACGGGACAAAGTCATGGGGTCTAGTGTCCCGTACTTTCTGCAATTTTGGACATGATTATTAATCTTATCCTCACAAACTTTCACACCAAATGTGACATCACTTGTAGGTTTGGAACTAGAAACCTGTGGTTCCTTACCCTTTCGTAAAATCCTAACAGTTCTTAAGGGTTTCATTGGTTTTGCATCACATTTACCAAATTTAAACACACCACAATCAGATGATTTTGCAAAAAAAACAGACTCAGAAGTTGTGGACTCAGACTGAACAGACGATTCAAGTTTTTCAAAATTAAATTTTTTTCTGAAAATCATTAGAACTGGAACTCTCAGAAGACTCCTTGATATCCACTACCCCTGCTTCTTTATTACCTTTATCTGCACAACAAGTAGAACTGTCAGTAGTGTTAGAAACAGGAGCAGAAATTTTAATGGGGCATGCAGCAAGTTTCTTTTCTATTTCAGCCTTAGCTTCTTAAGAGGTCTTTGAACTCTCATAGTCTGGGATCATTTCATGCATCAATGGCATCGGTACTGTATGAGTGGATGTTTCATCCTTTACCACAGTACCGAGATCCAAACCAGATTTGGCTTTGAGATGTTGCATTCGGTCAGCTGTGTTGTAGAAAAGAGAGCTAGCCATCATCATTTCTGACACAATCTTATCATTTCGTTCAACTTTATTTTGTGATGTTTCTAATTTGGCTTTAAGTTCTTAAACCTCTGATTTTAATGTGTCAATTTCTTCGTTAGCAATTCTAAGATAAGCAGTTTTATTACTTAATTGAATTTGAAGACTCTTAATATCTACTTTGGCTGCTTCTAATTTTTATTTAAATGTTTTACTCCTACCTTTGTACTCCCGAAGGTCTCTATCAGATAATTCACGATTTAGAGTTTCATTAATGAACTTACGTTCCCAGTCTTTACATTCACTCAAAATGACCTGACACTTAGGGTTTAGGCATACCTCATTGTTGTTGGTACATGAAGTGGTACCTGGTAGAATGGGTGCCATTAACTTCTTTGGATGGAACTTTTAGAGCAAATCTGGTAAAACGGCAAAATCACTATTCAAAGAATAGTGTCAAAACTTAAAACTGAAAAACGGAGGCCTTCGGAGTGGAATTTGGAGGTCCAAACGAGCTCCCGTAAAAGTTAGTCCAGGGTCATTCTGGGGCTCGTTCTCACGGACGTCGTGTTAAAATTTGAGCTTCTAACTCCAAACGAGGCCCAAGTTACGCCCGTTTAAGTGAAACAGTGCGAAATAGTATTTTTGCCGCAAAAAATATTTTGACCTAAAAGTGGGTTTTTGATCGAAAAGTGGGTTTTCGGTCGGACACGGGGTTTTCGATCAGCAGGGGGTTGGGTCGAAAAGCTGAGTTCTTGATCGGAAAGGGGGTTGGTCGAAAAGCAGACTTCTCGATCGAAAAGTGTCAGCGGATCGAAAAGTCTCAGTGGGGACTTTCCGATCGAAAAGAGAAGGTGATCGAAAAGTCACATGGGGACTTTGTGATCGAAATAACTGATCGAGAAGTCACAAAGGGGACTTCTCAATTGGGGACGGCTGATCGAAAAGTCACAATGGGGACTTTTCGATTAAAATGACTAATCGAGAAATCTCAGAGAGGACTTCTCGATTGGGAACGGCTGATCGAGAAGTCATAAACTTGGACTTTTCGACTGGAAGCAGCTGATCGAAAAGAAACGAGGGGTCTTTCTCGATCACAAGAATGCGACAGAATTAGCTTTTCGATCGGGAGGTCGATCGAAAAGCTGTTATGCAGAGTCGAAAAGTGCTTAAACTTCGAGCAAATCACCACGAGATCTTCTGTTTCGTGTCCAAACCTGCAAAATACTTCCGACTGTGCTAAAGGCTGAAAATCACCAACAAAACTCAAAACGTTATATCACAAGAACTTGCATCTGATATCGCGAGAGCCTTGAAACCTTGCGTTTCTTGGCTCTGATACCAATTGTAAGTCCCAAAACGATCCTTACACGATATCAACGATCAATCGAAGGTGCGGAATCCCGACGATTGATTGATTCAAGAACAAAGATGAGAAATTAAATAAAAGAGAATAAGAACAATCAAATAAAGATTATTAATTGATTACCCCTTAACCGTTGCACACGAATCACTGATTCGTCTGGTACAAGAATTCTCTCTGGCTTTCCTAGCTCCATGCAATCTCCTTTCCTCTTTGTCAAATTCGTGAACCCTTGATATGGGGGATTAAGTTTGCTTTTATAAAAAACTTAACCCTAATCCCTCTAAACCGGACCGGGCCCAATATCTAAACCCAATTATAATCTAGCCCACAGACACTTTACTAGCTATTACAAGCCCAACAAACTAACATTTAATATTGCAAGCCTCCTAATTCTAGAATGGAAATGCGAGAAGAGGATATTCCCAAAACAGCCTTTCGCACAAGGTACGGGCACTATGAATTTACATTTATGCCCTTTAGGTTAACAAATGCACCGGCAGTGTTCATGGATCTAATGAATAGAGTGTGCAAGCCTTACCTTGACAAGTTCGTAATTGTCTTCATTGATGATATTCTAATCTACTCGCGTACAAAGAAGGAGCATGAAGAACACTTGAGGAAAATATGGGAGATATTGAGAAAGGAAAAACTTTATGCCAAATTTTTATAAGTGTGACTTCTGGTTGAGAGAAGTTCAATTTCTTGGACATGTGGTAATTGATACGGGAATCCAAGTAGATCCAGCAAAGATAGAATATATTATGAGATGGGAGCAACCGAAATCACCAACAGAGATCCGACGTTTCCTTGGATTAGCTGGATATTATCGGAGATTTATTCAAGACTTCTCAAAAATTACCACACCTTTAACAGCATTGACTCAAAAGAATGCTAAGTTTGATTGGAAGCAGAAACACACTGATGCATTTGAACTTCTAAAGCAGAAGTTGTGCTCCGCACCCATATTGTCTTTGTCGGACGGGACAAAAGATTTTGTGGTTTATTGTGATGCATCCATCAATGGACTTGGATGCGTGCTTATGCAGCGAGATAAAGTAATTGCTTATGCATCAAGGTAATTGAAACCATACGAAAAGAACTATACCACTCATGATCTTGAGTTGGGAGCAGTAGTGTTTGCCTTGAAAATTTGGAGACACTATCTGTATGGGACCAGGTTTGTGGTTTACCTGACCATAAAAGTCTTCAACATTTGTTCAACCAGAAGAATTAAATATGCGGCAACGGCGATGGATGGAGGTGTTAAGTGATTACGATTATGAGATTAAGTATCACCCAGGAAAGGCAAATGTAGTAGCGGATGCATTAAGTCGCAAGGATAGGCCTAAGCCACTACGAGTAAGGGCCATGAGAATAAATGTTGGAGTAAGAATGATAGACGAAATTAAGGAATCTTAGAAAAAGCAACTGGAAAAGTTAAACCCAGAAGAGGAAGAAATGATGACTAAAGTGCGACAACTTGACCATGGACCAGATGGAGTTTTACGACTGGGAAACAAAATTGGGTACCCAAGGAAGGAGAATTTCGGGAGGTAATACTGCAAGAAGCACATAAATCCAAGTATACAATTCATCCTGGTGGAGATAAAATGTATCAAAGTCTAAAAACCCATTACTGGTGGCTGGGAATGAAAAAGGACATTGCTAAATACATAGGACAATGTCTTGTGTGTCTGCAGGTAAAAGCTGAACACCAAAAACCGGCAGGATATTTACAACAGTTAAAAATTACGGAATGGAAATGGGATTTAGTCACCATGGATATTGTAACCAAATTGCCAAGAACAAGTAGCGGAAATCACACGATTTGGGTAATTGTGGACCGATTAACCAAGTCAGCACACTTCCTACCCATAAAAGAATCATCTCCGTTAGAACAGTTGGCAATTTTGTATGTGAAAGAAATCGTTTCAAGACATGGCGTTCCATTATCTATTGTCTTGGATCGGGATAGTCGTTACATTTCTCGATTCTGGAAGGCATTCCAAGCAGCTTTAGGAACTAAGTTACAATTTAGCACTGCATATCACCCCCAAACGGACGGAAAAAGCGAACGAACCATCCAGACATTGGAGGACATGCTAAGGGCATGTGTTATTGATTTTGATGGTAATTGGGATAGTCATTTACCATTAATCGAGTTCGCCTACAATAAGAGTTACCATACTAGCATCAAGGCAGCTCCTTTCGAAGCTTTATATGGACGTAAGTGTCATACAACACTGTGCTAGTCGGGAATTGGCGAAGGTCAATGGTTAGGTCCGGAACTAGTATTGGAAACCACTGAGAGGATCAGGCAAATTCGTGACAAACTCAAGGCTGCTCAAGATAGACAGAAAAGTTATGCTGATAAAAGACGAAGGCCTTTGGAATTTGCGAAAGAAGATTTGGTAATGTTAAAAATATCCCCTTGGAAAGGAATCATGAGATTTGGAAAACGCGGAAAGTTAAGTCCACGATATATAGGACCATTTAAAGTATTATCCAAAATATGGATTGTGGCCTATCAACTTGAGCTACCCAAGGAACTTACTGGGATTCACGATGTATTCCACGTGTCCAATCTTAAGATATAAGAGTGGACGAGAAATTGAAATACACAGAGCAACCTGTTGAAATATTAGAAAAAATAGAAAGAAGGTTGAGAAGAAAACGGATCCCTATGATCAAGGTCCGATGGAATTCACTCCATGGGCGTGAGATCACTTGGAAATCAGAAGCAGATATGCAACGAAAATACCCCCATTTATTCAAACCCCAATGATTATGAATTCCGGGACGGAATTCCCTTAACGGGAGGGGAGTTATAACACTCAAACTCGAGGCTCGTGTAAATAAAAGAGATGAGAAGCGGAAATAAATAAAAGACATGAACCGGGATTCGTAAACAGCAACAAATAACGATCTATCGGGCTGAAATCCATTTACAATTTAATAAAAATTGGATTAGCCACTAGAACCCATGTGCTAGCCCAATAACCTAAGGAAATTTTGCAGCCCAACTTTCTTTCTTGAGCCCGACCTGCAAAATTTTTCCTTTTGTCTGCTACCCAGCAACCTCAACAAGGAATTTGTCCTCTTCTCTCTCTTCTTTCTATACATGCAACGCAGAGCAGCAGTTCACTCCCATTCCTTCCAAAATTTTGATCAAAGAGAGAGAGAGAGTAGAGGGCTGAAATTCGAGATTAGCAAGAACCAAATCACAAATCACTGGTAAGTTCCTCCTTCAAGAATCACAATAATCTAGGGTTTAGGATTTGGTTATGGAGAAACTCATTTATGAAGAAAAATTCGAACAGGAGGGGGGATTTCGAGAGCATCAAGGGATGATGGAACTCAAGCACTAGTAATCTTCATACAAGTTAAACATGATCAACTAACATTCAATTGTGTAGAACCATAAGTTGTTTTGAACCCTAAATCCTCAAGGAATACTTAAATGATGAAGGTATACGACTGTAAAAAGGAGAAGGGCTGTTGGTCTTCTGAAATCGTGAAAGGGAGGTGGTGCAGGGCTGAATTTCAAAAGAAAAGAAGAGAGTGGGGGCTGCTGCTGTTCACCAGATTGCACTGGGAAGAAGAAGACAAATTGTACCAGTTTTTCTGCACAAGGTACAACCTGGTTATGCATGACAGTTTTGTAGAATACGAAACTTGAATATGATGTATATCATGTCTAATTACAAAGCCTAGAAATCTTACCAAGATTGAAGTAAACATTAGGATCAAATGCATGTTATGGGTTATTGATGATTGAGTTTAGAAAGGATTGAAATTAAGTAAGACTTTAGTATTAGTTTTCATGAATTCATAGGTTAGTAAATTTGAAGAATTAGAGTAATGGTTATAAAAATTTAATGTAAATGGGAAAACCCAGGATTGGTTACGAGCAGATTGAGTTCTGACCCGCTAGATATTTAGTGTTGAAAGTGCGTGAGCGTACAGATCTTCTACTTAGTCGTAACGAAATCAATATAAACGAATAGAACACAGAGAGTAAATACAAATCTGGCTTGTATTAACCACAGAGAGTTTACACAAAGACACTCAGAAGATATGACATCAACCACCACTGAATTCTACACAAGACAACATATTTATAGTGCGAAATACGAACGGCCAAACCTGAGGTTCGGCCATACGTTCGGTCATGTCCGAACTCCAGGTTCGGCCTGATTTCGGACCTCAGCATTCATGTGTGAATCAGTCTTGTATTCGATACTTCACATGATGATTAGGACCATGTATCAACAAACTCCCCCTCGGCATGAGCAGTATCATCTTCTCTATTCAAATGTGTATCTTGTATCTTCAATCAAACTCTTCCTCGATCTTAACGATGAGTTCAATCTTGAATACTTGACATTGCATCGTGTGTAAGCTCTTTATCAACAAAGTTCAGAAGACTTGAAGTTGTGATGTTCTCTTCCCACTTAGAAACCTGCCAACATAAATAATCTTGGTGCAAAATGTCTCTTCGAGACTCCAAGATATTTTGATTTTGAAAATGATTTCGTAATTCGTGTTGATCAATCGAAAACAAATCAGAAACAAAATCTTTTTGGCCTTTAGAAACTTTATATCAAAACACACTTAAAATCTTTTTGGTATTTTCTGATAAGAAAAGTAAAGCAATACCGAATTAGACACTATTTTTGTCTTTTGTGAGAAAGATCACAACTTGGGATCATATTGGTCATAACATGCTAAACTCCATTTCAATTTCAATTATTGAAGCACATAAGCCATGCCGATTGCAGATATAACTTGTCCAACTTTAAACTCTGGCACAATCATACTCATAACATCTGGATATGTTAAGGTATTGATTAAGCTTGCATTGACCAGCGTACCCCACACTATCAGACATACTCAGATATGCTTTTGCTTATCACATTTTGTGATCTCATTTGTGATTTGAATCACATAATGATTGTAACCATGATATAGTCAACTGTGTTCCATGCAAAAAGAAATAAGAACGTTAAATCGTCTACCTTAAGGTCGATCTTTCGATACGCAGATAAGGCCTCGGATTTAACAAAATAAGAAAATAAAACAAGTTGAAGTTGTATAACTCAACAACAATCAGGTCGGTACTCCCGTACACGCAGAGAAAGTCCGATGAGTTATACAAAACACCAAAGAAAATAAAGCAGAACATCAAACGAACAACGATCAGGTCGGTCTTTCGACACGCAGAGAAAGTCCGATCGTTTGACAAAATAAAGAAAATCAAACAAGTTTAAATCTTTGCAAAATGAACACATGTATACACAGTGACTTCTCATTTTATTTTTCACATATCTTTTTCTTGATATATCATGAAATATGCATCAAGATGTTATCCACTAGGTCAAGCATCAGATTTAGTGTATATCACATTTGTATACTTTCTGATTTGCCGAGCCTACCTTACACATCGATCAAATGGTCTTATGGCCTTTTCATTTACTTTATCCATGATTCAGACATTGTCAGCCAATGTACCATCATTTCCCAATCATGTCGGATACAATTTCTCATTTTTCAATGTTTTTGTCTTTTTCAAATTTCTCCCCCTAAAAATGACAACTCTATTTATAGATTTTCATTTTTACGATTTGAAAACAACACACTATTTTTGTAGTTTTGCAAAAAAATAAACTCCCCCTCAGAATGAGACGAAGTGAAAAACAAGAAAAATTGATCAACCAACACGAATACTAGCAGTTTAGCCTTTTGAAAAACAAACTTGATTTTGAAATCCAATTTAATTAAGACAGATATTTCACAATCAGCAATATTTTCAATTACCGAAAGGTCTTCCTGAAACACCTGCTTGACACCAAATAAAACATTAGTCGCATTGGGATCGACCCGAATCAACAGCGTCGGGTCGCTCGGTGTCTTCCACAAAGTCATTGTTGGCCTTGGAAACAACTTTTGGTTTCCAAACTTGTAAAAGTTGTAATTTTTGATCGGAACCTGAATCAGATTCAACTGACGAACTTGATTTAGACCAAGACGATTTACGAGTTGATAAAATCGTTGGAGACCATGGTTCATCAAAAATTTGACCTTTGTTATCCACATATTTGGCAGTTTTGTGGATATATGCAGTCGTCGGACACTCAGCAGCGAGATGTCCCGGCTGACGACATACATAACAAAGTCGCTCTCTAAAAATGTTTGAAAATTGTTTTGATTTTTGAGAGTCAGAGGAATGTTCAGAATGAAAGTTATCAAAGAAACCATCAGAAGAATCATACCTAGGAGATGGACTCCTTGAAGATGATGATCTTCCTGGTATAATAAGTAAATTCCTTCAAAGATGGTGATTTCTTTGTAACTTTAGCTTTAACAGCCTTGTTAGCTTTCACTGGTTTCTTTGCAACAGCCGGAACTTCCTTTATAACAAAACCTAAGCCTTTGTGCTTGGAACCTGAAACCTTTGAAGAACTTGAAGAAGAACCGGAAGCTTCTCTTGACTTAGCTTCACTAGTGAATTTAGCCTTGATATCCTTCAGCTTGTTCTTTTCAATCAAAACTTTCTCTTCTTCGGTTGCAGATGAAGAACTTGAAACAACCTTATCAAAAACCTTTTCATTTTCTAACAAAACATACTTTGAAACAAACTTTGAAGCGTCACCCAAAGGCTTCTCCTTCCTTTTAGACTTGGACTTGTTTTTCTTGAATAGAGTGACAAACTTGGAATAATCATGCAAGTCATCTTGTGGATCAATCTGAGCAACAGTAACTTCAATTAAATCCACTGGTTGAGGTACCGAGTGAACATCATTCTGCTTAGAACTTTCTGAACTCTGATCCTGCTTGTATAAAAAATTAAGCAATGTTGGTGACAAATTGCAATTCTTAACTTGTCGTTTCAACTCCAAAATCTCCAATTTCAAGTCATTAATTCTCTGTTGACCTTCAAACACCTCTTGTTGTGACTTGATGAACTTTGCATTGAGATCATCATATTCATACGTTTGTAACTTTTTGATCTCACATTCTGCAAATATTTCTTGAAGAACACTTTCTCTCTTTTGTTTATAGATCTCAACATCTTTAGTTAAGACTTCATTCTTGTCCCGGTACAAAACATTCTCATCTTGAAGCATAGAAATCTTGTTTTGTAATTTTTTAACAGTAACAGCAGTTGTCACTTGTTGTCTGAAATGGATACTGTCACTTGTTGTCACAACAAGAGGTGTTTGAAGGTCAACAGAGAAGAGCTTAAGGAAAAATTGCTTGAAGGTCTGCCTTTGACATTTGTGAAATTATTGGGTAAATTGCAAGCTAGAGATTTGGAAATGAAAAATGTGAATAATAATCCTGCAGAAGTCCAGAATCCTGATGTATACTATGGATCAAATGCAGCAACAATTTCAGGTAAGTCAGCTAAAGTGACAAGTTCTGCACCAGCAACGACTTTCGTAGTTGGGAATCTAACTGGACATGCTCAAAATTAAGGAACTGGAATGGGCTCAAATAGCTATGAATGCAATTACAATTCTGGAGGGAGTAATGTTTCAATTCCAGCAAGTAATTTGATGGACACGAGTAAAATGGCTATGTCAGTGTCAACAACTGAAGACTATATGGCACTTGTTTTTGCTTTAGTGTCATCTTATTATGGACTTATAACTGGAAATGTTAGCAATACCGAACTGACTGAAGAAGATTATGATCAGGTGGATCCTGATGATTTGGAGCTGATGGACATAAATTGGCAATTTGCCATGCTTGCTAGGAGGGTAAAGAGGTTCTTGAAAAAGACTGGTAGAAAAGATCTGAATTCTGGAGGAAGAATTGGTTTTGATAAGTCGAAGGTGAGGTGTTATAACTATTCTGACTTTGGACACTTCGCTCGAGAATGCTCTCAACCGAAAAAGCAAGAATATCAGAAATTTACTCCCAAATCTAATGCTTCTGGATCCAACAACACATCGAATTCAGGGAGTTCTTCTAACTATAAACCTAATTCTCAAAAAAGCCCTTGTATCTCAAGTAGATAAAACTTATAATTGGGGTAACCAATTCGCTGATTCATCTGCAATGTTTGTGCAACATATGTGCAGGATGAATACACTATGACAGAATCCACTCAAGATGAAGATGAAATTCATGGTGAAGCGATTGGTGAAGGTATTGTTGGAGTCAATGATGAAGCAGGAGTATCAGATTCAAAGAATGATCATCAATCTATTTAAGAAGAAAAATTTGCTTTCATGGCCGGTTTATCTGAGCGGGTTGAATCGGATGCTGTTCTCTTGTTAGAAAAAGAAATTTAAGTTCCAACTGAGGAGAAGGAAGCATTAATTCGAGAGTGTGAAGCCGCGAAAGCTGAAGCGATTGACACAGCCAATGATTTCAAGAATTTATATAAAAAGAGTCTTCCACTAAAGCAACAGTATGAAAAGGCTCAGCAAAATGCTGTGGAAATTGCTGACAAGATACTTGCACTTCAGAGAGCAATGCAGAAACTATCTGATGAGAACACAAGTTTGAAACAGGAGGTCGGCACATTGAAAAGAAGTAACCTCACAGAATCAGTTGCTTTTATGGCCGATACTTCTAAGGTAGTTTCGTATCCTTCAATTTGCAAATCTTGTGATGATTCTGCTACTGCTAAGAGTACGCTCTTAGATGAAAAGACAAAACTCAATGATCTTTTGTCGGTAGCAAAAGCGGATAAGAATATATATAAAGAAAGATGGGAGGGAACCACTAAGGAGTTATTGTCAGTTCATGAGCAGTTACGTTTACAAAAATTTGATTTTTCAAATCAGTCTGAACTGCTTGTGTCTGTACAAAAGGACTTGGCGGCCAGTCAAAAACTTGTTGCAGATCTAAAAATTGAATTTTTCGAACTAAAACAAAAGCTGGATTCTATTCAAGTTTCCTCTTCATTTGCCAATTTTCTTTATAAAACTGAAAAAGAAAATGTTTCTGGTAAATTGAGCCAAGTTCCGCCTCCTGTTATTATCACAAATGGTCCTTCATCTAACTAGAAAGTGAATGTTCCTTCTCATGCCAAGCAGAACAATCATCATTCAATTAATTCAGAGTCTGACAAAACTTCAACCGGAAAATCTATTCTAGATTCGACGGTTGATGAACTGCGTTTGTCAAGAGGTTTCTAAGCCAGATCACAAAGATTTGATTTCAAAACATGATTTTTCAACTATCAAGTCTAAGCTTAAGAAATTGAGTGAATTTGAACAAAAACAGATTGCTAGAATCAAATCTGTTGAAGGTAAGAAAGTTAAAAATGGTGGAGTTGGATTTGTGCCTGTGGCAAACCCCAAATCTTTTGAAAAAAGTTCTTCTTCTAACGTTTCAAAATCTACAAAGGCCAAGTCTAGCAATCCTACTTTGAAAACCAATTTTGACAATTCTAAAAGTTGGGTGACCTATCGCTTGAAAGGATATGATAAGATTTATAGCGATAAAGACTTTCCTTTGGATATGGTCAATCCGAACTTAATTGATAAAATCTTTTCTGGCAAGTATGATCCTGCTTATGATCCCAAAATGAGAAGTGTGCCCATTACGAGAGGAAATGGAAGTATTCATGTAATGGACACACTTGATTCTGAATCTGACAATGGGTTGGTTAACCAGGTATAAAATTCTGTTCAAAAGTTTGTCAACAAGAAATCATCAAAATCAACTTTTCAAACACCACCAAAGGGTTTTTACAATCAAATGCAATCGATGCAACCAAATTTCAGAAAACCGAGTCCGTATGTCAAAAGGTCACATTTTACAATGACGAGGGTTTTTATGATGAGTTTGGTTGTGGACCAAATCAACCGGTTTTTGGAATGGGTCCAAAATGGGTTGATCATGGATTTCAAAACAATCATGGTCCAAGATTTGGTGGAAGAAGAAACAGTTTTCAGAATCATGAGGATCATCGTTTTTCTGGTAGTTCACATGTTAGAGGTCAATTTGGGTATTGTGATGATTTTCCGGAAAATGTTTCAGGATATGAGTCTGGTTATTATGATGAGTTTGGAAATCATTGTATGTTTAACCGAAAGGGTTTGAAACCCAAAACCCAAAAACCTGTTCTGACCCAAAAACCTGTTGTTGGGTCCGAAATGGATGATTACACGAGCGAAAAAAGTTGTAATAGATAAGCGAAAATGTTTCAAATGTAAAGCTCGTGGTCATACATATCGGACTTGTCCATTGAAGAAGTCTAAATCTGGCAAGTCTGATGCCGAAAAATCTGACGAAGATTCTAAAGGATATCAGACGGAAACACCTGTTTCCAAAAAGAAAGTCAGATTTGTAAATTCTAAGGGAAGAGTTCATTTTTTCGATGAGTCATCAAATTTTCAAAAACATAACACTGAAAAGAAATCGGAAAATGAGATTGAAAAAGTTAAATCAATTCTTAAAAACTCTACCTCTGGATCCAAAGGCTATTCGAGTTCATCCATGGTTGGGGCAGATTTTGTTGAAGATGACGGTCGACCCAAAGCTTCAAGCTTGGGTTCGTCCCAAAACTAATCTTCTGTTTTAATTTATGTAGGGATCTTTGTGACAACTGATGAATAATATTTGGGTTGTTGATCGCGGAGCATCTCAGCACATGACTGGTGATATCTCTTTATTGCATGATGTGAAATACTTCGATGGAGGTAAAGTTACATTTGCTGGAAACAAGGGAGGTCAAGTCACAGGAATCGGTAAACTATCAAATGGTGCAGTCACATTCGAGAAGGTTGAATATGTCAAAGAATTGGATTATAATCTTCTGAGCGTCTCCCAGATCTGTGACAAGCAATACACAACTGCTTTCACGGGGAGTGAATGTGTGATACTGAAACCTGATTTCAAGATTCCAGATGAATATGTAGTAATGCGAGCACCGCAATTTTCAAATTTATATATGCTCGATATGAATTCAGGCAAAGCAACTATCGCGGGTCAATGTTTCTTATCAAAAACTTCTGAAAGAGATTCCATTCTATGGCATCGTCGCATGGGATACATCCATTACCAAAAAATGAACGAACTTGTGCGGAGGGGTCTTGTCGAAGGGGTTCCAAAGCAGCAGTTTGTCTTTAACGATGTGTGTGTGAGTTGCAAGAAGGGAAAACAAAAAAGAAAATCCCATCCACTGAAGAAATACCATTCAATTGAAGTCCCATTAGAATTACTTCACATGGATCTTTTCGGTCCTGTGAATCGTCAAAGTATTTATGGGAATTGGTATTGTCTTGTGGTTACTGACGAATATTCAAGATACTCTTGGGTTGATTTTCTGGTCTCCAAGGATAAAACATCGAGAATCCTTATCAATTTGATCAATACACTTGAGTCATTGTATAAATTGAAGATACGAAGATACGAAGAATCGTACAATCATTGAAACAACGCGGGCGATGTTGGCTGATGCTCAATTGCCTGTTCCTTTTTTGACAGAAGCTATCAACACTGCATGTTACGTGCTTAATCGAGTGCTTACTGTTAAACGTCTTGGGAAGACATGTTATGAATTACTCAATAATCGTAAGCCTAATCTCGATTATTTGGAGCCTTTTGGGTGTCCCTGTACCGTATTAGCGTCTGCGGGCAAATTTGACGACAAAGTCTTTGAAGGATTGTTTGTCCGTTACTCGAATCAAAAGAAACAAGTATTCAATAAGCAAACCGGTACTGTGGCAGAATATTTACATGTAGTTTTTTAATCCTATACTTTACCACCAAAAGGTGTTGGACCGGACTGGCTGTTCGATTATAAAGCTCTTTTTGAGAAACTTACTCGTGTGTTTATTGAATTACAAGACGATACTCCGGTTCTAAATATACAAACTCTGCCGACTCCAGTAGTGCCTGTTGCTGATGATTATATGATCGAGACTTCAAATGATTCGACAATTGTGGCTGATGATATGTCTTCTGATGATGATAGTGAATTTCATGAAGCCGTGACACATCAGGTGGAAATTCCTACTCAACAACTCGATCCACAAGTTGATGCTACTTCAAATGCAGCTGATTCTAATACAACTGACAATGTGGTCAATTCACAAGTTGATGTTATTTCAAATAATGCTGATGTTAACACAACTGAAACAATGGTGTTTGAGTAAGATCCTATTCCTGGTATGGCTGAAACGGTGATTGTTCCAATTCATCAGACACTCCGGATAAACATCAGTCATCTGCAAAACAATATTATTGGTGATTTAATTGAAGGAGTGCGTACGAGACATCAAATTGAGAGCAGTGCGTTATGATCGGCGTCGAAGGTACCGATCAAAGATAAGAAGATTTGTGATCCTTTTTACCTTAGACTAGTTAGGGCAAGCAGGGTGTCGAACCACGAAGAGTTTGTGGTTGGTGATATTGTCCAATTGATTACGTTACAAAATTAAATTAAAAAAACTAAGAAGTGCAAAAGTTTAAATTTTTATTTGGTTTGCAAATTGAAAAGACTAGAACAAACACTACGTAAAAATGTAAACTTGAAATTGAATGATGGTTTAGGAAACTTATGGAGACAAGATGATCATCCTCGAGGTTCGGGGTAGCGACAGGTAATGAAGTCCTAGTTTGATTGTACTAAATACTGTCACATAGACATGATTTGATTATTGCGTTTAATTTGAAGGATGCACACAAGACCAAGGAATCTGGAGGATGCTGGCTAACGGTCCGAAACTGAATAACGGCTCCAGCTAAGATGTTGTCTTAGTATGCATCAATTGGGTAGAAATAATTTTGGTAAATACTCAAGAGTTAAGCATGCAATTAACAAGAAAATAAATCAAAACCAGTAAAACCAATCGTTAATCAAGTTAAACAATCAATGGCTTTTCACCAAATTATCAATTGAATGATTGGATTTACACCCAGATTAAGTACAATGAAACAAGAAAAATCAAAACCCTAACTAACCCTACACCTCGAGGTTGATCAATGGGATGTTAGCCACGCATGCTCATCTTGAATACTTCTGAATTCATCTTCATATTCGTCACCGGATTGAGTGTAGTGATTAGAATCATTGAGAAGTGCAAAGAACCTTCTTTTTTCTTTCGTCTCCAGCCTCCCTTTGAATAATAATCTCGTCGCCTCCCCTTTAGGGTTAAAAAGAAATCCTCTTTAAAACCCCCCATCCAAGTCATAAAATTTTGGAATTAAATCTTCTCACGTCGTAGCAAACGAAAAAACTCGTTGGGATCATGAAAATTGAAACTGTGTACGCCATGTGCTTAATCTCACAATTTGTCAATTCTTGATGACTTGCGTTGACGTCACCCATGAGGACAAAACCTCCCCACTCTTTTATCTACAAGCCACTTAATAATTAATCCAAGCTCATCAAAATTATCCACGTCACTTTCTTAATTTTATTCTTTTGGTCTTCTTTCCTTTTCTTTCTTGTGGTGACCATGTAGACCATCTAAAATTCTAAGCTCATCATTTGATCTTTCTTAAATAATAGTGACATGTAATGATCATTTGGAGCTTTGATCATCAGCCTTAAATGTAGCTTACTTGCACCGTTTTAGCTCATTTTCTTCACGACCTACAAAACATAAAGAATAACTCAAAGTAAAGATGTTTCGATATAAAAACCGAATAAGAATGTGCATTTAATTATAAAATAACCATGAAATATGTAAACGCATCACATCCCCACACTTTACCTTTGCTTGTCCCAAGCAAATACTCTAGTGCAACACTCCAACACAACTTCAACAAAAACGCCTAAACATCCTCAACCAAATGTTAGCTAAGGTCCAAGGTCATATCCGATTCACAAGACTTACAACATTCAATAGATTTACAACTTAGCAAGCACATGATTTATATTTCTAAATAACGAATTGCCTAACAAAGCCTGCCAGGCTGTTTAATTTCCAACTTGCATGCATTCACATTGCTCACAATGTTTCACTCCACTCGACTTGTATCTGGATTAGCAAAGATGTGCGAATATATCTGTAAACGCTCAGACCAACAATGAAACCACATTATCATAAGCTTGTAAAGTAATCAAGTCTCCACCAACTAACACATAACCATACACACATCAAGTGGTCTTAGAACGGGTTGTAATGTTAGGCTTGGGTTAAGGTGAGGATTAGGGATTTTTAGTAGCTGAGGCGGTGAAATCTAAGTTTAAGCTATTTATTACATCAACAAGAACTTACAGCTAAAAGTTGGGTCTTTTTTTTTTATCCCAGATAGCTAACTACTTCTCTCTCTCTCTCTCTCTCTTTCTTGGTGCTCGTATTTGATCATTTTGATCTAATAGTAGCTTTTCCTGTTTTTTTTTCTTGATTTTTTTTCTTAATTTTTTTTTTCATTCAAAGAAGAAATCTACATAGCAACTACTTAGCTTCAAACTTAACTAGATTTGACCGCACGGGTTTATGATGTAAAAGGCTAAAGGCTAAGGGCTAAGGGGTTTTATGCGAGCTAACAAGTGAAATGGTAAAGGCACAAAGTGGCTACTAATGGATGATGTTTCGGGCAGGGGATATCAAAGAATAGGCTAAGCAAGTGGCTAATCCTAATGCCTCTATCATATGTGTGCAAGTTACGGTTCATGGTCTCGATATGTATATACTTTGCAAGTTCTAAAATGTAGCAACACTATGGTAAACACTCCAACAAAGAAATCAATCAAGTGATGTAATCTCAACATGTCTAAGGCTCAAAACTCACAAAAACGATGGAATAGGGTAAAAATGTGAAACATGCAAATCCTTCCACTAAACAGCTTGCTACCCTTGGTTAGGCATGTTAAAGACTTGATGTACCGATCAAAGATAAGAAGATTTGTGATCCTTATTACCTTAGACTAGTTAGGGCAAGCAGGGTGTCGAACCACGAAGAGTTTGTGGTTGGTGATATTGTCCAATTGATTAGGTTACACAATTTAATTAAAAAACTAAGAAGTGCAAAAGTTTAAATTTTTATTTGGTTTGCAAATTGAAAAGACTAGAACAAACACTACGTAAAAATGTAAACTTGAAATAGAATGATGGTTTAGGAAACTTATGGAGAGAAGATGATCATCCTCGAGGTTCGGGGTAGCGACAGGTAATGAAGTCCTAGTTTGATTGTACTAAATACTGTCACATAGACATGATTTGATTATTGCGTTTAATTTGAAGGATGCACACAAGACCAAGGAATCTGGCGGATTCTGGCTAACGGTCCGAAACCGAATAACGGCTCCAGCTAAGATGTTGTCTTAGTATGCATCAATTGGGTAGAAATAATTTTGGTAAATACTCAAGAGTTAAGCATGCAATTAACAAGAAAATAAATCAAAACCAGTAAAACCAATCGTTAATCAAGTTAAACAATCAATGGCTTTTCACCAAATCAACAATTGAATGATTGGATTTACACCCAGATTAAGTACAATGAAAAAAGAAAAATCAAAACCCTAACTAACCATACACCTCGAGGTTGATCAATGGGAGGTTAGCCACGCATGCTCATCTTGAATACTTCCAAATTTATCTTCATAATCGTCACCGGATTGAGTGTAGTGATTAGAATCGTTGAGAAGTGCAAAGAACCTTCTTTTTTCTTTCGTCTCCAGCCACCCTGCGAATAATAATCTCGTCGCCTCCCCTTTAGGGTTAAAAAGAAATCCTCTTTAAAACCCCCCGTCCAAGTTATAAAATTTTGGAATTAAATCTTCTCACGTCGTAGCAAACGATAAAACTCGTTGGGATCATGAAAATTGAAACTGTGTACGCCATGTGCTTAATCTCACAATTTGTCAATTCTTGATGAGTTGTGTTGATGTCACCCACGAGGACCACACCTCCCCACTCTTTTCTTTACAATCCACTTAATAATTAATCCAAGCTCATCAAAATTGATCCACGTCACTTTCTTAATTTTATTCTTTTGGTCTTCTTTCCTTTTATTTCTTGTGTTGACCATGTAGACCATCTAAAATTCTAAGCTCCTCATTTCATCTTTCTTAAATAATAGTAACATGTAATGATCATTTGGAGCTTTAATCATCAGCCTTAAATGTAGCTTACTTGGACCATTTTAGCTCATTTTCTTCACGACCTAAAACACATATAGAATATGTCAAAGTAAAGATGTCTCGATATAAAAAGCGAATAAGAATGTGCCTTTAATTATAAAATAACCATGAAATATGTAAATGCATCACGTATACAACAAGCCTTTTAAACCCTTTGGTAGCCTAAGTGGACAAGTGAAGTCTCGTGAGGGTTTCTAGTGAACATACCCACAAAGTTCGTTGGGTTGCCTCCCGGAAGTGCTAAGTTTTAGGTATTCGGCCAGACCGTACCCGATATGATGCTCATGGTGGTCTCAGTGAACACTTTCCTACCGAGTTTCCAATAAATGCTTGGTATCTAACATGCCACATCCAGATTCGCTTGATGATTTGTGGCATGTTCAATGAAGAAAATGAGATGTTGTTGCGGGGCCATTGCTTGATAAATTTCCCAATGTCTTGTAACCCCACCTTTCTACTTCGCGACCTTGGGTCATCATCCCCAACGTTATTGTTTGGGATTGCCTCGGTATTTGATCCTTCAGGAAGACTTGTCTTTTGTTTTTCTTCCTCTTCATTACCCCTAACAGTCTGCTTCACCTTCAGGACTTTAACAATTAAGGGAATCATCGGTGTGGTATTAACCTCCACAACCTCCTCCCCGACTTGAGAAGGGAGCATCCTTTCAAGATACTCCGTAGATGGTGAAATGGACTCTTCTTCTTGAGTTTTTATCATTAATACCTCATGTTTGAATTTTAAGAATTCGAATCGTAGTTGATCCGAAAGGTTGGGTCGTGATAACAACTTATCAGCAGTGGACAAAAGCAACCCCAACCGAGCGATGTTTTCTTCTTTAAATTCCCAAATGTAATGACACCGCTCATCTTCATCTTTATCCCTCCCAGATCCCTCATTCTTGTTCAAGAACACCAGACAATTTTGAATTAAATGAAAGTGGCTCCCACAAGAATAGCATGCCTCATCATTATACTCACTCATCTTGTAAGTAAGTTAACCTGCACAAACAAGCTAAAATACCCAACGTAACAAGTAGATAAAATAAAATAAAATAAAAAAATATTTTTTGGATTTTTTTTCAAGCTTAATACAAACTATCAAAACTAAAAACAAACAAAGCAAATAACACTAAGCGCACTAGCTCCCCGGCAACGGCGCCAAAATTTGATCGGCATCGAAGGTACCGATCAAAGATAAGAAGATTTGTGATCCTTTTTATCTTAGACTAGTTAGGGCAAGCAGGTGTCGAACCACGAATAGTTTGTGGTTGGTGATACTGTCCAATTGATTAAGTTACAAACTTAAATTAAAAAACTAAGAAGTGCTAAAGTTTAAATTTTTATTTGGTTTGCAAATTGAAAAGACTAGAACAAACACTACGTAAAAATGTAAACTTGAAATTGAATGATGGTTTAGGAAACTTATGGAGACAAGATGATCATCCTCGAGGTTCGGGGTAGCGACAGGTAATGAAGTCCTAGTTTGATTGTACTAAATACTGTCACATAGACATGGTTTGATTATTGCATTTAATTTGAAGGATGCACACAAGACCAAGGTATCTGGTGGATGCTTGCTAACGGTCCGAAACCGAATAACGGCTCCAGCTAAGATGTTGTCTTAGTATGCATCAATTGGGTAGAAATAATTTTGGTAAATACTTAAGAGTTAAGCATGCAATTAACAAGAAAATAAATCAAAACCAGTAAAACCAATCGTTAATCAAGTTAAACAATCAATGGCTTTTCACCAAATCATCAATTGAATGATTGGATTTACACCCAGATTAAGTACAATGAAACAAGAAAAATCAAAACCCTAACTAACCCTACACCTCGAGGTTGATCAATGGGAGGTTAGCCACGCATGCTCATCTTGAATACTTCTGAATTCATCTTCATAATCGTCACCGGATTGAGTGTACTCATTAGAAGCGTTAAGAAGTGCAAAGAACCTTCTTTTTTCTTTCGTCTCCAGCCTCCCTGCGAATAATAATCTCGTCGCCTCCCCTTTAGGGTTAAAAAGAAATCCTCTTTAAAACCCCCCGTCCAAGTCATAAAATTTTGGAATTAAATCTTCTCACGTCGTAGCAAACGACAAAACTCGTTGGGATCATGAAAATTGGAACTGTGTACGCCATGTGCTTAATCTCACAATTTGTCAATTCTTGATGACTTGCGTTGACGTCACCCATGAGGACCACACCTCCCCATTCTTTTCTTTACAATCCACTTAATAATTAATCCAAGCTCATCAAAATTAATCCACGTCACTTCCTTAATTTTATTCTTTTGGTCTTCTTTCCTTTTCTTTCTTGTGTTGACCATGTAGACCATCTAAAATTCTAAGCTCATCATTTGATCTTTCTTAAATAATAGTAACATGTAATGATCATTTGGAGCTTTAATCATCAGCCTTAAATGTAGCTTACTTGCACCGTTTTAGCTCATTTTCTTCATGACCTACAAAAAATATAGAATAACTCAAAGTCAAGATGTTTCGATATAAAAACCGAATAAGAATGTGCATTTAATTATAAAATAACCATGAAATATGTAAACGCATCACGTTACTATCAGTTCTGGAATCTGGTGTTCAGGAAGAAGCGTTCCATTCATGCTTTCTATCTCAGATCGAGCCAAAAGATGTTCAGGAAGCTTTATTAAATGGTTCATGGGTTGAAGCAATGCAGGAAGCGTTCCATTCATGCTTTCTATCTCAGATCGTGCCACCTGGAAGATTTACCAGCAGGAAGCAAAGAACCGTGTGGAACATGTTGGGTGTATAAATGCAAACGAGATGATTGTGGAGTCATAGTCCGTAACAAGGCTCGTTTGGTTGTTCAAGGGTTTTCTTCAGGAAGAAGGAATCGATTTTAACGAGGTGTATGCACCGGTTGCCAGAATTGAAGCTATACGAATCTTTTTGGCATATGCTGCACATCGTGGATTCAAGATCTTCTAGATGGATGTTAAGAGTGCATTTCTTTACGGCAAGGTCAAAGAAGAGGTGTACGTTAAACAACCTCCGAGATTCTTCGATCCTGATTATCCGGAGAAGGTTTATAAGCTGGACAAAGCATTGTATGATCTCCATCAGGATCCTCAAGCTTGGTATGAGACGTTGTCCACTTATTTACTCGACAACGGATTCAAGTGTGGGTTGGTTGATCCTACTTTATTTTGTCGTAAAACGGGGGAGGATCTGCTACTGGTACAAATTTATGTGGATGATATCATCTTTGGTTGTTCAAACGAAAAGTTATCGAAGGATTTCGATACTTTAATGCAAACACGGTTCGAGATGAGTTCAATGGGGGAAATGCCGTTCTTCTTGGGCTTACAAGTTCAACAATCTGACAAGGGAATTTTCATTCATCAGACAAAATATGTGAATGATGTCCTGAATTGATTCAAGGTGGAAGATGTTCGCATTCCTGGAACTCCTATTCAGCTGTCACATGGCTTGTGTCCTGACGAAGACGGTGAAACAGTTGATGTCACTCGTTATAGGGAAATGATAGGTTCTTTAATGTATCTTACAGCTAGTCGACCTGATATAATGTTTGCTATATGTTTGTGTGCTAGGTACCAAGCAGCACCTCGGGTTTCTCACATGGAAGCAGTTAAGAGGATTCTAGCTTATCTGAAGGGTAATGAAGATCTCGGGATCTGGTATCCTCATGATGATAAGTTCGACCTGTCGGCGTATACAGATTCAGACTACGGCGGTTGGAAGATCAACTTCAAGTCAACCACGGCCGGATGTCTGTTTCTCGGTGATCGGTTGGTATCTTGGCAGTGTAAGAAGCAGACTTCTGTTGCTACATCCACGGCTGAAGCTGAATATATAGTGGCTGCTAGTTGCTGCTCTTAGGTTTTATGGATACAACAGCAGATGCGGGATTACGGTTTGAAGTTTCTTACTACTCTAATTTATATAGATAACTCGGCTGCGATTTGCATAACTAAAAACCCCGTTCACCACTCTAAAACGAAACATATTGATATTCGTTATCATTTCATCCGTGACTGTTTTGAGAAACACTTGATTGATCTGCAAAAGATCCATACTGATTTTCAAAAACCGGATCTTTTTATGAAAGCTTTTGACAAAACCCGCTTTCGTTATCTTTTGCAGATGAACGGCATACCAAAGTTACCTGTTGAGCAACTTTCGGTTCATCATTTTTCTTTTGTTTATCTTTGTTGTCTATTTTTCTTTTCTAATTCACAAAATCCAAAAATAGAGTTGTAGGATCGTTATAAGTCAGAGTTAAACTTAAACAAAGCCCTTTACTTGCAAATATAACCTTGCGGAATTAAGTTATATTTTACTTTTCTTAAGTAATGTTGAATTCTTGTATAATGTAAATGCTTGATTTGCAGAATAGTAGTAACAACAAAGTATCAAATACTCGGCACTATTTGCATTAACTCAAAGCTACACTATTACAAGTGATAACCACACTTTGTAAACTAAGAGGCAACAAGCTATATATAGTGCAGATGAGATCAATCACAGCCATTGATCTCATGCGATCTAATCTAGATCGTACATTACAAAGTCAAATCTAAGCTACCAAAAGAATAAACTTCGACATTTGAAATGACTTGCGTGTTGACAGCAACAATCTACTTTAGGAGAGCGGCTTGAACAGATATAGAAGCATACGAGAAGCTTCTGCAGGATGGGACTGCTGAAAAGACATCTCAGGAAAAGTCAGGTTGAACTCATTATCTGATTGATAATCGAGTTCACCCGGAATATTCACTAAGTGACAAAACTGCTTCTTTCCGCTTGAACTTGCTGTTCCGCTTGAAGTGGTAGTTCCGCTTCAACTTCAACCGGAATTGACAAAACTGAAATTCAGCCGAAATTCTTCAGAACTTGAAGTTCCTTACAAGAGTTTTGTATTTTAGGGTGAGAAAATCAGAAAATATAAAAAAATTGGAAAAAATGCAAAAAGCATAAAAAATGTTAAAATCAAAAATTTGAGAAATTGATCCGACCAAGCGAGAAGTGATATTGCATCAGCGTGTGTTATCAACCACGGATAAAGTACAAATGAAAATCTGTAGGTACTTGTTCGGTTAGTTAAATGCGTAAGGACAAATCTGATATATGCTAGTATGATATAAATATAAAAATTTGCTTGATTAAATGTAAGGCACATCATGACGAATGCTGTGTGATCTTGGTATTAAATGAAATGAAAAAGCAAAAACAGAATAAGAGAGAGAAGTTCTGGTGTATGCATGCTTTTATTTTGCAAAGATTTAAACTTGTTTGATTTTCTTTAATTTGTCAAACGATCGGCCTTTCTCTGCTTTATTTTCTATTTCTTATTTTCCTAAACAATCGGACTTTCTCTGCGTGCCTACCGGCCGACCTGATTGTTGTTTGTTTAGGGTTCTACTTTATTTTTGCATGAAACACCATGGACGATATATCTCAATGGAAATCAAATTCTGTGGAAAATTACAAAAATAATAAGAATAAGCTAGATTACCTGTATTTCTGATTGAGTGGGCTGTCATATTATCAATGCGTGCTAAATATACCTTAACATATCATAAAGCTATAAAAATTGATCTGTCCAAACTGAAATAAACTGAAAAGTTGTATTTGCTGCCAACTTGACTTGCATGCTGATTAAAAATGAAATTGAAGTGTGTCTGATGCATATTAGCCGATATGATATCGCGTTTGGATCTTTCTCACAAAATATTTAAGTTATATTAGTTTGAGTTTGTGTATTTCATTTCTTTTTTGGTTTTTTTGCTTCAATATCTGAAAATCACAAAAAGATTTTAGGAGTGTTTTAGCATAATTTTGTAAAAATCCAAAAAGATTTTCTGTGTGTTTGAAAGTTTACAAAAATCAAAAAGATTTTGATTCTGCTTTATTTTTGATCAACCGTTAGTGAAAAATTCAAAATTATGCCGAAGACAACCAAACGGACTTGATTTCAGTATTCTCATCATTAATTGAATACAAAGTTTGAAGAAAATTGATAATTTTTAATCAATTTGAAAATTCATCAATTTCAGGGTTTAATTTGAAATTTTTTTGAAATCTCCAAACCTGGAGTTCGCTCGACCGAACTTGGGGTTCGGAGGTCCGAAGTTCACCATCGGACGAGGTTTGGAGAGGCCGAATGTGGAGTTCAGTGTACCTGTTTGTCCGACCGTGGAGTTCGGTGAACGTTCGGAGGTCTGAACGTCTTGGGCTATAAATACGTCTAACCTGGAGTTCGGAGCTCATATGTTACTGTGTAAATGCAAGGAGCGATGGATCGTTTGCTAATCACGTGATAATGAGATGAAGATGAGATCAAACAAGTAAATACAAATGAAATTTGTATTAATAAGCCTTGAAAGCACACACACAGAAACACACACAGAAGTGTAGAATATGGCAAGAGTTCTCAGAAGTCTTAAACTCTCTACACATGCTACCTATTTATAGGTACGACTAAATGAGCTGCGGACCACATCCGGACCATCTGGTCCGGCGGACCATTTGGTACGCTAGACCAACTGGTCCGCTGCCCTCTTAGTCACACACACATATGTTCTCACATAGATACAATACACGAGACACAATGCAACATAGAAATATGCTTCTACATACTGTTATCTCAGAACTTACACCGAACGGCTGCCAAAATTTTCAACTTTCATTTTAGCAAGTTTTTGACGGTTTTGAGCTGGATTCTATGTAGATAACATGATTCCGAGTACACTGGTTGTTTTAGATTCAATTTTCATCCTTTATTTGTGGGTCTTTTGTTCGAAAACTCGTTCGGTTTGTAATCAGTGTCTAGATTTGAAATTACATCATCTAAAACTTGTTTTTAACAAATAAAAGAGGTTCCTATGTGCTTATAATAAAAAACCGACCATGGGTGTCAATTTGTTTGGTCTGATTTGGTCATATTCACTGGTTTCAAATTCAAACTCATCGGAGTTCTTCAGAATCCGAACCTGGGGTTCAGAGACTCCGAATGTGGAGTTCGGAGGGGGCTCGGACAGAGTTCGACGGGTCTATGAAAGTTTTGATCAAATTCTGTTCATTTACGCAAATGACAATGATTTGACGAAATTAGTGATTATATATGTTAATAACATTGAATTTATTGAATGTTTTATGTTGTGTGTTTTCAGATATGGCCAACGATTTGAAAATCGGTGACAAACATAAAATTTGTGCGCATATCGGTGTTACACGAGGCAAACTTGACAAATTTGGAGGATCCGGGATATTTGAGTTTCTAAGGCTGTCCAGAATTCATTATGCCATCACTCAATAATGTGATGTGTATCGAGACATTATTCTGGAGTATTGGAATACAACACAAACAATTACTGATGCTCCTATCAGAATTGTTCCTAATATTCAAGGTAAAGAAGTTGAAGTTACTGAAGCTGATATTCATCGGGTATTGAAGTAAGATTCTGATAGAACAACATCACAGATTGAATTTCCTCATGAAGATAATGTGACGTTCTTGAAGCGGATTTGGTATACTGATGATCCGAGTAAAGAATGGGTCTACAAATCGTCGCTGAGTGTTCCGTACAAGTACTTGGCGCACGTATTGTTGGTTTGCAAAACTTCTCTTTAAGAATCCAAGATATTGATTTTGAAATTTTAATTTTGTATCAAGTGTTGATCAATCGAAAACAACTAAGAAATAAAATCTTTTTGGCTTTTAGAAACTTTAGATCAAAACATACCTAAAATCTTTTTGATTTTTCAAAGTTATGCTAAAACACACCAAAAATCTTTTTGAATTTTACTAAAATAGAAATGTAAATGCAATACAAAATTAGACACTATTTTTGTCTTTTGCGAGAAAGATCACGACACGAGATCATATCAGACATGACGCATCTAGCACATTTCAATTTCGGTCTTAATCAGCATGCAAGCCAAGATAATCGCAAATACAACATTTATGTTTATTTCAGCATGCACCAATCATTTTTTTATCGTTTTCAGATACGCTTAAGGTAATTTTATCATGCACTGATAACTCGGCCTCCACTCTATCAGAAATACTAGCAAATCATCATGTTTATCATATAGAAGCAAATTTTCATAGAGATTTAATCATCCTTGATGAGTCATGCAAAACTAAAACAGAACCTCAAATACCTAGCAATCAGGTCGGTCTTGAGGACACGCAGAGAAAGCCCAAGTATTTGAGAAAATAAGAAAGCAAAACAAGTTGAAGTTGTATAATCCAACAACAATCAGGTCGATACTTTCGTATACGCAGAGAAAGTCCGATGGATTATACGAAACACCAAAGAAAATAAAGCAGAACGTCAAACGAAGAACAATCAGGTCGATCTTTCGATACGCAGAGAAAGTCCGATCGTTTGACAAAATAAAGAAAATCAAACAAGTTTAAATCTTTCAAAATGAAAACATGCATTCATCAGGATATCTCGTTATTCTATTTTTTGAATCATCACACAGCATTCATCAAGAAGCAAATAACCAAAGATCATCAGGCAAGCTTTATGTTTATATTTTACTTGCAGATATCAGATTAGTCATGCACATTCACGGATTATGCAAGTACCTACAGCCTTTAGACTTAATCTATCCATGGCAGATAACATATATGTTGATGTACCATCATTTCTCGCTTTTTTCGGATCAATCTCTCAATTTTCCATTTTTTTTTATATTTTTCCAATTTCTCCCCCTATGTAAATGCAAGGAGCGATGGATCGTTTGCTAATCACGTGATAATGAGATGAAGATGCGATCAAACAAGTAAATACAAATGAAATTTGTATTAATAAGCCTTGAAAGCACACACACAGAAACACACACAGAAGTGTAGAATATGGCAAGAGTTCTCAGAAGTCTTAAACTCTCTACACATGCTACCTATTTATAGGTACGACTAAATGAGCTGCGGACCACATCCGGACCATGTCACACCCCGGTCAACGGTTTCGGGTGTGAGCGAGAATGAAATCATAGTCGAGGATACATAGAACAACATCTAATAATTTAAACTTCATAAAACATTTCTTCATTTCAGTTGCAGCGGAAAGATAGTGGAAATGATAATGTCTTACATTTGGAAAACATAAAGTCTAAATTAATGTTAAACATAAAACGGTTTATTGGGATAAGTTGGGACTATGACTCCAAGAGCAGGTCCGATAGCATGATTAAGCCCCATTTGCATGTCCTCCGGTGTTTGCATCAATTACCTAAGAAATCATGAGTTTAAAAGGTCAACATAAAGTTGGTGAGGTTCACAGGTTTAGGATTTATCAGTTAAACATTTGTAAAACAGTTTTCGGTATACTTAAATATTATCAGGGTTTATTGTTGTGGTTGTATGATCTCACCTGAACCTTGATTTCAAATACTAACGGTTTACCCACCTGGCATCTCTTGCCCAGAGATGTTAAACAGAGCAGAATAACTGACGTGTACCCTCAGACAATCCGGAGTCAGAACTGGAGCTACCAGTTAGGGTAGGGTTGTCAACCCAAATAGATCTATTCACTAGCTATCGTTTCGTACAGAACTAATTGAAATCAATTAATGATGGGATTTCGGTTGTACAAACGTTTATAACGATAATGTACCAAGTTGGGCAATCAGTAAGAGAACAAGTAGTCATACGGCTAACAAGTAAACCATAATATTAAGTAAAAAGCATTTAATCAGTTTTCATGATTTCTCCCCCAAGTATAAAACAGTTAAAAGGAAAAGGGGTCGTGAAACTCACAGAATCAGCAGATGAATGAATGGACCGTGAAGTAGCGGTAGCAAGTAATGTCCTAATTTAAGTAAATAAGACATTTGCATAAGGTCTATGATTAATTGAGTAACATAAGTCACCCAAATGATACTGGTCAAGTCTTGACGTTATTCCCGTTTGTATTCGTTTGGAAAGCCCGTTATTAGCATTTATCGTACAAATAAGTACACGTTTTCAAGTTTATATTTATGTGAAAATCAGATAGTTAACGTTTATCGAAACTATTTCCATGAAATAAATATACCAAGAAAATCAGTTAGCAATTTAACCAAGTTTTAAACATTGACGAATAATAATGTTTATTTTTATTTTTATCGGTTAATCATGTAAGTTATAATTATTTTTAATAATTATGATTAAGAATATTGGGTGAATTAAACATAGTGGAAATCCTTTGTAAATAATTATTTGACAAAAATAATTATTTATTTTGTTTTAATCATGAAAGGATTTTTAAACTTCATTTTAAATCACAACATTTTATAGTCTTGAAATCATTTAAACATTTTGTTGACAAGAAATATCTATTTTTTTCTTAAACATTTTCAAAACATTGTAACGACGCTTGGATTTATATAAAGTTGTCTTTATAAAAACTTGATCTTATTTAAAATCTCTAACGGACGTAAGTCCATTTTTGGTTACTTTGATTTCATAAAAATCCATATAAGCATTTAGAGTCAATGGCTTGCCTTTGATATATTTTTATAAAATCCTTTTACAAAAATATTTAATTTTCACAAGTGACTTTTTATAGAAAAAAATGCTCATTTATAGCAAAAGTTTTAGAAAGGTAAAACTTGTAATAAATCCAAGAATTTATGTCGAATTAATCATTTGACATAAATTTATTCTTTCCATTTTTAGAAATAAAATCTATAAAAGTTCTTTTTGTCTCTTTATTTGTTTTAACCATTTATGTCGTAAGTTACATATGTAACTTTGTTTATATCATTTCATCTTGTTTAGGAGATTCATTTGTTTTAACATGTAACATAATATGATTTGTAATAAATCAACTAACACTTTTTGTTAGGATATAAATCATAACCATCAACTAACACATTGGTGTTAGGACTTTCAAATAGATTAACAATCAACTAACACATTGGTGTTAGGACTTTTAAATAAATTAACAATCAACTAACACATTGGTGTTAGGACTTTTAAATAAATTAACAATCGACTAACACATTTGTGTTAGGACAATAAAAAAAAATAACAATCACTAACACTTGGTGTTAGGACAAGTTAGCAATAATAGTTAAATGTAACATTATGTTAGTCATAGATTTATATTTTCATTAGATATGAAGAGCCTTAACATTTGTAAATCAACTAACTTGAAATCTTTAGATTTCATAAACAAGATCATGGTGCACACTAGCTACTATCCATAAGGGTTCATAAATGTGTTTCACCAAAAGAATATTGAATCTTGGAAGAAAGGAGGTTGAGAAGAGAGTGTTGTTAGTTGATGAACAAAGTAAGCATTCCAAAGAAAATTTAAAGATCTAGATTTAAAGTGTAGGTTGTCAAGACTTGATGGTTTCTTTGGGTGGTTAAACATGTAGAAAAACATAGGAAAAATGGGTTTAGAATACTCACAAAAGGAGTGAGCAAAAACCGTGAAAAAAGGGAGGAAGGGGACGGCTTTGGTGGTGGCCGGCGGTGGCCCCGGTGGCGGGGCTGCGGTGGTTCGGTGGTGGCAGTAGGTGGCCGGCGGTGGCAGGGCCGGTTGGGTGGTGGTTGGTCGGAACTAGAGAGGGAGAAAGGGGAGGGAGTGTTTGTGTGTTGTTGGGTGCAAGGAAACCAAAGGGTGAGGGGTTTCTTTTATAGTCAAGTTTATGGTTATTAACCACTAGTCCAAACCTTAATCTCATGGAAGTTAGTTTATAGACTAGGTTAGGTGTCACACTCCCATGGCTTCTAAATAAGTAAAACTTGGAGGTTACTCCTCTAATATTTTTATAAAAGTTGTAGACTTTTATAAAATATAAAGAGGTTAGGAGCTCATAAAAATCATAACTTTTAAAATTTAATTCCTAGTGGAATTAAACTACAAAGGTGGTAAAGATGGAAATTAAATTGGGCCAAAATGTTGGAACAAAAATCTTGGTGACTGACGCCATCAAATCTGTTTACCGAAGCATTTGACTGAAGCATCCATGTGAATCGATTTAGAGACTGAGTTGTGATGATCGTGGCTTGCGAGATTGGACCGAAGACCGTTTTCTGGAAAAGTCAACCGTTCGGGTCAACGGTCAACGTAAAAGTCAACGGAAGATCGGTTCGAGCGAGTCAAGCTTCGAATTTAATTTAATCAGCTTTGATTTAATTATCAATTTATGTTATTTACCTTTCTTGTAATTTTCTGTTATGTTATGTTTTTCTGTTGTTAGTCACCCTCACTATATATAGTGAGGGTGCCCATTATAAGTAAAGGGTCTCCGAATGGGGAGATGATGATTTTCTTGTAGAGTGTGAGATTTCATTCTAGAGAGAGAGTGAGTCATGGATTCTAGAGAGAGAGATTGTGTGTTCTTCATGATTTCTTGATTGTAATCATTCGATTAATGAAATCATTCGATATGTTCTTCATCTTTCTTGTTTATGATTATTCATGATTCATCATCATCATCTTCTTCATTTGTTTTGAGTTTTTCTCATCCGAACATGTTCTTGCTCAAGATCGAGATTCTTGATGTGAAAATCGGTCCTAACAAATGGTATCAGAGCGGGTACCGATCAGATTCATCTCACCGTGAATCTGGTCACTCGAATCTGTGATTTTGAGCTTGAATGGTGAAGATGAGAAAACTTAGTTTTTAGAGACTTTTTTTCTATTTTTTTCTTCATTTCTGGATGGATTCTGATGATATGGATGATCGATTCGTGTTTGGGAGTTCATCTTTATGTTTGTTTATGTTCTACTTGTTCAAATCTGTGGAGAAAATGTAGATCCGAGCTCCTTTTTTCGTAACTTTGGGGTTTTCCCGTATTTGGAGTTTTTGAAGATTTTGGAGCTTGATTCTTCATTTTCTGGGCTATTCTTCATGTTTTTGGATGAAGTGAGATATGATTTTCAGTGGAAAAGGCATTCCGGATCCATTGGAAGCATCCATTTCGTCTGAATCTCAAGCATTTGGGCAGATCTGGAAAAACACACACTAGTGCGTGTTTCATGGTGTTCTTCGTGTTCTTGAAGATTTGCAGATTTTGAAGACTGTTTTGATCCGAGTTGCTGCTGTTTATGTGTTGTTGGTGGCCACAACAATGTCATGAATGGTTTAGCTTCATATCTCGTGCATCATAACGGGTTTTTCTTATCGGTTTTGGGCAGATTCGAGTTCACCAAGTAAGTATTCATAGTGTTCATCGATTTTCCAGAATTGTTCATCAGTTTTGAAGTTATGAAGATTGCCTTAGCGGACTTGTTCAAGTCTTAGCGGACTTGTTCTCCTCTTAGCGAACTTCATCACTGTTTAGCGTACTTGAAGTATACCTTAGCGAACTTGAGTCCTTAGCGGACTTGAGGAAAGTCTTAGCGAACTTCTCTACCCTTTAGCGGACTTCTGGTAAGCTTTAGCGGACTTGGGAGGTTAGCGGATTGTTTCTGGGTCTTAGCTCGAGATCGTTTCGGTGGATTATGTTCGTACAGAGTTGTAGAGGATGTCTCTACGAGTTCGTGGACATAAAATTCGTCAAAAATGGTCAAGAATTATGTGAGTTATAGGCTGAATACGGTTTTCCGGCATGGGTTCTTGCGGGTTCGCGATTATCCGGTGTACTAGGGTTTACGGGAGCTGGTCGAAACTTTCATGAAGAAGACGTGACGTGGCATGCTTTCATTCGCTGGAGGAGAATGTTCTCTCTCCTCTCTTTGTCAGTTTTCCCAATTCCCTAAACTTGTTGTCGATTTTTTATTGGTCAATGGAGAAAGTGCATGGGACCACAAGAATTAAAGAGCCGTTGGCCCTCTGTTTGTTGCTCTCTCTGGTTGGTTGAAGAAAACTTCATGGGACCCAGCTGGATTGAGAATTCGTTGAAGGCACAATGCACTGCAGCCTTGATTGGTGCTCCCCACTTTCACGTGGATCCAAGCTTCTAAGCCGTTAGATCATTTTAACCGCAGCCGTAGGATCGTTGTTTGTGCTTTCTCAGCCCACATCTGATTGGTCCATCCAACTCTACACGGATACAGCCCAACAGCCGTGAATCTCCATTTTTTTTACCGTTTGATGAGATTTAAGTCTCAATTCTTATTGGTCAATTAATTGAGACATGGATTATGGTTTTCTTGATGGAGATTTAATTATTCTAATTAAATTTTCTGCATTATTCATCAAACGTGGGTATTTTTATTAGTCTTTCATAAGATTAACGAGATGAGGCCGCGACGGAATTTCAAATTTTTTTTATTAATCGCGGATTTATTCTATTTTATTGGGGTTCTCGTTTATTGACGCCGCGCGCAACATTTGCTATCGATCACTGACGGGTTAGCTTTATTATCCGGTTAATTACTCGGCTTTCTCGTTATATCTCACGGTTTTATTTTTTAGCTGATGCAGCGTGGATGTCAACTAACCGGATTAACTGGAATCTCAGTTAATTATTGGAATTTATCCGGTTAAATCTCTCGAATGACCGTTTCTTGAAGAAATTTAAAGTTTATTTTATATTTTCACATCCAACCTCAGTCACACAATTATTCACAACTGTCATCATCCGGCTTCCGGTTTTTCGCGAGATTGTCCGATTTCAATATTGTTATCTGGTTTCTCTAGGCAACCGATCGCGACGGTTCGACTCTCCGCATCTCATTTTTACGCTTCCGACTTGATGTTTTGGAGAGATTTAGAGAAATAAGAGGAATTATTATGGATTTGGATATCGAGTCGATTATCCGAAGTTGGAGCATGTTCGATGATTGACTGGTTTATCTGATTCGGTTTGTTGCGGTTTTGACTCCGAGATGTAGCATTTTCTCAGTATTGTACCCGACCGTGTGAACCGAGTGAGCGGAACACTTGGATCTCGAACTGGAGCAACGAGAACAGAAGAAGCTTATTCAGAGGGGGCATCTCTACGACAGATTGTCTCCGGTTTATCGGTTTCTTATTGAAGATGTACGACAGAGAGATTCTTCAGCAATTGAACAGATTAGAAAGCATCAGTCAAGGGGGAAATTGTTGGAACAAAAATCTTGGTGACTGACGCCATCAAATCTGTTTACCGAAGCATTTGACTGAAGAATCCATGTGAATCGATTTAGAGACTGAGTTGTGATGATCGAGGCTTGCGAGATTGGACCGAAGACCGTTTTCTGGAAAAGTCAACCGTTCGGGTCAACGGTCAACGTAAAAGTCAACGGAAGATCGGTTCGAGCGAGTCAAGCTTCGGATTAATTTAATCAGCTTTGATTTAATTATCAATTTATGTTATTTACCTTTCTTGTAATTTTCAGTTATGTTATGTTTTTCTGTTGTTAGTCGCCCTCACTATATATAGTGAGGGTGCCCATTACAAGTAAAGGAGTCTCAAAATATGGAGATGATGATTTCCTGTAGAGTGAGTCATGGATTTCTAGAGAGAGAGTGTTTGTCATGATTTCTTGTAATTAATCATTCGGTTTAATGAAATCATTCGACTATGTTCATCATCTTTCTTGTTTATGATTATTCATGATTCATCATCATCATCTTCTTCATTTGTTTTGAGTTTTCGAATCCGAACCATGTTCTTGCTCAAGGTCGGGATTCTTGTAGTAAAAATCGGTCCTAACACAAAAGTTAAAAAAAAAACATAATGGGTTGTTTTTATAAAAAAAAAACAAATGGGCCAAGATTATTAATTAGAATGGTTTGGGAATGGGCCGAAGCCCATTCGGGTTTTAGAAAGTGAACCGGGCCGAAGCCCTTTGCGGGTTTCTGTTTAATGGTTGGGCCGAGCCCAAGGGAAAACCCAAAAATAAAGGGGGTTGGGCCGCAAAGCAGGAAATCGGGTTCGGGTCCTTGGTTTTGGGCCGGTCCTCGGTTTGGGCCGCAAAACAGATCGGGTTCGGCCCAAGACTATCTGGGCCGCGGGTCGGGCTTCCGGGTCGGCTCGAATGCTCGGTTAGTCGGTTCGGATTATCGGGTCAAGTTTCAGATCGTTTTGGGCTTATTGGGCCTAACCGGGCCCAATAGGGTGATCGGTTATCGGTTTGGCTAAGTCTTGACAATTTACCATTTTTCATAACGTTTTTAAGTTTCCAGAATGCTCGTAACAGTTTATATCAGTTTTGGTAAAATATAAAAGTCAATTTTTATATTTTATTTCTTGTTATTAAAATTCCATGTTTAACATATATCATTTCTCAAGTTGGTCCGGTTTGGTACGCGTGAATGCAACGAAGACTGTTTCGTTTGTTCGCGTCAGTTTTAAGCTCGATTACCATGAGTGATTAGAATTCCAGTTGTTTCTAGTCACGTAATCGCTTAAAATGTTCCCGTGTCGATGGTGAATATCCGTGACACATGTTTAAGAAAAATATAAAAATTACATTTTTATATTCGTTTCTTATTGTTAACATTCCATTAATTCCTTAATGGTCTTTCATGTTTATTAGGGCGCGTTTTCCAATACAAACGTGGGAATCAGTTTTACGTCCGGTTTTTATCAGTTACATACAGTTACCAAACAGTTAATCATAGATAAGATAAGCACATAAGGTCTAATCTAAGGTCAAAGTAAGGAGCGTTGACTTGACTTTTGGACGAGGTGTCACATTCTCCCCCAGTTAGAAGAATTTCGTCCCGAAATTCAGTTCTGACCACTGGTGGATGTAACGTTTTCAAAAGTCAAGGACACTTCTGACGCATTGGGTTCTTGCGTTCCCAGGTTTACTTTGGACCTTGCCTAGAGTTCCATCACACCTTAATGGTGGGAATGCGGCTATGCTTCAGTTCTTAATTTCTAGGTCAAGTATCTCAACAGGTTCCTTGAACAAACGCAGTGTCTCGTCCACTTGAATTTCATCAAGTAGGACAACAAGCGTTTCGTCGGACGACCACTTAATTAATTTACCAATCATAAATAGTCATTAATGCTACTTAGCAGGATAGGCAGGCGTAGCTGGTACGCCACTGGGCCAGTCATTTCAATGGTCGGTTAGATAAATCTAAATGGTCTGATAACAGAATAAGGATTGACACACGGAAGAGCGAGGTATTGAGAATGAAGGTTTCTGGACAAGTCATGATTACTCGTGAATGGGCTCTACCAGGATTTTCATGTAGTTCAAATTACAATTATGTGTGCACCCACAATTGTGATTTGCCTTACATGATCAGCCTAAGCTTTGCTCATGCTTGAGTTCTCGGTTTGTCAGAAAATGAAATGTGCCAGGGACGGGGCTGTTCAGGTCAATTAACTTTTGATCAGATTCTCCCTTGAATCTCGAAAGTTCCAATGCAAACGAGGAGCTTTCATTCTTAGTTTACTAGACCTAATTATTGTCTTTCCCAGACAATACGTGTTATAAGGTTTTGATCCCCCTTATAATTTCCAAAGGTTTGCGTCATGCGACAGCATAGACTTTCTAACGATTGCGGGCGTCCGTAAGTCTATTGCAGATCAGAGGTAACTTGCTTGCAATACATATGAGGGAATTTGAGACTAGTAGGTTGGTTCCTTCCAACCTTAGTCCGGGAAGTAGGTGAATGATACTTTCTTTCATGACGTGATGTCAAGAGGGTGTAGTTCGATGCCTTATGCGATAATTACTGATGTAGGAAGTTTAACTAGTGTTAAATGATTTTCCTAACTATTTCCAAGATCAACATCCGGAAAGCGGCATATCTTCCATTGTTGGATCAGTCTTATTTCATCTATCGTTCAATATAAAACGGGAGCACCTCATAGGGAGTGGCTTGGACGACGGATGAAGCCTTTATACTAGATGTGAGGATTAGCTTGCCTTGCAAGTGTTGCCATTTGCAAGTGGCACTCTTACCATTTACTTATGACAGATGATTTGACAGCCATTCTATTCTAATGATCACGTCGATGTTTCCGAATTCAATGGGTATTAGGTTGATGCTAAATGTATGAGCGGGGAGTCCTAGTGAATAACCTTGGTAGATTATGATGGCTTGATTAATTCTCCATTGACTTATACTATGGTAGCTTAGCGTCTAAGGCAGAATGGTCGATTTCGAAGGATTACAAATAAAATCGGTAGGCACAAGGTTCCTATCGGCATTAGTATCGAATAAAACAGAAGCTTAATGGTTTGTTTACTATGAACGTACCCGTTTCTGTGTTCGGGTCACAACAGGCGTCTTTAGCGTTGATCGCAAAGACTCTTCCTCGGATTCCTGTCCTTGGGAGCTTTGTATTAAGCGTAGCGTAACTAGGGTGAGTCTAACACAACTCTAGTAGATGGGGTCATTATGAATGGTCGTACTGAGCGTTCCTATGGTCAGTGTATACGGTACACTTCGTTACCTAAGGTAGTGTCTTTTACCCCTTAGGGTAAGCACTACGATCCCATGCTCTAAGTCGTGGGTCGTATGATCCGTCTCATGAATCTCCAGTTGTTGAGGGGAGCAGGGAATGAATTTCTTTCTAAGTCAAAATGGTTTTGGGCCACTTTGAAGGGATTCTTCATGGATCTACGGTACTGGTTACCGAGACCTAAGCGGTACGGATTTTTGACGGTGTAAAGGGAGTGCTTTGATTCCTTATGGCTTTGACTCAGATACGGATCGACTTAAATTTTCGATCATATCTCCTAAGAAAAGTATCTCGTAAATCCAAAATGCCATATTTGGAGAATTTTGCGTACGATTTCTATTTCCAAGTAACTATGGGAAAGCCTTAAATGTTGCCTATTTTCATCCTTACTATAGGAGTAGGTTAGAATATCTTTGACGATAACGATTCTATTCCTATAAGGGGTTGCGCTTGAGGTTCACTAGTCTATGGGCATGGTAGTAGGTTCGTCCAAACGGAAGACATAACTAGAAACTAGAAGCGACTATAACAAGTCCTAAATGTTGTTTTGGCAATGTCTTCTTACAAGATCTAATCTGGTGGTAGCATGATTCTCATTAGTCCTATGAGTATAAACTTGGCTTTTTGCAAGTGGTCGAGTCGATTGTGAATCTAAGGAGTGGGCAACAGTTCTTCACCGTTAGTTTGTTCCACTTATGACAATCGAAATAGTTCCGAAAGGTCTATCTGCAACCGTTTAGAGGCCTCGCACAAGGATAGGTTCTACCTAATGAATTTTTTTGTCTGTTAGCTCCAAGCTAGACAAATTCTTGTATCACGGTCGTATGGGAAAACTGGGATGGCATCTAGGAACATAAGTTGATATGGGGTTCCACTTGTCTAGGCGGGGTATACGAGAAAAAGAAACCCTTAAGGGAAGACTCAAAGAAGTTCCTGAACAAACAGTAACATCTTCTTCGATTTTCTTCTCAGCATCATGACATCCTTCTGGGACTTATGCTAGAAGTAACTTTTATCTTGGTTTCCACTCTTCTCTACTAGAGTTTCACCATTTACTAGTAGTATCCCATCTTCCTTCCTGAAGCAAACAATCTATGCGCGAGTCGTTGATGACCATTGCATTATAGAGAGGCCAAGGCTCCTAGTTTGACAGACAGCGAGTCAATGTTGAACGAATGATCTAACAGTTCTAGGGAATTAGCTTCGCGTGCTCCCGGTGGCTTAAGCAACCTTATCGATAACTAGCCCTATGAAGTACTTAGTGTCTAGGGTAGAGGGAAAATTTTAGTTAGGGGACTAAAATCAATAGGAAAACGATTCTAGCGGCTTGAGTAAGTTCTAAGAATGTCGATCGATTGAGAGGATACGTACCCGTGACTAGGTCGGGGTATCGTAAGGCACCTCCTATATTGATGGAAAATGCTCTGCCTCGAGCTTCCTTAGCATTTCTGCTCCCTTTTGAGTTGGCTTGTAAGTCTATATGCGTTAAGTTCTAGATGCATAAACATCGGCCATTGCTTCCGATATTCGATGTTGCTCAACAGGGTGGTTGCTCGTCACCACTACAGCCAAACCGGTGTAGGTTCTATTTGTACAACTTCCTTGTTGTAGGTTCTTCTCCTGACGCATAGCCTGACAAGTCTGATTAAGTGTCAGACAACAAGCATTCTTGAGCGTCGTTTGAGTTGGATGGTATTGGTACTCTCATGTGGGAGATTCTTCCTAATCGTGATAGCGACTCTAGGTGTACGAGAAATTGGTGCTTTTCCTAAATGGCAAGCGGGGGTTATTTAGTCATAACGACATGCTGCTTAATTTATTTCGTGCGTAAGTGCAAGAAAAGTGGGTTTATCTTGTTAGTTCATCACTCAAGCATGCCTCGTGCTAGAGGTGTTGGTCTACCAACTAAACATGATCCTCCTCTCGGAAATGCGTCCTTTTAATGCCTCGATCTCCAGGCTATGACGTAGATCGTTGATACGAGTGCGATAGTGGACGAGTTTTCCAAATCTCGTGAATACTCGGAGTATTTTTCTCCTCTTGGCGGGGAGTCAAGTATCCAATCTCTATGGCGGACGCTGGTTAGTTGTTTTCGCTTAGCAGACTCAGCAAGAGAGAGATGGAAAGAGGAAGAATGAAAGGGAGAGGAAAGGAGAGAGATATAAGATCGCTTCTTGATGTAGTATGATGGCTGACTTCCTAGGCGCGATCATCACTAATGTGTTGTTCAATAGGATGTGATGCACCGGATATGTACGGAGATGTTTTATACAAAGCAAGTACAGCAGTGACAGCTTCAGCAGGTGCAACAACATCGGCAGTTGTGTAACTAGCCAGTCCGTTGCCCACATGCGTCTGTTTGTTTGTTGACGTCATCGTCGAAGGCTGTCGTGTACTGAGGAGACGTTCGTGTCTCAGTGTGTGTTCGTACTCATCCTCGTGTGTCAGATAGAATAGTGGTAGGGGTAAACAAGGTTGTGACAAATTTCCAGGGTTATATGATAGTTTGTAAGCAAGTAATCACGTATACAAGTAGGGCGGATGCAACATGAAATGCATATGAAAATAAGTCTAGTAAAGCAGGGTTATAGTCTAGGTCCTACTGGTGCAACCTAGTTTGCTATAACCATGGTGGATCAGTGGATGATACCAACTGTAGCTGCCTCTAGCTCGGGGTTCGATGGTACGTGATCCTCTGGCGAGGGCGTATAGTCCTCAGGTGTAGGATCCTCGGGTGAAGGGGTGTAGTCCACGCTTGGTTCCTCATCGGAATCGGCAACGCAAATGACTTCCTTGGAAGTCATCTCTGCGAAAATATTCCAACAGGAAACAGTGGTCAGTAACATCATGATAGTATAGGAACTAAAGTAATGCATAAGTAACACAAAGCTAGCATAAGTAAACATATTGAGGATAAGGACTTGCATGCAAATGGTAGCTTCGGAGTGGGTTATAGTCCAGATTCAGTTTTTGTTTTGTTTGTTTGTTTATCCTGGTTCGCTATAACCACGGCTCTGATACCAATCTGTCACACCCCGGTCAACGGTGTCGGGTGTGAGCGAGAATGGAATCATAGTCGAGGATACATAGAACAACATCTAATAATTTAAACTTCATAAAACATTTCTTCATTTCAGTTGCAGCGGAAAGATAGTGGAAATGATAATGTCTTACATTTGGAAAACATAAAGTCTAAATTAATGTTAAACATAAAACGGTTTATTGGGATAAGTTGGGACTATGACTCCAAGAGCAGGTCCGATAGCATGATTAAGCCCCATTTGCATGTCCTCCGGTGTTTGCATCAATTACCTAAGAAATCATGAGTTTAAAAGGTCAACATAAAGTTGGTGAGGTTCACAGGTTTAGGATTTATCAGTTAAACATTTGTAAAACAGTTTTCGGTATACTTAAATATTATCAGGGTTTATTGTTGTGGTTGTATGATCTCACCTGAACCTTGATTTCAAATACTAACGGTTTACCCACCCGGCATCTCTTGCCCAGAGATGTTAAACAGAGCAGAATAACTGACGTGTACCCCCAGACAATCCGGAGTCAGAACTGGAGCTACCAGTTAGGGTAGGGTTGTCAACCCAAATAGATCTATTCACTAGCTATCGTTTCGTACAGAACTAATTGAAATCAATTAATGATGGGATTTCGGTTGTACAAACGTTTATAACGATAATGTACCAAGTTGGGCAATCAGTAAGAGAACAAGTAGTCATACGGCTAACAAGTAAACCATAATATTAAGTAAAAAGCATTTAATCAGTTTTCATGATTTCTCCCCCAAGTATAAAACAGTTAAAAGGAAAAGGGGCCATGAAATTCACAGAATCAGCAGATGAATGAATGGACCGTGAAGTAGCGGTAGCAAGTAATGTCCTAATTTAAGTAAATAAGACATTTGCATAAGGTCTATGATTAATTGAGTAACATAAGTCACCCAAATGATACCGGTCAAGTCTTGACGTTATTCCCGTTTGTATTCGTTTGGAAAGCCCGTTATTAGCATTTATCGTACAAATAAGTACACGTTTACAAGTTTATATTTATGTGAAAATCAGATAGTTAACGTTTATCGAAACTATTTCCATGAAATAAATATACCAAGAAAATCAGTTAGCAATTTAACCAAGTTTTAAACATTGACGAATAATAATGTTTATTATTATTTTTATCGGTTAATCATGTAAGTTATAATTATTTTTAATAATTATGATTAACAATACTGGGTGAATTAAACATAGTGGAAATCCTTTGTAAATAATTATTTGACAAAAATAATTATTTATTTTGTTTTAATCATGAAAGGATTTTTAAACTTCATTTTAAATCACAACATTTTATAGTCTTGAAATCATTTAAACATTTTGTTGACAAGAAATATCTATTTCTTTCTTAAACATTTTCAAAACATTGTAATGACGCTTGGATTTATATAAAGTTGTCTTTATAAAAACTTGATCTTATTTAAAATCTCTAACGGACGTAAGTCCATTTTTGGTTACTTTGATTTCATAAAAATCCATATAAGCATTTAGAGTCAATGGCTTGCCTTTGATATATTTTTATAAAATCCTTTTACAAAAATATTTAATTTTCACAAGTGACTTTTTATAGAAAAAAATGCTCATTTATAGCAAAAGTTTTAGAAAGGTAAAACTTGTAATAAGTCCAAGAATTTATGTCGAATTAATCATTTGACATAAATTTATTCTTTCCATTTTTAGAAATAAAATCTATAAAAGTTCTTTTTGTCTCTTTATTTATTTTAACCATTTATGTCGTAAGTTACATATGTAACTTTGTTTATATCATTTCATCTTGTTTAGGAGATTCATTTGTTTTAACATGTAACATAATATGATTTGTAATAAATCAACTAACACTTTTTGTTAGGATATAAATCATAACCATCAACTAACACATTGGTGTTAGGACTTTCAAATAGATTAACAATCAACTAACACATTGGTGTTAGGACTTTTAAATAAATTAACAATCAACTAACACATTGGTGTTAGGACTTTTAAATAAATTAACAATCAACTAACACATTTGTGTTAGGACAATAAAAAAAAAATAACAATCACTAACACTTGGTGTTAGGACAAGTTAGCAATAATAGTTAAATGTAACATTATGTTAGTCATAGATTTATATTTTCATTAGATATGAAGAGGCTTAACATTTGTAAATCAACTAACTTGAAATCTTTAGATTTCATAAACAAGATCATGGTGCACACTTTCTACTATCCATAAGGGTTCACAAATGTGTTTCACCAAAAGAATATTGAATCTTGGAAGAAAGGAGGTTGAGAAGAGAGTGTTGTTAGTTGATGAACAAAGTAAGCATTCCAAAGAAAATTTAAAGATCTAGATTTAAAGTGTAGGTTGTCAAGACTTGATGGTTTCTTTGGGTGGTTAAACATGTAGAAAAACATAGGAAAAATGGGTTTAGAATACTCACAAAAGGAGTGAGCAAAAACCGTGAAAAAAGGGAGGAAGGGGACGGCTTTGGTGGTGGCCGGCGGTGGCCCCGGTGGCGGGGCTGCGGTGGTTCGGTGGTGGCAGTAGGTGGCCGGCGGTGGCAGGGCCGGTTGGGTGGTGGTTGGTCGGAACTAGAGAGGGAGAAAGGGGAGGGAGTGTTTGTGTGTTGTTGGGTGCAAGGAAACCAAAGGGTGAGGGGTTTCTTTTATAGTCAAGTTTATGGTTATTAACCACTAGTCCAAACCTTAATCTCATGGAAGTTAGTTTATAGACTAGGTTAGGTGTCACACTCCCATGGCTTCTAAATAAGTAAAACTTGGAGGTTACTCCTCTAATATTTTTATAAAAGTTGTAGACTTTTATAAAATATAAAGAGGTTAGGAGCTCATAAAAATCATAACTTTTAAAATTTAATTCCTAGTGGAATTAAACTACAAAGGTGGTAAAGATGGAAATTAAATTGGGCCAAAAGTTTAAAAAAAAAAACATAATGGGTTGTTTTTATAAAAAAAAAACAAATGGGCCAAGATAATTAATTAGAATGGTTTTGGAATGGGCCGAAGCCCATTCGGGTTTTAGAAAGTGAACCGGGCCGAAGCCCTTTGCGGGTTTCTGTTTAATGGTTGGGCCGAGCCCAAGGGAAAACCCAAAAATAAAGGGGGTTGGGCCGCAAAGCAGGAAATCGGGTTCGGGTCCTTGGTTTTGGGCCGGTCCTCGGTTTGGGCCGCAAAACAGATCGGGTTCGGCCCAACACTATCTGGGCCGCGGGTCGGGCTTCCGGGTCGGCTCGAATGCTCGGTTAGTCGGTTCGGATTATCGGGTCAAGTTTCGGATCGTTTTGGGCTTATTGGGCCTAACCGGGCCCAATAGGGTGATCGGTTATCGGTTTGACTAAGTCTTGACAATTTACCATTTTTCATAACGTTTTTAAGTTTCCAGAATGCTCGTAACAGTTTATATCAGTTTTGGTAAAATATAAAAGTCAATTTTTATATTTTATTTCTTGTTATTAAAATTCCATGTTTAACATATATCATTTCTCAAGTTGGTCCGGTTTGGTACGCGTGAATGCAACGAAGACTGTTTCGTTTGTTCGCGTCAGTTTTAAGCTCGATTACCATGAGTGATTAGAATTCCAGTTGTTTCTAGTCACGTAATCGCTTAAAATGTTCCCGTGTCGATGGTGAATATCCGTGACACATGTTTAAGAAAAATATAAAAATTACATTTTTATATTCGTTTCTTATTGTTAACATTCCATTAATTCCTTAATGGTCTTTCATGTTTATTAGGGCGCGTTTTCCAATACAAACATGGGACTCAGTTTTACGTCCGGTTTTTATCAGTTACGTACAGTTACCAAACAGTTAATCATAGATAAGATAAGCACATAAGGTCTAATCTAAGGTCAAAGTAAGGAGCGTTGACTTGACTTTTGGACGAGGTGTCACAGACCATCTGGTCCGGCAGACCATTTGGTACGCTAGACCAACTGGTCCGCTGCCCTCTTAGTCACACACACATATGTTCTCACATAGATACAATACACGAGACACAATGCAGCATAGAAATATGCTTCTACAAACTCCTCCTTAACGTGTAGTGTATCTATTCTAACTAAAACTCTAGTCTTCAATCTTCAACAAAGCTGCATCCGATCGTCAACTTGAAATCTTGTCAGAAATAGAGCTTGCATGGCTGGATCATTCTTGAATAAATCTTTGACCTTCAAGATCCACTTGTGAAAGATATAACAAACTCTCCCTTTCACCATGCTTGAGTCTTGACACACAAAAACCTGCAACTTTAGAAGACAGAAGTGCGGATTTTATTTGAATTTCCAAAAATAATTTAATCTTGGTGCAAAACTTCTCTTTAAGAATCCAAGATATTGATTTTGAAATTTTGATTTTGTATCAAGTGTTGATCAATCGAAAACAACTAAGAAATAAAATCTTTTTGGCTTTTAGAAACTTTAGATCAAAACATACCTAAAATCTTTTTGATTTTTCAAAGTTATGCTAAAACACACCAAAAATCTTTTTGAATTTTACTAAAATAGAAATGTAAATGCAATACAAAATTAGACACTATTTTTGTCTTTTGCGAGAAAGATCACGACACGAGATCATATCAGACATAACGCATCTAGCACATTTCAATTTCGGTCTTAATCAGCATGCAAGCCAAGATAATCGCAAATACAACATTTATGTTTATTTCAGCATGCACCAATCATCTTTTATTGTTTTCAGATACGCTTAAGGTAATTTTATCATGCACTGATAACTCGGCCTCCACTCTATCAGAAATACTAGCAAATCATCATGTTTATCATATAGAAGCAAATTTTCTTAGAGATTTAATCATCCTTGATGAGTCATGCAAAAATAAAACAGAACCTCAAATACCTAGCAATCAGGTCGGTCTTGAGGACACGCAGAGAAAGCCCAAGTATTTGTGAAAATAAGAAAGCAAAACAAGTTGAAGTTGTATAATCCAACAACAATCAGGTCGATACTTCCGTATACGCAGAGAAAGTCCGATGGATTATACGAAACACCAAAGAAAATAAAGCAGAACGTCAAACGAACAACAATCAGGTCGATCTTTCGATACGCAGAGAAAGTCCGATCGTTTGACAAAATAAAGAAAATCAAACAAGTTTAAATCTTTCAAAATGAAAACATGCATTCATCAGGATATCTCTTTATTCTATTTTTTGAATCATCACACAGCATTCATCAAGAAGCAAATAACCAAAGATCATCAGGCAAGCTTTATGTTTATATCTTACTTGCAGATATCAGATTAGTCATGCACATTCACGGATTATGCAAGTACCTACAGCCTTTAGACTTAATCTATCCATGGCAGATAACATATATGCTGATGTACCATCATTTCTCGCTTTTGTCGGATCAATCTCTCAATTTCCATTTTTTTTTATATTTTTCCAATTTCTCCCCCTAAAATTCAAACAAATACTATTTTTTGAATTTTCAATTTTCTCCCCCTAAAAATATGTACAACTACAAAATGTAAACATATGAACAAGAAAGAAAATTGATCGACCAACACTGACACTTTGCAGTTTTAGTTTGAAAAAATCGGTTGAAAAACATTTGAAAATGATATGTCGTTGAAATACTAAATGAGGCAAGTTCCTCACTATCAGCAACACACGCATGACAGCTTTTCTTGAAGAAACCTGCAGACACCAGATAAAACATTAGTGGTTTTGGGATCGACCCGAGTCAACAACCTCGGGTTGCCCGGTGTCTTCAACATGGTCTTTGTTTGCCAAGGAAACAGCTCGTGGTTTCCACATCAATGGCAATTTAAAACTGTTCAATGAACCCACAAAATGATCAACTTGCGTCTTTGCCCAAGACGGCTTACTAGTTGATTTGTACATCGATGGTTGTGGTTCATCAAAAATATGACCATTTAAATCCACATACTTAGCAGTTTTGTTCACTTAAGCGTCAGTGCTCGCATTCGTAGGATATTGAGCAGCAAGATGTCCTGGTTTACGACATGCATAACACTTTCTGTGAAAAACATTAAGGGAACTGCTACCCAGATTTGATTCAAAAATTTGTTTTTTATCAACAAAATTCTTTAGATTTCTCTTGTCCTGTTTGAACACATCATGATAACCAAAAATATTTTCTGAACCAAAGGAATCAAAGAAATCAGCAGAAGTATCATACCTTGGAGTTGAACTTCGTTGAGAAGAACCAGAACTATAAGAAGACCCTCCAGAATAGTAATCAACATCCGTTGATTTGAACACCGTTTGTTTCTTCTGCTGTTTGAATTTGTTCTTTTGATTTGAACCAGCAACATTCTTTGTTTGTTGTGTTCGAGGAACTGATTCTTCTCTAGCGTCATAACCAAGACCTTTATGCTTGTACCCCTGAACTTTTGAAGAATGTAAAGAAAACTCTGGAGCTTTTCTTCCTTTAGCTTCGCTAGTAAATTTAGCTTTAATAGCCTTCAATTTGTTATTCTTAATCAAAGCTTTTTCTTCTTCATGAGCTGAAGAAGAAACAGAATCAACTTTCTCACAAATCTTTTGCTCTTCCAAAACTTTGGAAGTTGAAACAAACTTTGGAGCTTCACCCAATTTCTCCTCCTTTTTCTTAGATTTGTTTTTCTTCTTCGTTGTTGGAGTTGCAAATTTAGAATAATCTTGTAGTTCAGCTCTTGGATCAAATGACACAGATGGAGGATTTAATATAACCACTGGAGCTGGAACCGAATGTAATTCCTCTTCTTGCACACTTTCGTCACTCTTTTCCTGATTGTAAATGTAATTCAGTAATGTAGGAGACATAGCTGAATTCTTTACTTGCTTTTGAAGAGCGAGAATCTCAACTTTTAACTCAGATATTTTGACTTGAGCAGCCAACAAATCTTTCTGAGTTCCAATAAAGTTATCTGATAAGTCATTGTATTCAGCCTTCAGTTGCCTTTTGGTATCACATAACTCCATTAGCTCAGCATGAACCTTCTCCCACTTCTTAGTAAAATAAGCAACATCTTTTGTTAAAATGTCATTCTTTTCACGTATCTGAATATTTTCATCTCGAAGCTTTGAAAGTTCTTCTTGAAGCTCTAAAACTTTATCTGCAGCTTCAACAGCAATCGCATTTGCTTTTTCATACCTTTGTTGAACAGGATAACTCATTTCAAATAGATTCTCAAAATCTTGAACTGCATCAAGATGAGCAGCCTTTTCTTTCTCAAAGTCAGCAATCCATTTATCCTTTTCTGTTAACAACTCTGAATTGTTTTTTTCTAAATCAGCACATCTTTGTTTTGAACATTCCAACGCAGCTATCACAACTTTGAGTTCTTCAGTTAGCAAACTGTTATCTTTTTGCAAAGATTCAAATTTATCATTGGCAACACCACAAGCTTCATATTTCTCTTGTAAATCTTGTGTAAGTTCAGCACCTCCATCTTCCAGTACTGTTTCACATGAACTTGTTTCTGAATTAGAATCACTTACCTCCTTCCTTACAACTTCGGCAAGAAATGCAGATTCATCAGGATACCACTCAACATACTTATTTAGAGAACTATCATAAACCAAAAAAGGTTTGGAAAGAGATGCTGAATTAGAATCAGACTTAAAAGTGGAACTTTCTAGATTGTGGAGAGCATTTAATGCCAACTGTTTCTGTCTCTCGTCCATTATTTCAATATCCTTATTCCAATCATAATCTTTATCCATTTGTGAAATCAAGGCTTGCGAGTTTGAATTGTTTGTTGAGGACGAAGATACGGATGTCTGTGGATTTTTACATTCACGAGCAAAATGTCCAACCTGTGAACATTTGAAACACCTCACTTTGGATTTATCCAATCCAAGTTTTCCTCCTGGAAGAAAAGATTGTTTACCATGCTTCTTCATGTATCTCTTACCCCTTTCAACAGTCATAGCAAATTGCCAATGTAAATCTAACTCATTCAAATGATCATCATCCAACTCACTTAAGTCATTTGCAACCAAATCAACTTCTCCCAGTTTCCCAAAAATTGAACCACTAGATGATGAGATAAAAGCACACAGCAATGAAGCTAAATCCTCAGATGCCTTGTCAGGAATTTTAGGCTTTGGTGATTGATTTGAACATATAGGAGTACAACCTGGAGAATAACTATAATTTTCAGATTTTCCAGCAATAAATGCAGTAGGAGGACCTTCACTGAAAATATTTGACTTTTTAGCATTCATTGTAGAATCATTTTCACCACGATATGCAGCTGGATTCTGTACTTGTGCAGGCATGGACTTGTTGACACTCAACTCCATATCTCTTGCTTGTATCTGCTCAATCAAATTGATGAATGTCACTCCTGAATACTCTTTATCATGAGTAATCATCATCACATAGTTTTCCCATTTTTCAGGTAATGCCTCTAATAACTTCTCTTTCAAATCAGCTTCTTCCTTTTTGATGCCAACTAAAGCCATTTCACTTAATAAATGTGAAAATCTAGTGATAAGCTTTGAAATATTTTCATTTGGATAATGTTTGAAATTGTCGAACTCTTTCTTTAGAACCTTCTGTTTGCTTTTCTTGAATTGATCATTTCCTTCACAACGTTTTTGAATTGCATCCCACAATTCTTTTGCAGAAGTATACGCAGAAAATTGATGTAATAAATCTGAAGGTAATGCCATCGTTAAAGCACCATAAGCTTTTTGTTCTGCTTGATATGCCTTCTTTTGCTCACCAGTAAGACTTTGTTGCAAAACTGGCCTTCCATTTGTCCCTGTTGGATACTCGTATAGATTATTGTAAGATATCCAAAAATCAACATCATTAGCACCAACATATGCATTGAATCGTTTCACCCAACTATGATAATCTTCCAATCTGAGCAATTTTGGAACTTTCTGACTTGTTCCTATTTCATTATCATAGTTAATGATAGCTTGCATCGTGTTTTGAATCGCAGAAAACGCTTGAAAATCCGACATATTTTCCGAAATATGACACTGCAAAAAACTTCGAACTCAAAAACGGAGGCTTTCCAAGTGGATTTAGGGGCTCAAAAATGAACGTACTGGCCATAGGCGGGTACAAGTCCTAGATCTCGTCGATACGAACGTTTTGGCTGGTATTAGCTCTCGTAACTCTTTACGGTTCTCAAGTTATGTCAGTTTTAGTGATGACCACTTTTCTGCCAGCGGACCAAACCAAAATCAGCGGACCAGATTTGTATTTGCGGACCAAAAGCGGACCAGATCAATCTCAGCGGAGCAGATTATACCTGCGGATCAGATTCATAACCAGCAGACCAAATTGTACTAGCAGACCAGATTGATCCGGCGGACCAAAACTGGTACGGCGGACCAGATTTTTTCAGCGGATCACACTGATACGCTATAACCGCCACGGACCAGCTGATGAAGATTGCCTAGCGGACCAGTCGGCGGACCAACGGCGGACCAGCATTTCTTCGAGCGAACCACATAGAATTCGACTGATTTTTCGAAATTTTAACAATTAGGACTGAAAATTGCTTCACGAAGATGCGAAAACTTACCAGAAATGCTCGAAAATCATTTTTAGCTCCAGAGAACGGAATTGGAAGAATTTGATGAAAAATACCTCAAAACCCACTTTTTCTCTCTAAAAATATTCAAAATCACAGCATATGATCAGCAAATGGAACCAGATAGCTCTGATACCACTTGTAAATGCAAGGAGCGATGGATCGTTTGCTAATCACGTGATAATGAGATGAAGATGAGATCAAACAAGTAAATACAAATGAAATTTGTATTAATAAGCCTTGAAAGCACACACACAGAAACACACACAGAAGTGTAGAATATGGCAAGAGTTCTCAGAAGTCTTAAACTCTCTACACATGCTACCTATTTATAGGTACGACTAAATGAGCTCCGGACCACATCCGGACCATCTGGTCCGGCGGACCATTTGGTACGCTAGACCAACTGGTCCGCTGCCCTCTTAGTCACACACACATATGTTCTCACATAGATACAATACACGAGACACAATGCAGCATAGAAATATGCTTCTACATACTGTTATCTCAGAACTTACACCGAACAGCTGCCAAAATTTTCAACTTTCATTTTAGCAAGTTTTTGACGGTTTTGAGCTTAATTCTATGTAGATAACATGATTCTGAGTACACTGGTTGTTTTAGATTCAATTTTCATCCTTTATTTGTGGGTCTTTTGTTCGAAAACTCGTTCGGTTTGTAATCAGTGTCTAGATTTGAAATTACATCATCTAAAACTTGTTTTTAACAAATAAAAGAGGTTCCTATGTGCTTATAATAAAAAACCGACCATGGGTGTCAATTTGTTTGGTCTGATTTGGTCATATTCACTGGTTTCAAATTCAAACTCATCGGAGTTCTTCAGAATCCGAACCTGGGGTTCGGAGACTCCGAATGTGGAGTTCGGAGGGGGCTCGGACAGAGTTCGACGGGTCTATGAAATTTTTGATCAAATTCTGTTCATTTACGCAAATGACAATGATTTGATGAAATCAGTGATTATATCTGTTAATAACATTGAATTTAATGAATGTTTTATGTTGTGTGTTTTCAGATATGGCCAATGATTTGAAAATCGGTGACAAACATAAAATCTGTGCGCATATCGGTGTTACACGAGGCAAACTTGACAAATTTGGAGGATCCGGGATATTTGAGTTTCTAAGGCTGTCCAGAATTCATTATGCCATCACTCAACAATGTGATGTGTATCGAGACATTATTCTGGAGTTTTGGAATACAGCACAAACAATTACTGATGCTCCTATCAGAATTGTTCCTAATATTCAAGGTAAAGAAGTTGAAGTTACTGAAGCTGATATTCGTCGGGTATTGAAGTTAGATTCTGATAGAACAACAGCACAGATTGAATTTCCTCATGAAGATAATGTGACGTTCTTGAAGCGGATTTGGTATACTGATGATCCGAGTAAAGAATGGGTCTACAAATCGTCGCTGAGTGTTCCATACAAGTACTTGGCGCACGTATTGTTGGTTTGCTTGGGCCATAGAATATCTGGACATGATGAAGTTCAACAGATCATACTGTACCTGATGAATGCTTTAGTGATGAATAGGCCGTATAATGTTGCTAGAATGATTTTTCATTACATGAGAGATAATCTCACTCAAAGGCAGAAGAAAGCGGCAATCTATCCCAGATATCTTCAGATGGTTCTCAATGACCGGTATCCTTATTTGATAAAGCATGCCGCTCAGAAGATGGAACTGAAACATATGACGGAGGCAAGTGTTGGTGCTCTAGCATCCTATCAAAAGAAGGCACCAGAGTTTCAGCCGAAATTGAAGCATTTAATTGGTCATATAGCAAATGTCAATTAGGTGGCACCAGCATAGGGTGCACCTCGTCATGAAGATGGTAGTGATTCAGAGGAACTCGATTACAGCTGGATTGAGGAACAGAATCAGATTCCACAACAAGGTCGAGTAAAAAGACCTAAAAGACAAGTACCGGTGGTCTAGGAACCAGTGAATCAAGGACCTGAATAAGTTGTATCTCAACCACCAACTACTAAACCGGTGGTCTCAGCACAGGAAGTTCCTGTATCTGTCAACGTGACTGAGACACCAGCAGTAAATACCGTGGAAGATGAATCCGATGAAGATGAGTAGGATATGAATGTTGGGGCTGATTCTGAAGACTTCCTTGACACAAACAATCCGTTTGTGAGAATATTGATCAACTCAAAGTATGTAATGCTCAGGAAAGGTAGCGATGAACATTTCGCTTATCGAATCAGCAAGAACAAGAGCAATGATCGTTACAAAGGTTGTGAGTACGATGTGGTGGCCACATCTGAGTCCGATGAAGACTATAACCCTGATGCTGATGTGGTTTCCGGCAAAGGTAAACAGCAAGCTAGTGGTTCTTCATATGTTTCTTCAGCAAAAAGAAGGCAGAAGTCGATTGCTGGAGGAAGAACTAAGAAGAGGAATGGAGTACAACAGAAAGGAGTACTATAGTTCATTCTGCAACCTCGTACTGGTGTTTCTTCTTCAGCAACTCCTGCTATGTCTGTGCCTGAAGTGTCTACAACAGTTCAGACTTCAGTGTCTGATGTTTAGGCTGATTTCTTGCAAGACCTTATGAATTCCAACCGATCGACAACTGTTAGCACAGCACCTTCAGCAAGTGCTGGTGCGCAGTTTGTGAATCAGCCTATGGGTTCAACACCCACAACTCTGGTGTTTTCTACTGAAACTACTACTGCTTCGACACATTCCACACCTGAAGTGAATTTCAATTTTGAGCAAGGTTCAGTTTCTTTCTCTCAAGCCAGTATTCTTCAAAGCGCGTTATTCGATCAATAATCTCAAATTTATGCCTTGAAGGCTAAGAATGAGGAACAAGAGAAGATGATTACTGTGCTACGCTTAGATAATGAAGAATTGAGGGAACAGTCTCGAGCACAGAGTCAACAGATCATAACTTTGCAGAGTCGGGATGTAGCCAAAGATCAAGAGATTCTAAGATTAAATCGGGTTAGTCAGACTCAAATTCGCATGCTTCTTGAAATGGGTGAGAAAATAAAATTCTTGATGGAGAAGTTTAAAGCTCGGGGGGAGATTGGAGATAATTCGGGTTGTAATGAAGATCCGATGAAATTTTTGAACGATGATCTCGATCAAGATGATCCTCATGGGGACGTTGGTGGAGGACCAGGCCCGTTTGGAACCGCTGGTTCGGGTGCTAGGAAATCTACTTCCCCGGGGGAGAAAGACTCTCGAGAAGCTATGCCGATCACCTCAATTCCATCAAATCAAGCGACAACAAGTTTGAATGATTTTGAACAGATGTTGCTGACACTTGAAGAAGGGGATTTTTTTGGTGATTGGACGGCTGAACAGTTGCAAAGGGTGTTTGATCTGAATGATGAAGAGATGAGAAAAGCGTCTGAAAAAGCTCCAAAGAAGTATGAATCATCTGAACCAGAGTCTGATGAAGATGAAGAAGGTATGTTTGAAGAGAAGATTGAGATAGAGGATATCACAGAAGAAGAATATCCAGATCTATACTCCAACTTCAACAACAATCAATCTGGTGATGATTTTGAGGTATTTCCTAAGGAAAAAGATGCTGAACTTGAGGAAAGATTGAGAAAGAAAGAGTCAGAAAAACCTGAAGACCCAGTGGTTAAGGAGGCTAAAGTTTAGAAACAGCGTCAGACATTTGACGAGTTCATGAAAACGTTTCATGCCAATTATGTTCCGCCTCCGAAGCCAATCAAGCAGAGATCATTCTTCAAATTCAAGGGTCAAGCTTCAGGTGAAATAATCAGTTGGATGTATGCTTCGAGTTTGAAGTGCTATGGGATTAAACGAGAACATGGAATCCAGTACTTCAAGTTTGCCAAAGATTTTAGCAGTCTGCCGGTTTGGGATATTCGTGAGTTGGTCAGAAAGCTATTTTGCAATTATGGCAATGATTGGATGGGTTTTCACTTCAAGAAGACACTTGAGAGGGAATATCGAGAAGGATTTCAACTTTTAGATCCTCAGAAGCCAAAAAGACGTCGATCCCGAACAAGAATCCACGAAAGAATTGATAAGAAGCTGATAATCTTGGTGTTTCCAAAGAAACCGGATGTGATGAAGAAGATTCCTTTGATGAAGATGAAACTTGATTTTATCAAGGATCTATGGTGGTGGTATTACAATGAAAAGACTGGTGAAGTAGTTATTGTGTTAAAGGAAAACAATCAGGTTGTGAGGATCTACGATCCAATGTGGCTGATCAATTTGTCGAAGGCTGATATAGACGAGCTTTATCACAATCCAATCTTGTATCATCCTGATTTCATGGAGCAAGCGCTGAAGTTTCAGAGGGTGATAAGGGTTCGCTTTCCATTCAACATCTATGCTGGAAATAATCATGATTTGGTCAGGAAGGGTGATGAGGCTACTGCAGATGTTCAAGGCTGAGAAGAACGGTCCAGCTGTTGCCAAGGGGGAGTTTGTTGATACACGATGTGGCAACGAGCTGGATCATACAAAGCGTCAAAGAAACGAAGATTACAACATAATGTTCTGGTGGCCGAACTCCGGCCGAACCTTGGCGGAGCCTTGGCGGAGCCTTGGCCGAACCTCAAGTTCGGACAAGCTAAGGAGTTCGGCCCGCCGAAGACTTATATATAGGTTATGTTTGTGTCTTTTTAACTAGTTTTTGAGAGTGAGCGAACTTTTGTAAGAGTGTGTGTGTTTGTACTATGAGTCTCTTGTAATCAAGTTGTTAATGAGAGATTGAGTTATTTATACCGTTTTTCTACATTCTTATTCACGCAATTGTTATCGAACTAGACCGATCCCACGCTCCAGCATTTTCAGGAAGAAATGAGAAAGGATTATGAATCAGCACCAAGGAAATATGAATCGTCTGATCCAGAGTCTGATGAAGACGAAGAAGGTATTTTTGATGAAAAGGTTAAAGTAGAGCATATCACTGAAGAAGAATATCCAGATCTATACTCAAATTTCAACCAGTCTGGTGACGATTTTGAAGTGTTTCATAAGGAGAAAGGTGCTGAGGCTGAAGAAATATTAAAGAAGAAAGAAGCCGAGACACCTGAAGACCCGGTGGTTAACGAGGCTAAGGAACAGAAACAGCGTTGGGCATTTGATGAATACATTACGTTTCATACCAACTATGTTCCTCCTCCGAAGCCAATCAAACAGAGATCGTATGTCAAATTTAAGGGTCAAGCCTCAGGTGATATAATCAGCTGGATGTATTCTGACAGTTTGAAGTGCTACGGGATTAAACGTCAACTCGGAATCCAGTACTTCAACTGTGCCAGAGATTTTAGCAGTCTGCCAATTTGGGATATTCGTGATCTGACCCGAAAGCCTTTGTGCAACTATGGAACTGATTGGAAGGGTTTACATTCAAGAGTATAATTGAGAGGGAATGCCGAGATAGATTTCAATTCTTGGATCCTTAGAAACCCAAAAGGCGTCGATCCCGAACAAGAATTCATGAAAGAACTGGTAAGAAGCTGATAATCTTGGTCTTCAAGAAGAAACCTAATGTGATGAAAAAGATTCCACTGATGAAGATGGAGCTTTATTTCATCAAAGATTTGAGGTGGTGGTACTGTAACGAGAAGACTGGTGAGGTTGTGAATGTACTGAAAGAACAGAACCGAGTTGTGAAGATTTATGACCCGATGTGGCTGATCAATTTGTCCAAGGCTGATATAAATGTGCTATATCACAATCAGATCCTGTATCATCCTGATTATATGGAGCATGCGTTGCAGTTCCAGAGGGTGATAAGGATTTGTTTTGCTTTCGGCATATATGTCGGGCATAATCATGAGAGGGTCTGGAAGGGAGATGAGGCTGCTGATGCTCAAGGCTGATAAAGAACGGTCCAGCAGTTGCCAAGGGGGAGTTTGTTGATACATTATGTGGCAACATGCTGGATCAGACAAAGTGTTGAAGACTTGAAGATTACAACTATTTTGCTGTTGGCCGAACTCTGGCCGAACCCCGGCCAAACCTTGGCCGAACCTGAGGTTCGGACAAGCTTAGGAATTCGGCCGGCTGGTGTCTATAAATAGGTTATAGCTTTGTCTTTGTAACTAGTATTTCAGAAAGAGTTTTGAGCGATATTAATGAGAGATTGAGCATTGTTATTTACAAGCTTAGGAATTCGGCCAGCTGATGTCTATAAATATGTTCTGATTCTCTCTGTAATCTGTTACGATATTAATGAGAGATTGAGCATTGTTATTTACACCGTTTGTTCTCGTTTCTATTACACAATTGATGTCGAACTAAGCCGATCCATACGCTCCAGCGTTTTCAGTTATTAACCCTCGAGTATTTTTGTTCCAAACCGAGTCATAGTTTTAATTATTTTACGTCATCATGAATAAATATTTAATAGAACATTCGAACTCGATTCGATTTATTTATTTTTCTTTTCTTTTCTCCTAATCGCGACCCCGATCCCTCGTATCCCTTTTCTTTCTCCTCGTGACCTGACTCACCCACGGGTTTCGAACCCAGTTCCTCCCCTCCCCTCGTTCGGCCGATCCAAGTAACCAACCACCACCATTACCCTCTAGCTTATCTAGTTACTTGTTGGACAAGAGTTGACCACAAGAGATGCCATTCCCATCACTCTGCAACATTCTTACAACTCTATGACTTCATAGGGCAAAGTTGTCTCCATAAGAACCAAATCTAAGACCTAATGGTCCTTAGTTTCCCTCCCATTTGATCACCCTCCCACTCAAAGTTTTCAGCCATTAACCCTGTATTTGGCACCCACATAACACAAGATTACAAACCTCTTGAACCCCTTGGAGCACCACCTTGAGCCGGCCAAACATTGGCTCGAACCCGTCCCCTCTTTCTTCTCGTTTCGGTCCGTAGCCAACACACACACACAAACACTTAGTGTTTTGTTTTAAACCATATTACATGCTAGATATTTTATCGAACAACACAATCAAACACTCCCTACTCTCTTTCTCTCTTGTCCCCTTTTCTCGTTTCTCTTTGGACCGAACCACCCCCCCCCCCCCCACACACACACAAACCAACATCCAAACACTCCTACTTTATTAAGCACACATACTTAAACATTTTCTTGACCTAGCCTTATTTACAACATAAACACTTGGAGAAATCCTCTCATCTCTCTCTCCCTTCTCCAACCCGTAAGCTCTCTCTCTCTACTCTCTCTATAAATTCCTTACTCAAACATCTAAATTTCTTAATGATCCATAACACTAGGAAGCAAGAACACTCAAGAATCACTATCATCATTGTAAAACCGAGATACGATCCTACTATTGCATGCTTTGATCAATCTAATGAACACGAGAAGTAAATACGAGAATTCTTATTGAATCACTTGAAGATTAAAAAGACTCTCTCTAACTCACACACAGAAAAGTGTAGAAATGACAGACGTGTCCTTCTATCATTCTAACACACGGTATTTATAGTTAGTGACAATCTGGCCTGTGTACCAATCGGTGGACCAATTGGTACGGGCGTACCAATTGGTACGGTGTACCAGTTGGTATGGCATACCAGTTGGTACGGCATACCAGTTGGTACGGCACCATTGATATTGCCACTACAACTCACAGACTCGCTCTAATCTAGATACAATACACGAGACACATTGTAGCATAGGAATATGCTCTAACAAACTCCCCCTTAACGTGTAGTGTATCTATTCTCTAACTATACTTCAGTCTTCAATCTTCAACATTGCTGCATCCGATCTTTGACTTGACATCTTGTCAGACATAGAGCTTGCATGGCTGGATTACTCTTGCATCGTGTTTGACCTTCAATATCCACTTGTGAAAGATATAACAAACTCCACCTTTCACCATGCTTGAGTCTTGACACACATAACCTGCAATTTCAGAAGACAGAAACGCGGTTTCCTTTTCTTTTGAAAATTAATTTAATCTTGGTGTAAAACTTCTCTTCGAGAATCCAAGATAGAGATTTGAAATTTGATTTCGTATCACATGTTGATCGGTCGAAAACAAATAAGAAACAAAATATTTTTGGATTTTTGAAACTTTATATCAAAACACACCTAAAATCTTTTTGATTTTTCTAAGTTTATTCTAAAACACACCTAAAATCTTTTTGGAATTTTTAGATATGAAACATAAATGCAATACAGAATCAGACACTATTTTTGTCTTTTGCGAGAAAGAACACAACTTGGGATCATAATGGACATAACATGCTGAACTACACTTCAATTTCAATTACTTCAGCGCATAAGTCAAGTCAATTGCTGGTATAATTTGACCATATTAAACTCAGGCACAATCATACTCATAACACCTGGATATGTTATTGTATTGATTAGATTGCTTTGACCAGTGTACCCCACACTATCAGAAACACTCAGATATGTTTTTTATATCACACTTTGTGATTTCATTTGTGATTTAATCACATAATGATTGTATTCATGATATAGTCAACTGTGTTCCATGCAAAAAGAAATAACAACGTTAAATCGTCTACCTTAAGGTCGATCTTTTGATACGCAGATAAGGCCTCGGATTTAACAAAATAAGAAAATTAATAAAATGTTGAAATTGTATAACCCAACAACAATCAGGTCGATACTTCCGTATACGCAGAGAAAGTTCCGATGAGTTATACGAAACACCAAAGAAAATAAAACAGAACGTCAAATGAACAACAATCAGGTCGGTCTTGTGGACACGCAGAGAAAGTCCGATCGTTTGACAAAATAAAGAAAATTAAACAAGTTCAAATCTTTGCAAAATAAACACATGTATACACAGTGACTTCACATTTTTTTCACACATCTTGTCATTATCTTGAAACATGCATCAAGATGTTGTCCACTTGGTCAAGCATTAGTATTTAATGTATATCACATCTGAATACTTTCTGATTTAATGTCGAGCCTACCAAGCACATCGAACAATGATCTTACGACTTTTTCATCTAATTTATCCATGATTCAGACATGTAAGCCAATGTACCATCATTTCCCAATTATGTCGGATACAATTTCTCATTTTCCAATGTTTTTGTATTTTTCTGTTTTTCAATGTTTTTGTATTTTTCTCTTTTTCTCCCCCTTAAAATGAAAACTCTATTTTTGGATTTTCATTTTAACAAAAACACAAAAACACTATTTTTGGTATTTGCAATTTTCTCCCTCTAAACTACAAACACAAAGCATTAAAGAAAGAAAATTGGCCTTTTCACATGGATACCTTTTCGATTTAGATTTCAGAAAAATTTCAATTTTTGAAATTTGATGTCACATGTAATTTAACTTAAATCAGCAGAATACTCCTCCATCAGCAACTTTTCAATCACCGATAGGTATTCTAGAAGTACTTGCACACTAGTCAAACACGTTAGTTTATAAATGACCCGAAGCGAATCGCTTCTTGTCGACCAGTGTCTTGGTTTCCTCTTGAAACTACTTTAGGTTTCCAAATTTGTTGTTTTGGTAAATCAGTATCTGATGAACCCGTTATAGTAGATTGTGACGAACAACCGACAGATGAATCATTTTGAAATTTAGGTAAAAACCTTCTTTGATGTTTAAAATATGTCAGTTGAAATTCATCAAATATTCTGCCATATTCATCAATAAATCTATATTTGGCAGATTTACCAACATAAGGAACCTATCTTTTCCTTGAACTAGAAGTAGCAGTGACATGACAATCTTGTGCCATATGCCCTTTTTGTCGGCAATTGTAGCACAAACGATTGTTTACATTTTTCCTCTTTGGTCTCTGCAAAGCTTCACAACAACTAATATCTCCAAAATGATCATAGAAAGAATCACATACTAGATACTGATGATCATGAACCCATTTTGATGTCGGGCTTTTTGGAGCAGAATTTGATCCTCCAGAAGAATATGTAGCAACTTGTGGCTTCTTACTTTTCAGATCAACATTCTTGACAAAAACTTCAGCAATTTTCTGAGTATCTTTATCAGAAAATATTTGTTCCGAACCCTTGAGTTTATAAAACCTCTCGGGTTGAACCTTGTCAGCTTTAAAAACATCTTTCTTAACTTGCTTCAAATTATGTTGTTTTGAACCTTGAGACCCATCAACTTTAACATTCTTGGTCTTGAAACCCAAACCAACATGTTTACCAGCTATCTTCTCTTCAGAACCAGAAGATTTATGTCCATTCTTCGCAAGTCAAGAAAATTCAGCTTTCACTGCTTGAACATTCTTTTGTTCATAGAAAATTGATTCATCAATAGCCGTCTTCTGAGTTGAACTCGCTGATTTCTCTTCTTTAGTCGCCGAAGAATCCGACACACCTGTTTCAGCTTTCTGTTCTTTCTGTGACTTCACAACCTTTCCCTCATCAGATCTCTTGTCAACAAACTCAGAATAATCACCAGGTTCTACCTTTTCCTTCAAGTCATTAACACCTTCTTTGAGACTACCCAGTGGTGAAACAGTTTTGTTAAACATTTTCTCAAAGTTGTCATCTTTGAAACAGTTTCGTTAAACATTTTCTCAAAGTTGTCATCTTTGGCCAAGAAACTTGTAAAAGATATTGAATTAGTAACATTGTTCAAAAGACGTTTTGAATCAATAACTTCAATCTTTAGCTCAGAAATCTTTTGTTGAGCTTCAGCCAATTTTTTTTCCGTAGCAATCAACTTCTTCGCTACTTTATGAGTTTCATTCTTTTGCAACCTCAACTCATCAAGTCCAGCTCACAATTCCTTCGTCAGCTTATCTTCATTTCTTTTCTGTATATCCAAATTTGAAATTGCAACTTATTTACTCTTGCCAATTCCCGCTTCTCATCTAACAAGTTTTCCATATCAAGCTGATATGCTTCAATTTTAGCAACCGAGTCATCGGAAGCCTTGGTAAGTAAATCAAGTTTAATCTTGGACTTTTCAAACAAACTATTAAAATCATTTGCAACATCCTCAGCTTCCGCCTTCCATTTCTCAACTTCCTTGACTAAGTCAACATTTTCTTCAGATAATTTTGTAATTTTCTGTTCAAACTCTTTTCCACAACCTTGAATTATTCAATTCTTTTTCAACAACCTCTGCCTGAAAAACTGAAAACTTTGCTTTTTGAGAAGACAATTCTTGAATTACATCTTCCAACTTCTTCTGTGCATTTGCCAAGTCTTCTATCTTCTTTTTATGTTCAATAACCAGTAACTCATTTTCTTTTATCAATGCTTGAATCTTTTTGTCTTTCTGAGAACAAAACTCACAAACCGATTCATAGCCACTATTTCCAGAACCACTTATTTCAGATTCAGAATCAGCTACGTCTACTTCATCATCACTATGAACATTTTGAGCAATCATCGCAGATGGAGAAAAAAGTGCAGACTCATCAGGAAAGTCGGCAGCCCAATCATAACCTTCATTCGATGTTAGTGATTTTGACTCAGAAGTAATAGCTGTTAAAGTAATTGGCTCAGAAGTTCGTCCCCAGTTATATTGTTTATTGACTTGAGACACCAAAGCTGTTAGAGACTTTGATGAAGAAGCATTTTATTTTGAACATTCACAAGCAAAATGTCCATAACTAGAACATTTGAAACATTTGCCTTTGATTTATCTATGCCAACCTTGCCATCCGAATTTAAACTTTGGAATCCGGTCTTCTTCTTGAATCTTTTAACTCTTTGAACTAACATTGCAAGTTGCCAATTAATATCCATTTGTTCAAGATTATCTGGATCGATCTGATCAAAATCTTATTCAATCAAGTTAGATGTTTTCAAACCACCATTCAGCAATTTATAATATGAAGATAATAGAGCGGAAATTAATGCCAAATGTTCATCAGGTGTTTTTGCAGGAAATGAAGTCTGACTTGAATGATTCGGAATAGTGAAGTTACACCCTCTTGATGAAATTGCAGAATTTCCTGAACCATGACCAGCAACAAATGCCGTTTGAGGTGGATTTGATGAATCAAAACTAGATGATTTAGACTTTGCATTGATGCTTGCAGAATTTTGACCATGATATAATTTCGGATTTTGTAATTGAGCAGTTGATTTGTTGGATGTCATCATTTCCAATTCACTAGCATGAAACTTCCTGGTTAAATCATGAAATGAAAATGTTGAGTATTCCTTATCATGAGTAAGTAGTAAAACATAATTCTCCCACTTTACAGGTAAAGCTTCCATTAGTTTCTCTTTCAGTTCCTCATCGGTCTTTTCAATGTTCACCACTTTCATTTCACTGATTAGATGTGAAAATCTGGATACAAGTGCGGGAATATTTTCTTTATCATAGTGTTGAAAATTTTCAAATTCTTTGTTTAGCACTTTTCTTCTACTCTTCTTGTATTGATCATTTCCTTCACATCTTGCAGATAGTGCATCGCACAACTGTTTTGACTTTTTGCAGGTACTAAACTGATGTAACAATTCAGTGGGCAACACCATTGTTAGATAACCAAAAGCTTTTTCTTCAAGCTCATAGAGTTTTCTTTCAGTGACATCAAAATTGTGAATTTGTTCAAAATCTCCATCTTTCTTTGGATGCATGTAAATCTTGCGAATTGGAACCATAAATCGACATTATTTGTGCTGATGTAAGCAGAAAATCTTTGCTTCCAATTGTGATAGTCCTCCAACTTTAACAATTTTGGAACTTTCTGGCTTGTTCCAATTTCGTTATCGAAGTTGAGTAAGGTTTGCATTGCACTTTGCATAGCAGCGAACGCTTGAAAATCATACATTTTTCACCGAAAATGATACTTCAAAAACTTCGAACTCAAAAATGAAAGTCTTCCAAGTAGATTTTGGGTACCAAAACGGAGGGTACTGGCCGTTAAGCTGGTATTGGGTTCCGTAACTCTTAACGGTTCTCAAGTTACGTCAGTTGTAGTGAACACAACTTTTCTGGCAGCGTACCAAATCACTCTCAGCGCACCACTCTATTAATCAACATATCATAAATCTTCAATGGATCACCTGCGTACCACAGAACCAGCGTACTAGAAAACGGACCAGATTCACCAGCGTACCACTTTGGTACGGTGTAACTGTCAGCGTACCACCAAGTAACCGTTGCGTACCAACTTTGAAGATTGCCTTACGTACTAGGGAGCGTACCAACCAGCGTACCACTTTTCAGATGAAGATTTCCGTGCGTACCAAACGATGTACCAGAATGTTCATCCGGCGTACCACGACATTTTTTAATGATTTTTCCGAATTTGACAGTTTTGAGCTAGAATTTGCTACAGTAAGATGCGAAAACACTATAGGAAGGTTCATGAATCAAGTTTAGCACCAGAAACACTCAGAGTTGAATGAATTCGATGAAAAATGAAGAAACACCCACTTTCTCTCACTAGCAATCCGAATTTGATCAAAAACATTGCAGTAGAGCATACAAATGCTCTAATACCACTTGTAAAACCGAGATACGCTTTTACTACTGCATGCTTTGATCAATCTAGTGAACACAAGAAGTAAATAAGAGAATTCTTATTGAATCACTTGAAGATTACAAAGACTCTCTCTGGTTTCTCTCTCTAACTCACACACAGAAAAGTGTAGAAATGACAGAAGTGTCCTTCTATCATTATAACACACGGTATTTAAAGTTAGTGACAATCTGGCTTGTGTACCAATCGGTGGACCAATTGGTACGGGCGTACGAATTGGTATGGCGTACCAGTTGGTACGACATCATTGATATTGCCACTACAACTCACACTCGCTATAATCTAGATACAATACACGAGACACATTGTAGCATATGAAGATGCTCTAACAATCATCACCATCTTTGGCCATCATCTCCTTCTAGCAAGGTTTCATCTTCACCTTTCTTAGTGAAATCTTATTCTAGCAAGTATTCTTAGTTTCTTTTTATGACTATAACACTCCATTAGCAAGTCTTGACCTACATTTTTGTCTAAACATTATTTTGAACCATAAAAGTCTACTAGTTTGTGATTATCTTCATTTTTCACCATGAATCTTGCTACTACAAACTTATGATAGTATTTACTTGTAATATTATATTCAAAACTTAGTTTGGTTGGACTATTACACAAGAATTTGTTTAGTTTGCATTTTTAGACATTAACCATGTATATATTGTGTGTTATGTGTTGTTCTTGTAACTTTGGACCCCATGATGCCTATGAAACATTTTTAGACTCTTACTATAGTCAAAATTACCTTGGACTTTAGAAAGATTACTAGTGCTTAAACTCACCATAGCAAACTTTTACATACAAAAGTACACTTTATAAACCCTAGAAGGTGCTTTTTACTATAGATCCGTTTTGACCAGAAAGTTTAAGCCTTTAAACAGTAGGTTGTGATGGTTGAAATGACTTTAGAACATGGCCAAAAGATCCCTTAACAAATTACTTGAATTTGGGCACAAACCGGGACTAAAACCGATACCCGACGGGCCCGGAAACATCATATTTGTAATAAAACCCAAATCTGGTCCAAATGAACTCATAGGGATATTTTAATGGCAAAACATGTTTACAAATACATATGATGAATTTAGGAACTTAACGGTGTCATTAAACCGGCAAACGGGACCAAAATGGCAAAACCGACACAAAATCCATAAAACCCGCAAACTAATGAAACCGACACTCGAAATAATTATCTACCTATTTTGGACAAAAAATAATCATATTTATTGTACTTGATTAATTTCTAACTTAAACGGATAAATATCGTGTAATCGGCGGTTACCGCGAAATCGCTCGGTTTTCAACTAATTAATCGAAATAATCAATTTCTCATATGAAAATTCTCATTTTTGACTTAATATTTATTTCTATAAATATTTACTACGTTTAAATATTATTTGAGAATTTTTGTATATTTTATTTAATTAAAAATATATATATTACATTATTTCCAAATAAATACATAACCGGACACTTTCACTTTGACTTTTCAAATCATTTGATCCTAAGGCTACTATGACGTCAAGACTTGACCTACCTAATTGGAGTGACATTAATTTTCAACCCAATTACTTATTGTATGTCTTACAATTATTTAGGGCTACACTTTCGTTGAACGTGCTACCGATTTCCATTTCTGAATCATGTGAGTTTTTCACGGTCCCTTTTAACTTTAACTATTTTATCTTTGGGGGAGAATTCATACATACATTTTTCCATGTTAGACAATTAGATCTTGTTATCATAACTGTTTCATGTGCTTTTCCATTGTCCAAACTTATTATCTCATTTACATTTATGTTATAACCCAAACCCCACTATTAACTGAATCTGATTAATTATCATTTGCAAACGGTAACGTTTGAATAGATCTATTGGGTTAACGCCCCTGCTCTAATTGGTAGCTCCAATCGTGACTCCGTCTTTTAGTCAAAGAGTACAAATTGTTATGTCATGTCTATACGGTTCCAACCGGACAAAAGGTACCAAGAGTGTGTAAACGGTCAGTTTCGGTATTCATGGTACATGGTAACATTTTCCAACTAGTCTTATATGATATTGTCAATTATTAACATGAACTGTTTCCAAATTACTATTTTCATTCAACCTTTAACTGCTAGCACTTTTAAACCTGTGAAACTCACCAACAATTATTTGTTGACCGTTTACTCGTATGAATTCTCAGATACTTGAACTTAATTGTTGTGCATGCATCTGACCTGCTTGCATGTTTCCTGTCATTGCATTTTAGGACTTTCATTTGCTTTTCTGGAAAACTTCTGTGTTGTAAACTTAAACTATTTACTTTTCTCATTACAACTAATCCGCTGCGTAATGATATTGGAAAAACTCCTATTTACTCCAACAAATTAACAATTTCCAAAACGGCTCTAGTTGTTGAACCATCCAGAGTACGTTCGTAACCTTGACTATGATTACCTTTTTCGCATCCCGACACAAATCTTACAAGGTGTGACAACCTCCATAGATTCTACACCACGAAGATTGAGGCCAGCCATTCTTATAACCGAAGGGGTCACGCATTGGATTTACTCATAAACACATAGTACATCAGAGATAACTAAACAACAGAATATTTAAAACTTTTATTTATATATGCCAAGTCTATAGTAAGAGAGAGACGAATAAAAAAGCTAACTAGAACTAACTAAGCCAGCTCTTCAAAAGTGTCTTCTCAGGATATCTACAGCCCATTATGCTTTTCTCACCAATGATCCTTGCCCTTCCGATCCGAAGCTTCAGCTTCATCTGATATACATAACTTTCAAGTGTCAGCTTACGCTGGTGAGTTCTAAGTTCCAAAGCTTTGCCTTTGAACTCACAACACACGTTTTGGTTAAACCCTTTTCTGCAAATAGTCATTTAAGTATAAAGCATATAGATTTATACATAACACATAACTAGGCACATTTTCAGTAGAACACGTCTACCCCAGTATACTTCTAAACCTCGTAAATAGACTAATTTTCTATTCCTTATGTGACTATCCTTTCTATTCCATCTGGTCGAGCATATCATTACGAACTTGTCATATGTATCTTTCTGTCACCTCTAATTTCAAGTACCATCTAAGGGAAATAGTATTGCTGATTGCTATCTCTTTTCACCTCACGGACTAATCGTTCAGTTAGTCACACCACATTGGGAAATCCCCTAATTAACCGTCCACGATTATATATAGGATGTACGGATAGCGTATCCACCTCATTTCTGATAAATAAAAGGCATCACGTGTTCTTGCACATAACTTCCCTATGATGTCTAATAACAATTCTTTTACCACTTAATCATATAAAGGTAAAGTAATATCACATAACATATTCAATACAATTAATGTATATAATAACAATTATAAACACTTGAAAGCATTTTCATAAGACAATATGTTATCAGCCCAAAACAGTTTAAAATACTCAAAAGTGGGCTCATAGAACTTACCTTAGCTTTGCGATGCTAATATACTCGGGGTTAAGTCCTCGTGAATCAGTTATCTAACAGCTTTAACGTAATGTCCCTATCAAGACATTCTAAAGGTTACGAATAATGTTTTAAGACTAACCCCATTAACCAAAAACCTAACTTTTTATTGGTTATAACCCTAATTGTCAAAATGACTATTTTGCCCCTTATATGCAAAATTGCATTTCGAAATGATAATATGAAGACACCTATTTCTATAATTAAACACTCATTCCAGGGTCGCCCAGTGAGGTATGCCAAGTCCCAGTTGAGATTTATGCGACAACCTCTCTATGCCACCAGATACCCCAGGGTACAAGCACTTACCCTTCCGGTCCGCGTGAACTTCTAAATACCCGAATACCTCGGTATAATTTATATTTTATCAATTAACAAAATTGAAATCATATATACTTAATATATATGTAAGCATGTTCTAATACAAAAATCCATAACCCCGTTCTCCCCGGATTACCCGAATTTGGATTAACATCATTTGAAACCCTAATTTGATGAAATTCTCAAAGTATCATCAAAAATCTTTTTATTATCAAATAAACTTAGGTATTTTATTCATAATATCAAATTATGATATACTTCAAAAGATTAGACCCAAACTTAACTTCGTTTGTAAAATTTTGCCAAAACAACATTAAGAAAGCCCAAATTTTGACCCGTTTCTCAAAATCATACCAAACCTTTTTGAAATAATGAAATTAACTTAGGGATTTCTTAAAACATTTTATTTTAAGGTTACATACCAAAAATCAGACCTTAATTCCAAACAGATTTCTCAATTTTGAAGAATCGTACTCAAGAACCCTAATTTCGAAATTTTTCTAAAAAGCATATCTAGATGTTATGAATCATCAAATTGATTGAGGGCTTTTGTAATACATACCAAATAAAGCTTGACTGCAGAAAATTAGCTTCTAAGACCTCCTGGATCAACTGATTTCGAGCTATGGTCGTTCTTGAGAGTTTTAAGGATTTTCTATGCTTTGATTTGTGATTTAGCAATGAAATCTTATGAACTAAGGCTTCTATTTATAGTATAAGGTGTTAAATATGGTCTAGACATGTCTCATGGTGACTAAGGATCCAAAAAGACACGTGTAGGGGTTCTAAATGGTGGCTGATTGTGATAAACTCGTATTTTGCCAACATCAGTAAACTCTTGTGTATCGCGCCATCTTCTGGCTCCAACCTTCGCGATACGCGAGCCGACCAACAGCCTTATTTTTTTCATTTTTAGCCACCGAACTTTGGTCTAATTCCATTCTAACCCTTATACTATTAATGTAATCTAATTTTAAGTGTTTAAACATATTAGGATATATTCCTAATTATTTCTAACTCTCGGGATACATAAAATGATGGTTATAACCCCGTATACTAACACGTATTTATCCATAGATTAGCATTGCATCTACGTATTCACATATATCATTACGCATGTGTACATGTAACTTATATATAATATATATAACACATAAACATGTATTTACTAACATTTTAACTTGTTAAACACGTATATCAAGTATAATTGTTATATTAACTATTAATTATGCATTTCATAATGTGTTAACATGTTATCCACATAGACATGTATAAAACATGATTACTTTCATATCTAGACGTTACAAATCTCCCCTCCTTAAACAATGTTTCATCCTCGAAACCTGTTCAGACCTCGAATAGTTCTGGATGAGATTCTCGCATCTCATCTTCTCTTTCCCAGGTTGATTCAGAACCTTTCCTATGCATCCATTGCACTCTAACTATAGCAACTACTTTATTTCGAAGCTTCCTTTCACTGTGATCTAGAATCGCAACTGGCCTTTCTACATAGGATAATTTATCATCTACTTCTATTTCCTCTAACAACACAATTTCTGATTCATCAAATACACACTTTCTCAGATGAGAAACACGAAATGTCAATTGAATCCCAGACAATTCCTTAGGCAGGTCTAGCCGATAGGCAACTTCGCCCACACGTTCTGCAATCTTAAAAGGTCCTACATACCTTAGGCCTAACTTGCCCCTCTTACGAAACAAAATAATACCCTTCCAAGGAGAAACTTTTAACAACACAAAGTCTCCCTCCTTGAACTCAATTGGCCTTCTCCTCTTATCCGCATATGACTATTGTCGATCTTGTGCAGTCTTTAATCGAGCTTTAACTAAATCAAGATTCTGAGCTAGGTTCTGTTTTTGCTTCCAAGCTCTCGCTGATCCACTTCAACCCAACACATCGGAGTTCTACACATTCTACCATACAACATCTCGAAGGGCGGCATCCCAATGCTGGAATGATAATTGTTGTTATAGGAGAACTCTGCCAAGTGTAGGTGACTATCCCAACTTCCTCCAAAGTCAATAATGCAAGCATGTAACATGTCTTCCAGAGTTTGAATCGTTCTCTCACTCTGTCCATCTGTCTGAGGATGGTATGCCGTGCTAATATGTAACCTTGATCCCATTTGCTCATGGAATTTCTTCCAAACCGCGAAGTGAACCGCGTGTCTCTATTCGAGACGATAGTTACTGGTACTCCGTGTTGAGCAAAAATCTCTTTAGTGAACAATTTAGCTAACTCTTCAGAAGAATGCGCCTCCTTAATGGGTAAGAAGCGAGCATTCTTTGTTAGCCTATCCACTATCACCCAGATGGTGTCAGAACCTTTAGCTGTTTTGGGTAGCTTAGTTATGATTTCCATCGTGATATGTTCCCATTTCCACTCGGGAATATTTAAAGGTTGAAGCTCACCATAAGGCTTCTGATGTTCAGCTTTAACCTTTGCGAAAGTCAAACACTTATTCACGTGCTGCATGACGTTAAACTTCATACCTGGCCACCAATAGTCCCGTCTTAAGTCTTGGTACATCTTGGTCGCACCAGGATGAATTGAATAGCGTGACTTATGAGCTTCCTCCATAATCTTACCATGAATCTCACCCATAAGCGGTACTCACATTCGACTAAACCTGGTCTTAACTCCAAGCTTATTCTCTTCCAAACTTTCAGCTTGACCTACCATTCTCTCTTTCCTAATGTTTTTTCTTTCAGAGCCTCATCTTGATCTCTTCGAAGCTGGACTAGAAAATCAGGAGTAACAACCAATTTATACAACCTCACTCTAATCAGAGGATGCTCCTCCTTTCTACTCAAGGCATCAGCCACTACGTTGGCCTTACCTGGGTGATACATTATTTCACAGTCGTAATCCTTGATTAATTCCAACCATCTACGCTGCCTCATATTTAGATCTTTCTGATCAAAGAAGTACTTCAAACTCTTATGCTCAGTGTAGATAGTGCACTGCACTCCATATAAATAATGCCTCTAAATTTGAGAACAAACACAATGGCTGCCAACTCTAAGTCGTGAGTTGGATAGTTTGTCTCATGAGGTTTCAACTGTTGTGATGCGTAGGTAATTACTTGGCCCCACTGCATTAACACACAACCTAATCCTAAGTAGGAAGCATCAGAGTATACTACCAAGTCATCAGAACCATCCCGTAAGGATAGTATTGGTGCCTGAGTCAACTTGTTCCTCAACTCCTCAAACGCACTCTGCTGACTAGGTCCCCATACAAACATGGTGTCCTTCTTGGTTAGTTTAGTCAGTGGCGTTGCAATCTTTGAAAAATCTTGAATAAACCTACGGTAATAGCCAGCTAGACCCAAGAAACTAAGAATTTCTGAGGGTGTCTTTGGCGGCTTCCAGCTCATTACTGTCTCTATCTTTGCTGGATCTACTAGAATACCATCCGTGTTTATGACATGACCAAGGAACTAGACTTCCTTAAGCCAAATCACACACTTCGAGAATTTTGCTTACAACTTTTCCTTCCTTAAGGTCTCTAGAACTTCCTTCAAATGCATCGCGTGGTCCTTCTCATTCCTAGAATAGATTAAAATATCATCTATGAACACGATAACAAATCGGTCCAACATGGGTCGACACAATCTATTCATGAGGTCCATGAAAGCTGCGGGGGCATTGGTTAACCCAAATGACATTACTAGGAACTCATAATGACCATAACGCGTGCGAAAAGTTGTTTTCTTGATATCTTCATCTCTTACCTTAAGCTGCTGATAACCTGACCTTAGATCGATCTTGGAGAACCAACTTGCTCCTTGCAGCTGGATGAAAAAATCGTCGATCCTTAGAAAAGGATACTTATTTTTCACCATCAGCTTATTCAAATCTCTATAGTCGATACACATCCGCATGCTCCCATCCTTCTTTTTGACAAAAAGTACTGGAGCACCCCAATGAGAATTGCTTGGTCTGATGAACCCTTTGTTAAGAAAATCTTCTAATTGTGCCATCAAGTCTTTCATATCCGATGGAGCTAATTGATAAGGTGACTTTGCCATGGGCTTGGCTCCAGGCACCAAATCGATTGTAAACTTTATCTCCCGATCAGGAGGAATGCTCGGAAGTTCCTTTGGAAATACATCCGCGAACTGGCACACCACCGGCACATCCTTTACCTCCTTTGTCTTTATTCTTGAGTCCATAGCATATGCTAGGTACGTTTTACATCCTTGACTCATGAACTTCCGTGCCTTGATCATAGAAATAATCTTAACTGCTGAGCCATCACAATCCCTTTAAACGAATATGATTTTCCCAGTTGGCACTCGAAGTTGAACCTCCTTCTGATTACAGATTATTTGCACATTGCATTCCGCAAGCCAATCCATGCCTAATACAGTATCAAACCACCTAAAGTCATAGGAAATAACCTAAGAGGTAGTTTGTGTCCTTCCAACTCTATCAAGCAATTATCTAACATATCTATAATCATAACACTTTTTCCTAAGGCAGTCTTGACCTCAAAAGGTCTCTCAGTCCTAACAATTAGTCTATCAAGAAATCCATAGAAATTATGCGATGCAAAACTCCTACTAGCACCAGAGTCAAATAACACCGAAGCAGGCACATTTTAATGAGAAACGTACCCGAAACTACATCGGGTGTTATCTTCGCCTCAGTAGTAGTTAGGGTATAAGCTCTACCCTTATGTTTCGGAGCTTTAATCGCCCTTAGCAGCTCCGGATTCTTTACCAATTTAGGAAAGTTAGTTCTGAAATACCCCGGACTCCCACACTCATAGCACTTCTTTAGGTCTGGATAACGATTGGCCAAGTGACCTTCCTTTCCACACTTATAACAGCCAATAGTCCCAGACCAACACTCTCCAGATTGAGCCTTATTACACTTGCGGCACACAGATTTTACGCCTTTGGGACCATTCCTTGATTTCTTGTGATTTCTACCATGGTTCTTCTTGTGATTTCTACCATGGTTCTTCTTCGAACCTTCTTCAACCTCAGACCACTTCCTCTTTTGCTCCCCAAGTCTACCTTCATCGCCATACTCTTCCTTGAAAACGCCTACACGGATCGAATCTATGGTAGATAATATTGAGACGGAAGTTTTGTCATTGATTCGTGTCAAATGATTACATAAACCGAAGGAGTATACAACAATTAAGCTCCGGGGGAGGTTGGACAGAACCTCCCCTCTCAACACAGACACTGGACAAAAACTTACAAAGAAATACAAAGACGAAACTATTTATACTTCTTAGTTCTGTCCGAACTGGGCACATCCGAACCCTGACCGAACTCCCTCCGAACTTGGAGTTCGGCCATCAAGGTTCGGCCAACTCCGAACCTAGAGTTCGGCTGGGTTTCGGACCTCAGTTCATGTCTCCGACAAATCAGTCTGTTTGACAATTCGAACTGTAACGGCCACACAAGGTTCATGCATCAACAAATTCCCCCTTGGACGTTACTGTCGAATCCAGACATTGATCTTCTAGCAATCATCATCAGTCAGTCTGCTACATCTTGAATCTTGATTTTCAGTAAACTCCCCTTGAACTGAACTCCAGGCATGCAGGATACAGTTCGCATCTTGTACAATCTCCACAACCAATAAAGTTCCCCCTAGATTCAAGCACAACCATCCAACTCTGGACCCGACATATATGATAATGGTTCACTTCATCAGTCGTATCCGAAATTTATAAAGAAGCCCGAACATCACTGCATATTGACAACAATCTTTAATCTTCACCAAATTGTAATACATTCTGATCTTTATGAAAACAAACACAATCAGCATCTTCAATCACGGAAATTCCCCCATAGCATGAAATCCATCCCAATATATTACTCCGGTAAACGTATGTCTCGTTGTAGACTGGAATCTGACCAAGTCTTCACAACTCAAGAAACTATCGGGCAAATGAAAAAGAGTTCCAAACCATAACCGAAAACTTTGACATATCGGTTTGCACGAACATCAGAATACACTACTTTTCCACGAAGATCAAAAATCACCATCAACCCCGAACTGATTGCTTTTGAATATTCACTTTTTCAATTATGAAACTTTGAAAATGTTTAGGGTCCCCAATTTCCACCTAAATAAGTGACATATTCAAATCTTCAATTTCTTATGATTCCAACCCCGCATTCTTGTAGTGGAATGATAAACTCAAGTGGCCCACAACGGAATCTTTAATCTTATTTAATCTTCAGTTTTTGTAGAAAGATAATCTCCGACAAATGTTCCCAAGTAATCATAACCATGTCTCCGAATCTCTGCCCATCATCAGAAACACGTATTCTTGAATCTCTGTCCATCATCACTTATTTATGGGGATTTTGGGGACCCTAAACATTTTCAAAGTTTAATAATTGAAAAAATGAATATTCAAAAGCAATCAGTTGAAGGTTGATGGTGATTTTTGATCTTCGTGGAAAAATTAGTGTATTCTGATGTTCGTGCAAACTGATATGTCAAAGTTGTCGGTTATGGTTTGGAACTCTTTTTCATTTGCCCGATACTTTCTTGAGTTGTGAAGACTTGGTCAGATTCCAGTCTACAACGAGATATACGTTTACCGGAGTAATATATTCGGATGGATTTCATGCTAAGGGGTAATTTCCGTGATTGAAGATACTGATTGTGTCTGTTTTCATAAAGATCAGAATGTATTACAATTCGGTGAAGATTAAAGATTGTTGTCAATATGCAGTGATGTTCGGGCTTCTTTACAAATTCCGGATACGACTGATGAAGTGAACAATTATCATATATGCCAGGTCCAGAGTTGGATGGTTGTGCTTGAAGCTAGGGGAAATTTATTGGTTGTGGAGATTGTACAAGATGCGAACTGTTTCCTGCATGCCTGAAGTTCAGTTCAAGGGGAGTTTGCTGAAAATCAAGATTCAAGATGTAGCAGACTGACTGATGATGATTGCTAGAAGATCAATGTCTTGATTCGACAGTAACGTCCAAGGGGGAATTTGTTGATGCATGAACCTTGTGTGGTCGTTACTGTTTGAATTGACAAACAGACTGATTTGTCGGAGACATGAACTGAGGTCCGAGGCCCAGCCGAACTCTAGGTTCGGAGTTGGCCGAACCTTGATGGCCGAACTCTAAGTTCGGAGGGAGTTCGGACAGGGTTCGGAGGTGCCCAGTTCGGACAGAACTAAGAAGTATAAATAGTTTTGTCTTTTTATTTCTTTGTAAGTTTTTGTCCATTGTCTGTGTTGAGAGGTGAGGTTCTGTCCAACCTCCCCCGGAGCTTAATTGTTGTATACTCATTCGGTTTATGTAATCATTTGACACGAATCAATGACAAAACTTTCGTCTCGATATTATCTACCATAGATTCGATACGTGTAGGTGTTTTCATGCATGAACCTTGTGTGGCCGTTACTGTTCGAATTATCAAACAGACTGATTTGTCGGAGACATGAACTGAGTTCCGAAACCCAGCCGAACTCTAGGTTCGGAGTTGGCCGAACCTTGATGGCCGAACTCCAAGTTCGGAGGGAGTTCGGACAGGGTTCAGAGGTGCCCAGTTCGGACAGAATTAAGAAGTATAAATAGTTTCATCTTTGTATTTCTTTGTAAGTTTTTTTCCAGTGTCTGTGTTGAGAGGGGAGGTTCTGTCCAACCTCCCCCGGAGCTTAATTGTTGTATACTCCTTCGGTTTATATAATCATTTGACAAGAATCAATATCAAAACTTCCGTCTCGATATTATCTACCATAGCATCGATCCGTGTAGGCGTTTTTAAGTGGTATCAGAGCTGTTGGCTCTTTCTATGATCTAATTTCATCATTTTTCTAAATTTCGAGACGTTAAACCTTCAGTTTGGCTCTGATACCACTTGAAAACGCCTACACAAGGTTCATGCATCAACATTCCTCATAGAGTGTAGCACTAAGATCAATTTCTTCTTGATATGTCCTTGGAGAGTGAAGTTTCACAATCTTCCTCACAACTGCAGGAAGGGCCTGAATATACCTCTTTATCTTCTCTTCCTTGGGAGTAACTAGTCTTGGCATTAATCTTGCCATTTGATCGAATTTACTAGTAAACTCCTGATGGGTCAAGTTGCCCGCTTCAAATTTCAGAAAGTTCATCTCAATCTTGTCTAATTCGTGCCTCCGACAGAACTTGCTCACCACTATCGCTTTTAAATCATTCCATCGCATAGCAGCGACAGTTTTAACTCCTCGGGATTGCTTTACTGAATCCCACCAAAACAATGCATCTCCTATGAAGGAGTGGGTTACATACTTCACCGTTTGGTCTCCCCGACATTGACTTATGTCGATCACAGCTTCCATCTCCCGCACCCAGCGTACGGTTGAAACTGCTTCTCTTTTCCCTTCAAAGGTTGGGGGTCTACATCCACTAAAGGATTTAAAAGAACAGCCTCGTCCGCCTTCCCCCATGCCTACAACAGGAACAACACCTGAAGAATTTCCTCCTCCAGCACTTCCACTAGTGTTTCCTCTAACACCGGATCCACCAACACCAGCGGTTCTTTGAGTTAAGCTATTACTTGGGCAGTAACAGCTGCTACTTGCTCATTAGAATATACATTAGCTCCTGTATTAATCTCAGGTTCAGGATTTGCATGTGTGTTTCTTCTAGCACCAGTCATTCTACCGGTACTACTACCACCACGTCTAGCCATATCCTACATTAAGATGAATGACATTTCAGAATTTATGTGACTTAAAGTGTCCAAATTTTTGAATACATGATAATAGATAAGCGCAGATGTCAATACGATTATATATATATGATGTTTTCAAAACCCAATTACTTTTATTCACACTCTTCCTTAGTGTCAATAGCTATCCTGGCTCTGATACCAACTTGTGACGCCCACTTCCAGACTTGGTCTTCCCAGATTCCTAGTTTAAGTCTAGACACTGTATTAGTATCTAAATCTCTTAAACCAAGGCTCTGATACCAACTTGTGACGCCCACTTCCAGACTTGGCTCTAGAAATCGGATTTTACTCATAAACACATGGTACATCAGAGATAACTAAACAACGGAAAATTTAACACTTTTATATATATATATATATATATTCCAAGTCTATAGTAAGAGAGAGACGATTAAAAAACCTAACTAGAACTAACTAAGCCAGCTCTTCAAAAGTGTCTTCTCAGGATATCTACTGCCCATTATGCTTTGCTCACCAATGAGCCTTGCCCTTCCGATCCGAAGCTTCAGCTTCATCTGATATACACAAATTTCAAGTGTCAGCTTACGCTGGTGAGTTCTAAGTTCCAAAGCTTTACCTTTGAACTCATAACACACGTTTTGGTACCCTTTTCTGCAAATAGTCATTTAAGTATAAAGCATATATATTTATACATAACACATAACTAGGCACATTTTCAGTAGAACATGTCTACCCCAGTATACTTCTAAACCTCGTAAATAGACTAACTTTCTATTCCTTATGTGGCTATCCTTTCTATTCCATCTGGTCGAGCATATCATCACGAACTTGTCATATGTATCTTTTTGTCACTTCTAATTTCAAGTACCATCTAAGGGAAATAGTATTTCTGATTGCTATCTGTTTTCACCTCACGAACTAATCGTTCAGTTAGTCACACCACATTGGGAAGCACTATTAAGCTCCCTATTTCAGAAGCCCCAAAATACTTGACAACCCTTGTGACCTTGTGGATTACCATTCTTGAGACGTTCTAATCATCTGATCCAAAACATCTTATTAGCAATCCTACCTTCCACTATACCATTACCCGACCCTAATTAAATGAATATGTGCCTTAGGTTTTGTTAGTATACAAGTATAAGGTATTCAAGTGTTGCAACTAGTGAAAATCCCCTAATTTACCGTCCACGATTATATATAGGATGTACCGGTAGCGTATCCACCTCATTTCTGATAAATAAAAGGCATCACTTGTTCTTGCACATAACTACCCTATGATGTCTAATAACAACTCCTTTACCACTTAATCATCTAAAGGTAAAGTAAGATCACATAACATATTCAATACAATTAATGTATATAATAACAATTATAAACACTTGAAAGCATTTTCATAAGACAATATGTTATCAGCCCAAAACAGTTTAAAATACTCAAAAGTGGGCTCATAGAACTTACCTTAGCTTTGCGATGCTAATATACTCAGGTTAAGTCCTCGTGAATCAGTTATCTAACAGCTTTAACATAATGTCCCTATCAAGACATCCTAAAGGTTACGAATAACGTTTTAACACTAACCCCATTAACCAAAAACCCAACTCTTTATTGGTTATAACCCTTAATTGTCAAAATGACCGTTTTGCCCCTTATATGCAAAAATGCATTTCTAAATGATAATATGAAGACATGTATTTCTATAAGTAAACACTCACTCCAGGGTTGCCCAGTGAGGTATGCCAAGTCCCAGTTGAGATTTATGTGACAACCTCTCTATGCCAGATACCATAGGGTACAGACACTTACCCTTCCGGTCCACGTGAACTTCTAAATACCCGAATACCTCGGTATAATTTATATTTTATCAATTAACAAAATTGAACTCATATATACTTAATATATATGTAAACATGTTCTAATACCAAAATCCATAACCCCGTTCTCCCCGGATTACCCGAATTTGGATTAACATCCGTTGAAACCCTAATTTGACGAAATTATCAAAGTATCATCAAAACTCTTCTTATTATCAAATAAACTTAGGGATTTTATTTATAATATCATATTATGGTATACTTCAAAAGATTAGACCCAAACTTAACTTCGTTTGTAAAATTTTGCGAAAACAACATTAAGAAAGCCCAAATTTTGACCCGTTTCTCAAAATCATACCAAACCGTTATCTAATCATGAAATTAACTTAGGGCTTTCTTAAAATATGTTATTTTAAGGTTAGATACCAAAAATCAGACCTTAATTCCAAATAGATTTCTCAGTTTTGAAGAATCATACTCAGGAACCCTAATTTCAGATCTTTTCTAAAAGCATATCTAGATGTTATGAATCATAAAATTGATTGAGGGCTTTTGTAATACATACCAAATAAAGTTTGACTACAGAAAATTAGCTTCTAAGACCTCCTGGATCAATTGATTTCGAGCTATGGTCATTCTTGAGAGTTTTAAGGTTTTTCTATGCTTTGATTTGTGATTTAGCAATGAAATCTTATGAACTAAGGCTTCTATTTATAGTATAAGGTGTTAAATATGGTCTAGACACATCCCACGGTGACTAAGGATAAAAAAAGACACATGTAGGGGGGTCAAAATGGCGGCTGACTGTGATAAACTCGTATTTTGCCGACATCAGTAAACTCTCGCGTATGTCGCCATCTTCTGGCTCCAACCTTCGCGATACGCGAGCCGACCAACAACTTTATTTTTTCATTTTTAGCCACCGAACTTTTTTCTAATTCCATTCTAACCCTTACACTATTAATGTAATCTAATTTTAAGTCTTTAAACATATTAGGATATATTCCTAATTATTTCTAACTCTCGGGATACATAAAATGATGGATGTAACCCCGTATACTAACACGTATTTATCCATAGATTAGCATTGCAACTACGTATTCACATATATCATTATGCATGTGTACATCTAACTCATATATAATATATATAACACATAAACATGTATTTACTAACATTTTAACTTGTTAAACACGTATATCAAGTATAATTGTTATATTAACTATTAATTACGCATTTCTTAATGTGTTAACATGTTATCTACATAGACACGTATAAAACATGATTACTTTCATATCTAGATTTATAAACACACATAAATAACATATTTATCCTTACTTGAATTTTCGAGACGTTACAACTATACACCACATACATGGGCAAGTGCACCCGTCGCGACGTAGTATAGTAATGGTAAGACCCGAGGTCGTCCAAGGACACAATATATGGGAATGAGGGCTCTTGATACTTCACCTCCATTAATGTCTAACCAAATCTTACTTTTAAGTTTATGGTTAAAAATAGAATAAGAAAAGAAAAATAAATTAAAGATAAAAATGGGTTTTAAGTGTACAATTAAAGAAAATATCACTAAGTTAGTCAGTTTTAACCTAAAATGTGAGGAATATTTGACAAAAAAAATATATATAATTTGGAGTATATCAATATCAAGAAGGGTTTTAATACCCTCTACAATGTTTCGATTGATTCTTTCCACCTGGTTGTTGCCTTAGGGGTGTGCGGCCGAAATGGAGACCTGCTGGATTTGAAGCTCTAAACACTAGTTACGGATAGTTCTATCAGTGAACCAGGTTCCACTATCAGGGATGAGGTAGAGTGGAATGCCAAAATGGCAAACAACGAATTCCCACGAGAATTGTTTGATATTCGTGGTCGTGATGGTTGCCAGGGGCTTTGCTTCTACCCATTTTGTAAAATAATCTACTACTGCCACCAAGAATTTCACGCGAACCACGGCCTCAGGGAAGGGTCTCACTATGTCAATTGCCTATTTCTGAAAGAGCCAGGCCATGGTAACAGGAATCAGATCATTATTGGGGCGGGAGATAGGAGCATGTTTCTAACAGCTCATACATTTCTGCAACTCTTCAATTGTCATAGTGTGCATACCCAGCCAATAGAAAACTAAACCTTTGAGCTTTACAACCACCGCTTTACCACTGGCTTGTATCTCGCATATACCCATATGAACCTCCCGCAGTAAGTAATTTGATTCGTCAGTATTTGTACATCGGATAAGTGGTCGGATATAAGTGTGGGGATACAAAATGGCGTTAATTACGAGGTAATGTTCACACTTTCTACGTAGTTTATGCGCTTCTGCCTTATCCTGTGGGAGCTTGCCTTCGGTGAGGTAATCGACAATGGGGGTTATCCAACTGTTAGGAGATTGTTGCGCAACATTGATACTATAGACCTTGATGGTCAGTTCCTCAACATGTACATTCTGGAGTGGCTTAGTGAATAAAGAAGCCACTTTACTAAGCGTATCTGCCTTCTTGTTATGGCTGCGTGGAACGTGAAGGATTCCCTATGTGTCAAAAAAATTTAAGAGCGCCTTGCAAACACTGAGATACTTAGCCGTGGAAGTTTCTTAGGCGTCATACTTAACATTGATCTATTTTGCAACAAGCAGGGCGTCTACATCCACACGGATATTACCCAATTTTAATTTAAGTGCCAGCTTCAGTCCCGCTATCAAATATTAATATTTTTCTTCGTTGTTGATGGATGTAAGTTTGAGTTTGAACACGCATATATGTTTCTTCCCTGTGGGGTTGATAAGTATGATCCCTGTACCCGCCCATCTGCACATGATTTGCCATCTGAATGTAGTTCCCAGAGTTGAACTTCTAGCAAGACCTTACGTGTTGGAATTCACGGTTCTTCTATAGGGATTTGCATGCCAACTAGTATTTCTGTTATGAAGTCGGCGATTACCTGCCCCTTAATAGCGATACAGGGTTTAAAGGACAAGTTGAAGACACCAAGCTCGATGGCCTATTTACACAATCGTCCAGATAAATTAGGCTTTTTGAGAGCATGTTGAAGTGGATAACTTGTGAAGATCTCAATGTCATAAGCTTGAAAGTACCTTCACTGGCAGCGGGAGGCATGAACCAAATCTAGTACAAGCTTTTCTAAAACAGAGTAGTTGGCCTTCGCATCAGTGAGCACATGACTAATATAGTAAATCGGAGTTTGAACTCATCTCTTTCTACCATCAAAACTGCACTAACCGCCTTATCGATGCCGATAGGTACATTTTCAGGGTCTCATAAATGCATGGGGCAGTTAATGTCAGAAGGTTGATCAAGCAAGACTTAAGCTCTTGGAAGGCACGTTCCGCTTCGGTGGTCCAAGTAAACTGGTTATCCGACAAACATTTTTTAAGAACATTGATAAATGGGAGTGAACATTCGGCATGCTTGGAGAGCTAATGGTTAATTGAGACCATCGGCCATTTAAAGCTTGAACAACTTTTAGAGAAGTAGGAGAGGGCATGTCTATGATGATGGACACTTTGTCTGGGATGCGAAAACCATCCTTGCCGACGATGACACCAAGAAATTTTCCATCTTCCATTCCGAAAAGAACACTTTTCGGGATTTAATTTGATCTTATTCTTCCACGGCGTCATGAAGGTTTCTACTGTATCTCTTAGAAGGCGCTTCTCATCCAGACTTTTAATGACTAGATCCTCAATATAAACTTCAAAATTATCATTCTTTGGGCCGCGTCCATATTTTTTAACCCAAAAGGCATTTTCGTATAGAAAAAAAAAATCCCAATATTATTGTAAAATGTGGTCTTTTCTTCGTCGTTGCATGCCATTTATACTTGATGATAGCCTTTGTAGGCGTCAAGGAAACATTTGAAGAGGAAAAGAACCAAAGATTCAGCCTTGATATCGATACTCGGAAAAGGGTAAGCATATTTGGGACATGTGCAATTAAGATCCAGGTTTGTTCCTTTAAATGTCTCAAAATTCATGCTTCTTCTAACCTTTTTTGCTTCCGAGACAATGAATTTTTGCCACTTGTCTCCTATGTGTCGACACTTTTATACGAATGGTTTTACCCTAGGATAGGTCTTTAGACGGTGTTCCACGATGTCGCGCAGGATTCCAGTCATATCTTTGTGCTTAAAAGCGAAAACATCCATGTTCTCTTGGAGGAATTGTTTCAGATAATAACAGATCTTTAGAAATAGAGCGGTTCTTAGCAGGACAGTTTATTCAAGAAAATGTTCATTAATGACCCAGTTCTCATCATTGTTATGCGAAGGCTCCGACTGGAGGAATGCAACTTCCACAATGACTATTTGCTTGTCCACGCAGACCTTTGCTACTCCTAGCAGAGTAGGTAGCATTAACTGACCGTGAGCGGTGGAAACAACAACAACTAGATTACCTAGAGAAGGTTTGGCTAAAATTGCGTTATGTTCACTTTTTGCAGGAATTACTAGAAAATTGACCATGAGGTGCGGTCATGCGTGCCATCACTCATAGTAACGGGAAAATATATTTACCTAGGAGGCATACATGTTTCACCATAAAAACCACTAACATGCTCATACACTGGCTCTAAGTGTGCTTGATCACATGGATCCATGTTTCTAAAACATTGTTCATAGATAATGTAAGAGGAGCTGCTCGTATCAATCAGGATACGTCTCATCAGATAGGTCCCCAGGCGAACCGTTATGGTGATAACGCATTCATTATAGTCGCCTACTTGTGGCGGGAAAGTTAGAGGTGCATGTACCCAAGCTTCGACTCGTTGCCCTATTATTGTACTTTCTTTGATAGAATATCAGCGGATCATGAATAAGTCTTTGTATTTTGGTGTGTCTTCCTTACTTTCGTCGTCACGCTTTTGTTCTAGGTGCGCGAGTTGCCCTTCCGTTACAAATTTTACAATTTTTGTTTTGAGCGTGAAACATTCATCTGTAATATGATCACAATATTTCTTTGTATCACGGGTGTTGCTTTCTTTAAATAGCTTAGGTCCGTTGAATTTTAAACCCTCACTAGACAAAATTGCACTTGGATACTTAGTAAGATACCATTGGCCTACAAAAGACCTGGAGTTGCACAGAGCCACTGTGGGAGTTTCCCTGGAGCGATCATGTTCACAGTAGTTGTCTTGCTTACCCGCGCTGCTATGAAATGCAGTAAACATACTAAAGGGTTGTGTTTCGATATTCCACGAGTGTCTACCCCTTGGAAATATTTTCAAGAATCAGCAGATCTAGCACTATCATTCCCCTTTTACAACCGTGGTTAAGAACAATTATCTTTTTAACACGAACATATTGTTTGGAAACTTCCATAAGCGCATCCATCATTTGTGGGTGACCGCCACTGAGAAGCTTATGAACCAAGTGATCATCACGTACTCCATGGATAAAGCAAACTACTATCAAGTCCTTAATTGCGTTGCCGATCTGTAGGCTTTCCAAGTTGAAGCGGGTGATAAGGTTTCAAATGATTCGTTATCTTGGCAGCGGATGTGAAGGATGTTAGTTTTCTCTTTTGTGTGACATTTTTGTTGGCCGAATTGCTGGAAAAGTTTACGTATGAGTTCCTCTAAACTGCCAATTTTGTCCGTAGGAAAGGAATCAAACCAAAGGCGTGTAGTACCCACGAGAGTCTGGACAAACATATGGCACCAGACAGGAATGGACCAGTTTCCAGCATACCTGCGTCTAAAAAGAAATTAAAATGATCAATAAGACCAGAGAAACTGTTATATTTGCCAATACAACAAGTATTTTCAATTTTGTAAGGAGCTCAACTTGCGCAATAGGGGCAATAAGCTTGTATTGTGCCATAATTGATGCGGGCTTATATGGTTTTGTGTAATCCATTGCGTGTAGTAATAGAGGTGGTATGAGGCTAGACAGAGTAGCTACCGTAGCTGAAAATAGAGGCGTGGAGTCTTGTGGCAGAAAGTGGAATGAAGTGGCAGATGACATGGATGGTGTACTAGCGACGGAACCCGCTGCAATTGTGTCCTAATTCAAATATGAACGCCTGCTCATGCGAAAGGATCCTTGGAGCGCCAGAAGTTGCTTATAGTATTTTTTTGTTGTTCTAACCACCACGCTACCTAAGAGGGAGGGTGGCTATTAGTGTATGAGCGGTTCGTCGTGTCAAGTATCTGAACAAGATGAAGTTATGCAAAATGTATGTCAAACGAAGTGGATCCGAACTAACACGAAGTGTCAGCCGAACTCACACTTAGGTGAGTTCAGAACAACACGAACTCGTGGTTTGTGTGACTTCGGATAGTAGTAGTATAAATAGTCGTTTTGCTTTGTATTTCAGTAACGAGTGGAGAGCTGATAAGTGTTAAGTGTGTGTTTTGTATGGAGTTTCTCTATGATTGTTCTGAGTGGTTCTCTGATTGTAATTGTTCTTCGATGATCAATAAAATAATCATTTAATTACGTTTCATATCCAAAATATCTAGATAAAGTTGTAGATCTGACGCTCACAACTTCTCAAGTGGTATCAGAGCATTCTGGTTCACTCTACTGATCTATGGTTGCTATTTTTGGGGTTTTTGAAACAAAAAGTGTAATTTTTGAAAAATTTGGAGTGTTTTTGCGAGTTTTTGATCATTTCAGTTGCGTTTCTTGTAAAAATCTCACTCCTAAATCGTTCCTTATCACTTTTTCTGATCTACTGCTGTCAATTTCATTAAATCTCTCCAAAATCACAAATTTTTAACCAAAAAATGTCTGGTTCGTTCCAGTTCGGGGGATGAACTCAGATCTATAAAATAACCGTCAACCAAACCCATAGTTCGCTTTTGTTCGGATTGTTTTGGTTCAGTTCGGTTACATGAAGTTCCAGTTCGGTCAAATTCAATTTAGTTTCAGTTCGGTCGATTTAGGTTCGGATCAGTTCGGTTATAGGAAGTTCCGATTCGGACGAGTTCGGGTCTTGGTTCGTTTTATTTCGGAAATTTTTAATTCGGTTAGCTTTAGTTAGTTTCAGTTTGGCCATTTTCAAGTTCAGATAAGTTCGGGTTCATTTCTTTCTATTCCGATAGATTTCAGATCGGCTAGGTTCGTATCAACTTTCTTTAGTTTGGTTCAGTTCGTATAACAGAATTTTGAAACTATCGAGAATTCAGACTTCTAAGCTGTTTCCGTTATCTAGAATGCAATGCAAACCCTGATCAATTTTGATAATGAAATTGGAACAAGTATAGAAAGTTCCCAAGTTATTGAAATTGGAGGATTATCACAATTGGAAACAACAATTTTCGGCTTATGTTAGCACGAATTATATCGATTTATGGATTCCAATTCAAAAGGTTTATATGCACCCAATCAAGGGGACTATAAAGAAATCAAAGATTTTTCAGCTGATGAAAGGAAAACCTATGGGCTTTAACAAAAAGCGTTTGGTTATCTTACCATGACTTTACCTATCGAATTGTTACATCAATTAAGCACTTGCAAGAAAACTAAAGAATTGTGGGATGCTTATGTGAAGGCAATGATCAATACAAGAAGACTCAAAGAAAGGTGTTGAACAAAGAGTTTGACAACTTCCAGCATTATGATAATGAAAACATCACGGCTCTTGTATCAAGGTTTTCACATCTTATCAATAAATTGAAAGTTGTTCGAATTGATAAAACTGATGAATAATTGAAAGAGAAAACAATGGAAGCATTGCCAGAAAAATGGGAAAATTATGTTTTGTTGATTACACATGACAAAGAATTCTCCAGATTGTCATTTCATTAACTAACTACTAAACTTCATGCTCGAGAAATGGAGATGTTAAATTCAAACAAATCAACTTCTAAATTGCAAAATCCAGAATTGTATCATGGTCTTAATACTGCTAGCATAAATGCTAAAGCTAAACCTGTTAGTGCATATACAGTTCGTCATGTGAAGTATCTGAACAAGACGAAGCTACAAGGATGCTTCTACACGAACTGAGTCCGAACTGACACGAACTAGTGTCATCCGAACTCACAGTTCGGATGGGTTCGGATTAGACGAACTGGCAGTTTGCCTGAGTTCGTACAATTGAGTATAAATAGATGTTTTACATTGTAATTCTAAAGCGATTGAGGGAGGGGTTTTAGCAAAGTGTGTGTTCTCTGTGGTGTTTCTCTGTGAATGTTCTCAATGTCTTTCTAGATTGTAATTGTTTGTTTAATCAATAAAACAATCTTTAATTACTTGTTTCTCGTCCAAAATCACTAGATCGAGTAGACGATCCAATGCTCACGCATTTACAAGTGGTATCAGAGCTTTCTGGTTCACTCTACTATTCTGTGATTGCTATTTTTGGACTTTTTGAAACAAAAAGTGTCGTTTTTTCAAACTTTTTAGGTGTTTTTGCGTGTTTTTGACCGTTTCAGTCAAGAGTATTGTGAAAATTTCATTTCTAAATCATTCCCCATCACTTTTCTGATCTACTGCTGTGAATCTCATTAAATTTGTCCAAAATCGTGAATTTTTGACCGAAACATGTCCATTTCATTTTTGTTCATGTGAGGGGCCCAGATCTAAAAAATAATCGTCATCCGAACTTGTAGTTCGTTTAGATTCGTTTCAGTTTGTTTGAGTTTAATTAGATTCGTTTGTGTTTGGCTATGTTAGGATACCCGATGTCCAGGTTCGGACACATTCGTTCATTTTCAGTTCGGGTTACACGAAGTCTCGATTCGGTCGATTCGGGATCTGGTTCGCTTCAGTTTGGAAATATTCAGTTCGGCTAGCTTCGGATAAGTCTCAGTTTGTCTACTTTTCAGTTCATTTCATTTTTGGTTCGCTTGAGTTCAAATAGGTTCGTTTGGGTTTGGAATCATCTTATTCTATTCAGTTCAGTTCGGTTAGCAGATTTTGAAAGTTTTCAAAATGTCGGATTTTCAAGCTTTTGCTGTTATGCAAAACGCAATGCAAACCCTGATTAACTTTGATAACAAAATTGGAACAAGTCAGAAAGTTCCCAGGTTGTTGAAGTTGTAGATTATCAAAATTGGACGCAACGGTTTTCTGCTCATATTAGCACGAATGATATTAATTTATGGATTCCAATTCAAAAGCTTTAGGTGCATCCAACTGATCAAGGGGATTTTAAGGAAATCAAAGATTTTGATGCTGCCAAAAGGAAAAGTTATGAGCTTGAACAAAAAGTTTTTGGTTATCTTACCATGGCTTTACCTACTGAATTGTTACATCAATTCAGCACTTGCAAGAAATCTAAACAATTGTGGGATGCTTTATCAGCATGGCGTGAAAGCAATGATCAATACAAGAAGAATCGACGAAAGGTGTTGAACAAAGAATTTGAAAATTTTCTACATTATGATAATGAAAACATCACGGCTCTTGTATCAAGGTTTTCACATCTTATCAGTGAGTTGAACATTGTTAGAATTGAGAAAACTGATGAAAACTTGAAAGAAAGATATTGGAAGCTTTTCTGGAAAAATGTGAAAATTATGTTTTGTTGATCACTCATGATAAAGAATTCTCTGAATTATCATTTCATTGATTAACTGGTAAACTTCATGCTCAAGAAATAGAGATGCTGAATTCAAACAAGTCAACTGCTAAATTGCAAAATCTAGAATTGTATCATGGTCAGAATGCTGCAAGCATAAATGCTAAAGCTAAAACAATTGGCATTAGCCCAGCACCACCTACAGCTTTTATTGGAATTGTTTCTAGAGTTTCTGATAATACTACTTCTTCAAGGGGTTGCAGTTTTACAGTTCTAGGATCATCAAATCAAAATGTATTTTCTATCAAGTCAATTGATGATTGTGCTACTTTAATCTCCGCTCTTCTTTTGGAATGATTGTCAAAGATGTTGGTAATGCTCAACTGACTAAAGAATATCTTAATGAAATTGATGATGATCGGTTAAATGAAATGGATATGGCATGGCAATTTGCTATGTTGACTTAGAGGTCCCAACGGTTTTACAAGAAAACTGGAAGACATGCTTTTGATGCAGATGGAAAATTAGATTTTGACAAATCTAAGATAAAGTGTTACAAATGTTCCAATCTTAGACATTTTGCCAAACAATGTCAGAAAGCTGATATTAAAACTACTACTAATGGTACTCAATCGTCATCAAGCACTTCAACTAAGAAAGCTTTGACTGTTACTGGTGATAGACGTTATGATTAGGGTAAATATTTTGACACATCTGCATTGTTTGTCACACATGAACACGATGATTATTATTCAGACTCAAGTTCTTATGAATCTGCTGAGAATGAAATTTCCGAGTCTAAAGTGGAAGGCTTGTTAAAGGAAAATGTTGGATTATTGAAATAAATAAGTTTGCTTACCGAAGCACTCAAGTTAGTGAAATCAGATTTGGTGGTATCTAAGCAAGATTACATGGAATTTGAACAAAAATTTGTCAAATTGTCTGCAAAAAAATGCTGAGTTAGTTAAAGAAGTTCAGAAATGGAAGGATGAAGCTGAGGATACTGCTAATGATTTTAATAATTTATTTGAAAAATCAAAGATTAATCTTGATATGCTCACCAAGACTTCTATAAACATGTTGCTAAAATTGAGGCATATGAGATTGACATGGAAAAGTTGTTGGATGAAGTAAGGGAGTTAGCAAGGGTGAATAAATTGCTTAATGCGAATCTTGAAATTCAGAAAGGAAATGAAGACAAATTGAAGAAAGAGTTGTTTGCTGAGCTTGATAATCTACAGATGAAAAAATATGAAACTAACAAGGTTGCTAAGAGGTGGATAGCTACAGAAAAGGAATTAGTTGAAGCACAACAAAAGATTTCCAATTTGAAGATTCAAGTATTTGATGCAAATCGTCTTTTGAACAATGTCGCCAATTCACAATCTTTCACAAGTTTATTAGCTCGTACATCAGCACAGCCAGGCCATTGAGACTTTGCAGGCTGATGTTACAGATTTACGGCAGACTTTCCAGACTAAGGTTACTGATCTGAGGCAGGCTTTACTAAAAAAAATAAGTTCAATTCAAGCTCAACCATCATTCCATCCATTCACTTTCCATAATTTCCGAATCATAAATATTTTATTCAGTTATGGTGGGAAAAACCCTCATCCAGTTTTACCCGTGTTGACTCATGCTTTGAGACGGGACTAGGCTTAGTTGCGAAACTGATTGTGTGGGACCCATAATTGATAATAGAATTGAATAAAGCATGTTCAGGGCTTTCGGTTTTCGGCGGTTAGGTTTATTCGGACCGAAATACTGGTAATCACCGTTAGCGCGTGAGTAAAGTTTAGTGTTAGGTTTAGTTTAGAATAATTGGGTCGGAATTTTCGGTTATGATCTCGTTGCGGACTTTTTCGGGGGAGAAAAAGGGTTACGTGTGGGGATATTTGATGCATTGCATTTTGGATATATTTATATTATCGAACTCCCACATTTTTAACCAAGTTTTGATTAAGTTTTATTGGATTTTGGTGCTTATTGGTGACCATTATGTTTGTCGTATTGTTTTAGGTGATGTTTAGAAGCATGATTAGGTTCTTTGGTTTTCATTAGTTTGTTTTAGGTTGTTTAGTTTAGGTTCTAGTTAACATTTCAAAAGTTGCTCTTATTTTTTTTAGTTAGTCATTTATCATCCATTTTACTTTGTATATTATGTTTATCCTTAAAAAAAAGATCCAAAAAAATCAATCAAAAATAAAAAAAAAATATTTTTAATCAATTAGGTTTTTTAGTTTCAACTTTAAATTCGTGTTTTCATCGTTTAGGTTCTCTTTTAGATATAGGTTTAATATTTTTATTTTGTAGGTTCGTTACTTTAGGAGTTAGGTTCTTCATTGTTTTTTATTGCTTATTTTAGTTACTTTAGTTTCAGTTTCATGTAATCTCATTCTGGTAGCCCATTTATGCATGTCTGCTATTGAATGATTTGGAACACTCCATGTGAGTGTTTGTAAAGTCCGATTTATAGCAGGGTCATGCCCGATTTTTCTAAGAATTTTACCGTAATGCAGGTCGTTGGTACTCAATCTCCATTCCAGCGGCTCGTAGGACGGTCATTTGAGGGCTTTTCATCATATTTCAAGCATGTGAATCGTTGGTACTCAATCTCCATTGTGACGAATTGCAGCCTTGACTTCTGATTCACAATTTCCTGCTACGCGAACTGTCGACTTCATAAATGACAAATGGGTGGTTCGTGTTAGGGTTTCGCACGGGTTGGTTGGTTTTGGTCAGTTCAAATTGTTGGGTACTCAATCTCCATTCCCGCAATTTGCATTTGACCAAATTTCATTGATGTGCTATATATTTCAGCTTTAACTCATCTGGAACTCTATTTTCATATGATATTCATTGTTCTAACTTTTGTATGTTGAGAATTTGCAGGTATGGGGAAAGCCTCAACATCGCGCAGAAAGCGAAAGGCTACATCAGTTGAGGTGGCGCCAGAGCCTTCTCCTCCGCCTCCGCCACCACTGACAGATATGATGCCATTACCAGTTGAAGGGGAGCCTTTCCCAGCAGATGTAGTTGCTTACGTGCCACTCCACTCCCACCATTGGCTACGCTTTCACCCCGACTCAGTGGCATACGTGAGGCCGAGGTCGCTGATTGCTATTCCTTTCCTTCGCCTCCGCACCAACGATTGGCAGCTGCTGAAGACACTTGTAACAGAACAGAGGATAAGGGACATGCTGACATCTCCCTGGGGAAATCTTTTGGACATTGACCTCCCCGTTTATCGTGAGCTTTCCCTAGAGTTTTTCTCCACAGTTGATTATCCGGGTTTGCCCGACGACTGTCATTATGAGGGTGCGATTACATTCAGGCTCGGAGGTTAGTTGAGGAGACTTTCTTTGGCAAATTTTGGCATTCGGACGGTTATTTATGTCCGGGATGAGATTTCACAGGCAGTTTTCACCGAGGCGGCCATTGTTTTTGATTCGACACTTCTCACACAGTGGTGGCCGACCATTGGTTGTGGCGCCCTAGGGCCTAAGTCTAGAGCGTCCTGGTTCTATGACCCGTTCCATCATTACCTTCACCAACTGATCTCTCGCACTATAGCAGCTCGGAAGGTTGGTGCCGAGAAGGTGACGATGATCGATGCCCGATTCCTATATTCACTTATCAGGTGTGTCGATTACAATCTTGTGCATGCGCTTGCGTCATTACTCTAGCGCTAGGCTTTCGATAGTGCGCATGGAGGTATCGGCGGGGCAGCATATGTTACATGCCTTGCTGAGAGTTATGGGCTGCTCCCTGATCCTCGCCAGCCAGATCAGATTCCTGTGGGACAGGCGCTTACCGAGGTCGTAGTGGCTCGGTCATCCATTTTAGATGTCGGTTCCATAGCCGGCATAAGCATTAGTGAGCCTAACCTAGAGGGAGGTATTAGGTTGATGGACGTCAGTGAGCCTCGGATTCCACTTGTGATCCCAGAGGATGCTGTTGATGATGCGCAGCCTTGGATTCCCGTGCAGCCAGCGCCCCGTCCCGTTACTCGCGTCAGATTACCAGGGTAGGGCATTCTGGTTCCAGCCATCAGGGACCACATGCAGGCGGCTGACGCCGCCAGACCACCACAGGGAGCAGCAGAGCTGGGACCGCGCCCCCATGCCCACACCACCCAGATGCAGCTCCTACAGCTCGTACATCAGCAGAGCCAGGCCATTGAGACTTTGCAGGCTGATGTTACAGATTTACGGCAGACTTTCCAGACTAAGGTTACTGATCTGAGGCAGACTTTACTAAAAAAATAAGTTCAATTCAAGCTCAACCATCATTCCATCCATTCACTTTCCATAATTTCCGAATCATAAATATTTTATTCAGTTATGGTGGGAAAAACCCTAATCCAGTTTTACCCGTGTTAACTCATGCTTTGAGACGGGATTAGGCTTAGTTGCGAAACTGATTGTGTGGGACCCATAATTGATAATAGAATTGAATAAAGCATGTTCAGGGGCTTCGGTTTTCGGCGGTTAGGTTTATTTGGACCGAAATACTGGTAATCACCGTTAGCGCGTGAGTAAAGTTTAGTGTTAGGTTTAGTTTAGAATAGTTGGGTCGGAATTTTCGGTTATGATCTCGTTGCGGACTTTTTCGGGGGAGAAAAAGGGTTATCGGCATACGAGAGGCTGAGGTCGCTGCATTGCTATTCTTGGCCTATCACCTTCGCACTATCTATCGGCAGCTCCTGAAGACACTTGTAACTAGAGTAGAGGATTAAGGTACATGCTGACACCTCCCTGGGGCGGTCTATTGGACATTGACCGCCACGTTTGTCGTGAGTTGTTCTCTAGAGTGATGTTCTCCACAGTATGATTAGGTTCTCGGGTTTGCCCGATGACTGTCATTATGAGGGTGCGATTACGTTTAGGTTCGGAGGTTAGTTGAGGACACTTTCTTTGGCAAATTTTGGCATTCGGACGGTTATTTATGTCTGAGATGAGTCATTTCATCAGGCAGTTTTCACCGAGGCGGCCATTGTGTTTGATTCGACACTTCTAACACAGTGGTGGCCGACCATTGGTTAATGGCGCCTTAGGGCCTAAGTCAAGAGCGTCCTGGTTTTATGACCAGTTCCATCATTTACTTTCACCAACTGATCTCTCGCACTATAGCAGCTCGTGAAGGTTCGTGCCGTTAGATATTGGTGTACGATGATCGATGTTTGATTCTTGTAGGTTCGCTTACTTTAGGTATGTCGATTACAGGTTCTTCATTGTTTGCGTTATTGCTTATTGTTAGTTACTTTAGTTATCAGCTTTGCATGTAATCTCATGTCTGGCTAGCCCATGTTATGCATGTCCTGCTATTGAGATGATTGTGGGACAGGCACTTACCGATGTCGTAGTGGCTTGTTAAGTCCGATTTATAGCATGTCGGTTCCATAGCCCGCATTTGTATCTAATGAGTCTTACCGTAGATGCAGGTCATTAGGTTGATGGACGTCAATGAGCCTCGCATTCCAGCGGCTCGTAGGACGGTCATTTGAGGAGCTTTTCATCATATGTCAAGACTGTGAATCGTCCTGGTACTCAATCGTCCGATTCTGACCAGGGTTGCGGCATTCTGGCTTCTGAGCCATCAGGGACCACATGCTAGGCGGCTGACGCCGCCAGACCACCACAGGTGAGCAGCAGAGCTGGGACCGCGCCCTCATGCCCACACCACCCAGATGCAGCTCCTACAGCTCGTACATCAGTAGAGCCAGGCCATTGAGACTTTGCAGGCTGATGTTACAGATTTACGGCAGACTTTCCAGACTAAAGTTACTGCATCTGAGGCAGACTTTACTAAAAAATAAGTTCAATTCAAGCTCAACCATCATTCCATCCATTCACTTTCCATAATTTCCGAATCATAAATATTTTATTCAGTTATGGTGGGAAAAACCCTAATCCAGTTTTACCCGTGTTAACTCATGCTTTGAGACGGGATTAGGCTTAGTCTGCGAAACTGATTGTGTGGGACGCCATAATTGATACATCAGAATTGAATAAAGCATGTTCAGGGGCTTCGGTTTTCGGTGGTTAGGTTTATTTGGACCGAAATACTGGTACCATCACCAGTTGAGCGCGTGAGTAAAGTTTAGTGTTAGGTTTAGTTTAGAATAGTTGGGTACGTGCAATTTTCGGTTATGATCTCATTGGCTGCGACTTTTTCGGGGGAGAAAAAGGGTTTTCGGCATACGAGAGGCTGAGGTCGCTGATTGCTATTCTTTTCCTTCGCCTCCGCACCATCTATTGGCAGCTCCTGAAGACACTTGTAATAGAGCAGAGGATAAGGGACATGCTGACACCTCCCTGGGGCGGTCTTTTGGACATTGACCGCCACGTTTATCGCGAGCTTTCCCTAGAGTTTTTCTCCACAGTTGATTATCTGGGATTGCCCGACGACTGTCATTATGAGGGTGCGATTACATTCAGGCTCGGAGGTTAGTTGAGAAGACTTTCTTTGGCCAATTTTGGCATTCAGACGGGTATTTATGTCCGGGATGAGATTTCACGGGCAGTTTTCACCGAGGCGGCCATTGATTTTGATTCGACACTTCTCACACAGTGGTGGCCGACCATTGGTTGTGGCGCCCTAGGGTCTAAGTCGAGAGCGTCCTGGTTCTATGAGCCGTTCCATCATTACCTTCACCGACTGATCTCTCGCACTATAGCAGCTCAGAAGGTCACTGCCGAGAAGGTGATGATGATCGATGCCCGATTCCTATATTCACTTATCAGGGGTGTCGATTACCATCTTGCGCATGCGCTTGCGTCATTCCTCTAGCGCCAGGCTTTCGTTAGTGCGCATGGAGGTATCGGCGGGGCAACATATGTTACATGCCTTGCTGAGAGTTATGGGCTGCTCCCTGATCCTCGCCAGCCAGATCAGATTCCTGCGGGACAGGCGCTTACCGAGGTCGTAGAGGCTCGGTCATCCATTTTAGATGTCGGCGCCCTAGCCGGCATGAGCATTAGTGAGCCTAACCCAGAGGGAGATATTAGGTTGATGGCCGTCAGAGAGCCTCGGATTCCACTTGTGATCCCAGAGGATGCTGTTGATGATGCGCAGCCTCAGATTCCCGTGCAGCCAGCGCCCCGTCCCGTTACTCGCGTCAGATTACCAGGGCAGGGCATTCTGGTATGAGCCATCAGGGACCGCATGCAGGCGGTTAACGCCGCCAGACCACCACAGGGAGCAGCAGAGCTGGGACCGCGCCCCCATGCCCACACCACCCAGATGCAACTCCTATAGCTCGTACATCAGCAGAGCCAGGCCATTGAGACTTTGCAGGCTAATGTTACAGATTTACGGCAGACTTTCCAGACTAAGGTTACTGATCTGAGGCAGACTTTACTATAAAATAAGTTCAATTCAAGCTCAACCATCATTCCATCCATTCACTTTCCATAATCTCCGAATCATAAATATTTTATTCAATTATGGTGGGAAAAACCCTAATCTAGTTTTACCCATGCTGACTCATGCTTTGAGACGGGATTAGGCCTAGTTGCGAAATTGATTGTGTGGGACCCATAATTGGTAATAAAATTGAATAAAGCATGTTCAGGGCCTTCGGTTTTCGGCGGTTAGGTTTATTTGGACCGAAATACTGGTAATCACCGTTAGCGCGTGAGTAAAGTTTAGTGTTAGGTTTAGTTTAGAATAATTGGGTCGAAATTTTCGGTTATGATCTCGTTGCGACTTTTTTCGGGGGAGAAAAAGGGTTGAGTGTGGGGATATTTGATGCATTGCATTTTGGATATATTTATATTATCGAATTCCCACATTTTTAACCAAGTTTTGATTAAGTTTTATTGGATTTTGGTGCTTATTGTGAAATTTATGAAAAACAGGTTTTGATCGGGTCGTTTGTTGATATTGGTTGGAAACATGAAAGGGGAGGCTTGGTGGTGAGCAGATTTGGATGATAGAAGTTTTTCAAGTATTTTTGTTGTTTTTACATCGATGAGGACTACATGGTATTTCTATTGCATATGGCTTGCAGTCCTCATGAATTTGTCAGAGGTGGTGCGAGGACCGCATGGGTCTTCTTTAACACAATGCTCGTGGTCCTCCTGGACCTGTCAGATGAAGCACGAGGACCGCATTGGTTCTCTACAAAACAGGCTCGCGGTCCTCATCGTCGACCAGATGCTAAAAACCCTCACAAACCCCTTATAAAAAGAGGGAAGCCGTTTTTCTTCATACGAACTCTCCCTTTTCAATCAGATTACATATTTTGAGGGTTCTGAGCACGATTTTAAAGAGATCAAGGCCAAAGGAGCAAGGATTTTGTAAGAAGGAGCTTAGAAAAGTGAAGATTTCGGTTTGAGATATATCATTCTTCCTTGATTTCTGTTTAGCACATGTTCTCTCACCATGTTTATCTCAAATTTCACTTGTATTCTGTATATATTCATGATGCTAGGCTAGATTTCTTAGTATTACTTGGTAATGGATTTAATTTGGGTTTTTATTGACTTTTGGATTGATGGAATGATCATATTAGCATGTTTATCCTCTGTTGTGATTGCTTGATGTGATTAGATTGCTTAGGATTGAAGAACATTAACCTAATTAGTGATTTCATCATTGTTTGCTTTGACTTCTATTAGTCTTTGTTCAAATGCATGATAGGAGACCTTCTACATGATATTGCAGTTATGATTTGAGGCTAATCTTGCATGGTATTTGTGTTGAATTGAATTGACCAATTTGTTTAGCACACTAGGTGGTTCTTTAACATTGTCGGTAGGTTAAAATACTTGAGAACTTAAGGTTTTGACCCTGTTGTGAGTTTTGAGCATTTCCTAGGTTCCATTGACTCCAATTTAGATTTCTACCACGTTATAGGATCCATATTGAGAGACCTCTCGAGTGGCTTGTGTTTCGTGTGAGTCTGATTTGCTTTGACCGAATCGGTTTGACTCTTTAGCTTCAACAATCAAGTTAGCTGCCCGGACTTCATTTCAGGATTGCCTAGATAGCGAGGATGTGTCTGTAGTCTTAGTGATTCCAGTAATTGTCATTTGAGGGGAGTGTCGCATGGATTAGTCAGTTTAGAAGTCATTTTTAGATCCAGAGGTTTCCTTGCCAGGTAGTACCCCTTTTACTCATCTGAATATCACCTTGAAACCTGTTGTCTTGATTCCTTAGTTATTCTAGTTACTTGTTTATCTGTTTCTTTAGTTTTATCAAAGAATTTCAAATACTTCGGTTAAATATTAGTAATGGTATATTTCGGGAGTCTGATTACGCGTCCATGGATTGATACCGGGTATTTACCGATACTATATTACATACGCCGGGTACGTTTGCCCTAGTGTGTGATTTGGTCACTCAGTAATATCCCTTTTTAACTTGACCATTTTTTCTTGTTCAAATCCGACACATTAGTGATACAAATGAAATTTTCAAAATTAATATCTTGGAGTCTCAAAGAGACGTTTTGCACCAAGATTATTTATGTTTGAACAAGTTCTAAGTGGAAGGAGAATCTCACAACTTCAAGTCTTCTGAAGCTGCTACTAAAGATGATAACACACTGTGCTTTGTCAAGTATTCAAGATCAAGCTATTTTCAAGTTTGAAAGTGCGTGAGCGGGTGGATCGTGATCAACTCGTAACCATTGTGTAACCAAAACAATGAACAAACGTGTAAATAAAACTCAATCTCATTCAATAACCAAGTTCAGATTACACAGAGACTCAGAGCTCAAAACACGTTCACTTACACACACATAAGAAAACTTAATTACAAAATTTCAAACCTAACGACCTATTTATAAGACCCCACTGTCCGAACTCTACGGCCTATTCGAACCTGCAGTTCGGCTACAGTTCGGCTAGGGTTCCGACAGGGTTCGGCCACTAGAGTAAAGTTGAAATCTTGACGACTTCAAAACATTGTCTGATCCAGCATCTTTCCATCTGCAAGTATCAACAAACTCCCCCTTGGCAAATGCTGGTAAGCTTTTGTCAGTTTTTAGCTTCAGTCTCCATCTCAGTCCAAGTACTCTGATGATTGTGCCCAGCATAAATGTTGAACACAAAGCATATTCGTATCACCCTTTGAAACTACAAAGCCTGATCCATATAATCTGGATGAAACAACATTTGATTGTGATACAACACATCTATATCAGCTTTTGATAAGTTAATCAGCCACATTGGATCATAAACCTTCACAACTCTGTTGTCTTTATTCAGCACTAAAACAATTTCACTCCTTTTCTCATGATAATACCACCATTTCAGATCTTGTATGAAATCTAATTCCATCTTCATCAACGAAAACTTCTTCATCACATTAGGCTATGTTTTGAAAGTAAGTATTATTAGCTTCTTCCCGGTTCTCTTATGAATCTTGGTTGGATGTCTACGTCTCTTCGGTCTTTGAGGTTTCAGAAATTGAAATCCAAAAGTACATTCTTTCTCAATTTGATTCCTGAAGTAGAAACCCCTCCAATCATTACTATAACTGCAGAGAGGGTTTCGTGTAAGCTCCCGAATATCCCAAACCGGTAAAGTATCAAAGTCTCGTGCATTCTTGAAATATTAAATTCCATGTTGACGTTTAATTCTATAGCACCTAAGACTTTCAGCATACATCCAACTGATAATTTCACCTGATGCTTGACCCTTAAATCTTACATGCATTCTTTGCTTGATAAGCTTTGGAGGAGGAACATAATTTGCATGAAATGTTTTCATATATTCATTGAACACCCACCGTTGATTCTGTTCCTTTGCCTCTTTAGCAATCGGATCTTCAGTTTTTTCAGCCTCTTTCTTTTTCAATCTCTCCTCAGCTTCAACACCTTTTTCTTTGGGAAATACTTCAAAATCATCACCATTCTGATCACTGTTGTTGAATTTAGAGTATAGATCTGGATATTCCTCTTCAGTAATATCTTCAACCTCAACCTCTTCTTCAAAAATATCTTTCTCAGACTCTCGCTCAGATGATTCATATTTCTCAGTTGCAGCTTCAGAAGTTCTCTTCATATCCTCATCGTTCAAATTAAATACTACTTGAAGCTATTCAGGATTAAGATAACAAACAAATTCACCTTCTTCTAGCATCCGTTTGAACTCATCAATACTCTTCGTAGCTTGATTCGACAGAATCGAGGTTATTGGCATAGCATCCATTGAATCAGACTCCCAATGAGATGTAGAAGTTCCGGCACCCGAACCAGTGTTTCCGGTTGGGCCTGAACCTCCACCAACGTTCCCTTCAGGGTCTTCATGGTCGGGATCATCATTCAAGTATTTCAAATAATCCTCTTTACATCTAGAACCAAACTCAATCTCCCCCTGAGCTTTAAATTTCTACATCAAGAATTTTAATTTCTCATTCATTTGTAGAAGCATAGCACTCTGGTTCTGACTAGCTGACTAGCTGTTTGCAAACGTTGAATCTCGTGCGCCTTAGCCGATTCCCCACTTTTCAATTGCAAATACTTTCCTTGTAATGAAGTAATCAAGTGCTCTTGAGATTCAGTTCTTGCTCTCAGTTCATCATTTCTTGTTCTTAACTTAGTAATCACCTTCGATTGTTCATCACTCTTAGCTTTTAAGCTGTCAATCTGTGCTTTTTGATCAAGTAAAGCACTGTTAAGGATACTGGCTTGAGAAAAAGACACAGAACCTTGATCAAGATTGAAATTAACTTCTGGGGTTGATTTTGTTGAAGTTGTAGCTGTAGTAGCTATTGAGAACACAGGAGTTGTAGGTGTTGATCCCATCGGCTGATTGACATATTGAGCACCAGCACTTGCTGAAGGTGATGTGCTAGCTATTGTAGATCGTGTTGCATTCATCAAATCTTGCAAAAAATCTGACTGACTCAACCCTTGAAAAGTATCAGCTTGAGCTATAGAAACTGTGGTTATAGTAGTCATAGTCATTTCAGGCAAAGACATATCCAAACTTTGCTGAAGAAGATACACCAGGACGAGGTTTCAAAAGATACTGTTGACCTTTAGGCTTCTTTCCTCTCCCACCGACAGCAACTGACTTCTTCCTCCTTTTTGATGGAGTTACTGAAGATGTAGCAGTTATCGGCAGCTTTCCCTTACCATTAACAACATCTGCTTCAGGATTATAATCTTCGTCAGACTCAGATGGAGACTTGTCTTCATAGACACGGCCAATGAAACGGACATTTTTTTTCTTTAAACTGGTACTATATGCAAGATGCTCATCACTACCTTTCTTCACCTTTTTGTTCCTTGAACCAATTCGTATATAAACAAACGGTTCATTTGTATCTGAGACATCTTCGGAGTTAGCCTCAAGAAAGTCATCATCTTCTGATTCTTCTTCATTAATCAATGTATTAATTGCAGGTGTTTCAGTTTCAATGACAATCACATGGACTTCTTGTGTTGAAACAACAGATTCTGAGACAGAAGGTTGAGATACAACCGGTTCTTGAACTATCAGTTCTTTAACAACGGGTGTTTGGATCTTTCTTTTAGGTCATTTAACTCGTGATTGTTGTGGTTGCTGATTCCGTTCTTTTATCCAACTATAATCCAACTCTTCAGAATCACTATCTTGTGCATGACGAGCTGCACCCTGAGCTGGTGCAACATAATTTGGATTAGCCAAGTGACCAATCAATCTTTTTAGTTTTGGCTGCTCTTCAGGTGACTTTTTCTGATAAGAGGCCAATGCACCCACACTAGTCTCATTCATATGCTTTGAATCCATCTTTTGATCTTCAAGCTTCACTAAATCAGGATCAAATCGTTCAAAATCATCTGAAGAAATCTTGGATACAATGCTTCTTTCTTGTGCCTCTGAGTCATATTAGCTCTCATGTAATTAAATATTAATCGAGCACAATTGTGTGGACGATTCATTATCGAAGCATTCAGCAGTGAAATCATCTTCTGACCAACCTCATCTTGTCCTGAAATCCTGTGCCCCAGACACAGCAGCAATACATGCACCAGGAATTTGTAAGGAACACTGAGGGATAACTTATAAATCCACTCCCGACTTGGATCATCGATGTACCAAATTCGTTTCAACAACGCCACATTATCAGCATGAGGAAATTGAAGTGGAGCTGTTATTGTGTCATCAGTCAACTTCAGGACTCTTCGAACATCTTCTTCAGTGAATGCAACAGTTCGGTTTTGTACTGTTGCAGAAATCCTGATAGGATCATCAGTAATAGTTCTAGCTGTAGGCCAAAATTCTACCAGAATATCACGATAGACATCACACGGCTGTGTAATGGCATAATGAATTCTTGATCTACGTAGAAAATCAAAGATTCCTAATCCTCCAAATTTAGAAAGCTTTGAACGAGCAACGCCAAGATGTGCATAGATGTTGTGCTTGTCACCAACTTTTAAATCGTTCGCCATATCTGAAAACACATAAAATAAAAAGTTCATTAAATCTAATGTGATTAACAGAAATGTTCACCAATTTCATCAGTTCGTTGTCATTCACGTAAAAAAATTGACTTTTTATTCAAAAATCAATAGTAGACGAACTTGAGCTGAACTTCGTCCGAACTCCATACGAACCGAAATCAGTGTCCGAACTTTGTCCGAACTTGACCTGGTCAAAGGTCAATGATGACCTTCGGTCAACGTCCGAACCCTTTGGTCAACAACCAAACTTCAGGCGAACTTCGTCCGAACTCCAGGTTCGGCGGATGAATCTCAGGTTCGGCACTAGACGGTCACCGAGAGATTCAACCTCTCTAAAATTTAAACTAGACCAAATCAGACTCTGAGATTTGAACCCTTTGTGTGGTTTTTTATTACAAATCCACAGAACCATTTGTTATCATCTTAAATAACCTCTAAGTATGGTTATTTTTAGATCTATGAACTCAAGAACCCTCGATACGGTTTTCCACAAAAAATAACCACTTATAACAATAAAAAATGACGACCAAACACACCCTTGCACTCGGAATGATAATTCCTACCTTAATCTGGTCTCAGAACACGCTAAAAAGTAGTCAATCGAATTTTGAAAAAATTGGCAGAGGTTCGGTAAGAGTTCGTGATAATGAGTAACAGTGGAAGTCTGAACTCCAGGTTTGGCTATTTATAGCCGGAGAGGTTCGGCTGTCCGAACTCTATCTGAACTCCATGTTCGGTTAGAGAATCTTTCCAAACTCTTTCCGAACTTTACCTTCGGCATGTCCGAACTCTATCCGAACGTGGACTTCGGATGATCCGAACCTCAAGTTCAGATGTCTGAACTTAGAGTTTGGACATTTTTCAAAATTTCAAATTGAACCCCAAAAGTTTTAAAATTTTGTCAATTTGCAACAAAATTTGTTCAATTCAATGATGAACTTTCGGATTTCAAGTCCATTTGGTTGTATCCGGCATAATTTTGGTTTTTCACTATCGGTTGATAAAAAATAAAGTAGAAATAAAATCTTTTTGATTTTTATAACATTTTCAAACACACCGAAAATCTTTTTGGATTTTTACAAGATTATGCTTAAACACACCTAGAATCTTTTTTGAAATTCTCAGATATTCAAAAACAAATAACCAAACAGAAATGAAATAACCAAATTGAAAAGCATAATAACTTAAATTTTTGTGAGAAAGATCCAGACGCGAGATCATATCAGACAATATGCATTAGACACATTTCAATTTCAATTTTAATCAGCATGCAAGTCAAGTAGGCAGAGAATACAACTTTTCAGTTTATTTCAGTTCATGCGGATCAATTTTTATAGCTTTCTGTTATGTTAAGATCTGATTTAACAGGCACTGAAAATATGATAGCCCACACAATTCGGAATACAGGCAATCTGGCTTATTCTATTTTTTGTATTTTTCACAGAATTTGAATTTCAACAAAGATTTATCGTCCATGGTGTTTCATGCAAAAATAAAGTAGAACCCTAAACAAACAACAATCAGGTCGGCCGGTAGGCACGCAGAGAAAATCCGATTGTTTAGGAAAATAAGAAACAGAAAATAAAGCAGAAGTTGTATAATCCAACAACAATCAGGTCGGTACTCACGGACACGCGGAGAAAGTGTGATGGATTATACAAAACACCAAGAAAATAAAGCAGAACGTCAAAGGAACACCAATCAGGTCGATCTTTCGGATACGCAGAGAAAAGCCGATCGTTTGACAAAATAAAGAAAATCAAACAAGTATAAATTTTTGCAAAATGAAAGCATGCATACACCAGAACATCTCTTATTCTGTTTTTGCTATTTTCATTTTTATTGCCAAAATCACATAGCATCCATCATGATGTGCCTCAAAATTATCAAGCAGATATTTTCAAGTTTATATCATACTAGCATATATCAGATTTGTCTTTACGCATTCAACTAGCCAAAACAAGCACCTACATCCTTTATTTCTACTTTATCCATGGTTGATAACATACACTGATGTAATATCACTTCTCGCTTGGTCGGATCAATTTCTCAATTTTTGATTTTTCAATTTTTTTTATTTTGCATTTTACAAATTTATTTTATACTTTTTGCATATTTCAAAATTTTGTTTTATGCTTTTCTGATTTTCCCCGAAAACATTAAACACTATTTTTGTTTTAAGAAACTGAAAAAGCAAACTAAAACAAAATTGCAATAAAAGATAAAAAAAAATTGATCAACCGATAATGACTAAGTAGGAAATTTATGTATGCCGTTGATTTGCAAAAGATATCGAAGCGGGTTTTGTCAAACGCCTTAGTGAAAAGGTCCACTTTTTTAAAATCATTGTGGATCTTTTGCAAATCAATCAAGTGTTTCTTATAACATTCACGAATGAAGTGATACCAGATGTCAATTGTTTAGTTTTAGAGTGATGCACGGGGTTCTTAGTAATGCATATAGCAGCAGAATTATCTATGTATATAGGGGTAGTAAGAAACTGCAAACCGTAATCCCGCATTTGCTGTTGAATCCATAAAACCTGTGAGTAGCAACTTGCAGCCGCAATGTATTCAGCTTCTTCCGTGGATGAGCTAACGAATGTCTGTTTCTTACACTTCTATGATAACAACCTATCGCCTAAGAATTGACACCCGGCCGTGGTTGACTTGAAATTAATCTTGCAACCGCCGTAGTCAAAATCAGAGTAGGCAGATAAGTTGAACTTATCATCATGAGGATATCAGATTGTTAGAGCATATTCCTATGTTGCGTTGTGTCTCGTTGTTAATGCATATTCCTATGCTACGTTGTGTATCGTGTATTGTATCTAGACTAGAGCAAGTGTATGAGTTAGATAGTCACTTGTACTACCATATGGTGAGCCGTACCAGTTGGTACGGGCGTACCAAATGGTCCGTGGATGGTACGCCGACTAAAGCTAAGTGACTATAAATAGTTAGTTAGAGAGAGAGCTCTGAACTAGTTCTGTCATTTCTCTATCTCTTAACTGTGTGTATTGAAGGTGTTTCTCTCTCTAGCTTGTATTCTCTAAGTGAATCAATAAAGCAAAGCTTTATTTACTTGTTTGTGTTTCTCTGATTACCGAATCATGCAGTAGTAAGATCGTCATGTGGTTGTACAAGTGGTATCAGAGCAATTCAGGTTGCTCTACTGCTGTGTTTTTGGTCCATTTTCGAGTTCTATAGAGAGAAGGTGTGGGTTTTCTTCATTTTTTATCAAATTTTCGTAATTCCGAGTGTTTCAAAGATGAAAAATGATTTTTGAGTGTTCCTAGAGTGTTTTCGCACCTCACTGATCCAATTTCCAGCTCAAACAGTCGAAAATTTGAAAAATTAATCGATCTCAGTTTGGTACGTTTCTGGTACGCTCGAAGAATAGTCTGGTACGCTTCTGGTATGCAAGGAAATCTTCATCAGCTTCTGGTACGCTGAAATCTGGTCCAGAAGACAATCTTCAAATTTGGTCCGTGGTGGTTATTTTTTGGTCCGCAGGTAGTTACTTCGTACCATTTTGGTCCGCCGTACCAGTTTCTGGTACGTTGAGGGTTTTTTGTCCGTTGCTGGTATGTGAGTTAAACTGGTACGTTGGAGGTTCATTTGGTCCGTTGGTTGAATTGGTCCGGATTTGGTACGCTGAGAACAGGTTGGTACGCTGGTAGAATACATGTGTTCACTAAAACTGATGTAACTTGAGTTCCGTTAAGAGTTACGGGAGCTAATACCAGCCAAAACATTCGTCTCGACGAGATCTAGACTTTTACTGCCTAACGGCAATACCCTCCGGTTTGACCCCCAAAATCCACTTGGAAGACCTTCATTTTTTAATTCAAAGTTTTGAAGGACAATTTTTTAACTTCAAAATGAGTGATTTTCACGCATTTTCAGCTGCTCAAACATCGTAGCAAGCAATGATGAATTATGATAACGAGATAGGAACAACTCAGAAGGTTCCTAAGTTGTTACAATTAGAAGATTATCACAATTGGAAGAAACGTTTTGAGTCATACATATTTTCTCAAGATGTTGATTCTTTGATCCCGATTGAAAAAGAATATGAGTATCCGATGATAAGCCCAAGAAAGCCAAAGATGATGAAAAGAAAATTTTTTCCCGAAAAAAAGAAAACGTATAGCTTTCTTACAATGGCTTTACCTAAAGACTTGATGCATCAGTTTAAAAATTACACAACTTGTAAAGAATTGTGGGATGTTATTGCTTAAAGATGTGAGGGTAATGAGCAATTCAAGAAGACTCGGAAGAAAGTTTTAAAGAAAGATTTTGATAATTTTGGACATTGTGCTAATGAGAAAATCAAAGATTTGATTGCAAGGTTTTCACATTTGATCAATGAACTTGAAGTTGTAGGTGTCAAGAAAGAAAGTGATGAATTGAAATAGAAGTTTTTAGAAGCTCTACCCAAAAAATGGGAGAATTCTGTTAAGATGTTGACTAATGATCCAAACTACTCAAGTTGGACATTCAATCAATTGATAAACAAATTACAAGCTCGTGTAATGGAACTACTTGTGAAAAAGTCAACAACTCCGTCCGTTCAGAACCCTGAAGTATAATTTGGAGAAAATTTAGCTACCATGCATGCTAAAACAATATCACATTCTATTTCAAGCAGTAATCCACCAGTAACAGCATTTCTTGCTGGAAAGACTGAGAATATTGGTTATTCTTCGGGTTGCAGTTTTACTATTCCTGATAGATCATCAAGCAAATCTACTTCTAATCAAACAACCGAAGATCTCGCTGCTTTGTTATGTGCTTTCATATCATCTTCGCCTGGATCCATATTTAGTCAAATTGGTAATTCTGGTTTGGTTCTGGAGGATCTAAAACAGATGGATGAGGATCAGCTAAATAAATTGGATTTGTATTGGCAGTTGGCTATGACTGTTGAAAAAGGAAGACGGTTTATGGGCAAGCATGGCAAGAATTCTGTTATGGGAGGAGCCATACTGGGTTTAGATAAGTCCAAACTGAAATGTTACAAATGTTCTAAATTAGGACATTTTTCTCGAGAATGAAAGCAATCTACTTCTAAACCAAGTAATTCGGATAATCATGATCACAATAAAGAGGCAAAGGCTCTAGTGACTGAGGGAGGTTATGATTGGGCTGCAGATTTTCCGGATGAATCAGCATTTGTAGTCCATCCTGCAGAAAGTTATGCATTAATGGCAAATATTGAGGTTGAATCGAGTGGGTATGCATTTGAGACCAATATATTTGAAACAAGTAATTCTGGAGTTAGTGGATATGAATCAACATGTGAATTTTGTGCTCATAAAGAGAGAAAGATTCGAGAATTGATTTCTGAGAAGGAAAGGTTGGTTGTTGAACATGAGAAGAAAGAAGAAGAGATGGAAGATTAAAAAAGAAAGTGTGAGGTTTTTGATAAGTTTGTCAAAGCTAATGCAATGTTGGAAAAAGAAAAGAAGGTGTTGATGGAAGAGTTCGTTGAGCTTCAAACAAAATTAGATGATATGGTTAATTCGGAAAAAGCAGAAATTTTAAAGTTGCAAACTGAGAATGAAGAGTTGGTCAAAAGTGTTGAGAAATGGGAGAATGAAGCAAAAGATGCAATTGGTGATTTTGATAATTTGTTTAAAAAATCAACTGCAAGAGTAGAATCGCTGAAGCAATCTTATGATGATCTTAAGAAAGAGTTTGATGAAGTTACTGCTAAGGAAAATGATCGTCAAATGGAACATTCAACATTACTCGATAAAGTCACAACTTTGACACATGACAACAAGCTATTGAAAAGAGATATTGAGATTCATGAGGGCCGAGTGAAGAAAATTACCCAAGAAGTGTATGATGCCCATGATCAGATGAGACAAGAGAAGTTTTTGTCAAATCGAGCTTCGGGGCAATTGATTGAATTAGAAAAAGCATTGGGTGAAGCTCAAAAGAAAATATTTGATTTAAATGTTGAAGTTTTGGATCAGAAGCGACAATTGAACAATTTGAAGAATTTACATTCTTTCACAAGTTACTTGTGCAAAGATGAAAATTTCAAGAAAGTGTTTGGAGGCGAAGAGCATAATCAAATTCCACATCCAGTTATTCAATCTGATGCTCTAGATGATATTAATTATTCTGATATAACTTGAGATTATTCTGAATTTGTGTCTGAAAGATCTGAGAAGAAGCATTCTAAGGTTTCAAACAAAAAAAGGGATAAGGAGGATAGTTTGATTGATAAATTTATATCAAAGTTTGTATCTGGTGGGTTTATTTCTGAAGAAGGAGTTCATGCTACTGGGAAACAGGTTGACATGGATGAAAAGCAGTTGAATGAAGCACAAATTGCTGCAAAGTTGGTTGAAGCTAATAAGTAACAAGACATTAAAGTTCCATTCAATCAAGCTGCTAAATTTGGTCCTTCAAGTTCTCAAGTCGATTTGTCAAAGCTACCGGGTTACAAACATTTTGGTTTGGGTAGTGAAGGCGAGAAGATTGAGAAGAAAACTCAAAACATTGTGTCCAAGAAGATTAAGAAAGAAAAGAAAGACACTAGTTTGGATCAAATTTATCACCTGGCTCAGGTATTCATTTCCACTATGGAGAAGGGATTTAGGGGCAAGCAGAAGAAGAAGGTTTCGTCAGAAAGTACTCCGAAAGAATCTTCTTCATCTGGTTCAAATTCCACACCTCGAAGTCCTACTTCCAAATGGGTACATGCAAACAGGTTTCAATTTTTTGATGATTGTATTGATAGTTATGAATCTGATGAAAGATGTTATCAATTTCAGGGCAAACCACAATATAAACGCTCATATCGTTTGTGCTATCAATGTCGCCGAAAGGGACATATGGCACAGGATTATCCTGCAACTGCCAAAAGCTCATTTTCAAACAAATCTGCCACCATTATTGATGAATCAGGCAGAATTTTTACTGAGTCAACACCATTCAAATCAAAATCTAAAACGAAACAAATTTTTAAATTTGATTCGAGTGTTGGTGGTTCATCACGTGATGATCACTCGGTTAAAAATGAAAAAGCTAAAATGCAGTGGCGACCTAAGATGGTCAGCAAAGCTGCAAATGATTTTGAGGAAGACACTGGTCGACCAGAAGCTGTGTGCTTCGGGTCATTTGAGTACTAATCTTTTAAACCAGTGTGCAGGTTTCTTCAAGAAGACCTATTGGTGATTGTGAAGTTCAAGCTTCAAGCAGTTACTGATAGTGGAGTCTCCTGCTTAACTTAAATTGAATGCTTCATGTTACTAAACTGCAATTTTTTCTGAAAGCTAAAAACTGAAAGGTACCAGTATCGATTGGTCAATATTCTTTCTTTTACATTCCGTATGTAGTTTGGGGGGAGAAAATTGAAAAACCAAAAATAGTGTCTTTGTGTTTTTGTTAAAATGAAAATCCAAAAATAGAGTTTACATTTTAAGGGGGAGAAAAAGGAAAAATACAAAAACATTGAAAAACAGAAAAATTCAGAAACATTGAAAAAATCAAAAAAATTGAAAAATGAGAAATTGATCCGACATGTTTGGGAAATGATGGTACATTGGCTTACGTGTCTGGCTCATGGATAAAATAGAGGAAAAAGCCATAAGATCATTGTTCGATGTGCTTGGTAGGCTCAACATTAAATCAGAAAGTATTCAGATGTGATAAACATTAAAATACTAATGCTTGACCAAGTGGACAACTTCTTGATGCATATCTCATGATATATCAAGAAAAGATATATGAAAAAGAAAATGAGAAGTCACTGTGTAAACATATGTTCATTTTGCAAAGATTTAAACTTGTTTGATTTTCTTTATTTTGTCAAATGATCGGACTTTCTCTGCGTATCGAAAGATCGACCTGATTGTTGTTCGTTTGACGTTCTGCTTTATTTTCTTTGGTGTTTCGTATAACTCACCGGACTTTCTCTGCGTGTACAGGAGTATCGACCTGATTGTTTTTGGGTTATACAACTTCAACTTGTTTTTATTTTCTTATTTTGTTAAATTCGAGGCCTTATCTGCGTATCGAAAGATCGACCTTAAGGTAGACGATTTAACGTTCTTATTTCTTTTTGCATGGTACACAGTTGACTATATCATGAATATAATCATTATGTGGTCAAATCACAAATGAAATTACAAAGTTTGATATAAGCGAAAACATATATGAGTATGTCTGATAGTGTGGGGTACACTGGTCAAAGCAATCTAAATCAATACAATAACATATCCAGATGTTATGAGTATGATTGTGCCTGAGTTTAAGATGGACAAATTGTACCAGTAATCGACATGACTTGTGTGCTGAAGTAATTGAAATTGAAGTGTAGTTCAGCATGTCATGACCAATATGATCCCAAGTTGTGATCTTTCTCGCAAAAGACAAAAATAGTGTGTTGTCAGGACCAATTTGGAGCCTTTACTCATCCAATACACAGATCCAAGTGCGGAAATCATAAATCCATGATCAAATCATGTTGTTTTCTTGTTGGAATCCTTAGATTTCATGTCTGAAACTCAAGAACACGTGGGTTTTCACACACAAGTGCTCTCTCTCTCTTCAAACAGCCGTCCAGGAGCTTATTCTAGGTTATTCTAGTGTTGCTATTTATACAGGAGAGAGCACAGATCATGATTGCACTGAAATCAAGAGAATGTTATTGAAGTTAGTGAATTTTATGTCATCATACTGACGAGATCGCCAAGAACAACTTTGAAATCGCCAAGAACACTTGGTGAGGTCACCAAGCCTTGCTGAGGTCGCCAAGAACAAAACCCAGATTGCCAGGATCTTGGTGAGGTCGCCAAGAGCAACTCCCAGATCACCAGGATCTTGGTGAGATCGCCAAAAGCAACTCCCAGATCACCAGGATTTGGTGAGGTCGCCAAGAGCAACTCCCAGATCACCAAGTCTTGGTGAGGTCGCCAAGAACAAAACCCAGATCGCCAGGATCTTGGTGAGGTCGCCAAGAGCAACTCCCAGATCACCAAGTCTTGGTGAGGTCGCCAAGAGCAACTCCCAGATCGCCAGGATCTTGGTGAGGTCGCCAAGAAGGAAATCCAGATCACCAAAGCTTGGTGAGGTCACCAAGGTTGGTGAGGTCTCCAAGGCTTAGCAGCGAGATCTCCAAGAGCAAACGAGATCTCCAAGGCTTATCAGCGAGATCTCCAAGAACAAACGAGATCTCCAAGGCTTATCAGAGAGATCTCCAAGAACAACGAGATCTCCAAGAACAAATCCAGATCTCCAAGACCAGTGTCCAAATCGCCAAGACTATCTGGAAATCACTAAGAACAATCCCAAAACTCTAGGAATCATTATGGGATCGCTAAGGGTTGTTATTATGAAATCACTTAGTGTTATTAGCAAAACCCAAGTGAAGGATGAAACCTCTCCTAAGGTGTAATGTTTGAGTTGCCACCAACCTAAGATAGGTCTTACAAATTCCCCCTTTGGTGGCAATACAAACATGTGAGACTGACAAACTATCTGAGTTGTCCGAGTAGCATCAGCAAGAACCTCGAGTACTTCCTAGCAAGATACATATAATGATCATTTAAGCAAACACTCAGTTTGGAATATAATCTCCAGAGGTCTTCCCGCACAAATTTATCAAATCAGAATAGTGCCACAGTTCCAACACCCTTTGTGAACCACGGGAGAGATAACAAATCCTTTGGCTAACCATGATCCAGTTCTTCAAGGTACTCAGGCTTCAGTGGTCATCTTGATCTTGCATGGTCTTTATTCTCATATTGCTCTTATGACTCAACGCTTCAGGTTGTTCACTAACTTTGGCTTTTTCTCCTGTTTTTTGTTTCTTTCGTTTTGGACCCCTAGTATCAGAACTGGTAGAGTCAGAACTTGATTTTGATCCAGGTTAGAATCTTGACCCAGATTCGGTTTGGATCCAGATTTCTTTAAGTTATTGTTAGCATCATTGCAGACGCATCAGCTTCATTACCAGACTCTTCATCTTCTGATTTGTCTGATTCAGTTGCATCTTTGGTTGAAGCTCTGTCTTCAGGTTCAGAATGCATAGGGTCATCATGAATGGGAGAGTTGATTGGATGATCATCTTGTAGATTTGCTGCATTATTATCAGGATCAGCAGCATTGACATCTGCCATATCAGCATCATCATTATTATTTCCTTGATCTTCATCCACACCAATTCCCTCAATCATGTTCGGGAAAAATGGAACTTCGGGTCCATCATATTGACCAAGCCGGTAACGCGTGTAAGAACCGGGCATCATTCTCCTAGGAACCAAGTATGGCTCAGTCTTTAGTGATCCAACTTGAGTTTTCCAGAATTCTGAAAGCCTGTTCATATAGACTGGCATCTAGTCCAGCTTCTGTTAAATTCACAGAATTGATTATGAGCCTTGGAGAAATCCAGAGGGGCATTGGTTGCTCTTTCCTGTCGGGGAGCCATCTGCACATAAGAAACAACATGATTACATCAAATTTGACAAGTTAACTGAATGTCATGGCACACTAGATTCGTGATAGTGACAGAGCTTTTCAATTAACTTACAAAGACATAAAAGAAGTTTAATTAAGGCATAGGCTCAAATTTCCTCAAAAATAATCAATTCAGTTTAACAGAGGATGTCAGTAGACATGACCCAAATTCTAGTAATTTCCTTTGAAATAGTAGCTTTTATTTTAAATGTTGACTTTGGCGAAGGACAAGGTGAATATTGACTCAAGAATTCCGTTTGATGTTTATTTGATGAGAAACACAAGTAATGGCTAATTATGATAGAATTTGAGAAATTTGTGTAAAATTTCACTCAAATGAGTGGACTCTTGTTATAAAGTCAACATTTTGACTCAAATGACTCAAAAAGCTTAAGAAGGAATCAAGAAGTGATTCCCCCTAAACTTGAGTTTTTCACAATTTGGATTATTGATTTTGGGGTCAAACAAGATTCTTGAACCAAGTATTCCTAATACAACATGATTTGAGCAATTTGAGACACTTACAAACACGTATATTCTATTTAACTACTTGTACGGGAGTAATATGAAATTTTTTCACTTATGCATATACAAGATGTCAAATGATGAATCAGAATACATGTATAAAGTTCTGACATGCTTAAATCACATAACCAAAGTCAAATAAAGTCAAGTAAAAGAACAAGATGCATTCAATATCAGACATGAGCATCAACATCAAGATCAGAGACAAATAGGAGCAATCAGCCCTAAATTCTAACCTTGCTAGCATTTATTTTCTTATAAGTGTGATATGAGCTTCAATAGTTCCTAACCTAACCATTTATTTAGAATAAAAGATAAAGACTCATAAAACAATGACTAATATGAATGTCAATTCATTAAATCAAGTATAGTCTTAAAACTTACTCAGAACTGCAAAAATTTAGCATGCTAAGACATATTTCATGAAATTTATTGAGTTATTGCATAATCAGTAAGTAGAACAATACACCTGAATGGTTAGAAGTCAAATTTCTAATACTTTATTAGAGATCAGAAGACATACCTCGAAGAAGATCTAATGTTTGCTAAGATCTAATTCAGATATTTCTAGAAATCAACAGGTTCAATGCTTGATCCTGTTTGTGATTAATCATGAATTGATTAGAATTTTACTAATGTGATTCAAATTGATTGAGTGAGTTTAATGAATAGCCCCTGTGTAGCTCAATAGTTGTATATCAAGAATTGCCATAAATTTAAGACACATACCTCTTTGATGATCTACATTGAGCTAAGATTAATTTAAGAGACAAGAATGTCTTGGAATTTTTCTAGACAAAAATCTGTTATTAAATGAGGCAAAATTTGTTAAACAATTGATTGGTAGCCACACACAGCCTAAATAGGGTCAAATTCATTAAACATGAGAGAATTTCACCAGGTTTGACCTAAAAAGTCAATTATGCATGCAATTGTCAAAAATCAAGTTAAGACTAGTCAACCACAACAGATTTAACCTACATTGAGTTCAAATCTATGCTAGACAGGTTGAAGTCCAGAACTTGACTTAATTCTATAATTTAAAGTAGCATATCCAGTGAGATTCAATTTAAAGATGGAATCAGTCAAAAATGGTAAAGAATAGCTTCTATGTTGTCACTTTGGTCAATCTTATTCTTAAACCAACACAAAAGCAACAAATGTTATCACTTTATGTCAAAGAATCCATTTATCAAGTTATTCGAGTCATTTGACTCCTATTGGAATGAGTTTAGACTGATTAAAGTCCAAATAGGTCAAACAGACATCTTTTGTCAAAAATGCTATTGTTTGATCTAAGTGATGAGATACAACCCAAACTTGTCTTATTTGGGACTTAAACCGATCACCAAACCCTTTTGTTTTATTCGAAATCGCCAAAGGAACACTCGAGGAGCTCGAGATCGCCAAGGTTTAGGCGAAATCACCAAGACCAAGTCTTGGTCTTTATAAAATCGCTAAGGCAATCCTCGAGATCACCAAGACTTGAGCGAAATCGCCAAGACTTAGGCGAAATCGCCAAAGAGCACTCGAGATCGCCAACAGGAAAAAATGAAAAAATTTGACAGCAAGTTAATTAAATTTTTATTTGAGAATTTTCTGATTTATGATCAATTTTTAACCAATATCAGAACACCCGAAGCCAAAACACTAAAATGCTCAATTGTGAACTCAGTAATTTACAAAATCTTAAATGAACTCATTAGGGGCAATTTGGGGATAATTGAGTTTTCTAAGTGTATAACATGTTAAAAACACCATTTTGACTCGGAAAATTTAAAAATTCACACACTTGACCCAAAACCTTATTCAAACTGATTAACATGAGTCAGGCCAGCCCAAACTTACCAAAACGGTTGTTTTTTACTTAAAACTGCAAATGGACCTCAAATTTGACTAATTTCTCCTAAACTTGATGTTTTTAAGCACAAAGCACCCAAATTCACGTTTTATGACAAATTTGGTTACATCAAAGCGTAGTGCTTTCATTTGCACTGTTAAAGCCTTATTTTCTGGCAATTTCCAGTTATTTGCTTAATTTTGCATATTTTTGCTCGGTAATGGTTGGACTATGTTAGGAATCAAACCGGTCAATTACGTGATCACAGACACTTACAAGTCAAATCACCTCACAGATTCAGTAACCTAACTCAGATTGTCGGTATTGTTATCCAATTAAGCTCAAGTAAGGCAATTTTCAGCAATATCACAGTGATGTCATTTATCATGTTTTAGTCCGGTTTAATGAAAGTTGTGTTGACCTTTTATTCCACTAAGTCAAAGAGTTATCCTAGCTTTGTCTATTTAGCACTTCAGTCATGCATAACACACATATGGAATTTGTTCCCCCTATTTCTTTAGAGGGAAGTATTGATTTCAAAATGGATGTGTATTTTTTTTATTCGCGTGAACACAAGGTCAAAGTTTCCTTAGCAGATGTGTCACGGAATATTTTCAATGATAATGATGAGACGCGTGAACACAAGGTCAGAGTTTCCTCAGCAGATGTGTCACGGTCAATGGATGGATGTGACATATTTCTCACTTATTGATGGATGTGTGATAATTCACACTTATTGGTGGATGTTTGATGAATCACACTTATTGGTGGATGTTTGATAAATCACACTTATTGATTGGTTTGAAATCAGCACTTTCCGCAAAAGAAATACTCGAGTGTGTTGGTTAACTTACTTAGCACAGACTTAAGCAGATTTAAAGGATTTTGCTAACTGTGATGACTTAAAGTCCACAATTTCATGGTTTTAAGAGTTTAATCACAGGACTTGCCTAATTCTTATTATGCTAAGCCTACCGACACATCGAATGATAGAAGTACTGATCGATTGGTTCATATCCTATGGTCAGATCATTAGACCAGAATTATATCATGTTCCACATAGTTTGCCCAACCAAAAACTAAAACTTTTCTGGTTTTCTTTTTCAAAGTATATTTTAAACATTGCAAAATTGCAAAGATTTTGTGCTTAGACTCAAGTGCCCATCAAGTGCCTATACAAAAGTTGTTGGGAATCACTCGATTCTAATTTACATAATTTTTATTTATTTTTTGCAAATTTTTGTATTTTTCTCCAACTTTTCAATCATTTATTGCAGCATCACTAAAAATTCAAAATTTTGAGATTTCCATCAGGTATTCAACAAGTGTCTTCACAAAAGTTGTTTGAAATGACCCGATTCTATTTTTAGTGATTTTTATTTATTTTTGCAAATTTTTGTATTTTTCTCCAATTTTTCAATCATTTATTGCAGCATCACTAAAAATGCAAAATTTTGAGATTTCCTTCAGGTATTCAACAAGTCTCTTCACAAAAGTTGATCGAAATGACCCGATTCTATTTTTAGTGATTTTTATTAATTATTTCAATTTTTTTTGGGATTTTCTCTTATTTTTCAACCGAGAGTCGGTTTAGGATTGAGCGACTGACACAATGGACTCAAAATAAAATAAAATAAAATAAAATATTTTTTGTGTTTCCTGAGATTTAATTGACACTTTATTGAAGTTTTATTTATGGTCGAGAGAAGATGACCAAAATCTTAACAAGACTGAAAGTAACAAGAGTTAAAATTTTGAGTTTTCAAATAAATTTAAAGATAAAATCGTTTTGGTTTTTCATTTTAAAGATTATTGCAAGGCAAGAAGTCTAACAAAGATAATACCTCTAAAACTTCACAACCTAAGACTAAAGCACTATTCTAAAAGGAACCTGAAGATTAGCTTACTCAAAGTTAATCATTCCTACTGATTGTACTAGGAAGTTAAACCTAGAAACATCAAATCCCTTGGAGAAGAGATCTGCAAGTTGATTTTTAGAGGAAACATGAACTAAGGTAATAAGCTTTTTTCTCATGACAGTCCCTAATAAAGTGATGCCTAATCTATATGTTTTGGTCTTAGAGTGCTGAACAGGGTTCTTAACAATTAACATGGAAGCAGTATTATCAATGTTAATAGGGGTGGACATGAAATTCAAACCGTAGTCCAGAAGCTGATTCTGGATCCAGAAGACTTGAGAACAGCATGAGGCAGCTGCAATGTATTTCGCTTCAGCAGGTGAAGTAGACACGGTTGACTACTTCTTGCATTGCCACGAAACCAATCGATTCCCAAGAATTGAGCTCCTCCGGTGGTTGACTTTCGATCCATGTTGCAACCCCCGTAGTTGTTTTGGAGGCCTGTTATTTGCTTGGAACATTTGATTTCTAGAGTTAAAGTCAGACATTGTGAAACAAGTTGTATTTCTTCACAAAAGTACTTAATGGGTCAAACGGGTCGAGATCTCAGAAATTGCTTCAACGGATGCTAAGATTGAGGTTAATTGCTCAGAACCTACAACAAAAACATCTTGAAGCTTATTTAGTCCAATTAAATCACGCAACAGTGTGAAAATTGAGATTATCAATTATTTCAAGACTTAGAAAAATTTCCAGCCATGTTCTTGAGCATAATCACTAGGTCAAAGTCAAATTTCACAAAATCAAGTTTTTATTGCACCAATAGTTTAGGAATTTGCTTAGGAACAGATTTGATAATTACAGCAAGCTCCAAAAACCACTTAATCTATGTGAAATCGGATCAAATAGTGATTTTTATGAAAAACTTCCAAGAACACAATTTTTGCTCTAAAATCTTCAATACTTGATGTTGTTTTTGAGTGATTCATGTTGCTATCATCCCTAAATCATGAGTCTAACATGTATGTATGTTCAATTTTGACTCAAAATCAGTGGGAGGTGGACTTTAATTTTCAAAAGAAACGCACAGCACGTATGCTCTGTGTTCGCATAAATCTGGAAAACTCAAAAATTGACCCATTTATTGTGATTATTGATGAAAACTAAGCATTCCAACAGATTCCTTGTGAAATTTCGTTTAAAATAGGTCAAGGAATCATACAAACAACTAGATTTGATGACTTGAATGAGCGATTCTTCAAGTTTTTTAGAAAACTCAAGAACATGAAGAACAATGGCTCTGATACCATTTGTCAAGACCAATTTGGAGCCTTTACTCATCCAATACACAGATCCAAGTGCGGAAATCATGAATCCATGATCAAATCATGTTGTTTTCTTGTTGAAATCCTTAGATTTCATGTCTGAAACTCAAGAACACGTGGGTTTTCACACACAAGTGCTCGCTCTCTTCAAACAGCCGTCCAGGAGCTTATTCTAGGTTATTCTAATGTTGCTATTTATACAGGAGAGAGCACAGGTCGTGATTGCACTGAAATCAAGAGAATGTTATTGAAGTTAGTGAATTTTATGTCATCATACTGACGAGATCGCCAAGAACAACTTTGAAATCGCCAAGAACACTTGGTGAGGTCACCAAGCCTTGGTGAGGTCGCCAAGAACAAAACCCAGATTGCCAGGATCTTGGTGAGGTCGCCAAGAGCAACTCCCAGATCACCAGGATCTTGGTGAGATCGCCAAGAGCAACTCCCAGATCACCAGGATCTTGGTGAGGTCGCCAAGAGTAACTCCCAGATCACCAAGTCTTGGTGAGGTCTCCAAGAACAAAACCCAGATCGCCAGGATCTTGGTGAGGTCGCCAAGAAGGAAATCCAGATCACCAAAGCTTGGTGAGGTCGCCAAGGTTGGTGAGGTCTCCAAGGCTTAGCAGCGAGATCTCCAAGAGCAAACGAGATCTCCAGGGCTTATCAGCGAGATCTCCAAGAACAAACGAGATCTCCAAGGCTTATTAGAGAGATCTCCAAGAACAACGAGATCTCCAAGAACAAATCCAGATCTCCAAGACCAGTGTCCAAATCGCCAAGACTATCTGGAAATCACTAAGAACAATCCCAAAACTCTAGGAATCATTATGGGATCGCTAAGGGTTGTTATTATGAAATCACTTAGTGTTATTAGCAAAACCCAAGTGAAGGATGAAACCTCTCCTAAGGTGTAATGTTTGAGTTGCCACCAACCTAAGATAGGTCTTACAAATTCCCCCTTTGGTGGCAATACAAACATGTGAGACTGACAAACTATCTGAGTTGTCCGAGTAGCATCAGCAAGAACCTCGAGTACTTCCTAGCAAGATACATATAATGATCATTTAAGCAAACACTCAGTTTGGAATATAATCTCCAGAGGTCTTCCCGCACAAATTTAGTCAAATCAGAATAGTGCCACAGTTCCAACACCCTTTGTGAACCACGGGAGAGATAACAAATCCTTTGGCTAACCATGATCCAGTTCTTCAAGGTACTCAGGCTTCAGTGGTCATCTTGATCTTGCATGGTCTTTATTCTCATATTGCTCTTATGACTCAACGCTTCAGGTTGTTCACTAACTTTGGCTTTTTCTCCTGTTTTTTGTCTATTTCGTTTTGGACCCCTAGTATCAGAACTGGTAGAGTCAGAACTTGATTTTGATCCAGGTTAGAATCTTGACCCAGATTCGGTTTTGGATCCAGATTTCTTTAAGTTATTGTTAGCATCATTGTCAGACGCATCAGCTTCATTACCAGACTCTTCATCTTCTGATTTGTCTGATTCAGTTGCATCTTTGGTTGAAGCTCTGTCTTCAGGTTCAGAATGCATAGGGTCATCATGAATGGGAGAGTTGATTGGATGATCATCTTGTAGATTTGCTGCATTATTATCAGGATCAGCAGCATTGACATCTGCCATATCAGCATCATCATTATTATTTCCTTGATCTTCATCCACACCAATTCCCTCAATCATGTTCGGGAAAAATGGAACTTCGGGTCCATTATATTGACCAAGCCGGTAACGCGTGTAAGAACCGGGCATCATTCTCCTAGGAACCAAGTATGGCTCAGTCTTTAGTGATCCAACTTGAGTTTTCCAGAATTCTGAAAGCCTGTTCATATAGACTGGCATCTATCCAGCTTCTGTTAAATTCACAGAATTGATTATGAGCCTTGGAGAAATCCAGAGGGGCATTGGTTGCTCTTTCCTGTCGGGGAGCCATCTGCACATAAGAAACAACATGATTACATCAAATTTGACAAGTTAACTGAATGTCATGGCACACTAGATTCGTGATAGTGACAGAGCTTTTCAATTAACTTACAAAGACATAAAAGAAGTTTAATTAAGGCATAGGCCCAAATTTCCTCAAAAACAATCAATTCAGTTTAACAGAGGATGTTAGTAGACATGACCCAAATTCTAGTAATTTCCTTTGAAATAGTAGCTTTTATTTTAAATGTTGACTTTGGCGAAGGACAAGGTGAGTATTGACTCAAGAATTCCGTTTGATGAATATTTGATGAGAAACACAAGTAATGGCTAATTATGATAAAATTTGGGAAATTTGTGTAAAATTTCACTCAGATGAGTGGACTCTTGTTATAAAGTCAACATTTTGACTCAAATGACTCAAAAAGTTTAAGAAGGAATCAAGAAGTGATTCCCCAAAAACTTGAGTTTTTCACAATTTGGATTATTGATTTTGGGGTCAAACAAGATTCTTGAACCAAGTATTCCTAATCCAACATGATTTGAGCAATTTGAGACACTTACAGACACGTATATTCTAACAAGATTTCAAGTTGAAGATTAGACGCAACGATGCTGAAGATTGAAGACTGAAGTTTTGTTAGATATATATATAGCTAGATACACTACATGATAAGGGGGAGTTTGTTAGAGCATATTCCTATGCTACGTTGTGTCTCGTGTATTGTATCTAGACTAGAGCAAGTGTATGAGTCAGATAGTCACTGCCCGTACCATATGGTGAGCCGTACCAGTTGGTACGGGCGTACCAAATGGTCCGTGGGTGGTACGCCGGCTAAAGCTAAGTGACTATAAATATTTAGTTAGAGAGAGAGCTCTTAACTAGTTCTGTCATTTCTCTATCTCTTAACTGTGTGTATTGAAGGTGTTTCTCTCTCTAGCTTGTATTCTCTAAGTGAATCAATAAAGCAAAGCTTTATTTACTTGTTTGTGTTTCTCCGATTACCGAATCATGTAGTAGTAAGATCGTCCAATGGTTTTACACTCATGTATTGTATCTAGACTAGAGTATCTTTGTAGGTCATATAGTCAACATACTAAGATGGCCATACCATATGGTCCGCCGTACTAGTTGGTATGGGCATACCAACTGGTCCGCAAGGTGGTACACCAGCCAATATGTAAGTGACTATAAATAGTTCGTATTAGAGAGAGTTAAGTAGTTCTGTCATTCGTCATCTTCTTAACTGTGTGTAACTGAGAGTGTTTCTCTCTCTATATTGTATTCTCTAAGTGAATCAATAAAGCCAAGCTTTATTTACATCTGTGTTAATTGATTAACCAAATCATGCACTTGTAAGATCCGTTTTCGTGGTTTTACACAGATCCCGAGATCCGTGTTACCCTTCAGATAAGCTAGAATTCTTCTCCTTGCACACAAACAAACGGAAAACTGTTGATGCCTGATATGTGCGTCGTGTGAAGTATCAAGCAATGTACAAGATCAAGTCAAAGTATGCTTGGCCGAATCTGGTCCGAACCAGGAGTTCGGACTGGCCGAACCTGGGGTTCGGATAGGGATCGGCCAGCTGGGTATAAATAGTTGTTTGGTCCTTGTAATAGGTGTTCTAAGCGTGTGAGATTTCTGCTAAGTGTGTGTTTCTGAGAGTGTTCTCTGTGTCTATATTATGATTGTTCTACTGATTGTAATTGTTCATTATGATCAATAAAACAATCGGTTAATTACGTTTCGATGTTCGAATAGCTAGATCGAGTAGACGATCCGATGCTTACGCATTTTCAAGTGGTATCAGAGCTTTCTGGTTCACTCCACTGATCTGTGGTTGCTATTTTTGAACTTTTGAAGCGTTTTTAGTGATTCTCGAGTTTGTATTTGTGTTTTTTCATCAATTCTATCGGGTGTTTGGTGTCAAATCTGCTTCTAAATCATTTTCTATCGATTTTTCTGATCTACAGTAAAGAGTTTTATCAAAATCAATCCATTTTTGTGCGTTTTTGAAAAATGAAGTCGAGGTTCGGAGTTCACTGTTCAGGCTCGGTGTAACCGCCCTGAACTTCGAGTTCGGTCGATGTTCGGTCCGTGTTTGGAGTTGTCTCGGTCGAGGTTCGGTGTGTTTTCAAGGTTCGGAGTTAGATCGGAGTTACTACGAAGTTCGGACGTTGGATATAGGTTCGGACGGAGTTCGGAGGTCGGTTA
>JBCNJP010000010.1:54498655-54516827 GCA_039602395.1 Deinandra increscens subsp. villosa
ATATTTTTCTCTCAGGAAGAACACCCATGAGTATCTGGAGTAGTCGTCAGTAACAACGAGGCAATAAGACTTTCCCCCTAAGCTCGTGATGTTCACTGGCCCGAAAAGATCAAGATGGAGTTGCTGAAGAATTGTCGTTGTTCTACCAGGTGGCTTCGGCTTGTGAGACGTCTTGTGCTGTTTTCCTTTGGAACACGCAACACAGTTATCGACATGGACAAATTCTTTCTCCGGTAGCCCAATAACGTGTTTTCCTCTTACGAGTCGATTCATGTTCCTAAAGTTGACGTGACCCATTCGCCGGTGCCATATGGTTGAGTCTTCTTCCGATGCCTTTACTAGAAAACAAGCGATTGAATTTGCTGGCTTTGCTTCCGCCATATCCAAAGCATACAAGTTTCCTCTTCGATGTGCTCGAAACAAGATCTGATCTTCAGGTATCTTGAGACCAGGCTTCAGAATTAGACACTCGCGATCATTAAACACCATTGGCATTTGGTTATCGCAGATTTGCGACACACTGAGTAGGTTGAACTTTAGATTCGATACCAGGTTGACCTTGTCAAATGAAATTTCTCCGTTTGTTAAGAGACCGTTTCCTATTATTCTTCCGCCATACACATCTCCCCCAAAGGCAACAGAACTACCGTTAGATATTGTTTTGACATCATACAGCAAGTCCTTGTTCCCTGTCATGTGCCTGGAGCACCCGCTGTCCATGTACCATGTGTTTACAGCTTTCCGGGTACGTCCCTGCACAAGTAAAGAAATTGGTTAGTTTGAGGAGGGACCCCGGTCATTTTGACCTTGGGTCTTCTTGATAACCGGTTTCTTCACAGTTGACGAAGATGGTGCGGATGAAGACGATGGAGCTGATGGAATAACTGAAGGTGGAATGAAGGTGGTTGCAGGCCTTGGAGCTATCATTGGCCTTTGAGACGGAAATGGCCTTGGTATAAAGCCGGGTCTTGGCCTTGGGTTCCATGACCTGATTGGAGTCAGACTCGGTGCTTTCATCCTTGGTGGTTGTCTGATGTGAGGCTGACTTGAATACAAGCTTCCCCCTAAGCCTTGTGGTAGATACGGGGCTTGACTCGGAATGTACGGTTGGTTGGGATAAGACTGTTGGAACATAGAGTGATCCCGCAAGTCCATGTAGTCTTCACTGCAATTACCATAGTTTCTCGAGTGGAGGTGTGTATTCTGACCAGCAGTTGCATGTTGCTCAAAATAGTGTACAGGTGGCATTGGTGCGTTGCCATAGGTGTTGTACCCTTGGTTGTAGATACACACCCTTGCATCGTGATGAGGATTGCCACAGATAGCACAACCATTTTGCACAGATGGTGCATTTGGAACAACAAAAGCAGTAGTTTCAGCAACAGGAACCACAGATGTGGGTTCTAGCAGATGAAGCAACAGGAGTCTTCTCATTGTCGACAACAACCGGCGTTCTTCTTTCTTCTTCTTGTTCATTTCTTCTTTTCCACAACAACAGCTTCAGCACTTTCTGTCATTGGAGCAGAAGGCTCTACCACGATCAATGCAGACTCAACAGTTGGTGAGGAGGTTGTACCAGTTACTTTTGGAACACTCTTCATCTTTGGTTTGACAATCTTTACCATTTCAACTTTAGAGTCAACAGCTCCAGTGGGAGCAGAAATTTCAACAGCAGCCTTTGATTTGCTTGATTGAGGAGATTACACAGCTTGTGGTGTTGATGTAGAGGGAGTTCCAGTTGAGGCACTTTAAACAGTCTTCACCTTACCATCGGTGATCAGTGAATCCCTTGTTGGAATTCTGTTTAGGCTTTCGCCTTTCGTGTGGTCTTAGCTCGTTTTGGAGCAACAGTGGTTTTTAAAATCTCGTAGTTGTCGTCAAACAAAAACGATTGACCATCCACGGCAGATGTTTTCAACAAATCAAGGAATTCATGTTCAGCTGCTTCTTTAGTCAGAGTCTCAGAAAGACTAGTATCAACACCTTTTAAAACATCAGAATTGACTTCATCAAAGTGAAGTGCGACATCGGTTGGTGGGAGATCAGATCCACTCGTGTGGGTAGAGAGCTGATCTTCCATCTTTTGGATTTCGGAAGCACTTGGAACCAACTCAGGATTAATGAATTTTAAGTGACTCTTTGAGTTAATCTTGGTTAACTCGGGAACTCTATAATAGTTATGGTTAAGCGGATGCTCTGCCGCACTATCATCAATTTCCCGTGTCAACCCAAGTCCAGTTTTAAGTCTAGCAAAAATATCACAGCCAACAGTATTGCCAAGAGTTGCCGGATTAAGTTTTAACAAATCAATGGTTTCTCGAGCCTGAGCATAGCTCGTCCTCAGAGAAGTTAGTTTTTCCAAAAGATCAGTTATTTGAATTGTTAGAGTTGTTTCCGTATGCTTCATGACCTCAATGTCATCTTGTAAAGACTTGATCTTAATCAAAAAGTCTTTCTCATTTTCTTTTAATTTCTCAACTTGGCTCTCACTCTCTTTCGCCTTACCGACCAACTCAAGGTTGTAAGCGCGATAGCGAGCTACAGCCTCAATACATTTATCAGAACATAAAGCAAGATTTTACCTCATCAGGGATGGTTTCGCGTTGAAGTTCTATAAGCCTCTTACTTGCCTCAGATTCAACTTCAGATGAGCTCACCTCAGTAATAGTTCCAGTGTCTTGAGCATTGTCTTCAGTCAGATCATCAATTCCAGCCATTAAACAGAAGTTAGTTGGAAAGAGAGGGTCAATAGTGTTAGACACGTCTATCTCTCCATCATTTGCCTTCACTACAAGAGCATAGTTGGTCTGGCTAGAAGACGGATTCTGAGACGAGGAGGTCCAGTTGTAGTTTGAGTCTTCAAGCGATACCAAAACCTTGTTGCTTTCATCCGATCTTTGTGGTTCTTGAGAAGATGACGATCCTCGTTGAGAGACATTTGAGCTGGCGCCCTGTGGCTTCTGGAATGACGAGCTGCCTTGTTTCTGATAAGATTGGGTAACACCACCACCCTGCTTTTGATGAGTTTGGTTACTTCCACCAGAATTGGATTGCCCGTTCCACGTCCTTGGCTTAGGACATTCACGTGCAAAGTGTCCCATTTCTTGACAGTTGTAACATTGCACTTTTGACTTGTCAAAGCCGATGTTGGTGTTTGAGGGAGCTTGGAAAAGCTTTCTTCCAGTCTTCTTGAAGAACTTTCGAGTTCGGGCAGCTATCATACCCATTTGCCATTTGATATCGATCTCTTCGAGATCATCAGCAGAAACTTGGTCAAGGTCTTCTTGACAGATGGTCATGGACTCAAGACTTCCGGACATCTGAGAATTCATGCAAGCTAGAAAAGCGTTGCATAAGTCGGAATCCATGCTTGTGTTCGTTTGGGATGCAGGAGATGATTGCTGAACGAAGTAACCAGTTAGAGATTGTTGCACAAAAGTCACATTTGGAGTCTGACCGGTGACGGGAGCAATGACAGCTTCAGTTGGAGGAGCAGCTGGAACAGAAGCAGTGGCAGGTGGGCTTTGACTTGCAGGAACAGAGAATTGGAACTCATCATCTAGGTCGGGAGCAATGAACGCAGCATTGGGAGAAGTTGAAGAACTCCTAACAGTCACAGTACCCATGAGAGACTTTCCGTTGCGCTCAACGGCTCGAACTTCATACTCACGAACCTTGTCGATCATATCCATATAGTCGGCAGTAGAAAGATCATTACTGTCGAGCAAGTAAGTCACATATGAAGCGAACTCTTGAGGAAAGGAGTGAAGGACCTTCTTGATGATGGCACTATTTTCAGGTCGGATGTTCTTTGTCGTCATCTCAGTGATTATGCGGCAGAATCGATTGACATGTGTTTCAAATGATTCGCCTTGCTTATGAGAGAACGTGTTGAACGCCAACTTGATCTTATCCAATCTTCTTTCCTTAGTAGCCGGGTTGCCCTCATATTTCTTTTCCAAGCCTTCCCAGATTTCATGAGCCGATGTGGCAGCACGAAATTGGTATTGCAACTCATCATTGATAGCCATCTTAATGCACCCTAGTGCAAGCATGTCAGTTTTCAATTGAACCTTTTCTGCAGCATCCAACTTGTTTCTTGGTTTTGTAATCATCTTCTTAGGTGGAGGATCAGCACCAGCGGCAACAGTAGCAGCAGTGCCAGCAATGGTAGCCTCTTCCACTTCAAACACAACAGGACCTTCGACTACAGAAGTCAACAGGTCAAAGTCAACGAATTCCAAGTAAGATAGGAATTTCGCCTTCCAATCATCGAAGTCACTTGCCCCCATGAGTTTAGGAGGCCTATTGTTGACTTGTGTGGCAGGAGTGAAGTGATCCGACATGTTGAAACAATCAACACTAGTCAATTTTGAGACAAAGTGAGATAACGGGTCAAACGGGTTGAAATTGGTTCTCTTGCTTGAAAAGTTGTAGAATGCTTGAAATCACCCAAATCCTACAAATCCTACAAAACAATCAATAAGGAACACAATTAGTCACATACAACTGATAATTAGTCACATATTTGAAAAAGCCAATTTTCAACACTTAGTCAAAAATTTCATCAGGATGTTCTTGGGGGTTCATGATCAAGAAAAAATCAAAGTTTGTAAAAATCAAGATTGATTGTGCAACAAGTTTAGAAATCAGTAGAGAAACTAAAAACATAACTGGATCAAGCTCCAAAAATCACTCTAAGTAGCTCAAATCCAAGAATTTTCGTGAATATGACAAGAACACTAAAGATTTAGAAATTTGCCTCTAAAATCCTCAACACATGATGTTTTTTAGTGAAATTAGTTGCAACAGCTTTAGTTTTACTAGTCTAACACAATTTTAGAATCAATTTGATGGAAGAAACACCCAAAAAACAACTTTGATTTTCAAAGAATACAACAGTGGTTACGTAAAGCGTAGCCCTATTTTGACTAAAATCAGAAATTTGACCCTAAAATGGAGTTATTTTAGAGATTCAAGCATGGCAATGGAATCATTGAGTGACTTCTACCAAGAATCAACTCAAAGTTCTAGCAAAAAAACCAAGATTGATAACTCAAATGATGGATTTCTTCATTTTGAGTCAAGAACTCAAACTTGAAGATTTGGCTCTGATACCAATTGTCAGGACCGATTTCTAAGCCAAAGATCATCATTTGATTCATCACACGAGTGCGGAAATCACGTGTTGATGATCACTCTTGGTTGGATCAGCAACATTGCCTCACCATTCGCCTCTGAAACTCAAGAAAAACACCAAGAACACACACACAAACACACAGTGCACCCCAGGAGGTTCTCTCAAGGCTTGTTTAGGGTTTCCTAAGAATTCCTATTTATACCCAATGAGGAGCACAAGTCTACATGCACAGAATACAAGGAGAATCACACATCACATCAAGGAATCATTAAATTCGTCTAACATTTTGTCAGATCGTTAACTTGTACAGTCAGATCGTTAGTCAGATCGTTAAGCAAGTCAGATCGTTAATCAAATGGTCAGATCGTTAGCCAGATCGTTAAGAACAAGTCAAATCGTTAATCAAATGGTCAGATCGTTAGTCAGCTTAGCCAGATCGTTAACCAAGTAGGCAGATCGTTAGCCAGCAGCAGACTAGTCAGGTCGTTAAGGTTAAACGACCAGGTCAAGTCATTAAATCGTTATGTCACGAGAGGCAGATCATTAGATAGACAAGAGGAGGCAGGTCGTTAAATATAATATTTTCAGATCGTTAAGTATGTTTCACATGCAAGTCGTTAAGGCAAATGTACTCAAGTCGTTAAGACCTTTGTCTGGCAGATCGTTAAGCACAACAAGGGTCAGATCGTTAAAAGTATTTCAGCCTGATCGTTAAGTGCAACTTAAGCATGAAAATATTCTAAGTGTCGAACAACCAAACAAACAAACAATCACAAGATCAACACAAAAGTAAATCAAGCTTAACCAACATATGATAACAAGTAAACATACGAAGTAAGGATTCAAAGTTCAACATTAACTAAGTTATTACAAACCAAAATGTTCAAATACGTAAGTAGCAAAATACATGTTGGTTCTGCAGCTTCACCTGTGATCTTGTTCTTGGGTTCGTGTGTTCGTGTTATCACCAACCTCCAGGTTCCAACAACCTTAGGGTCTCTGATACACTTTATTGCGATTCATCTAACTCTCTCTGAACCTGATATTAGTTACAAGAGTGAACTTCCACTTATTAATTAATATATAATTACTTATTTAATTAGCAGGAGCATTAATACAGTCAAATAGTGTATTATGTACCGTTGTTCGTAATCACTTAGCAAAAACTTTACTGTGCTCTTTCTCTAGCCATGCACTTGTCTTTGTATGGTTTTGTCTTTCAAGTTCTTCCTTATGCCGACTGTAACTAAATTAATGATTTTTCTATACGTGGGACACCGTGGTGTATAAAATAAAATTAATTAAATAATACTTACTCGATATAAGGTTCAACCTCGGGTGTATTTTGCAGCACATAGAAATGTGCTCTTACAAATTCTTCTGCAACGACCTCCATGGGTTTGCCCGCTGATAATGGGACTCCGTCTTTGTTACTTTCTCTCTTCTTATTTTCAATTTTATTCCTCATCTTAGGTGGCATACCAATTGTCTTCAAATCTTTTTGGAATCCGCTCAAGAACTCAATTGTCTCCTCAGTAACATTCTCTTCAGGAATGCATCCTCGCGGTGTATTTTTGTTTTGCACGTGGCCCTTAATAACCTTCATACACCTTTCAAGTGGATACATCCACCTAAAGCATACAGGACCACATAACCTAACTTCCCTTGCTATGTGCACTGTTAAATGAACCATAATATCAAAAACGAAGGGGGGAAGTATTTCTCGAGAAGGCACAATGTCTCAAATAAGTCTGCTTCCAGTTTATCAACCTCCTCCACGCATATCTCCTTGCTACAGATAGATTTGAAGAAGAAACAAAACCTGAATATAATGTAAACGGTTATGCATATGCTTCATTCAATTAAACAATTAAGATACACTACTTTTATTTATAAAAGTGAGAATGTAAATAGAAAAATAACCAATAACCTGATTATAGCATATCTTATGGGTTTAGGCATAATAGATCGAATTGCAAGGGGCAAGAATTCCTACATGAGCATGTGATAGTCATGTGACTTTGCTCCTATAAGCTTCCTATCCTTTAGACTAACCAAGCTAGAAAAATTCAAACAATACCCTTGTGGGACCCTTAAGTTGTATAATGTTTCACAAAACTTGTCTTTTTCAGCCGATGTTAATCTGTAGCTTGCTGGAGGGAGCTTAATTGTGTTGCCATTTGTTGTAGGTTTTAACTCTTGCCTTATGCCCATATCAGCCAAATCTAGACGAGACTCATATCTGTCTTTCGTCTTTCCTTGAATGTTTAACAGTGTTCCAATCAGACTCTCCGCCACATTCTTTTCAATATGCATAAAATCTATACAATGGTTTACAGAATTAAACCGCCAATATTCAAGTTCCTTATGCCATATGTTAAACTTCTTCCAGTAGGGTTTTTCCTTGGTCGCATTGTCTGATGTACCAAACACTAGAGTTCCCTTCTTTTTGTTAAACTTCCCACCTCTCCCGTTGGAAGTTTCTAGGATGTCGGATGCATTATTCTTGTGACCGGCCTTACCCCATTTATTTATAACATATTGTACCTCATTGTATATTTGTTCCCCAGTCTTAGGTATAGGTGCAGGAAGAGGCTCTTGTTTTACATCGAATGCCTTCTTTTGTCTTCTGGACGCATGATCATAAGGTAGATAACGTTTGTGGCCAGCATAACATTGTTTGTTTGACCTTTTAAGTCTCACACACTTTGTTTCTTGGCCACAGACTACACAACCTTTGAACCCACTATATGGACAGCCACAATGTGTACCAAGGGTAGGATAATCGTTTATCTTCCATAAGACAACAACGCGTAGCGTAAACCTTTCTTGTTTAACTGCTTCGAATGTTTCGACCCCTATATCGAATAAGATTCTTAGATATTCAACCAACGGTGCTAAATATACATCAATATTGTTACTTAGTGTTCCCGATATCAATAACGTGAGCATGATGATATTTCTTTTCATACACTGTGATAGTGGAAGGTTGTAAATGACCGCTAAAAATGGCCATACACTGTGGTGTCGATTTCCTCTATTAACATCCACCCCGTCAGCTGAAATGCCTAGACGCAAATTTCTTGGATCGCCTTTATTTGTTCATACTTGTTATCTATAGCAGCCCATGCGGGGCTATCTGCCGGGTGACGTAAAACACCGTCTTTTATTCTTTTGTCTTCGTGCCATGTCAAATGACTTGCGGTGGTCTCAGACTGAAATAGTATTGCGTGGAATTATGTGAAAGTATCACAACACTTTTGTTGGGATGTTATCGTATGTTATCTTTTTAACCTCATCCACCTTCCATCTAGATTTTCCATAACCTGAGCCCATTGCTTTGAACGTCTTCTTAACCTCGTATGTACTAGTGGCCATTTCTTTACCTTCGGGTAGCATCCTCTTTATCAAAATCAGTGACTCAGTAAAGCATTTATCAGAAACTCCATACTTACTCTTCAAGTTGGTAAGTTGTAGGAGCACGGACAACTTCATGAAGTCGGGACACCCTTGGTAAAGTGGCTTCTCGGCATCCTCAATTAGATTTATGAACTTCGCATGATCACGGTCTGTCGTGAAATTTTCTTTTGTAGCTCCAACCATATCTACTGTTTGTACGGCATCAGTTGGTGGCGGCATTTCCGATGTAAAAACAGGACTTGTGTCCATTTCACAGTTGTCTTCAAAAGCCTGATATTCATCATAATGTGTTGGAGGCGTATCCTTTTCTCCATGCTTAACCCATATGGTATAGTATTGATCTATTCCATGTCTGAACAAGTGATGTTCTACTTCCTCCAAGGTTTGTAAAATGTGGTTGACACAATGTTGATATGGGCACAAAATTTCTATTTTTATTTTTTATTTTTTTAGGGTTCTTTAACTTGGCGACTGCATATTCTATAAAATTAGGAACTCCGTCCCGATACTCCCGTGACATTCTATTCGTTGACATCCAAGACTTGTCCATCTTTGAAAGGCCGATCGACTGAAAATGGATAATTAATCAAAATAGAGAATAACGATATCAGATCAATGATATAAACATAAATGAGACCATTTCACATTAATTGATTCATGACGTCTTCCTATAGCTAATTTATTCAACCAATTCATCAAAATAATTAATGAGATCATTTCACATAAATTGATTCATGAAGACGGCGTCCTATAGCTAATTTATTCAACAAATCGGAATAACAACAACAATTATATTGAAATAGTAACAACGTATACTTTACAATCGTGCAAACCAGTCACAATCGGTCGAATCTCTTGACAATCGCACAATTAAAGACACAAAATGATGATGAACCCTATTTCGTATTTCTGTAAATAAATCTGGGTATAGAGTATGTAATAACTGGTTTTGATCTAATTTACTCTAAGTGGTTCGTTAATGAAACTAGTTTTGACTATAATAGGTCTAATTATAGTATTTTGCGCCCATTGGGTAACTATTAAGCCCAATGATAGTTGATTATCCACATTTGACTCGACTTGGTCCTATAATATTACGTTTGGGCCCATGGCCCAGTTATAGTATTTTGGGCCCATTGGGTTATTATTAAGCCCAATGATACTTGATTATCCACATTTGAGTCGACAAGGCCCAATAATAGTACCCTTGGGCCATTGGCCCAATTATAGTATTTTTGGCCCATTGGGTTACTATTAAGCCTAATGATAGTTGATTATCCATATTTAAGTCGACTAGGCAAACTGATCCCCGTATGTTCGGTCCAATGTCCCGATGATAGTATGTGTGGGCACATTGGGATACTACAATAATAGTTGATTATATAGATAGGAACTAATAGTATGTTTAGCCACACGTACCAATTATAGTATATGTGCGCCCATTGGGTTACTATTAAGCCCAATGATAGTCGATTATCCACATTTGAGTCGACTAGGCAAACTGATCTCTGTATGTTCGGCCAATGTCCCGATAATAGTATGTGTGGGCACATTGGGATACTACAATAATAGTTTATTATGTAGATAGGAACTAATAGTACGTTTGGCCACATGTACCAATGATAGTATGTTTGGGCCCATTGGGTTACTATTAAGCCCGATGATAGTTGATTATTTATATTTGACTCGACTAGTCCCACTGATAGTTGATTATCCATTGTTTTATTATTAAGCGAATAGATACTTTATAAATCAACTTTGGATATAATCGCCATCAAATTAAAAACAATCAAAGGAAATCGCCCATAATCGACTCCATTGGTTTATTATCGACTCAATTGGTCATAGTACCACTCAATCGACAACATGTTTGAATTTGTGTCTCAAAATGGATGGTCGACGCCATCTGTATATTATCGACACAAATTGGGATGATCGCCTCCATTGTCTATTATCGACTACAAATGGTCATAAACCAACTCATTTGGTCATAATCTACTCGATTAGTGTAATGTCAACTGTAATTGGTTGGCATTAGTCGAACTCAATTAGTGATAATCAACCCCATTTGTGTATTATCGACTCAAACTGGGATGATCGAACCCATTGCGTATTATTGACTGATCGTAATCATTTGGTGATAATCGACGATATTACTTTATTGTCGACTCGAATTAACAATAGTCATACTCATTATTTCATAAATGACCCCGTTGGTCTATTATCGACTCAAACTGGTCAATGTCCATTATCTAATATAATTATCATAATCCACCAAATTTTCTAAACACGTTCAATACACAAACCAACTTACTTTTTTTTTTATAAATTTAAGTTATCAAATATTTTTAATATAAAATATAATTATGTCATCTTCATAATGGAAGTCAAATTATACCACATTTTTAATAGTATTATAATACAATTAATTATAGTGTGTATAAGTATAACCTTATTAATCTAACCAATCCATTATTTTATTAACTTGTCTTCGCTTACATGTTTTATATATTGGTTTCCATAATTTTAGCGGACGAAATTTTCAAAACCTTCCCTCTAGGTTTTCGTCTTGGTTTAATGGTAATCAGAGCTCATTTTTGGCGCCGTTAACATTTCTAACCCCCAAATAATTAAAACTTTTGAGCAATTTCATTTGAACAAATTTCAATTGCCGCTTTCGAATCCTATATTCCACATATCATTATATATGATAATGGTTCATTCAACATCAGTTAGCGGTTTCTATACTCAAAGCCGATTGACTTGCTCCGGAAACAGGGTGATCATTGTTCATCAAGAATTCGTGGATCATCTTCTTTTACAATTAAGGTTAGTGATTTTTATGTTTATTGATACTTTGGTTGTATGTTTAGTATGAATAAACATTTTTCATTGTTCTCTGTCTTGTGTTGTTACTTCGTGACGTTGTTTAGGTCATGGCTGATGAAGAAAGACAAGGAGCTGATGACGATGAGAGAAATGTATAGAAAACAAGAAGAACAGATGACCTTGATAATGGTTGTCCTTACTTCAGGTGGGATTAAATTCCACTTCTGCCATGTACAGATTCAATCCAGGTATGTGAATCTGTCTGTAACAGTCCGGTAAGTTGATACATATATATTTTCATTTATAAGATTGTACTTCTAACATACGTACAGGATCAGGGAGTTATGATGGCTAATGAAAATAACTCACCGAATCATTCAAATGCGGCAAATGCAAATGCGGCAAATACGCATGAAGCAGTCGGTGAACTTAAGAAGAAAAAGAAGGATACTGCTAAGGTTGCTGCTAAGGTTAGCCTAACTTAGTATTTGAATCTATAATTATTTTGATAAATGTATTTCTTTTATAGCCTTTGTAATTTATAAAATATGCTTCTTTGATCAGGGAACAATTGTGCATGACGTTCAGGATCAGTTGCTGACGAAACAAGGTGATCAACTGCAAGTGAAACAAACCCAACCCAATAATCCTAGAGAAGGTGCCAAACGGAACCATACTTCGCATCAGCAAGAATCTCAAGTTGTCACACCCCAACCGACGACGGAAAATGTCGGGGCGCAATGATTGTCCAGATGCACATGACAACTAAAATAAGTTGTAATACTTAAACATGCCCTTCTTCATTAATCAACTAAGGATATTGTAAAATAAAGTTAAACATACAAAATACATATTAACTGATTTAAAGTTTGTAATCTAAGTCCAGCAATCCTAACGTGATCATAACATAGCTCGTGTATAGGGTCCTGCAACATGTATAAGATAAAGTGTCAACTACAAATGTAGTTGGTGAGTAAACACATGTTTATATAATATAAGTATAACTTCAATAAAAGCGATATATGTCTAACCAGATATTTTCATATATATAGTTAAACAAGTAGTGAGTTAAAGCCAATGAATGAGCGCATCAAACCCTAGACAACTACGCTTCCAATCACAAGGCGCTACCCGCGAAGCATGCCAAGTGGGCTGTCAAACCAATAGATCTATTACTGTAACCTCGGCTCGGTGTGTTAATGAGTACGCTTCGAGATAAAGATAGTAACAATGCTAGATCAAACCAATCACAATAATCCACACATATTTAACATACATAGAACGTATCAAATCAGCATATAATCGCGTTTGTGTTTTAGAGAAACGATTTTGAATAAAGATACATGTTACACCCCAAGATGTTTAAAATAGGAGGTTTGTGAATACTCACTACTCAAATCATCATTTGAAGGAATCACCCTTCTAATGATAACAAGAGTTGATATCGCATCACATCCCATAATATTAAAAGAGGGGGTTTAGTGGATACTCACAACGCGGATTATCATTCTAATGAATCACCATTTGAATTATAATACGAGTTGATCATTTAGGCATAATCCCTAATATTTAAAGAGGGGGTTTAGTGAATATTCACATGATAAGTGGATCGAAAACGAAAGATAGGACCAATCGCGAGAGATAACAATCTGAAGATTATCCCAATGAAACGAACATGCTAAATGAATATAGGGAATGATAATGATTATAGTTCTAAGGACACAATGAACTTTAGGTGTGTTAGGTTTTATTTGATTAAAGACCATTTTACCCTTTTATTGGTAAATTAGGGTTTTGGTAATTTATTTAATAATTAATTCATTTATCACTTTTGAACTCATATACACTTATTATATGTATAAATATGTTCTAAGACCAAAAGTCAAGTTTCAATACTTTCCGGTTTGTTTAATATTTAATAATCATATTCAAAACCTTAATTTTGAAATAATTATCAAATAAATAGAAAAATCTTTTATAAAATTAAATAAAATTAGTACTTTTACTTAAAATATTATTTTATAACATATTTTAAAAGATTAGCCTAAAAATTAACTTGTTTGTTGGGTTTTTGCAGAACAACGTCATAAAAACCCTAATTTTAACGTATTTATTAAATAAACATTTTATAAAATTGTAAAAACTTAGGGTTTTATTCATTATGATATATTATAATATTCCTCAAAATAGTAAACCTTTATTCAATATATTTTTCTCAATTTGGGCAGAATAATGACGTGAAAACCCTAATTTTGGCATATTTTTAGATAAAATACCATATCTTTCCAAAACTTGAAATTAACTTAGGGCTTTCTTAAAACACATTATTTTAGGATTACCTACAAAAATTCAGACCCTAATTCCCAACCGATCACCCGATTTTGACAAAAGAAGCTCAAGAACCCTAATTTTAGCATAGTTTTAGAAAGCATACTTAGAGGTCGATTTAGCGAAAACTGAAAGAGGTTATTTTAGATCATACCTAGAGAAGCTTGACTGTAGAAATTCGGATCCAAAGCTTTCACCGTTTGAGAGAATTTGAAGGAGCAAGTTTCGGACGAGTTTAAGGGTTTTTGGGGTTGTAATTCGCGAAATTGGTGACGAATTAGATCGAGTTATGGCTGCTATTTATACAAGTTGAAGTCGTAGGAGGTAGATACACGTTTCTATGGTGACTAATTGTACTAAAATCGACATCTGGATTGCTAAATCGTGGAGAACAAGTCAAATGACAAGGATGATAGCGACCTGGTCGCGATTTGGGCGGAGGGTCGCGAAGGGGAACCCCAGGGGTGGCGCGTACCGCCAGGTACTTTCAGGGGTTGGCAGTTTTGGCCCCAGAACTTTTTATTTGCAGTTTGGTCCCTGAAGTTTGGTTTTTGTGCGATTTTAACCCCTAAACTTTGTGAAACTTAATATTTTATGCCCAAAAATAGTTTAGAATAATTTCTCATGATTTTCTAGGCCTTGGGATACGCAAAACGAGGTATAAAAATACGTATATAATATATATTTATTTACTTTTTAACCGTTTGTATTCGTTTTAATTCGTTAACCTCTAAAATTTTACGAGTGACTTATATTGACCTTATAAAATATTAGGAAACATAAAAATATGATTTTTGAAATTTACGTGATTCCCGGTTATTACGAAATTGCACGAAAAATGGTAAATTCGTTTACTTGCGTTTTAATTAACAAAATTGATTTAAAATTTAATCAATTGGTTTTAAATGTTATAAAATGATTGTAGGATATTTTAAAATATATATTTTAAGATAAAAACCCCGAGATTCCCGGTAAACGATAAATCGAATACCGAAATCGCGTAAAAGCACAAAATTGCTTTATTTTTGTTTTAATTAAATTGTTTAACCTAAAACTTTCCAAATTTATTACTTTGCTTTCAAAAATGATTATCGAGTATCCCGAACATAACTTAATTGTATATTTTAGACAATTTCTTTTGAAAATCATTAAATCAAAACTCCTATTTGTGTTACAAGTTCAAATTTAGGTCGGACACGGGTGTTACAGTCTCCCCTACTTCAGGAAATTTCGTCCCGAAATTAGAAGAGAAATTCGAGATAAGAGGACAGAATATATCAATGGTGATAGGGAATTTGGTATAAACAAACAACCAATGGTCAGTTCTATGTTCGATTCCTAATTCATTTTCAAAGTACCTTCGATGCTTATATATAGAGTGTACCGCAGCTAACCCACCACATCGGTAATACTTTAAAAATGTGTTAGTAACCTACGGAGAACCACCATTTCTACATAAAAACGAATGATTTTTCTATCGTAACAACACGATAGAGATTGAACAACATCAGATACGATGGACCGTGATTACATGATTATCCGTAACAATCAGATTTATAGATTTGATTTATCACTGTCTCCCCTACTTCAGGGAAGAGACCAGTGGAACATGAGAAGAGTGGTGGGGGTAACATGATTTACTTTTAAATTGTTGAAACTGATATTTTGACATTAAGTCAAAAACATCATTCCACACAATAAAATGGGATCACAGATTTCTTAACGAGAGAACGGGTCGAGTCGACTGGTGAGCTAAATGGGTAGCGAGCCACATTCAATTCACCAAAGGGACATGAGGTTTTGTTAATAATCTGGATTAGAAATTGGCTAAAACCCAAAATTAACGCCTATTACCAAAACCAAATGTATGCTAAGCTAGCATCACACACAAGTGTTTAGGTGTAGTACGTATAAGTCTTGGACTGGCCAGAGAAATCAATGATACTTTATGATCTAGAGCAAATTCAATCATTGCCATTTAAGGCGGTGATAATGTGTAAGAGGAACGTTTAACAGAAAAACACATGATTAATCCATTTGAGGAAAAGATAGTGATACAACACGAAATTACCATTTAAATGAATCACCATTCAAATGATAACATGAATTGACCACTTGATATCAAATTGCAAATCATTATTTGAATGAATCACCATTCGAATGATAATACAAATTGGATATCATAACTTCTCCTTTATTAGGATTAATAAAGGAATCAAGACCAGATTAAATCATGGTTTTGAGAATGTTCAGGAATCGCTAACAGATAATTATTTTGTGTAGGGATAACGTCAAATAACGAGAATTGATCTTGAGGAGATAGGCGATTCTGTGAATTCTTTTGAAGATGTTGTCGATATAAGAGTTTCGATATTTGATGATGAGTCCATCAGACTAGTGATGTACATTCGAGATGTATCATCTTTTAAATGAATGGGTGTTCCTCAAAGTGGGGAACTAGATCGAATGAATTGTGATAAAGTGACATTTTAACAAGGATGCCACGTATTCGTTACGGGTTTGATGAAGGATACGTGTTTCTAATTTACTGGATAATGGATAGTCAAGTCTGGATTATCTAAACGAGGAACAAATTCCACGTGATGTTTGAGATACTCAATTCAATGATGACGTTTGATCTTCCCGAGAGTATGTTTGTCAGGGATTGAGTTGCAATTAAGGATAACGGAAATTGAGGGTAATAGGTTTCTTGTCCGCTGATTAATCATAATGAGAGGTTTAAGGGTAATGAATATAAGAAATGATTGAGTAAGTAGGAGGACATCAAGCAAAGAGTTTTAAAATTCATTTTCTGATATATATACAGGATGAACATCGATTGGAAAGATTACAAACTTTAATTACAGGGTAATCGATTTATTCAAGTACTAACAAGGTCCAAACGATCTTCAATCATCATCATTACTTCCTTCAGATATCATTCACGTCGAAAGTTCCAGCAGTTGCATGGAGGTTGACAATTGTTGTGGAGAGGAGTTCTGATAGTGGCTGGATGAGGACACATGTTTCGAAAGTGATTAGGGTTTCCATAATGATAACAACAATGCATCGGGATAGCATAAGGGATATGAGTAGGAGCAGGTGCCATAGTTTGAACTATTGGAGGTTGGGTTTTATGCTCTAGCATTGTTGGTTGGAGGGTTGGCTATAACACCAGTAGTAAGCCGAGGGCAAGCATTTCTAAAGTGTCCAGGTTGACCACAATTATAGCTGGTACGAAAAGTAGCCTGAGCAGGTATCATAGGATGGGTCATCTGAGGCTGAGCGGATAATGGTTGAGCTCGAATAGGTTGCCGACATACATTCATAAGATGACCAAATATGCCGCAATTGGAACAACACCAACAAAAGGATTGAGTCGAGTGATGGTAGTTACAAGTTTTGCAAAGAGGGTGGGCTCCAGTATAAGGTTTCTTGGTTGGCCGAATATCGGGAGTCTTCTGAGTAGTTAGTATAGCAGCTTTTGTAGGTGCGGTCGTTTCATCAAGATGTTTAGCCTTCTTTTTCCTTTTCTTGGTCTTGGCCACGGGACGCTTGATGACTTCTAATCCTTGGGGTAGTTTAGTAGCATCATTATTGACAAATTTATCATTGAGGGCTTGTCGGAAAATGTTGGAGATGAAAGCTGCCACTTGTTGAGAAATTTGTCGGGCCATTGGTTGATCTTCAGGATTCATGCTAATGGTAAATATTCAGGAGACAAGGGATACGATAATTGATTCAGGATCATGATGACGAATATTTTATAAAACATTTGAATTCATAAATCATGGGTTTTTAAACAAGGGATAGAGAAGAAATCAGGTTGTTTTAGTAAAACATAATGGAATGGCTTTCGTTCCTCGATTGAGAAACTACAACCCGTGACTAATCAGAGTTAATTGGGATTCGTAGCAGTAATTGACATGCTTTGGCCTAATAGGTTCCAACACTCTCACCAAAGACTTCTAGGTAGGCATCCCGGTCCACACGGTTGATCAGGTTTTATACGCAATGCCTGCCTTGATAGATCTTCAGCTACCGGTGCCTTCCCCCTTCCAGTTACTACATGTCTACTGCTAGGAACATAACTCCGATGGAATTTTAAAAATCAGAATTTTCAAAATCCTAAAACGGCACGTAAGGCACCATTACTAAGGATAGAGGCTAGGAAGCCAGAAGGGATTAGTGTATATGTGTGTGTCTAGTGTTAAGGCAATGGTGAGATCTAAGAAAGGCAAGTTTAAGCAACATCTAAAGACATAATATAATAATAGGCATGCAGGCATGAGTTAATCATGCAGTACACCTAAGGCATATAGTCTAGGTTATCCAGTTCTAATAACCTAAATCCCTATAGCCAAGGCTCTGATACCAATCTGTCACACCCCAACCGACGGCGGAAAATGTCGGGGCGCAATGATTGTCCAGATGCACATGACAACTAAAATAAGT
>JBCNJP010000010.1:54517327-54546540 GCA_039602395.1 Deinandra increscens subsp. villosa
AAATGCCGCCACCAACTGATGCCGTACAAACAGTAGATATGGTTGGAGCTACAAAAGAAAATTTCACGACAGACCGTGATCATGCGAAGTTCATAAATCTAATTGAGGATGCCGAGAAGCCACTTTACCAAGGGTGTCCCGACTTCATGAAGTTGTCCGTGCTCCTACAACTTACCAACTTGAAGAGTAAGTATGGAGTTTCTGATAAATGCTTTACTGAGTCACTGATTTTGATAAAGAGGATGCTACCCGAAGGTAAAGAAATGGCCACTAGTACATACGAGGTTAAGAAGACGTTCAAAGCAATGGGCTCAGGTTATGGAAAATCTAGATGGAAGGTGGATGAGGTTAAAAAGATAACATACGATAACATCCCAACAAAAGTGTTGTGATACTTTCACATAATTCCACGCAATACTATTTCAGTCTGAGACCACCGCAAGTCATTTGACATGGCACGAAGACAAAAGAATAAAAGACGGTGTTTTACGTCACCCGGCAGATAGCCCCGCATGGGCTGCTATAGATAACAAGTATGAACAAATAAAGGCGATCCAAGAAATTTGCGTCTAGGCATTTCAGCTGACGGGGTGGATGTTAATAGAGGAAATCGACACCACAGTGTATGGCCATTTTTAGCGGTCATTTACAACCTTCCACTATCACAGTGTATGAAAAGAAATATCATCATGCTCACGTTATTGATATCGGGAACACTAAGTAACAATATTGATGTATATTTAGCACCGTTGGTTGAATATCTAAGAATCTTATTCGATATAGGGGTCGAAACATTCGAAGCAGTTAAACAAGAAAGGTTTACGCTACGCGTTGTTGTCTTATGGAAGATAAACGATTATCCTACCCTTGGTACACATTGTGGCTGTCCATATAGTGGGTTCAAAGGTTGTGTAGTCTGTGGCCAAGAAACAAAGTGTGTGAGACTTAAAAGGTCAAACAAACAATGTTATGCTGGCCACAAACGTTATCTACCTTATGATCATGCGTCCAGAAGACAAAAGAAGGCATTCGATGTAAAACAAGAGCCTCTTCCTGCACCTATACCTAAGACTGGGGAACAAATATACAATGAGGTACAATATGTTATAAATAAATGGGGTAAGGCCGGTCACAAGAATAATGCATCCGACATCCTAGAAACTTCCAACGGGAGAGGTGGGAAGTTTAACAAAAAGAAGGGAACTCTAGTGTTTGGTACATCAGATAATGCGACCAAGGAAAAACCCTACTGGAAGAAGTTTAACATATGGCATAAGGAACTTGAATATTGGCGGTTTAATTCTGTAAACCATTGTATAGATTTTATGCATATTGAAAAGAATGTGGCGGAGAGTCTGATTGGAACACTGTTAAACATTCAAGGAAAGACGAAAGACAGATATGAGTCTCGTCTAGATTTGGCTGATATGGGCATAAGGCAAGAGTTAAAACCTACAACAAATGGCAACACAATTAAGCTCCCTCCAGCAAGCTACAAATTAACATCGGCTGAAAAAAGACAAGTTTTGTGAAACATTATACAACTTAAGGGTCCCACAAGGGTATTGTTTGAATTTTTCTAGCTTGGTTAGTCTAAAGGATAGGAAGCTTATAGGAGCAAAGTCACATGACTATCACATGCTCATGTAGGAATTCTTGCCCCTTGCAATTCGATCTTTTATGCCTAAACCCATAAGATATGCTATAATCAGGTTATTGGTTATTTTTCTATTTACATTCTCACTTTTATAAATAAAAGTAGTGTATCTTAATTGTTTAATTGAATGAAGCATATGCATAACCGTTTACATTATATTCAGGTTTTGTTTCTTCTTCAAATCTATCTGTAGCAAGGAGATATGCGTGGAGGAGGTTGATAAACTGGAAGCAGACTTATTTGAGACATTGTGCCTTCTCGAGAAATACTTCCCCCCTTCGTTTTTGATATTATGGTTCATTTAACAGTGCACATAGCAAGGGAAGTTAGGTTATGTGGTCCTGTATGCTTTAGGTGGATGTATCCACTTGAAAGGTGTATGAAGGTTATTAAGGGCCACGTGCAAAACAAAAATACACCGCGAGGATGCATTCCTGAAGAGAATGTTACTGAGGAGACAATTGAGTTCTTGAGCGGATTCCAAAAAGATTTGAAGACAATTGGTATGCCACCTAAGATGAGGAATAAAATTGAAAATAAGAAGAGAGAAAGTAACAAAGACGGAGTCCCATTATCAGCGGGCAAACCCATGGAGGTCGTTGCAGAAGAATTTGTAAGAGCACATTTCTATGTGCTGCAAAATACACCCGAGGTTGAACCTTATATCGAGTAAGTATTATTTAATTAATTTTATTTTATACACCACGGTGTCCCACGTATAGAAAAATCATTAATTTAGTTACAGTCGGCATAAGGAAGAACTTGAAAGACAAAACCATACAAAGACAAGTGCATGGCTAGAGAAAGAGCACAGTAAAGTTTTTGCTAAGTGATTACGAACAACGGTACATAATACACTATTTGACTGTATTAATGCTCCTGCTAATTAAATAAGTAATTATATATTAATTAATAAGTGGAAGTTCACTCTTGTAACTAATATCAGGTTCAGAGAGAGTTAGATGAATCGCAATAAAGTGTATCAGAGACCCTAAGGTTGTTGGAACCTGGAGGTTGGTGATAACACGAACACACGAACCCAAGAACAAGATCACAGGTGAAGCTGCAGAACCAACATGTATTTTGCTACTTACGTATTTGAACATTTTGGTTTGTAATAACTTAGTTAATGTTGAACTTTGAATCCTTACTTCGTATGTTTACTTGTTATCATATGTTGGTTAAGCTTGATTTACTTTTGTGTTGATCTTGTGATTGTTTGTTTGTTTGGTTGTTCGACACTTAGAATATTTTCATGCTTAAGTTGCACTTAACGATCAGGCTGAAATACTCTTAACGATCTGACCCTTGTTGTGCTTAACGATCTGCCAGACAAAGGTCTTAACGACTTGAGTACATTTGCCTTAACGACTTGCATGTGAAACATACTTAACGATCTGAAAATATTATATTTAACGACCTGCCTCCTCTTGTCTATCTAATGATCTGCCTCTCGTGACATAACGATTTAATGACTTGACCTGGTCGTTTAACCTTAACGACCTGACTAGTCTGCTGCTGGCTAACGATCTGCCTACTTGGTTAACGATCTGGCTAAGCTGACTAACGATCTGACCATTTGATTAACGATTTGACTTGTTCTTAACGATCTGGCTAACGATCTGACCATTTGGTTAACGATCTGACTTGTTCTTAACGATCTGGCTAACGATCTGACCTGGACAAGTTAACGATCTGACATTCTGACTTAGACGAATTTAATGATTCCTTGATGTGATGTGTGATTCTCCTTGTATTCTGTGCATATAGACTTGTGCTCCTCATTGGGTATAAATAGGAATTCTTAGGAAACCCTAAACAAGCCTTGAGAGAACCTCCTGGGGTGCACTGTGTGTTTGTGTGTGTGTTCTTGGTGTTTTTCTTGAGTTTCAGAGGCGAATGGTGAGGCAATGTTGCTGATCCAACCAAGAGTGATCATCAACACGTGATTTCCGCACTCGTGTGATGAATCAAATGATGATCTTTGGCTTAGAAATCGGTCCTGACAATTGGTATCAGAGCCAAATCTTCAAGTTTGAGTTCTTGACTCAAAATGAAGAAATCCATCATTTGAGTTATCAATCTTGGTTTTTTTGCTAGAACTTTGAGTTGATTCTTGGTAGAAGTCACTCAATGATTCCATTGCCATGCTTGAATCTCTAAAATAACTCCATTTTAGGGTCAAATTTCTGATTTTAGTCAAAATAGGGCTACGCTTTACGTAACCACTGTTGTATTCTTTGAAAATCAAAGTTGTTTTTTGGGTGTTTCTTCCATCAAATTGATTCTAAAATTGTGTTAGACTAGTAAAACTAAAGCTGTTGCAACTAATTTCACTAAAAAACATCATGTGTTGAGGATTTTAGAGGCAAATTTCTAAATCTTTAGTGTTCTTGTCATATTCACGAAAATTCTTGGATTTGAGCTACTTAGAGTGATTTTTGGAGCTTGATCCAGTTATGTTTTTAGTTTCTCTACTGATTTCTAAACTTGTTGCACAATCAATCTTGATTTTTACAAACTTTGATTTTTTCTTGATCATGAACCCCCAAGAACATCCTGATGAAATTTTTGACTAAGTGTTGAAAATTGGCTTTTTCAAATATGTGACTAATTATCAGTTGTATGTGACTAATTGTGTTCCTTATTGATTGTTTTGTAGGATTTGTAGGATTTGGGTGATTTCAAGCATTCTACAACTTTTCAAGCAAGAGAACCAATTTCAACCCGTTTGACCCGTTATCTCACTTTGTCTCAAAATTGACTAGTGTTGATTGTTTCAACATGTCGGATCACTTCACTCCTGCCACACAAGTCAACAATAGGCCTCCTAAACTCATGGGGGCAAGTGACTTCGATGATTGGAAGGCGAAATTCCTATCTTACTTGGAATTCGTTGACTTTGACCTGTTGACTTCTGTAGTCGAAGGTCCTGTTGTGTTTGAAGTGGAAGAGGCTACCATTGCTGGCACTGCTGCTACTGTTGCCGCTGGTGCTGATCCTCCACCTAAGAAGATGATTACAAAACCAAGAAACAAGTTGGATGCTGCAGAAAAGGTTCAATTGAAAACTGACATGCTTGCACTAGGGTGCATTAAGATGGCTATTAATGATGAGTTGCAATACCAATTTCGTGCTGCCACATCGGCTCATGAAATCTGGGAAGGCTTGGAAAAGAAATATGAGGGCAACCCGGCTACTAAGGAAAGAAGATTGGATAAGATCAAGTTGGCATTCAACACGTTCTCTCATAAGCAAGGCGAATCATTTGAAACACATGTCAATCGATTCTGCCGCATAATCACTGAGATGACGACAAAGAACATCCGACCTGAAAATAGTGCCATCATCAAGAAGGTCCTTCACTCCTTTCCTCAAGAGTTCGCTTCATATGTGACTTACTTGCTCGACAGTAATGATCTTTCTACTGCCGACTATATGGATATGATCGACAAGGTTCGTGAGTATGAAGTTCGAGCCGTTGAGCGCAACGGAAAGTCTCTCATGGGTACTCTGACTGTTAGGAGTTCTTCAACTTCTCCCAATGTTGCGTTCATTGCTCCCGACCTAGATGATGAGTTCCAATTCTCTGTTCCTGCAAGTCAAAGCCCACCTGCCACTGCTTCTGTTCCAGCTGCTCCTCCAACTGAAGCTGTCATTGCTCCCGTCACCAGTCTGACTCCAAATGTGACTTTTGTGCAACAATCTCTAACTGGTTACTTCGTCCAGCAATCATCTCCTGCATCCCAAACGAACACAAGCATGGATTCAGACTTATGCAACGCTTTTCTAGCTTGCATGAATTCTCAGATGTCCGGAAATCTTGAGTCCATGACCATCTGTCAAGAAGACCTTGACCAAGTTTCTGCTGATGATCTCGAAGAGATCGATATCAAATGGCAAATGGGTATGATAGCTGCCCAAACTCGAAAGTTCTTCAAGAAGACTAGAAGAAAGCTTTTCCAAGCTCCCTCAAACACCAACATCGGATTTGATAAGTCAAAAGTGCAATGTTACAACTGTCAAGAAATTGGACACTTTGCACGTGAATTTCCTAAGCCAAGGACATGGAACGGGCAATCCAATTCAGGTGGAAGTAACCAAACTCATCAAAAGCAGGGTGGTGGTGTTACCCAATCTTATCAGAAACAAGGCAGCTCGTCATTCCAGAAGCCACAGGGCGCCAGCTTAAATGTCTCTCAACGAGGATCGTCATCTTCTCAAGAACAACAAAGATCGGATGAAAGCAACAAGGTTTTGGTATCGCTTGAAGACTCAAACTACAACTGGACCTCCTCGTCTCAGAATCCATCTTCTAGCCAGACCAACTATGCTCTTGTAGTGAAGGCAAATGATGGAGAGATAGACGTGTCTAACACTATTGACCCTCTCTTTCCAACTAACTTCTGTTTAATGGCTGGAATTGATGATCTGACTGAAGACAATGCTCAAGCCACTGGAACTATTACTGAGGTGAGCTCATCTGAAGTTGAATTTGAGGCAAGTAAGAGGCTCATAGAACTTTAACGCGAAACCATCCTCGATGAGGTAAAACTTGCTTTATCTTCTGATAAATGTATTAAGGCTGTAGCTCGCTATCGCGCTTACAACCTTGAGGTGGTCAGTAAGGCGAAAGAGAGTGAGAGCCAAGTTGAGAAATTAAAAGAAAATGAGAAAGACTTTTTGATTAAGATCAAGTCTTTACAAGATGACATTGAGGTCATGAAGCATACGGAAACAACTCTAATAATTCAAATAACTGATCTTTTGGAAAAACTAACTTCTCTGAGGACGAGCTATGCTCAGGCTCGAGAAACCATTGATTTGTTAAAACTTAATCCGGCAACTCTTGGCAATACTGTTGGCTGTGATATTTTTGCTAGACTTAAAACTGGACTTGGGTTGACACGGGAAATTGATGATAGTGCGGCAGAGCATCCGCTTAACCATAACTATTATAGAGTTCCCGAGTTAACCAAGATTAACTCAAAGAGTCACTTAAAATTCATTAATCCTGAGTTGGTTCCAAGTGCTTCCGAAATCCAAAAGATGGAAGATCAGCTCTCTACCCACACGAGTGGATCTGATCTCCCACCAACCGATGTCGCACTTCACTTTGATGAAGTCAATTCTGATGTTTTAAAAGGTGTCGATACTAGTCTTTCTGAGACTCTGACTAAAGAAGCAGCTGAACATGAATTCCTTGATTTGTTGAAAACATCTGTCGTGGATGGTCAATCGTTTTTGTTTGACGACAACTACGAGATTTTAAAAACCACTGTTGCTCCAAAACGAGCTAAGACCACACGAAAGGCGAAAGCCTAAACAGAATTCCAACAAGGGATTCACTGATCACCGATGGTAAGGTGAAGACTGTTTAAAGTGCCTCAACTGGAACTCCCTCTACATCAACACCACAAGCTGTGTAATCTCCTCAATCAAGCAAATCAAAGGCTGCTGTTGAAATTTCTGCTCCCACTGGAGTTGTTGACTCTAAAGTTGAAATGGTAAAGATTGTCAAACCAAAGATGAAGAGTGTTCCAAAATTAACTGGTACAACCTCCTCACCAACTGTTGAGTCTGCATTGATCGTGGTAGAGCCTTCTGCTCCAATGACCAAAAGTGCTGAAGCTGTTGTTGTGGAAAAGAAGAAATGAACAAGAAGAAGAAAGAAGAACGCCGGTTGTTGTCGACAATGAGAAGACTCCTGTTGCTACATCTGTAGAACCCACATCTGTGGTTCCTGTTGCTGAAACTACTGCTTTTGTTGTTCCAAATGCACCATCTGTGCAAAATGGTTGTGCTATCTGTGGCAATCCTCATCACGATGCAAAGGTGTGTATCTACAACCAAGGGTACAACACCTATAACAACGCACCAATGCCACCTGTACACTATTTTGAGCAACATGCAACTGCTGGTCAGAATACACACCTCCACTCGAGAAACTATGGTAATTGCAGTGAAGACTACATGGACTTGCGGGATCACTCTATGTTCCAACAGTCTTATCCCAACCAACCGTACATTCCGAGTCAAGCCCCGTATCTACCACAAGGCTTAGGGGGAAGCTTGTATTCAAGTCAGCCTCACATCAGACAACCACCAAGGACGAAAGCACCGAGTCTGACTCCAATTATGTCATGGAACCCAAGGCCAAGACCCGACTTTATACCAAGGCCATTTCCGTCTCAAAGGCCAGTGATAGCTCCAAGGCCTGCAACTACCTTCATCCCACCTTCAGTTATTCCATCAGCTCCATCGTCTTCAACCGCACCATCTTCATCAACTCTGAAGAAACCGGTTATCAAGAAGACCCAAGGTCAAAATGACCGGGGTCCCTCCACAACTAACCAATTTCTTTACTTGTGTAGGGACGTACCTGGAAAGCTGTAAACACATGGTACATGGTCAGCGGGTGCTCCAGGCACATGACAGGGAACAAGGACTTGCTGTATGATGTCAAAACAATATCTAATTGTAGTTCTGTTGCCTTTGGGGGAGATGTGTATGGCGGAAGAATAATAGGAAACGATCTCTTAACAAACGGAGAAATTTCATTTGACAAGGTCAAACTGGTATCGAATCTAAAGTTCAACCTACTCAGTGTGTCGCAAATCTGCGATAACCAAATGCCAATGGTGTTTAATGATCGCGAGTGTCTAGTTCTGAAGCCTGGTCTCAAGATACCTGAATATCAGATCTTGTTTCGAGCACATCGAAGAGGAAACTTGTATGCTTTGGATATGGCGGAAGCAAAGCCAGCAAATTCAATCGCTTGTTTTCTAGTAAAGGCATCGGAAGAAGACTCAACCATATGGCATCGGCGAATGGGTCACGTTAAATTTAGGAACATGAATCGACTTGTAAGAGGAAAACACGTTATTAGGCTACCGGAGAAAGAATTTGTCCATGTCGATAACTGTGTTGCGTGTTTCAAAGGAAAACAGCACAAGACGTCTCACAAGCCGAAGCCACCTGGTAGAACAACGGCAATTCTTCAGCAACTCCATCTTGATCTTCTCGGGCCAGTGAACATCACGATCTTAGGGGGAAAGTCTTATTGCCTCGTTGTTACTGACGACTACTCCAGATACTCATGGGTGTTCTTCCTGAGAGAAAAATATGAGACAGCTGAGATACTGAAGAATTTCGTTACTTGCATTGAAAACGCCAGCAGAGAGCGGGTCAGGATAATCAGATCAGATAACGGGACAAAGTTCAAGAATCAAACATTTGATGCTTTTTGCAATTTAAAGGCCATCACACGACAGTTCAGTTCACCGTACACGCCACAGCAAAATGGTGTAGCGGAACGAAAGAACAGAATCATCATTGAGTATGCCAGAACCATGCTTGCTGATTCTAACCTTAAATTCTCTTTTTGGGAAGAAGCAGTGAATACTGCATGCTACGTTCTGAACAGAACGCTCTTGGTCAAGCATGCTAACAAGACGCCGTTCGAACTGTTTTCTAAACAAAAACCTGTTTTAACAAGACTTAAACCGTTTGGATGTCCTTGCACTGTGCTTATACAGTCTGATCAGTTAGCCAAGTTTGCCCCTCGGGCAGATGAAGGTTATTTTGTTGGATATTCTATGTCCTCGGCGGCGTATCGAGTATACAACAAAAGAACTCAAGTGATCATGGAGTCGTGCAATGTTAATTTTAACGAGCACACTCGGATCACTCGAGAACCTGATTCAGATAGCATGTATGACCTTGACTCTCTTTCTTCTACTTTTAATATTGTTGATTCTGGTGTTTCAGGAAATACCATCTCAGATGATGATGCTCGTGAGGAAGATTTTCCGACATTTGACACATTTGCTCCGGTTTCTTCATCGATTTTGGGAACTATCTACTCAGCAGACCCTCCTGATCTAACATGGGGAAATCAGACGAGTGAATCAGTAAATCGATCTGGAGAATCAACTTCATCAGCAACTCCTGTTGAAACAATAATTCCAGTCCCAGATCCAGTTATTGTAGAAACAGAACCAGCACCTGCAGCAGTTCAGGGGGAAACCAACACGGAAACTGCTTCTGAAGATCATGATTCTGACATAGAAGTTGAAGATGAAATTAACACCGGTGAGGTCCCGGTAAATGATCTGCAAATTGGGAACCTTGAATCTACCATCGAAGACACCGTTGTTGAAGAATCAAGGGTTCATAAAATTCATCTAACAAGCCAGATTATAGGCCGCGTAGACAGAAGGATCACCCGAAGTCAAATAGAACATGTTAACTCGTGTCTATTTTCATGCTTCATATCTCAAGAAGAACCAACTTCAGTTGCTGCTGCTCTCAAAGATGACAACTGGATTGAAGCCATGCAAGCAGAGTTACTTCAGTTCAAACTGCTCAATGTTTGGCATCTTGTTGAAGCTCCAAAGGGTGTTGAACCCATACCGGTCAAGTGGATTTTCAAGAACAAACGAGACGACCGTGGAATAATCATCAGAAACAAAGCTCGATTAGTAGTGAAAGGTTACATGCAAGAAGACGACATTTATTATGACGAAGTCTATGCACCTGTCGCTCGTCTAGAAGCCATTCGGATTTTCTTAGCTTATGCTGCGTCTATGGACATCACGGTTTACCAACTTGATGTTAAGACCGCATTTCTTTATGTCGAGCTGGATGAGGATGTGTACGTACAGCAACCTCCTGGGTTTGTGAACAAGTCATTTCCAAACAAATGGTACAAACTTGACAGGGCCCTTTATGGTCTGCACCAAGCCCCGAGGAAGTGGTACGAGACGTTGTCTACATATCTGCTGGAAAATGGATATAAAAGGGGTGTTATTGATCAGGCTCTCTTCATTCGGCAAGTCGGGAAGGATATGCTTTTGGTTCAAGTATACGTTGACGATATCATTTTTGGGTCAACGAACGTGAATTTGTGTCATGCATTCGAGGACTTGATGAAGAAAAAGTTCGAGATGAGTGCCATGGGTGAATTAACATTTTTTCTGGGAATTCAAGTGAAACAGTCACCAGACGGTATACTGATCAGCCAAGGGAAATACGTTAAAGAAATTCTGAAGAAGTTCAGTTTTCACGACTCTAAGGGATTTTCTACACCATTGGAAACTCGTCACAGACTGAATACTGATCCTTAAGGAGTCTCGGTGTGTTGATACCTGAGATGTGCGTCGTGTGAAGTATCAAGCAATGTACAAGATCAAGTCTTTCTAGGTCTTGCCGATCTAGGTCCGAATCTGAAGTTCGGACTAGCCGAACCTGAGGTTCGGCCAAAGCTCGGCCAGCTGGGTATAAATATACGTTTGGTCTTTGGAATAAGTAGTCTGAGCGTGCGAGATTTTCTAAGTGTGTGTTTCTGAGTGTGTATTCTCTGTGTCTATTTCTATGTGCTTACTGGTTGTAATTGTTCTTCTTTGATCAATAAAACAATCGGTTAATTACGTTTCTATGTCCAATTAGCTAGATCGAGTAGACGATCCGATGCTCACGTATTTTCAAGTGGTATCAGAGCTTTTTGGTTCACTCTACTCATCTGTGGTTGCTATTTTCGGATTTTTGAAGCGTTTTTCGTGTTTCTCGATATTGTTTTTGTGATTTTCATCATTTCTATCGAGTGTTTGGTGTCAAACTTGCTTGTAAACCATTTTCTATCAGTTTTTCAAATTCACAGTAACGAGTTTCGTCAAAATCAGTCCTTTTTCACGCTTTTTCGGAAAATGTGTTCGAAGTTCGGAGTTCTCAATTCAGGCTCGGAGTAACTACTCCGAACTTGAAGTTCGGTCTATCTTCGGTGAGAGTTCGGTGAATTTTTCGGTCAAAGTTCGGAGTTTTTGTGTTCGGTCACTAGATCGGACAAGGTTCGGAGTTAAACCAAGGTTCGGAGGAGGTTCGGAGCTAGATCGGAGTCTTTAGGAGTTCGGTCTGTTGGTTTTGACTCTGAGCAAGTTCGGACAACGTTCGGAGTTTGGTTTTAGGTTCGGACAGAGTTCGGAGCTTAGTTATTAGTTCGGAGAGAGTTCGGACGGCAGAATCTTACTTTTTCGAACGATGTCGGAATTTCACGCGTTTGCTGCAATGCAAAGTGCTATGCAAACTATGCTAAACTTTGATAACGAAATTGGAACAAGTCAGAAAGTTCCCAAATTATTGAAGCTTGAAGATTATCAAAATTGGAAGAAACGTTTTTCGGCTTACATAAGCACAAATGATATTGATTTATGGATTCCAATTCGAAAGTTGTATGAACGACCAATGGAAGATGGAGATCTTAAAGAAATTCAAGACTTCGATGGTGATGAAAGAAAAAGCTATGAACTTGAAAAGAAAGTTTATGGTTATCTTACTATGGCTTTACCTACTGAATTGCTTCATCAATTTAGCACTTGCAAGAAATCTAAGCAATTGTGGGATGCCTTATCCGCAAGATGTGAAGGAAATGCTGATTATAAGAAGAGTCGAAAGAAAGTCTTGAACAAAGAATTTGATAATTTTCAAAATTATGACAATGAAAACATTACTGCTCTAGTTTCAAGATTTTCACATTTGATTAGTGAATTGAAGGTTGTTGGAATTGAAAAATCTGATGCAGATTTAAAGGAAAAGATCATGGAAGCATTACCTGAAAAGTGGGAAAATTATGTTTTACTACTCACTCATGACAAGGAGTATTCTACAATGACATTTCACGAGCTTACTGGAAAACTTCATGCTCGAGAAATGGAAATGTTGAATTCCAAGAAATCAACTGCTACTTTGCAACATCCTGAGTTGTATCATGGTGAGAATACAGCCAGCATGAATGCTAAAGCTAAACCTAGTCTCAATTCTGCACCAAGTACAGCTTTCTTGACTGGAATTTCTGATCATTCTGATAACAAATCTTCACGGGGTTGTAGTTTTACAATTCCGAATTTTTCAAGTCAAAATGCATTTTCTGCAGAATCTACAAATGATTATGCCAACATTATTTCTGCTTTAATTTCATCTTCATTTGGGTTGATTATCAAAGATGTTGCTGATGCCAAGATGACAAGGGATGATCTTAACAAACTTGATGATGATCATATTGCTTGAATTAGATTTAGCTTGGCAATATGCTATGCTTGGTCAAAGATCAAAACGATTTTTCAAAAAGCATAACATGGGTTCATCTGATTTCAATGGTCACTTAGGTTTTGATAAATCTAAATTGAAGTGTTATAAATGTCAACAGCTTGGACATTTTGCTAAGGAATGTCATCAGGCACATGCAAATAAGTCTGGTGTTTCTCTATCACCAAAGCCTGGTTTTACTCAACCATCTACTAGCAAGTCAACCGCTTTGATGGCTCAAACTGATGGTGTTTATGATTGGAGTCAACAGTTTGGATATGATACTTCAGCATTGATTGTCACGCATGACCAAGATGATTATTATTCTGATTCTAGTTCATATGATGCTGCTGAGACTGAGAAGTTTGAATCTAAAATTGAAGCTTTGATGAAAGAAAAAGAATTTTTGATTGAAGAGGTCAAAAGAGTTACTGCTGATTTCAAAATGATTAGTTCGGAGTTGGGAATTTTTAAGGAACATGAGAAGGAATTGGTTATGAAGAATGAATGTTTGCTTAAAGAGATCAAAACGTTGAATGAAGTTTTGGAAATTTCCAAACAAGAAAAGAGGGATGTTGAAGTTGTAAAAGATAAAATTTGTGAAGAAAAAGATGAGTTGGTGAAAGAAGTCAAGAAATGGAAGGATGAGGCTGAAGATACTGCTAATGATTTTCAGAATTTGTTTGATAAATCCAAAGTCAAGCTTGAAATGCTTACAAAGAATGTTGAAGAATCAACAACTAAGATTGAAATATATCAAGTTGACATGGGAAAGTTGCTGGATGAAAAGCGGGAGTTGGTTCGTGTGAATAAAGTTCAAACTGCAAATTTGGAAATCCAAAAGAGAAATGAGGATAAATTGAAAAAGGAGTTACATGCAGGACTTGATAATCTTCGCTTACAAAAATTTGAAACTCATAAGGTTGCGAAGCGATTGATTGCTAAAGAAAAGGAATTTGCTGAGGCTCAACAGAAAATTTCTGATCTGAAAATTCAAGTTCTTGATGCTAACCGATTACTTAACAATGTTTCAAATTCTCAGGTTTTCACAAGCTTCTTAGCTAACGATGACAATTTTGAGAAAATGTTTGATAAGACTGCATCACCTCCTGCTCATATCAAAGAAGCTGTCAAAGAAGTGGAGGAACAAATTGAAGAATTTGATTATTCAAAGGTTTCGTCATCTACTGCTGAGGATGAGAAAGTTGTGCCGAAGAAGAAGAACCGGAAGAATAAGAAGAAGAAGGAAAAGAAATCTGAGGTTTCTCCTGCACCAAAGTTTGTATCTGGTTCATCTTCTGCTGATAATGAGAAGTCGGCTACTTCTAGTGATAAGATTCTGTCTCAACTTGAGTTTGATGAAAAGATTTTTTATGACCAAAAGAATGTCACTGAAGTAAAAGCTGAATTTTCTCGATTGGCTAAGAATGGTCATTCTTCACCTGAGGAGAAAATTTCTGGAAAGCATGAAGGATTGGGTTTTCACAGGATGAAAAACAAAGCTGGAAAGGTTCAATCATCTTCATCTCCAGATTTGAAGAAATTAAAGATGAAACAAGTGAAGAAGGAAGTTTTTCAAGCTGATAAAATTCAACCCGAACGTTTTTACAAACTCAAGGGTTCGGATCAATTATTTTCTGACAAAGAATTTCCACTTCATTGTGTTGATGCTCGGAAGATTGCTGAGGTCTTTGTGAAAGCAACTATTTCTTCTAAAAGTTCTCAATCTCTAAGCCCTACATCTAAATGGGTACATGATCACAAGCATCAGGTATATGATTCTAATTCTGATCATGTTAGAGATATTCATGTGTGTTCTTCACAGGTACATCACCGATGGGATAAAACGACAAGAATTTGTTATATTTGTCATCGTCCAGGGCATATGGCAAAAGATTGTCCCTCACCTGTTGATTCATCCCACAGATTTCACAAGAAATCAGTTTTTGGTAAACCTGCCATACCAAAGTTCTTTGATGAACAAGGCAGAGTTTTTGATGAAGTTGAGCCTACATTCTTTCACAAACAAAAACGTTTTGTTCCAATGTTTTCAAAGGTTCAAAATGTAGGTTCATCATCACAGTCACATGTGATTGTTTCATCAAAAACTGAATTACCAAAACAACAACAATGGAAACCTAAGGTGGTTTCTAAGCAAAATAAGGACACTGGTCGACCAGAAGCGATTCGCTTCGGGTCTTTATGGACTAATTAGTTTGACCAGTGTGCAGGTACTTCTAGAAGACCTATTGACGATTGCAAAGTTGTTGATGGAGGAGTACTTTGCTTAAGTTAAAATTCATGATAAATTTTTCTAACCTGCAAATCTTCTGAATTCTAAAATTGCATCGTATCCGTGTTGATTGATCACTTTACTTTGTTTACAATGTTTTTCTCAAAAACCCAAAAATAGAGTTTTGTTTTGTGTAAAATGAAAATCCAAAAGTAGAGTTTTTCATTTTAAGGGGGAGAATTGTAAGTAAGGGGGAGTAATTAGGAAAATGCATGTTATGGGGAGAGAGTGAATACATGCCAAATATATAATGAAGGAAGGTGAATACATGCAAAATATATAAAATTGTGAGAAATTGATCATTGGGAAATGATGGTACATTGACTTACGTATCTGACTCATGAATAGAGTAGATGAAAGAGCCATAAGATCATTGTTTGATATGCTTGGTAGGCTCGGCAAATCAGAAAGTATTCAGATGCGATATTCTTTAAATATTAATGCTTGACCATGTGGATAACATCTTGATGCATATTTCATGACACAAAAAGAAGAATAAGTGTGAAAATCAAAATGAGAAGTCACTGTGTATACATGTGTTCATTTTGCAAAGCTTTAAACTTGTTTGATTTTCTTTATTTTGTCAAACGATCGGACTTTCTCTGCGTATCGAAAGATCGACCTGATCGTTGTTCGTTTGATGTTCTGCTTTATTTTCTTTGGTGTTTCGTATAACTCATCGGACTTTCTCTGCGTGTACGGGAGTACCGACCTGATTGTTGTTGAGTTATACAATTTCAACTTGTTTTATTTTCTTATTTTGTTAAATCCGAGGCCTTATCTGCGTATCGAAAGATCGACCTTAAGGTAGACGATTTAACGTTCTTATTTCTTTTTGCATGGAACACAGTTGACGATATCATGAAAATACTATGCAATGTGACAATTCACAAGTGCTATCACACAAAAAGAAAAAGAAAGAACAATTGAAAATGTCTGAATATGTCTGATAGTGTGGGATACACTGGTCATAGCAAATCTAATCAATACCTTAACATATCCAAATGTTATGAGTATGATTCTGCCTGAGTTTAAGTTCGACAAATTATATCGGCAATCAGCATGACTTATGTGCTTCGATTACTTGAAATTGAAATGCAGTTCAGTGCGTTATGTTCAATATGATCCCATATAGTGATCTTTCTCATACCAAAAATAGTGTTTGATTCTGTGTTGCAATTTCATTTCATTTCAGAAAAGAACAAAAAAAAATTCGGTGTGTTTTAGCATAAATTTTGAAAAATCAAAAAGATTTTATTTCTGCTTTATTTTCGATCCGATCAACACGTGATACAAATCATTTTCAATATCATATCTTGGAGTCTCAAAGAGACGTTTTGCACCAAGGTTATTTAAATGTTTGAGCAGGTTGCTATGTGCAAGATATCACTACTTCAAGTCTTCTGAAGCTGTTGATAAAAGATCAGAGATACTCTACAATGTAATCAGATCAAGCTACGATCGAGTTGAGGAGGAGGTCGTTTGAAGATTCATTTCATTGAACGAACTGATTCTACACTTAAGGGGGAGCTTGGTTGAAGATACAAAGTTGATAATATTGAAGAGATACTGCACACGACGAGGGGGAGTTTGTTGATACCTGAGATGTGCGTCGTGTGAAGTATCAAGCAATGTACAAGATCAAGTCTTTCTAGGTCTGGCCGATCTAGGTCCGAATCTGAAGTTCGGACTGGCTGAACCTGAGGTTCGGCCGAAGCTCGGCCAGCTGGGTATAAATATACGTTTCGTGTTTGGAATAAGTAGTCTGAGCGTGCGAGATTTTCTAAGTGTGTGTTTCTGAGTGTGTATTCTCTGTGTCTATTTCTATGTGCTTACTGGTTGTAATTGTTCTTCTTTGATCAATAAAACAATCGTTTAATTACGTTTCGATGTCCAATTAGCTAGATCGAGTAGACGATCCGATGCTCACGTATTTTCACGGTGGATGAGCACTTATAGTGTTCGATGATCGGGTCGTTGATGTATTTGATGGCAAGTCGTCCCGATATCATATTTGGAGTCTGTCTCTGTTCGCGATTTCAGAGCAAACCAAATGAATCACATTTGACTGCGGTTAAGATAATTTTCGATACTTGAAGTCGAATCCCAACCGAGGGCTATGGTATCCAAAAGATTCGGCCTTCGACCTTAGAGCCTACTCGGATAGTGACTATGCTGGTTGTCAACTCGATCGGAAGTCTGCAACGGGTGGAGCTCAGTATTTGGGAAACCAACTCGTGTCATGGCAATGCAAGAAGCAGACTACGGTGTCAACTTCAACTGCTGAGGCGGAGTACATCGCTGCTGCATCATGCTGCTCTCAAGTTCTCTGGATCCAGAATCAATTGCTGGACTACGGTTTGAATTTCATGAGTACTCCTATTCATATGATAATTCTGCTGCTGTGTGTATAGTTAAAAATCCAATTCAGCATTCTAAGACTAAGCATGTAGAGATTAGGCACCATTTCATTAGGGATTGTGCTGAGAAGAAACTAGTCACCTTAGTTCAGATTGATTCAGAGAATCAGTTAGCTGACCTTTTCACTAAGTCCTTTGATATGTCTAGGTTCAACTTTCTGGTTACCGCTATAGGTATGATCAACTTTGACTAGGACTAGAGCTTCTTGCTCTCTGATACGTTAGCGTCTTGCTCTCTAGGTTGCTTTCTTTTATGAATTATCTATGTATATATCCTAAATCTAGCATTTCTTTCACTAAAATCACCAAAAAGATTTTACGCTTCTTGCTTGTTTTGCATTTTATCTAATTATTGATGACTGGCTTATTTTATCTTATGTTATTGCTTTTGTTACTCTTTTAACTCACTTGAGTCTGTTCCTATGTTGTTTGACTTGTTTTGGCTAAGAAAAATATTTCAGTATGTTTGTGTCTCGAGTCAAAATGATTTATGACCTAAGGAATTTCTTTTCATTCAAATGGCTTGTTTTTGAGTGTGTCTGTCGTGCCTGCATCTGTGGAAGATAAAACCAAAAATAGTGTCACTTCTGTAATTGTTTAGTATTTGTCTATACACATGTGCAGTAAAATTAGTAGAAAAATAACAAAAACAATTGAAAATGTTAAAACCTTTTGGTCTGTGGTCGGACAATATATAAGGAACATGATATGATTCTGGTCTTGTTGATCTAACCATAGGATATGATCCAATCGACCGGTAACTCTATCATTTGATGTGTTGGTAGGCTCAACATACTGAGAAGTAAACAAGTCTCTGTGATAACAGACTAATTTCATTGAGAAATGTGGACCTTGGAAGTTTAAACAGTGGCATATTCTTTAAAACTGCCCTTCTCATTAGTACTAGTAAGAAAACTCTAATCACACATCCTTTGTTTCTTCAGTATTAAGTTGACTTATTTCAAAACCAATACATGAGACTCATCTATTGAGGAAACTCTGACCTTGAGTCTCATTCATAAATAAAGCTGAGACACATCTGCTGTGAGAAATCACTGACCTTGTGTTCTAACGCTCCATCATTCCATAAAATAAAGTGAGAAGTCATCTGCTGAGGAAACTCTCACCTTGACTCTCTCACCCCATCAAAATTCATTCATCTATAGTCATGAAAGAAGGGTTATCATGATTTCATGACTATGTCCTTGAAATAAGTCACTTAACACTAAAGAAAAGGGGGAAAGATTAATTTTAAATGTGTGATTGAATCTGAAAAAGCTATTTGATGATTGGTAGAATACTGTTAACTTCTAACCAAATAAGGACCCCACAAATTATTTCTCTGAACTGGACAGAAAACATGATAAATACATCACATGAGACAAGTTGAAAATTACCTTGTTTGAGCTTAAGTGGATAAACAATACCGACAATCTGATTTAGGGAATCGGATCCGAAAGGTGATTTGAATTGTAAGTGTTGTTGATCACGTAATTGATCGGTATGATTCCTGCATAGTCTGACCACAACCATTAAAAAATATGTACATTACGGTTTTTTTACCTCGAATAAGTGAAAAGTAAGCCAAAGTGCTTATACTTCCAAGTTTGATGAAACTTTGGTCGACTTATGCAAGTTGATGTTAAAATCAAGCTTGTTGAAATCTCAAGTGCTTATGGCATAAAGAATAAAAATTTATCTTTCTAGTAGGCATTGTGCGGGCATGACTATGTTTATCGTTAACATTTTGTAAATTTAAGTTTTGTTGTAGGTTAATTCAAATTTTGAAAATTTAAATTCTCTTTCAGTTTAAAATTCTCAATTGGAATACATTCAGAGTTGTTGGTCATAACGATTAGAGTACAACTTAGAAAACTTGCTAAGTTTGTGCTCTTAACGAATTGACTAAACACTTAGATTTTAAAGTTGAGACATGACCTTAACAATTTGGTCTTATTTGAACTTAATGATTTGGTAGGTCTCCTTTGAGAATTTTTCTCCTTTACTTAAATTTTATGTGTGGTTAAACGAGCAGACTGTTTTTGGCCTTAACGATTTGGATCCCCAAAATTGGCCTTAACGATCAGGCTATCAAAAAGCCTTAACGATTTGGCCTTGTATGTCTTAACGATTTGGGTTGACCTGAATGGCCATAACGATCTGATGTTGCTAGTCTATTTTTTGTGTAATTATTGTCTCTTAACGATCTGATCAAACAGGCCTTAACGGTTTAAGCCTTGATTGAACTGGCCTTCATGATACGTTATCGCATGTTCATTCCGTGTATTTATTTACATTAAATGCCCGTATACGTGAACGATTGCATTTACTGATTTTGTAAACTGATTAACTAACGGGTTTTCAAACGCTACAAACGGGATTATACATCAAGACTTGACCGGTATCATTTGGATAACGTTCGTTACTTAAATGATTATGTGGACCCTTATGCATATTGTCTTATGTTTTATTAGGACTTTACTTGCTAGTTGCCACTCGGTAATCCATCATCATCACTGAATCAAGTGAGTTTCACGGCCCCTTTTCTTTACAACTGTTTTACACTTATGGGGGAGAAATCATGAACTGATAAAATGCTTTTTACTTAATGTTATGGTTTACATGTTAGCCGTATGACTACATGTTCCATTTTATATCCTAAACAACTGATACTTTATCGTTATCAATGTTAGTACAACTGAATCCCACTATTAATTGAATTCGATTAGTTCTGCTTGAAATGATAACCAGTGAATAGATCTATTTGGGTTGACAACCCTGCCCAGATTGGTAGCTCCAATCCTGACTCCGTACATTGTCAAGGGGTACACGTCAGTTATTCTGCTCTGTTCGGTATTCTTGGGATAGAATGCCACGAGTGGGTAATCCGTTAGTATTTGAATTTGAGGTTCATGGGAGATCTTACAACCACGAAAGTAAACCAACGTAACATTTAAGTATACCGTAAACTGTTTTGCCAACATACTGCAAACTGTTTTTACAAACTTACCATAGAATCATAAACCTGTGAACCTCACCAACTTTATGTTGACCTTTTAAACTCATGATTTCTCAGGTATCTAAGCTTATTATGGAAGACGTGCAAACGGGGCTTCACTGTAACTTTCGACCCTGCTTTACCGGAGTCGTAGTCCCGACCTCTCTTAAATAAACTGCTTTATGATTTCAATATCAAACTAAGACTTTTATTCAAATGTAAGACAATACCATTTCACCATGACTTTCCGCTGCAACATGAATTGTATTATGTTTTAAATGACGTTTGAAGTTAGTAGAAGTTGTTCTGTATATCTGCGACTCTGATTCCGTCTCGCTCACACCCAATCCGTTGACCGGGGTGTGACAGATTGGTATCAGAGCCGTGGTTATAACGAACTAGGTTAAACAAATAAACAAAAACCAAACCTGGACAATAACCCGCTCCGAAGCTACCATTTGCACGCATGAACAATTCCTTATCATATTGGGTATTAACTTATGCTTTATATATACTGACTTGCTATTACCACAACTAGTACATTTTTATCTTTTATTCTAGATATTGTTATCGTGTTACCAACAATGTTCTCTCCTGGAACATTATCGCAGAGATGACTTCCGAAGAGGTCATCTGCATATCTGATTCCTCTGGAAAAGACACAGTCTTGCCTGAGTACACGTCTTCCCCTGAGGAACATGAGTTGTCCGGCCTAGCGCTGGACATTCTCACTATCAGTATAGTCTGACAGTCCTCATTACTATCGAGTTTTCTGAGACCATTGTGACCCCGTCTCTCAGAAGACACCTCGAACCACCCGATTCCCACCGCTGCCGCTGGCAGTGCGACCAGTGCTACTAGTGACATACCTGCAATGTCACGAGCAGGCCTCGGGGTGATCGACGGTGCATCACTAGACTCCCCACCTGGGCCGATCTGGCGGCACTAGAGACCCATCTAGCCGCCGTGGAGCACCACCAGGCTACCCCACTGGGTGCTATGGAGTCACTACACGCTCACATGAGTGGTGTTGACATGGCCAACACCGATCTATGGTTGGCCAACGAGTCCCTCCAGACGAGAGTCGCTTACCTGGAGGAATTCCCTGAGTGAGTGTTCTGTTACATGAACCTCATTGCTCAGATCACCACCACCTTAACTATGCCCTCTGGACCACCACTCTAGATAGCTTGACTGAGAATCTAGACTTTTGATCCCTTCTTTTTTGCAATGAAAAATATTTACATATTTTGTTGTGATGGGACTGCGAGCCTAGGACAAAGGCTTATCCTCTTTCGACTCTCGTATATCCTATCATTTAATATAATGGTAACGGAAACTAGTATTATGAATATGATTATGATTTTCATGTCTAGGATCGATGTCATTACTGTTGTTGTCATTATATCATGTTATTTATTCGTGTATGATTGTTCCCCTCTGCTTCATGTCTCTTGGTCGTGCCTGTGCGTGTTATGTTTTGGGTATCATGGATGTATGTCGTGGCAGTTATTCTCGCGCATGTAATAACCCCAATCACACATAATCTAGACTTTCCTTTATGTTAACATTAATAACTTAAAGCGAAAGTATGCCGCCAAATCGATTGCCCAACGCGTTGATGAAACCCCTACGCCTTTGAGCGTTGTTGTGGTCGACAAATCGATTGCCCAACGTGTTGCTGAAACCGTCGCTACTACTGCAACCCAACGTCATGCGGACGATGGGGCGCGCGGTAAGAACGAATTAACCAAGGTTAGAAAACACTAGACTATAATTTCACTAAATTGTGTTCAATGTTTTAACCTAACATCGTAAGCCCTTGTAAATATTCATAAAAGGACTTTATGAATTAAAGCCTACACCTTTTAGAGGTCCCATGAGCTGTTACCCTGCCCGAAGGACCGGTTACACCGGTACAACACCCCTATGCTCCAAAAGCAACCTACACCACACTCTCGATTGTGGAAATGTCTATTGTAACATCTGCAAGGTTGAGAGACATGTAGCACGCGATTACCCAAATCGCACTTGCTACGGTTGCTGAGGAATTGGCCATTACAAAGGAATGCCCGAAGGCGAAGAATCAAGATGATAACCATGCTAGAGGAAAAGCTTTCATGATCAACGCTGGAGACGCCCGTCGTGACCCCAACACGGTGATGGATAAGTTTCTACTAGATAACCATTACACCTCTGTTTTATTCGGTACATGTGCCGATAGAAGCCTTGTGTCTATCGATTTTAGTCATTTACTTGAAATCGCCCATGTTGCCTTAGACACTAAGTTCGCAATAGAATTAGCAAATGGAGATTTGATAGAAACCGGAGTAATCTACCCAGGCTACCCGCTAGCCATTCTTTCAGTATTGACTGGATGCCCATTGATTGAGGAAGTTTCAATGTAGTCATTGGAATGGATTGGTTAGCAAAGAACCATAAAGAAATTGTGTGTCATGAGAAAATGGTTTGAGTGCCATTAGCAAACGGCAACACTCTGAACGTACAAGGTGAGAAGAGTGGAGCCAAGCTAAATACCACATCTTGTATGAAGGCACATAAATTCCTCCACAAAGGATGCCATGCCATTCTCGCTCATGTCACTGAAAAGAAACCGAAGGAGAAGCGTATCAAAGAAGTTCCTGTTGTCCGCGAACACCCGGAAGTCTTTCCAAAAGACTTGCCAGGCTTACCTCCAACACGACAAGTGGAGTTTCGCATCGACCTAACACCCGGAGCCTCCCCCGTTGCCAGGTCCCCTTACCAACTGACACAGTCTGAAATGTAAGAGATATCTAGCAAACTGCAAGAGTTGCTAGATAAGGGCTTTTTACGTCCAAACCATTCCCCATGGGGTGCTCCCGTGTTATTCGTGGAGAAGAAAGATGGAACGTTTAAGATGTGTATTGAACAAGTGACAAAGTACAAAATCACAACTCAGATCTGACTGATGAAGTTTCAAACTTAAATGAGTTAAATGAAAGCTTTAAGAAAACTGAGTCACCTTACATCACTAAGATTGACAACTTAAACAAAGAATTTGAACAATTGAAGCAAACCAACTCCATTCTTGAAACACAATTAGATGATTTGTTGTTAAAACTTGAAAAATCAAGAAAAGAAACCAAAGAAGCTTAGGCTGAGGTTGATGTTCTTGAAATAAAACTAAAAGATGCTTTGTTCACCTGTGATGAATTTCAAACTGCTAACAAGAAAGCTGAGAAACTGTGGATGGGAGGGATGTATGGGAAAGCTGGTGTTGGCTATAACACTGTTGAGCCACCAGTTGAATATTCTCCCGCAATTGAACAAATCAAAGCCCTGGCAACAGAATGCAAAATTAGTCTCACTGTTGATGATACCTCATCACAGTCAAGCACTGAAAAATTTGTTGAAACCAAGAAGCCTGAAGTCAACAATGCTAGCACATTTGCATCTGTTGACCAATCAAAAATTTTGAAACATGCAATTGCTGTCCCACCTCCAACTATTTATGAATCTAAGGAGTCAAAAGTTGGAGGAAAACAACCTGAACAACAAAAGGGAAGTCAAACTCAGAGACTTGGATCAATTAAGTTACAAACAAATTACTAACATTGAGTCTCCCAGGAAAAATGATTTTTATGAGGCAAAAAGTCTTGAATGTGTCTTCTGTGGTGAAAAAGGCCACCTTGCTGCCATGTGTTTATTCAACCCACTTAGTAAAGTTCAACATCTTCCAAAACCAAAATTTACTCAAAAACCAAAACCTGATTTCCAAAGAAAGCCCACAGGTAGACTCTCACATGTGAAAAGCCAAACAATGAAATATTTTGGACCCGAGTCTAACATAATTTTGGTGGGAAATGAAAGAAATGCAAGTTTTTCTGTTTTAAAGAAAAATCGTTTTCCGGTCGAAGTTCAACCGCAACGACCTTCCGCTCGAACTTCAGTTCAACCGGAAAACCAAAAACAACCCAGATCAGCTACTGCTCCAAAGCAGAGACCGAAAGTACATTTTGCTGAAGGGTTTTAACTTTTTGAAACTCAAAGTAGGAGAAATCCCTCAAGAGGAAAGACCACCTCAAGGGAAAGTTTTTCAAAAAGCAAGAAAACTAACCAACCGGAATTTTTTATTAATTCAAGTGGAAGTTACTGTGTTCCACATCAGGTTGAAAATTTTTCTCAAAGGTTTCCCCAATCACCTGAAAGAACTAAATTGGTCAATCAAGCTCATTATTCATCAAATGAAATACCAAAGAAAGTGACTAGTAAACAAAAAAAATTCCGAGAATACCGTGAAAGAAAAATTTCTAAAAGGAAAAACAACAAGAGTGAGAGATCAAATCAAACAAGCACTCCCTATGAGAGCCTGAACTTTGATAATGATGATTTTCTTAATGATGTTCCAATGGTGAATACTTTAGTACTCAAGGAGTACAAGTATAACGATGCTTATGGTAGGCCCAAGACCACTCATGCTTGGGTCCTCTATAGAAACTGATCAAATTTGATGTGTGCAGGTTCAAAATAAAGGCGAACATAACCTATGGGAAGTTGATAGTGGATGCACTTGCCACATGACAGGAAATAAGCATATACTGGAAAACACCAAAAAAAAATCAATGACCAATTGCCGTTGGTAGCACTAAAGGCCACATCTCAGCATAAGGAGATGTGAGCAATGGACTGGTAAGTTTTGATAGATTCAATTTTGTTGATACATTAAATTTTACCTTCTCATTATCTCGCAAATGTGTGACAAGAACTTGAATTTGATGTTTAATGAGAGGGAGGCTATAGTTCTTAAACCTGGTGTGAAAATTCCTGATGAGCTAATCATGCTTAAAGCACCTAGGAGAGATGGACTATATTTTTTTGGATATGTCAGTTGCTGCACCCTCCTGTGGCACTGCTTGCTTCATATCCAAAGCCTCTTTGGATGAATGTAATTTGTAGCATAGGAGGCTAAGACATGTAAATTACAAGAACATGAACAAAATTGTCAATCTTGGCTTGGTTAAGGGTCTTCCTAACAAGCAATTTACATGTTCCGAACATTGTGTGCCATGTCTTAAGGGCAAGCAACACAAAACCTCCTTCAAGCCCAAAGTTGAATCTTCTATTTCACATCCTCTAGAGCTGTTGCACATGGATCTCTTTGGTCCATCTAGAGTGATGAGTTTGGGAAAAAGGTCATACTGTTTTGTCATTATTGATGATTTTCCTAGATACACATGGGTTTTATTCCTTAAAATAAAAGATGAAACTGCTGAATTATTAAAAAAACTCTTGTGATAAATTTAGAAAATCAATCCAATTTTAAAGTGAAAACAATCAGATGTGACAATGGCACATAATTTAAAAATCATGTGTTAAATTCATTTTGTGAGGAAAAGGGAATTGTGAGACAATTCAGTGCTCCTAGAACTCCACAACAAAATGGTGTTGCTGAAAGGAGAAATAGGACACTGATTGAAGCTGCTAGGTCAATGTTAGCAGACTCCAAACTCCCTGTGATATTTTGGGCAGAAGCAGTGAACACTGCCTGTTATGTCCAAAACATGATTTTAATTGTTAAAGGCAAGATCAAGACACCATATGAGCTTTGGAGGAAAAGAAAGCCAAACATTTACTTCTTTAAGCCATTTGGTTGTCCTGTCACAATATTAAAAACCAATGAGCTATTGCCTAAATTTGCAGAAAAGGCAGATGAAGGATATTTTGTTGGATATTCTAGTGTGTCCAAGGCATACAGAGTATACAATAAGTGAACCAAAATTGTTGAAGAAACCATAAATGTGTCTTTTAATGAAAAATCTCCCAACAATTTTGAGTCTCAGCCCACCTGGTTTTTTAATATTGACGCACTAACTACTGCTTTCAACTTAAATGTTGATAAGCCTGTGAGTACATCAGTGCAGGGACAAAATTCTTATAGGTCAGCTGATGATCATTGGAAGAGCAACCAAGCTGGAATCAAGAAGCCAATCCTTTTCTCTTCAATGAGTATCAAGCCTATCTTTCCAAACAATGGAAAGAAACCATCTGAAATAGTTCAAATCATTGATGAAATAGTTCCGGCTGAAGTTCAAGCGGAACCAGTTTCTCCGGTTCAAGTTCAACCTGAATACTCCATTTCAGAAACTGAGGAGAATACTGTGTCAGTGTCAAATGAAGCTGAAAATTCAATGCCACATCAAATGAGCTTAATTTAGAGCATCTGACCTACAATTCAGACACAAATTCTCATGAAACAGTTGAAGTTTCTAATTTTGTATCACACTTTGGTAATGTTGAGCTTGAATACATACTTCCCAGGCTCAACATACCATCAAATGGAAGAAGCCATGAGTTCCCCATGCAAGTAGATAGAAGAATCAACAAGAATCATCCTCTGGAGAATGTTATTGGAGAAATGTCTGCACCTGTTTTAACAAGAAGTAAGTCTGCTGATGCAAACATCTGTTTGCATGCAGCATTTCTGTCTCAAGAAGTACCCAAGAAGGTGGCTGAAGCCTTAGAAGATAACAGATGGGTAGATGTAATGCAGGAAGATTTATTTCAAATTAACAAGTTTTCAGGTTACCAATTGACGCGTACCGCCCAGAAATGTAAATTTCCAGGCGGTACGCCTATGAAGGAAAATGACAGAATGTTTGGTCAAATACTAGAAGAACCAGAAAGCCAAACCGGATGATCTATCAACTGTAAATTGTAGTACTTCGTACCTAAGATGGTTTATGGACACATTAGCATTGTATATGACACATATGCACATGATAACTTTGATAGGTTGCTAGAAACCGAAGATAGAGTACTCTAGCGAATTTTGGATTGCAATCCTTGTTGAACTTTGTTTCTGACTTCATTACTGTGAGTCCTCTGACTTCCCTCATTAGTTAACTGTTTGAGATCACATTTATGTTCTGATGTATTTGTTATATCTGTTATGATTATCATGTCGAACACTGTGAGTCGGAATGCCCTGTGTGGGTCATTATAGACTTTCTGGTCATTAAGGTTGAGACCACTAGGCATATAAGAGATTATGACGGCCGTTATAGTTGAACGATCCATATTCACCCGGATCCTCTAGTATTAATTTACTAGGGGGAATATGTGCTTATATGTTGAACTTAAAAACTACTCGTAGAGGGTGTTCGGCTAAGCGCAACGTACCCGTAGAGTATCTGAGTGTTGACCTTGGGTGCGGCATGATAGATTTATAACCTGTATGTGTTGAAAACTGTTAATGTAATGATGGTAGTTACGACTCACCAACAACTATGTTGTTGACTTTGTGTGATTGACTTATGTTGCAGGTAAGCAAGTGTAGGTATGGACCTAATCTGAATATGGACTTTCCATGGTTGTTGTCACTATGAATAGGGCTATGTATGATAAACAAATGACGTTTGTTTTTGAAGACCTGTTATGACTATGTTTCTTTTGATATAATGTATCTTTCGTTTGTTCAGTCCTGGGTCATATCCGGTGGCTATCGATTCTACCAGGTCGGCTGGGAGGTGCTCTGTGCATCCTCATTTAGAGTCGGCCTAGAGTTTCAATGTGAGGACTGGATGTCCGTTATGTATGTGTATTGTTGTTGTTTAGTTGGTGCCTCGGGAACTGATGCGGACAGCCGGTCCCACACCCTCCCCCGCACCTGGCAGGGGGCGGCGGAGGGGGGTGTGACAGGTTGGTATCAGAGCCAAAGGTTCCAGCAAATTAGGCGTTCTTAGAGCCCCTAAGCTTGAACCTAGTTGGACCTCTAAGTATTGCATGAACCAAATTTTGATCTAGGCTGAAAATTTGTATGTTAGAAGTAATCGAGGTTTAGTGTAAGGTCGGTAGAAGTTACAGCCTTGCAAACTGCCATTCCTACCCACAGGTGCACTAAGACTCGGTGAACCCTAACAGACACATTGATGCTAATGGTCTTCCGTGATAAGTGTTAGCCTAAGTTGAAACTGATATATTAAATTACTCATAACATGATGTAAGGTCGGTAGCAATTGCAGAAAGTGCACGCTGTCATTGTTACCCACAGGTACCTCATGATATGACGAGTTTAATAGACACGTGAATACCGACGGTTATTTTATGTGTACACTAGTGAATCCAATTGATGGAACTTAGCATGAAATAAGTTGAAGAAATTTTAGGAATGCACGGAAATATTTGCATATATATCAATATATATATATTCTGTTGTATATTAAAATTTTATTCACAGGTACCTTCGAGAAAGATGTGGAATTTTGCAAAATCTTCAAAATCCGGCAGCAAGAACAGCGGTAGCAGCAAGAGTAGCAAGAACAAGAAGGATGAAGGTGGACCAAGTCAACCCGTACCACCGATGAGCCCTGACCTTTCAGGATACTTTACCGCGCCCACTCAAAGGAAGACTCCATCACCGGCGGCGTCGACTACGGATGTACCGAAGCCTCCTAAGAAAAGAAGCACTAAACCGAGGATGTCGGTGCGTCCAAGCCACACCATTCACATTGCACCATCGGAATGGAATGCTCGCGATGTAGGGACGGATCAAGAAGACCCAGAAGAGGAGCCTGAAGAAGATGCTGACGAAACCATTCCACATGTGGTAATTGCAGTGTCAGCAGGACACACGGTGAGCTACCACTCAGAGCATCATTCCCAACATGTGTTTGCCTCCCCAGCCTATGCAGCAGATGTTGAAGAAGGACCCGAGGAATCGGTTCCTATGCAACAGGATCCCATGGCAACTTTTCCTCAAATGGGAAATCTGGTGGATGTCCC
>JBCNJP010000010.1:54547040-54579396 GCA_039602395.1 Deinandra increscens subsp. villosa
CATCGAAATCACTTGCCCCCATTAGTTTGGGAGGCCTATTGTTGCCTTGAGTAGCCGGAGTGAAGTGATCCGACATGTTGAAATGATCAACACTTGTCAATTCTGAGACAAAACGAGCTAATGGGTCAAACGGGTCGAAACTCGGTTCACTTGCTTGAAAGTTGTAGAATGCTTGAAATTACACAAATCCTACAAAACAATCAATAAGGAACACAAATAGTCACATACAACTGATAATTAGTCATAAAATTGAAAAAATCAATTTTCAACACTTAGTCAAAAATTTCAACAGGATGTTCTTGGGGATTCAAAATCAAGAAAAATCAAAGTTTGTAGAAATCAAAATTGCTTGTGCAACTAGTTTAGAAATTAGTAGAGAGACCAAAAACATAACTGGATCAAGCTCCAAAAATTGCTCTAAGTAGCTCAAATCCAAGAATTTTCGAGTTTATGACAAGAATACCAAAAACTTAGAAATTTGCCTCTCAAATCCTCAAAAATTGACGTTTTTGAGAGAAATCAGTTGCAACAGCTTTAGTTTCAATAGTCTAACTCAATTTTAGAACCAATTTGATGAAATAAACACCCCAAAAACAACTTTGAATTTCAAAGAAAACAACAGAGGTTACGTAAAGCGTAACCCTGTTTTGACTAAAATCAGAAATTTGACCCATAAATGAAGTTGTTTCAGAGATTCAAGCATGCAATGGAATCCTTGAGTGATTTCTACCAAGAATCAACTCAAAGTTCTAGCAAAACATCCAAGATTGATAACTCAAATGACAGATTTCTTCATTTTGAGTTAAGAACTCAAACTTGAAGAAAATGGCTCTGATACCAAATGTCAGGAACGATTTCTAGCCATTTAACATCATTTGATTCATCACACGAGTGCGGAAATCACGTGTGATGATCATTCTTGGTTGAATCAGCAACATTGCATTGCCATCGCCTCTGACACTCAAGGAAGAACACCAAGAACACACACACAAACACACAGTGCTCCTCAGGAGGTTCTCTCAAGGCTTTCTTAGGGTTTCCTAAGGATTCCTATTTATACCCATTGAGGAGCACAAGTGTCAATGCACAGAATACAAGGAGAATCACACGTCACATCAAGAAATCATTAAATTCGACTAACACTTTTGTCAGAACGTTATGTTGCCCAGGTCAGGTCGTTAGCCAGGTCGTTAAGAACAAACCAGATCGTTAACCATGTCAGGCAGATCGTTAACTTAAATATGCAGATCGTTAGCTAAACTAGCAGATCGTTACACAATCATGTAGATCGTTAGCTGAGCAAGCAGATCGTTAACAAGCATGCAGATCGTTAGCCAATCAAGCAGATCGTTAACAAGCATGCAGATCGTTAACACCAAACCTGATAGTTAAGACCAAGGTATGTCATCGTTAAGGCTCTTTGAGACAAACAGATCGTTAAGCACAGGATAGGCAAGTCGTTAAGGCATAATCAGCAGATCGTTAAGATGCAAGAGGAGGCAGGTTGTTAAGTACATTTCTCAGGCAAGTCGTTAAGGCAAATATACTCAAGTCGTTAAGACCTTTGCTAAGCAAATCGTTAAACACAACAAGGGTCTAATCGTTAAGGGCATAACAACCTGATCGTTAAGAACAACTCAAACCTGAAAAATATTCTAAGTGTTGAACAACCTATCAAACATACAAACACAAGATTAACACACATGTAAATCAAGCTGAACCAACATATGATAAAGAACAAACATACAAAATAAGTATTCAAAGTTCAGAGTTAACTAAGTTATTACAAACCAGAATGTTCAAAATACATAGACAGCAAAATACATGTTGGTTCTGCAGCTTCACCTGTGATCTTGTTCTTGAGTTCGCGTGTTCGTGTTATCACCAACCTCCAGGTTCTAACACAAGAAGCCTGCCAGTGACTCAAGGTTCCTAGTGGAAGACAACCTGGTGGCTTACCTGACAGAACCTAGTAAGACCAACATCTACAACGACATGATCGACTTCCTTAAAAATAGTCATCTTCATCACGCGCTAACGGTTGAAGCGGTGATATTTGAACAAATCATGGAAGAAATCTGGTCGCATGCCAGGGTTGCTGAAAGCGATGATGGTGGTGAAAAGATTGTGTCGGCTGTTCAGGGCACAATAGTGGAAATCGATGAAGCCAAAATCAGAAAGGTGTTAAAACTAAGGGATGAAGATGGTTATGTGTTTGTTAATGTCACACCCCCAATAATCTACGTGCGGAGTACTACCGCAGGGAGCGTGACAAACCAGGATCGTCATCCATTAGTTACACCAAACGACCACTAATTAATAAAAAGGTTTTATATTTCATTAAAATATAATTACAGCGTTTGACAAATGCGGAAGCGTAAACACAATTAAAGTATTTATGTAAAACATCATCACCCAATGTGACGTGGCTTGTTCATAGACAATAAAAGTGTTTCAGAGTCTCATGCATGCGTACTCGTGATATCCGAACATCCGCAACCTGAGAAATATCATGCTAAAAAGTGTCAACACAAAGGTTAGTGAGTTCACAGGTTTATCAGTTCAAAAATAGTTCCTGTTTGATGTAAATCGACTGTTCAAGTTGAGTTTAAGATTGATTGTTCAACAACAGTTAAGTTAAGTTTAAGATTGACTGTTCAACAACAGTTCAAGTTGTATGAGCATAATCACTAATATATATCAAATAGCTAGCTAGGCTATACACATGAAACTTCGCACGTTGATGGTCACCGAAGCTAACAGTTGTTTATAGTTTGCCTTGTTGTGTTTAGGACGAATATAACACCCATTCAATATCCAATCGAGTCAGCGCGACTGACCCAGGTGGGGTTTGTCAGACCCAGTAGTACTACAATATATTTCCCGCTATCGTCATTAATACTAACGGTACCATAATAAGGACTTTGTTGTATCAGTGTGCTACAAGTACTTTAAGTGATAAATAAAAGTCTAATTATCTCAGTTGTATAGTTCATGCATGTTAATCTCCCCCAACAGGCTTTAAAAACAGTAAAATAGGGCCGTGAAACTCACCTTTGGTTGCACAGCAAAAGTTTCCAGATAAACAGTTAATCACGTAGCAAGAACAGGCATTGTGAAAGCAATCAATCACCTAACGAGCATATGGGTATAAGTGTGTGTTCAAGCAAAATGACTAAGTCTAACGTAACCGACAAAAACAAATGATCTTGAAGTCTGAAACAAGTCGAGGATGGCACGTGTGCCAAATCCGAGCAATTATCGATATAACGCGGGAAAATACTATATATATCAAAGATTTCAAAAATATATATATATAATATACATATTTAAACCAAACGTGCAAATGACGTGGATAACGAATTTGGGAAAACAATATATATATATATATATATATATATATATATGTATATATTAAAAGTTCTCGTAAAATATCCGATTGCTGCAATAAAATCCAATGATATAAGTTTATATATGAATCTACTTAAATATGTATATTTCACCTTTTTATGTATAAAACTGAAATTTTTATATCAATATATATATATATATATATATATATATATATGTCAAAAGTATATTTTAATTTAAAATGACAAGCTAAACATATTTTACAATCCAAAATACGATTTACGGGATTTTAATGGTTCCAAATATGTTTTTACGGGTTTAGACATTCCTAAGAAATCATTTTAATAAAGTTTCAGTTGAACAAATGCCTTGAATCACCAAATAAAAACAAAACAGAAAATATGGAGGTCACAATATGGAGGTCGCAAGGGGTCGAACCCACGACCTCCTGTTCCTAGTACCACACCTTGACCACCAGGGCAGGCCTCTTGATCGATTTCATGGTGGCCAGGAAACCTTTTATATAATAGTGAAAGGCATAACTGGATTCTTAAGGGAAAAAAATAGAAAACTAAAGGTGGAGGCCGGGTCTCGAACCCACAACCTCGATGATACAGGGCGCCGCGACACAACCGATGGGTTACCCGACCCTTTTTGGTTATAACCCGGAGAAACAATTATAAATCCTAAACCGAAATCACGTCATCTTCTTTCTCAAGAACTCCGGTGGCCGGATTTTTATTCCGGTCACTGGAAAATAAAAAAAACACTGTTTAAAACTTATAAATTGTGCGACTAACAGAAGAGAAGGTTTTCCTCAGACCAAAGATGAGAAACTGATGAGTTTTACGAACCGAAACAAACTCGAACGCAAACCCGACACTTGAACCCCGCTGCTACTGTGATGCTCCGAGGCTGCTGTTGCGATGACGATCACTGAGGGGTGACAAGTGAGGGTGGAAGATGGTGTTGCAGAGGTTGAAACAGTGGTGGTTCGTGGTGGTTTTGAGTCACCGGAAAAATGGAAACGAGAAAGGTAGAGGTTGCAAAAGAAGAAGGAAGTGGCGATCGACTCAATTGTTTGCTTCTTAATTGAGGTTGATTGTGTTAAGATTGTGAGGAGTAACCGACGATACCAATGATCGGTGAGTAATGGCGGTGTCGGTTATGAAATGGGAGGGTCGCCGTGGTTTATTGAAATTGAACCAACTTTGGACTTTTGACAGAATTATTCCCTCATATAAGTTACAACATAAATACCAACTTTCTAAAATCATAAAATCAGTCCCTGCAGGTTTTGATTAAATAAAACATGTTTGGTGGATGACAAGATAAGTCCTCGAAGTTTTATAAAAGCTAACGGATCTAACGGAGTTAACGGGAAATGTTTTAAAGACGAATATACGAGGAACGTCAAAATATATAAATCGTATACCGTTTATAAGAAATATAAATCTCGTTTCATTCACTCAAAATCGTAGATAACAATCCTTAATTCTCCATTTAAACTCACATAAAATCATAGATTTTAAATCTATAACTTATATATCTAAGTCACACAAAGCCATTAATCATAACTTGTAATTAAATCCTCAAGTTACATAAAATCATAGATATTGTTAAACATTATATATATATATATATATATATATATATATATATATATATATATATATAAGTATTACTTTAAATCGTAGGATATAAATAAACCATTGAACAAGAAAATAAAATGTCTAGACTTATGTGCCTGCTCATATAGTGATGGTTACATAAACCATAATTGATAAGGTCAACACCAGTCAATCACATAAATATTCACACAACATTTATATCAGTTAAAGTAAATGTTCTAATGACATTTATATCATTTTAAGTTTATTTAAATCAAGAAAGACCTGAAAAGACGGATTGTCACGGTTAAATCTTTTGTTTATCTACCTCTTTTTAGAGATATCGGCTACGACGGTTCAATGGAAAGAAAAACCATAAAGAAGGGGCAACTGCCTTACAAATGGAGATTCTTGGCTAATACCCTTCTGATCTGCCTAACTCCCAAGAAAGGTGGCTTTGATGAGCTTGCTGCTGAACAAGACTCAGTATTCTTTGCTATGGTCAAAGGTCAAAACTTTAATTTCTCTAAACTGATTTTCAAGGGTCTTAAAACAAACATTTCACCAGATTATGTCTATTTATACCCTAGGTTTTTAATTTGTATTCTCAGAGAAGAATACCCCCAAATTGTCTTGGGTGGTACAATTTTGCAACCTAAACTTCTCAATTAGAAATTTTTTCTTAAATTTAGCTTTAAACAAGTCTGTTTCCCAATGAACCTGCTCAAGCTGAGGTTTAGACGGAAACTGTGGCAGCAACTGAGCAACCTGCTCAAGATGACAGGACTACTAACCCAATAGCTCCTGATCCCACATCTGTCCCTGCTTCCTCTACCATTAAAACCTATCATTCCAAAGAGAGGAAAGCTTCCACTAAAACCACCACTGCCACCTCCTCATCTGAATCCCCTCCTGTCGTTTTCAAAAAGACAGTGAAATGTGGTTATTAGGTCTCATCCACCTACTACCATTAACCAACCCAAAGCTTCTAACCCCGCAAAAGGCAAAATGGCCAAGCGGAAAGTGGTAAAAGTGGAATATTCTCTTAGGGATGAACCTTCTTTTGAGGGGGAGTCATTAGAAATGGATGTACCATCCCTATCCTCAAGGTTATCACCCCTGCAACCCCTATCACCTAGGAGTGACAGTGCACCCACTCTTGGTCCAAATGAGGATGTTATTAACTCATCTCCCTCATTAAAGTCACCCAATTTAAAACAAGTGAATCTTACAAAAAGTGTGTCAAAAAGGGGTACAAAGGGTCAAAATGGTCATTAGAATGTTCCAAAGGTGGTAAATTTTAATTATAAACAACAAGGTGATTACAACAAACGTTTTAATCAAAAGAATAAAATTTATGTTGCAACATCTAAGTGGAATACACCTTTTGTTCCGAACAATAGACCTGAACTAATGACTTTCACGAGGACTGCACAGAAAGTTTTCAGACCTAAGCATACCCAAGAAAGATCAAACACTGGTTCATGTAGCACTTACATGAAGAAACCCAGACCCGTTATGACCTGGGTACCAATCTCTAACTAATCTCCTTTTTCAATGCAGGAACAGCCAAGGAGGACTGTTAACAACCTTTGGTATGTTTACAGTGGTTGTTCCAGGCATATGATAGGGGACATGTCTGTGCTTCAGAACGTTCAAGAATTCGATGGTGGATATGTTTCCTTTGCAAGAGGTGTTGGAGGTCACATCAGCAAGAAGGGTACCGTGAGAAACGGATGTCTCAGTTTCAGTGACGTCAACTATGTGGAGCAACTGAATCATAGTTTATTGAGTGTATCACAAATTTGCGATAGAGACTACCCTGTACTGTTCAACAAAAAGGAATGTTTAATTTTGAAGCCTGGATATTCCATTACTGATGACTGGGTGCTAATGCGTACTCCCAGATATGGCAATTCCTATCTGTTAAATATGAACAAGCCACCTACTACTGAAGTAGCATGCCTGCTTTCCAGAACTGCTGAGAATCATGCACAACTATGGCATTGACGTCTTGGTCACACTAATGTGAAGCATCTCAATCTCCTTGCTAGAGGTGAACATGTTAGAGATCTGCCCATCAAAGATTTCACAATGAGAGAAAAGTGTGTAGCCTGTGCTAAGGGGAAGCAGCACAAAAGACCACATAAACCAAAGCTTTTCAATTCTGTCGCGACTGTGCTCCAACTTCTGCACATGGACCTTTTTGGTCTAGTGAGTATTTTCAGTTTAAATCGTTGTGCTTTTTGTCTTGTTATTACTGATGATTACTCACGTTTTACATGGGTGTTCTTTTTGCATGCAAAAAGTGAAACTGCATAGGTGTTGAAGGCATTCATTAATGCAATTGAAAACAAGATCAACTTAAAGGTGAAATCCATCAGAAGTGATAATGGAACATAATTCAAAAATGGTGCAATTGATGCATTTTGTGCTGCAAGAGGAATTGAACATCAATTAGTGCACCTTGCACCCCACAACAAAATGGGGTTGCTGAACGTCGCATTAGAATTTTAATTGAAGTTGCGCGTACAATGCTATGCGACTCAAAGTTACCTACGATGTTCTGGGCTGAGGCCATAAATACAACCTGCTATGTGCAAAATAGGGTGCTGATCAATAAGCGAGTGCAAAATACCCACTATGAAATTGTGTACAAATAAAAACCGACAATTGGACATTTTCGTGCTTTTGGGTGTCCATGCACTGTATTAATTCATGATGATATTCCCAAAATTTCTACTAAAGCTGATGAGTGTTATTTTATAGGTTATTCAGCCAGCTCAGCTTATCGAGTATTTAATAAGACAACTAAGAAGGTGGTGGAATCAACAAATGTGGAATGGCTTGAAGACAATCCTACTGATGCTGGAGTTGGTCCTACCCAGGCATTTGATTATAATCAGTTTTTTATACCTTTTCGGCTAAATCCTGTGATTGCAGAAGAACTGTTCGAGGATGAAGTTGCTACAACCTTAAGAAGTCAAGTAATTTCAAAGACTCCTCTTATGCAAGTTCCAGACCCTCAATCTGTGTCAGCTTCTGAGTCTGAACCTGTGACAGAATTCAATGATGAAATGTTCCATCTCCATCTGTGGTAGATGCTGTAGAGGAAATGCATGATGTACCAACCTCTTATGACAATATGACTAATCTGGACTCTGAAACGCCGGCTCCCTCGTTTCCAGAATCCAGAGTGCATAAAATTCATCCTGCTGAAAACATTATTGGACCACTTGATGCTGGAGTTCAAACTTCAAGCAAGTCTGGGGACATCAATCGATGTATGTTTGCGTGTTTTATTTCTCAGATTTGAACCTACTAATGTTGATATGGCTCTAAAGGACCCCAGTTGGGTTGAAGCAATGCATGAGGAACTGAACCAATTCACCAGATTGAAGGTGTGGGAGTTGGTTGAAAAACCAAAGGATCATAGAGTCATCTCAACACGGTGGCTCTACAAGAATTAGAAGGATGATAGTGGAGTTATTGTTCGTAACAAAGCTCGCTTAATTGTGCAAGGCTACAAACAGATTGAAGGAATTGACTATGATGAGGTGTATGCCCCTGTTGCTCGATTGGAAGCAATTCGAATTTTTCTGGCCTATGCAACATTCATGAATTCACTCTATATCAGTTAGGTGTGAAGACAACATTTTTGTATGCTGAGATGGATGAGAAAGTTTATGTGTCTCAACCTCCTGGGTTCATAAATGAAGAATACCTAGGTCATGTCTATCGACTGGACAGAGCTCTTTATGGCCTACATCAGGCCCTTAGGTCGTGGTACATCACCTTGACAGATCATCTTGTGCAGCACGGGTATACACGCGGGGTGGTGGATCAGACATTGTTTCGGAAAGTTATGAATGAAGATATCATCATGGTGCAGGTATATGTAGATGATATCATTTTTGGATCTACGAATGAAGATTTGTGTAAGGAATTTGAAGATGTCATGAAGCAAAAGTTTGAAATGAGTGTTATGGGTGAGATGCAATTTTTCCTTGCCATTCAAGTCAGGCAGGATACAGAAGGCATCCTTATTCATCAAGCAAAATATGTAGATGAAATCTTGGATAAGTTCAAAATGACATATTGCAAGCCGATGGGTACTCCTATGATCTCGCGTCCTTTATTAGCTCCAGATCCTGACGGTGAGTCTGTAAGTGAGCACATGTATCGTTTAATGATTTGATCATTGATGTACTTGACTGCAAGTCGACCTGACATCATGTTTGCTGTTTATACATGTGCTCGTTATCAATCTCAACCTAAAATGTCACACTTTCTTGCTGTCAAACGAATCTTTTGATATCTGAAAGGCAGGCCTCGGCTTGGTCTTTGGTATCCAAAAGATTCTGAGTTTAATTTGTTTGCCTTTTCAGACAGCGATTATGGAGGTTGTGAATTTGACAGGAAGTCTATGTCTGCTGGCTGTCAATACTTGGGAGATAGGCTGATCTCCTGGCAATGCAAGAAGCAACATACAATCTCGCAGTCCACAGCTGAAGCTGAATATGTGGCTGCACCTGCATGCTGTTCTCAAGTCTTGTGGATTCAACATCAGCTGGCAGACTACAGCCTGGATTTTGTAGACACCCCGATCTACTGTGACAATTCTACTGCTATTCAAATTGTGAAGAATCCAGTACACCATTCTAAGACTAAACATATCGACATAAAGGTACACTTTATTCGTGATTGCTTTGAGAGAAAGCTAATCCATCTTGAGCAGGTATCCTCCGATGAAAATGTATCTGATATGTTTACCAAACCTCTCGATCGTGGAAAATTTGATATGTGTGTTCAAGGGCTGAAAATGTTATCCTTTGAAGACTAGACTGACATTAAACTTAAAAAATAATAAGAAGAAAATAATAATAATAATAATAATAATAATAATAATAATAATAATAATAATAATAATAATAATAATAATAATAATAATAAATATTGTTTTAAAAACAGGGGAAGAATAAACTCCTTCTCTACGTTTGGTGTTTTATAAACAATATTGGGAAATGAAATAATTTTGTCCTCAAGTGACTGACACGTGTAAGGCTGAAGTGAAAGACATGATTCATGGTGATATGCTCGGTAGGCTCAGTTCCAAAAACAAAGGTATGAGTCACAACACTTAAATATAAAGTATGGACATTTGGCAGGAACACTCACATAGGTTAAGTGCATGTTCTATTTGACTGCGAGATTGTTCCCGATACACACGCCTGACTCTAGAGTGTTGAATCAAAAAATCTCAAAATGTCGGTGTCCCCTCTATTTTGTGTGAGCAAAGACCTGGGGATGTCAAAGCCGTTAGTTAAGTCTTGTCTCTGCTTTGCGTGAGCAATGACCTGGTGTAGAATGGCTGACGTGTTAATCAGACTTTCCTCTGTTTTGCGTAAGCAAAGACCTGGTTAGTCTGCATTAATGTGCTTACAGATCACTGTATATAAATACACCACAAAAGATGCCAATGTGCACAATAAAAGAGACCCTCTAGTGTCCAAAACCCGTAAGCCCTGACTTTGCGACTAGGCTTATGTGTTTGATGAAAGGTTACCACCTGACTGAAAAAACGCCTCTGAGTTGAAATCCTAAAAGTCTCTGTATATTTTCCCTATCTCTTTATGATCTGTTCTTTCTCTTCTCAACCAGGTCTCGAGAAAAGATTCAAAACTCTTGATATGGGTATGTGAAAATATGTGGTAGGGAATGACCAAGCTTGATAGACTGCATGTTTTAATTACCGGAGATTTGTGTGTGACTGGCTTATGTTCATAATTAATGTACCTAAAAGATAATTCAGTGACAAACAACCTGGAAAGGAGGAACACGGGTTTAAAGAGGATCCAAATACCGGCAATCACCTGGACATGTTCGAGTAACAGAGGCTGAAAAGGGTTCCTCACTTCTTGAGACGGTTTGATCCCTGGTGTTCTTCAAACTCTTATTTAGTTTTGTATACTTAATTCAATTTTTTGTTAAATTCATGGTTTTTGTCAAGTTAAATCTGTTTTATTCAAATTTACCTGTCAGTCTCGGTCCAAAAAGGTTAAGAGAATAAGTCTAGTTCTTAGGGGAAGTTAACTTTTTATGTGAAATGGTTCACTTTTGATAATGTGTAAAGAATGGGGGGTTCTTTTGAAAATTGGGATGATTAACTTGGTCAAGGGTTTAAAAGAAAAAAAAACCAACTCATTTGTCTTCACCCACTCTTCTCCCTCGTCGCCTCTACCCACCTACTGCCGCCGCCTACCACGTATCTCCACCATACCAGCCACCGCCACCATCGCCATCCACCCATCACAACCTATCTTCCGCGACTTGCAACCACGTACCACCATCTCTACCAGTCTTCATCTCTCTCCACCTCTTCTATAGCCACCAACCACCACCAAATCCACAATCATTCGCTCACCATCACCGACCACCACCACTTCTGGGTGTCATCATCCACCATCTCCACCACCATCACTAACCTTTGGGGTTGCGTGTTTCAACCTTTGTTGCGATCTTAAAAGCGTTGTTTCTCTATGGCGGAGGAAGGGTAAGAAGGTTTTATGTGTATGATTTTGATCGAAAGTGTTTATATCAGTGTTTGAAGGTGTTTTTGAGAGATAACTCGGCATCGAAAATTCCTGGTTTGATGAGGGCTCGAACGAAGGAGATGATGTTTTCGGACGGGAAATTTCGGACGCGATTTCGGACATGATCTCGGACGCCATTTCGGACGAAGGTGTTTTCGGACGAAGGGTTTCGAACGAGGTTTCGGACGAGGTTTCGGACGGAGGTTTTCGGACGGAGGATTTCGGACGGAGATGTTTTCGGATAGATGGTTTCGGACGACAGTTTTCGGACCATGTTTTCGGGTCGGTGTAGAGTCTTCGGTCCGGGTTCATCCGAAAACCAATATTGGTGTCCGAAAACTCTTGTTTTCTTATTTGTGTCTGGTTTCTTTTGATTTATTTGTGTGCCCACAAGTTGATTGAATTGTGAAGATTTTAAATTGATTTTTGATGTTGTTTCGTTTGTGTAGTGACTTGGAATTTGTACCAGATCACAACATTGTGGCATACATGATACCACCGCTAGTGGACTATCAAGACTTGTTTGGTTCACTAATTGCTGGACTCAATAAAAGTTGTCTTAGTTCTGCGCTGAGAGCCACACTAACAGTGTGTAAAAGGATGATTCGTGATTTCTGGTCGACAACTTCTGTGAGTCAAGACAAAACTGCCCTCACTGCAAGAATTCAGAATACTGACATAGTGATCACAGAGGAAGACATTTTTACAGCTTTATCCTTTAAAGATTCACCTGATGACCCGATTGAATATCCAAAGACTACCATGTTGAAAGTACTGAATGAAATGGGTTATACGGGGCCTTCCAACAGAACTATGAAGAAAGACATACCGATCTTCTGGAATATGCTGGTTCACTATCTACAAATATGCATAATTGCTAAAAAGAGCAGCACTGATGAACTCAATTAGCAACATACTACAGCATTAATTGCACTGGAAAAAGAGTGGATGTTTAATTATTCTATAATGATGCTTATGGATATGCAGGCTATTGCGATCAGAAAGAAAGATAAATTCCCAGCAGTGCCAAGATTCGTACAAATGGATGTGTTTCATCTGATCAATCCTCCTCCAAAGCCTGGAAAGAAGATTGCTCCAATTGGAAATAAATTTGGAGTGTTTGCTACAAGTACTTTTGATCATCCTGTTTCTACTTCATCTCAAGCAATTGTTGCTGACGAACATGTTGCAAGGCAACTTTCACCTGCCATTGAAGACGTTGACGTAATTGATTCTAAAACTGAATCCGATAAAAACCTTGAAGGAGTTCATGTTGAATCTATACAACAGGTTTCTGAGATTCCTCCTCTTGGAAATCCTGTCTCTGTAAATGTATCTCCTGAAGCTGAAGCTGATGTAGTCATTGAACAACCAAGACCCTTGAAAAGAAGAAGAAATCTTGATCCCAGACCTCAACCTGAAAGTAGCGTGTCTAGAGAGCTACTACTCACCCTGTACAAGCTCCTATTGCAACCTATGTTACAACTGAACTTGTTAATGTTTTGGGCTCTGGAAAGGGAAAGGAGCTAGAGACTGTTGAGTCTGTAGCCATACGTGCCTTACAACTGAGGGTTATAGAATTGGAGAAGCAGAATGTCATCAAGTCAGAATTAATTAGTACACTGCTCTCTGCTCAAGAAGAAGAAACCAAACGGCAAAAAGAAGAAGCCAAAAAACTAGCTGATTTTCAGACTAAAGTTGATACGCAGATTGGTTATTTATCAATATTATTGGCTGATATGAAGACAAAGATGGGTAAGGAGTTTGCTGGTTTCAAAATTCCTGATATTGGAGGATCAGCTTTTGATCCAAAAGAAGTTGTGAGTTCAGTTGCTGGATCTTCCTCTCCCAATCTTGAGTTTAACTTTGAGAAGGATTTTCCTGCTCTACCTGATGATGCTACTGGTGAATTTGCTGGACTCGAAAATTTAAACTTTAATGATTTATTTGAGGATGATGAGCTTATTTAAGAATTGAAGAAGACCGAGGAGGAAAGTCAGAAGCATGCAAACATGATTGCTACACGACCAGTAGATACTATAAATTGGTTTAGAGAGCTACAGACTCCACCACCTCAATACTCACTTCAATTAGGTAAAGGTGAGTATGACAAGAAGGGAATAAGAAATGGCATTCATGCCTGGCATTATGATAATCTCAAGAAATTGTTTGTAGTTCTGCGCAAGGGGCACAGTCACGTGGAATACTATACAAACATTAATCAATTTCACTCATGGACTATGGTTGATTTGAATGCCCTTTTGGAAGCTCCTTTTATCAACTGGTCGGGAAGTTCAGATGGTAATTATGTTGGTGATGTTCTGAGAAAGGCTTCAAAGATGGATTCAAGGACTTCAAGGTTGCTAAAGACAAGATTGTTATCAAAAAGGACCCTGTGACTAGAGAAGAAAAAAGGGAAATCTTTTGGCCCCCTACCTTAAAAGCAAAGGTGATTCCTCTGCTAGATAGCATTGATGATAGAACCCTTGTGAAGTTCGTTAAGTCATGGAATTATGATCCAACTACTGGTAAAGCTGTGGTTGTGTGTGAAGGATTTGACTACAGATTCTATGATACAATGGATCTACTCAGGTTTGGTGAAAATGACATCAAGATCCTCGCCTCTACTCCTATTTCTCGAATTTCTAATAACGAGGAAGACAATGGTCAGATAACTGCTTTCTTTGTGGCTGCAATGACGATCGTACAAAATAAGTGGTGGGAGTCCAAAGAGAAGTATACTTTCGATTTCAGTTTGTCGTGAAGCACTAATGTCGTAAGCCTAGGGGAAGATTAAAGGATTATTTTAGGCTTACACATTAGTTTTTGTTAACAGGGTCTTGGTTCTTTCATTGTAACTAATAGGGCTTTATTAGTGATTTTTGTGGTTAATTGAAAAGGGTTAAGTGGGCCTGTTGTGGCCTAGTCGAAATTCGGGTTGAGGAGGTGATGATTTGCGAACTCTATATAAGCAAATCATCACCTACATGTTTTGGTTGTTGATGCTGGTTCTCCTCAACCCGTTTTTGGTTTCCTTGGTTGTTTAATACGAATTCTGCAGCATTATATCGTATTCAAGTAAGGGTTGATCGTATTTCATAGTTTACATTCATTATCTCTTTCTTGAATCATCAACAAGACGTTAATTTAGCAACCTCTCGTGTGACTGATATCGTGTACGATCTGATTTCGATCCTACAGTTGGCCACCATGCGTCTTATGAAAGATGCGGTTTTAATAAACCAAACAAATAGATCAATTAAATTAGCATCTTTATAGATGCGACCTATGGGGTCCTAATAGGTAGTTATGCACTATCCATGTACCCGGAAGTAATTCATAAAGAGCTTGAGTATGCTCTTAATTCTGGATGAGGTCTAAATAACTATTTAAAGTAACTATGTGTTACAGTTATTTTTTTTTTAAAAGAGAGAAAAAGAAGTGGCGAAAGACAAGAAATGATAGATATGATTGAATATATATTTTAGGAACTTATTTCTATGTGTATGCTTATGTTGAGATCTTAAACTGGTAACATGTACGCATGTGATCATTTAAGTCTTCAATATAATTTATATACATACAAATAGGATTTCGTTAAAACATTTTGGGCAAAAGATAATATCATGAAATCATAGTCATCCAAAGTACAAACCATAAAGTAAGAAAGAGCTTTAAAGTAAATTGTTCAAAAGACAAGCCCTACACATACGGGCATTAAAGGCAAGTCCACTCGCAGGTGGAGCAAAGTTATCATTAGCTGTTCAAAAGGTAACAAAAGAAAGAGTCATACCTGAGAGCTCCATGGCTGACGAGCGGTGCTGGACGTGGATGCAGGAGCAAGTATTTCTTTGATTTGACTGAGGGGGGCATCAGAGAGTTCCTTTCAAGTGTCGGCAAAAGGAAAAGTGAGCTTTGGAAATGCTTCTCTGGCCTCTTTAAGCTTGTGGGGCACCTCAGGAGCAAATCCGGCACAAGTCTCAGCAGTAGTTTTTGGGTCATGGGCGTAAAAGAGACCTGCCCGGGTACGTTCGATAAACCCACAAGCATTCATAGCATTGGTCATATTTGCGATTGCTGAAGTGAGGTTTGGGCTTTTGAGAAAATTTTCTATTGCAACAAGGATGCCCTTTGAGATCAACCATTTCCTTTCATCCTCCAGTAATTTCCTATCTTACACCATCATGTGTTTTTCATCATTAAATGAAGTTTTGATGGTGTGAAGCTCTAAAGATAAAAAACCGAATATAATAAAAAAGAGAAGGGACTATTAAGAATGTAAAAGCATATTTGAAAGTGTAATATACTAGAAGTGGCTTGTTGAAGTTGAAGTTGCAGGGATGCAAGTTGATCATCTCTTTCTTTCAAGGTTTTGGTATAGTCAGAAAATTGCTCCTGCTTCTGCTTCTCAAGATTTTTTACCAGCGTCATTGAATTGCTTAGTGAATTTTCAACATCAGCAACTAGAAGAAAGGGCGGCATTAGAGTGATTAAGTTCATGATTTTCTCTCTGAAGCGCATGGGCTTTCTCCTGAAGTTCCGACTTTGCAGTTGCAATCAGTTTTGCATTAAGAGTTTGGAGTTGGAACTCAGCTTTGATCCAGCGACTGTACAGTTCAGGAATGACTGTGTTGACGTTTGCATCGCTGGAAACAACCCTCGAAGCAAATTCAGGAGCAGACATCTCTTGGGACTGTCTCACATCGCCAGGGCCAATCACCTTTAGGAGAAAATCTTTCACACATGCAGGATCCGTAATGTTGTCCCTATTAGTGATATTCCAGGTAGGAATGAAAAACTCATCAAGACCAAAAGAGGAATTGTTGTGAGAAGCAACCAGTTTGGCTTCGTTTCTGATCCAAAGAGCATCTGAGAAACTGACAGGGTTGGAAGTTGAGCCATAACTTGTGGAACTGCTAGAAGCAAAGTGTGTCGCCAATGGGGTTGTAAAAGTAACGGGAAAGGTAATCATGGTCTGAGAAGTAGGTTGAAGAAACTCATTATTAAATGAATGAATCACCGGAGAAGGAGTGCTAGTTAGGTCAATGGTCTGGCAGGGGGACTGAATAAAGTCAGCAAAGGAAGTGCTTACTAGATGTGCTAAACTTAGGGGAGACAAAACAGATGCATTTCCGTCTTCGAAAGATGGTGAAGGGGTTCCTTGATAGAATTCGCCTTCAATATGGTCGGATAAAGCTTCAACAGTTGAGGAATATTTTGCCTTGGATCTGGTAATGGGATACTTTCGAGTCTTCTTTTGCGCAGGTTCTTCTTCTGCTTCAGTTTCAGGGGCATTTTTGTTGGGTTTCGTTGCCCTTTTCTTTCTTTTCTGAATCACTAGGTATGAAGGATGTGATTCTTTTGGTGGAGATGCACTTGCGGAGTGTGTCACTTCTGTGGATACTGGGGTTTCTTTGGTAGTTTCTTCAACATTAGGTGGAGTAGGAACCGTAGAGGAAGAAGTACCCTTTGCAACTTCGGTTTTGCTAAACTTAAGTTGATTAAAGTCTTTAAACTGAAGAGCGCTTGACAGATCCATGGTTGTAAAAAAAGAAGAGGAAAGGGTTATAATATGCTGAAAAGATAAAAAATTGAACTGATTAGTTTATACCTCTACGCACTCTCTTTTCCATAAAAAATGACAGGTTGCATATCGAGGAAGATTCAATTGTTGCTTATTTTTGCAATAACCAACATTTCTTCCGGAATTCTCCTGATGAGGTGAACGAATTTACTAATTAATTCGTAAGTATGTTGGTGAACTTCTGCTTTGGTCGGAATTACATCATGAACAATTATTCTTATATCGCCATTTCATGGTGGAGGGTAAACACGAGTTAACCAAATTAGAAGTTGCCGCTAGGACGAATATAGCATATAATCAACCAACAAGTTTTATACAATCATTCAAGCCATTACACATACACACATGTCCGAACTTAGAAGGAAAACAAAGATTTACTTTACGAGTCAAAATGCATACCAAAAAGTCAAACTTAGAGCACGTATTTGGTGATATAGCTAAATTGCCCATTTCTTGGAGTTAACTCCTCAAATTTTACAAGCGTATACTACTACTTAATTAGGACTTGTTGCAAAAAAAATCAATCCAAAAAGTTAAGCAACGAGAAAGTTACGCGCGTCGGAAGTTGGCAATTTCAGCTTTTTGCAAAATAGTCAAAGTAGGTTTAAAATTTGCATAACTCATTCAAAACTTAGAGTTTGAGCACCAAACTTTCCAGATCTTACTTTTATTATATAAACCTCATTCCAATTAACAAATCATTCATAAAAACAAGATTATCATGCTCAACCAAAAAACAAAGTCTACTTTTCACAGAAAAACACAGCTCTACACACCTAACTTGCAGCAGTGTTTTGGATGACCAAACGGAGGTTTAGAAAGCGTGCGAGTAGAAAAATTGAATCTAAGTCATAATACTTTACTAGGGAAAAAGAATCAACTGATTTCGAACAAAATTGAGCAAGTTATGTCATCTGCAAAATGGCCTAAAAATCTGGCCGAATCTGTCCAATTTTAGTAGTTTGTAAAAGTCTCGATTTAAAGATTTTGAGCAACAATTTGTTCATCTAACTTCTACTAACATCATTATAAACACTTTAACATGGATTTTCAGTTGCAAACATAGGCACACCAAGCTCATAGCAAAAACCTAACATAAAAACTAGCATACAAGCACATATACCCAATTTTCATGTCCAAACACCCAACATACATTCAAGAGCATTCATAGCAGATTTGAACTCAAATTTCCAGCCCCTAAACCCATCCATTAACAACCCCCAAATCAATATTTAGCATACCTCAACTTAAAACATGATTCATGAGCATATAAACTCACCACTTAACACATAAACACTAAAAACAACACATGCAACCTAAGAATTTCGGGTTTTAGAATCTAGGGCTTACAAATTTGAGAAAGAAATCGCGGGTAGGAGAAGATTAGGTGAAGAGGATGCTTCCTTTGGTCTTGTAGTAGCTCAAAACCTCAATCTCTTGCTCCTTGAAGCTTCATTTCACAAAAATTCCAAGTGTGTGTGAGTGTGTGTGTGTGTGTGCCGTAAGGTGAGAGGGGGAGGAAGAAAATGATGCTGCGTGAAATGAGAAATGGGGGAGGAGAGGGCAGATTTAATGTTATAAAAATTTACACATTTGACCCCTCAAGGTTTTATTTTAAACACATTAAGCATAAAACTCAAATAAATGGGTTTTAACTAAAAACTTGTGAAGTAAAAATTCTAAAAGTGTTTCTAATTGTTTTTAAACTCGTTTAGCCTGCCATGTTTAGTCGGGGAAAGTATAAATATCATTTACACATAAAAATTCAAATTCACGCACGAAGCCCGGTTTTACCCGAAAACGCAAAATTTTACAAGTAACACATAAAGTCACGAAATAAATTCATGAAACAAGTTACTAGAATTATTTGGCAAGTAAACCTAAAAAAGTATGTAATCATTCAAATAACGAGCCACGGGTTTGCTAATGGAATCTAACGGAACTAACGGAAAAAGTTAACGACGTTAACCTAGGAATTTGGTAATTGTCACAAAACATACCTCCACTAGCTAAGAAGTTGATTAGACACCTTGCTAAGCCAGATTATGTGGCTCCTATAAATGGTGCTCCACGTCATGATGATAGTTCAAACGATGAGTTGGTATATGATGATAACGGTGAGCCAATGGAAGTTGTGCAAAGTCAAGATACAAATCCTAAACCACAAAATCAAGAACCTATCCAGCAACAACAAAATCAAGAACAAATTATTCAAGATCCAATTATTCAAGATTAGGGAGTGGAGCATGTAGCTGTTAATGCTCAGGATGATGAATTGATGGCTGATGATGATGCTAATGTTTCTGGTGATTATAATGATAAAGATGATGACGATAGTTCTTCCGATATTGATTCAGATTCTGGTGATTATGTTGAGATTTTGCATAATACCATATGTGTTCTCGTGAAAAAAATGTTAAAAGAAGCACATAGCTTATTTAAAGTCTAAAAAACAATACACTTCCTTGTATGAACAACCTAGAGCTCAGCCTGGTGATTCTGAGACTGATACTGATCCTTCATATGCTCCATAAATGGACAATCAGGTTCGAGAGCTGATGTTACTGGGAAGGGTAAAGCTCCTTTGCAAGCTACATGAAAAGGTTTAAAGACCATGTTGAGGCCAAGGATGTCAGAGAAACGTGGTACATTCCTTGCTGATTGAAGGAGAGCTTTGTTGGGTAACTCACCTAGCAAGAAGTAAAAGATTTCAAGTACACTGTCTTCAGTTCCAAAGACAACCACAACACAAACCATTGCTGTTAATACTCCAAGTTCTGGAAATCCACAAAACTGAGATTAGAAAAATCACATCTAAGGCACCTGCTACCACAAAAACTTCTCAAACAACTTCATTTGCAAGTGTTTCAGTTGATCGTCAGCTTGCATTACTTACAAGTCAAGTTACTTTTTTGCAAGAGACGGATCGTCAACTAGCTTTAGAAATTCAAGACTTACGGGAAACTGTGAAGGTGTTGAAAGAAAGGGACCTATCTAAAGATCGGGAAATTGGTCGTTTAATGCAAATTTCTCAATCTCTAGGTGAGCAGCTAAGCTTTCTGTTAAAATCTTTACCTGCTCAGGGGGAGATGAATCCTGATCCTGAAGAAACTTACAAAGGAGACGGTTTGGTATACTTAAATGATGAAGAAGACCCACAGGGAGGTGTAGGTAGTGCTGGTACTGGTAGGTTTGGTACTTTAGGCACTTATACTTCAGCTGGTACATCAACAACTGGTGCATCTCAAGGGAAGAGAGTTGTTCGAGGAGATGAATATGATGTTTTTTTTTATTTCAAGAAGTGTTGAAGAGGGACAGTTTATCCATGCTTACAGAAGAGAACAACTTGCTGCAATTTATACTCTGAATGTTGAAGAAGTTGATGATGTTCATGTTGCTGAACTATATAAAGAAATTGATTCAAATGATGATGTTGAGTTTGAGGAGGAACAAGTAGAAGTGGAAGATATGACTGCTAAAAAGTATCAGAATGATCCGAAAATGTATGGAAATTTCACGGATGATGATAATTCCGCAGAATTTAACCTCTTTGGGAAAGACGATGAGGAGGTAATAGAAAAAGAGCTGAAACAGAAAGAGGATGAGAAACAGACTGAGACAAATGAGTTTGATAGCTTCTCAAAAGAACAAGAAAAGATAAGATTGTTTGATAAATGGATGAAAGAGCAGAGAGTGAATAGAGTACCTTCAGCGAAGCTTGTAAAGAAAAAGTGTTACTTCGACAATTGTTGATCGGTTTGGGATATTCGTGAGCTGACAAGAAAACCATTTTGCTATTATGGCGATGATGCGTTGGGTATACACTTTAAGAAGACACTTGAGAGAGAATGTCGAGAAGGATTTCAGTTTTTGGATCCTAAAAAGCCAAAACGACGTCGACCCCCAACAAGAGTTCACGAAAGAACAAGCAGGAAACTGATAATCTTGGTGTTTCCGAAGAAACCAAATGTAATGAAAAAGATTCCTTTGATGAAAATGAAGCTTGATTTTATCAAGGATCTGAGATGGTGGTACTACAATGAAAGAACGCGTGAAGCGGTTATTATGTTGAAGGAAAACAACCAAGTTGTGAAGATTTACGATCCTATGTGACTAATTAACTTGTTAAAGGCTGATATAGAGGAGCTTTATCACAATCCGATCTTGTATCATCCTGATTACATGGAGCAAGCACTGAAGTTCCAGAGGGTGATACGAGTTTGTTTTGCATTCGATATCTATGCTGGAAATAATCATGATTTGGTCAGGAAGAATGATGGGGTTGCTGCAGATGTTCAAGGCTGAGAAGAACGGTCCAGCTGTTGCCAAGGGGGAGTTTGTTGATACATGATATGGCAATGAGCTGGATCAGACAAAGACACGAAGATTTCAAGACTTAATTTCTGGTGGCCGAACTCCGGCCAAACCTTGGCCGAGCCTTGGCCGAACCTCAAGTTCGGACAAGCTTAGGAGTTCGGACATCCGTAGGTCTATATATAGTTTTGTGTGTCTCTTTGTAACGAGTTTTTTTGAGAGTTGAGCGAACTTTTGTGTGAGAGTGTGTGTTTGTACTCTGATTCTCTGATTATCAAGTATTAATGAGAGATTGAGTTTATTTACATCGTTTTGTTTGCATTCTCATATACATGATTGTTATCGAACCAGACCGATCCCACGCTCAGGGGTTTTCAACAATAAAGGTGAAGCTGGTGGGAAAATAATCAGTTGGATGTATGACTCACAACTCAAATGCTATGCAATCAAGAAAGATTTTGGGATCATCTACTTGAGAAATGCAATAAGTTTTAATACTTTGCCAGTGTGTGATGTGAGAGAATTGACCAGAAAACTGTTTCTGAATTATGGTCAAAACGCTCTTGCTGAATTCTTCAAGAAAAGGTTACATGAAGAATGCCAGGGAAGATTCTGATTCTTAAAACCTCAGAGGCCGAAGTATGAAGAACATCCGACTAAAGTCCATTCAAAGACTGGAAAGGCACTGATAGTATTGAAATACAGAACGCCAGTACAGCTCAAGAAATTGAAGAAACTAGAGCAGAATGGGAGAAGCGGTGATTGTGTTCAAGGAAGATAATAAGGTGGTTCGGATCTTTGATCCAATGTGGTTGATCAATCTATCGGAAGCTGACATTGACAAGCTCTATCACAACAACATTCTATATCACGTTGATGATGCAGATCAAACATTACAATTTCAAAAGGTGATAAGAGTATGCCACGCTTTTAGAATACATTCTAAGAACAATAGACACAAATTTGGGAAGACGACTGTCGCAAAAGCTTCTAAAGACTAGCATGAGACAAGGGGGAGTTTGTTAGAACAAGTTTTGGTGTCTAATGCTAGGTCTAGGTGTGTGTTGTTCATTTTGTTCCTTTTGTAAGTTATGGTTCCAGCGTACCATTGCACGAACCAGTTGGTACGCCGCAACGTACAAAATGGTACGTTGAGTTATATGGTACGTCGGCCAGTATACTATAAATAGGTTTGAGTCTTTTGTTTAGAGGAGAAGAGTGAGAACAAGTTAGCTTAACTGTGTGTAATCTCTGGTGTTTCTCTCTCTAGATCTCTTTGGACTCATTCTATTGAAATCAATCAAATGAAGCTTTATTTACATCCGTGATTGTCGTATTGATTAAATCATGCAGTAGTAAAATCAGTACATGTCCTTACAAGTGTTATATTCTGAAGCCTGGGTTAAAGATTCCTGAAGATCAGATCTTATTTCATGCAAAACGGAAAGGGAATATGTATGTTTTGGATATGTCTGCTTTAAGGCCGACTGGTTCTATAGCGTTATTCTTGGCAAAGGCATCAGAAGATGACTCTACTTTATGGCACAGGCGAATGGGGCATGTTAACTATCGGAACATGAACCGCTTTGTTAGGTGAAACACGTTGGTGTGCCGGAGAAGGAATTCATCCATATCGATAATTGTGTTGCATGTTTGAAGGGGAAACAATACAAGACGTCCCATAAGCCTAAGCCACCTGGTAGAACGACAATGATACTTCAGCAACTCCATCTCAACCTTGCCTTATTATCACAGACGATTACTCAAGATACTCATGGGTGTTCTTCCCAAAAGAGAAGTCTGAGTTAGCTGAGACTCTGAAGGACTTTTTCACTCGGATCGAGAACAGATGTAGAGAGCAGGTTAGGATAATCAGATCACACAATGGGTCTGAATTCAAGAATCGGACATTTGATGCTTTTTGCAATGAGAAAGGCATTACTCGACAGTTCAGTTCAGTTCACCGTACATGCCGAAACAAAACAGAGTATATGAACGGAAGAATAGAACTATCATCGAGTCTGCCAGGACTATGCTTGCTGACTTCAATTTAAAATTGTCCTTTTGGGCAGAAGCTGTGAATACAGCCTGCTACGTTCTGAACAAAACACTCTTGGTTAAACATGCGAACAAGTCACCATTCGAACTGTTTTGAAAAGAAAAACCGCACTTAAATCGCTTAAAACCTTTCGGATGCGCTTATATTGTCTTAATACAATCGAAACAGTTAGCTAAGTTTGCCTCTCGGGCGGATGACGACTATTTTGTTGGATATTTGATGACCCCAGCGGCCTATCGAGTGTTCAACAGAAGAACTCAAGTCGTTTTTGAGTCGTGCAACATTAAGTTTAACGAACACACTCAGAACACTAGAGATCCTGCTCCTGACACCATGTATGACCTTGAGTCTTTTTCTTCTACTTTTAATGTGTTTGAATCTGATGTTGTAGGTACTTCATCTAAACAAGATGAAGAAGGCATTAAAGTAGTTAATCCTCCTGTTGATGTATTTGCTCCATTCACTTCGTCGATCCTGGATACTATCTATTCGGTCGATCCTCCAGAGTTATTATGGGAAATCAGTCAACACCATCATCTGATGTCACTGACGCTTCAACGTCATCTTCTTTACCTGATCAGCCATCTATTCAGATTCCTGACCCATTAATGGTAGAAACAAAACCCATTCAGACTATAACTAAAGCTAACAACACTGCTGAAATTGACACAGTAACGCATGAATTAGATTTAGAAAATGTTACATAGATTGATATGGGAGAGAATCCTGGCGATGATCTTCAGATCGGAAATCTGGGCTCCTCTATTCGAGCACTTGATGTTGAAGAGACTCGAATTCACAAGATTCATCCTACGAGTCAAATTATCGGTCCAATTGATAAACGTCTCACCCGGAGTAAATTAAAGGATTTGCATACGTGCTTTTTCTTACGCTTCATTTCACAAAGATGAGCCTCCTACAGTTGCTGCTGCCCTATTGGATGAAAACTGGATTGAGGCTATGCAAACAAAGTTACTCCAGTTTATATTTCTCAATGTCTGGCACTTAGTCGATCCTCCAGAAGGTGTAGAGCCTATACCAGTCAAATGGATATTAAAAAATAAGAGAGACGACCGAGGCAATATTATTAGAAATAAAGCTTGTTTGGTAGTGAAGGGGTACACGCTTATCGATGGCACAGATTATGAAGTTTGGAGGCAATACACATCTTTTGGCATATGTCGCGTCAATGAATATCATAGTTTACCAACTTGATGTAAAGACCATGTTCCTATACGACGAGCTGGACGAAGACGTGTATGGGCAACAACCTCCGGGGTTTGTTAACAAGTCTTTTTGTCGTGCCTCCAATGTGGAGGATAAACCAAAAACATTGAAAAATTGAAAAAAATAACAAAAGTAGTGTTCATTCTATAATTCAATAAGTGTTTTTTTAAACACAACACATAATATTTTCAGAAAAGTAAAAAAAAATGAAAAATCAAAAAATTTTGGTCTGTGGTCGGACAAATTGTGAGAAACATGATATGATTCTGGTGTTGTAGATCTAACCATAGGATATGATCCAATTGACCGTTAATTCTATCATTTGATGTGTCGGTAGGATCATCATACTTAGAAGTAGACTATTTCTGTGATTACACATTAACTTGCATGAAAATGTGAACCTTTAAGTCAACCAGTGCAAAATTCTTTAAATTTTCCTAAGTACGTGCTAAGTACAATATGCCAACACACGCGAATATTTCCTTAGCACTAAGTCCTTGATTTCACTCATCAGCACACCATCTGTTTTTCTTACGCAAAGACCTTGGTGTCGCTTCATCCATAAATAAATCTGTGGCACATCTGCTTTGCGAAAGCGATGACTTTCTATCCACGCGATTCCATCATTCCATTCATCATTATCCGTGGCACATCTGCTTTGCGAAAGCAATGACCTTGTGTTCACGCGATCATCAAAACTTCCGTTCATGAAATCAGCTACTTAACACTAAAGAAATAGGGGGAAATAATAAAAATTGTCATATGTTGAAGAAATTCCATATGTGCCATTTTAAAATTCTTATGTGTGTAGGCTGTATCTGAAAGGCAAAATTGGCCCATGGTAGAATACTGGTGACTTAAGTTGAATATAAGGTTAATCACGACATTCACTAACCGAACAAAACATGATAATTACGTCACATAAATTTGTTAACAATTACCATGTCTGAGCTTAAGTGGATAAACAATACCGATAATCTGACTTAGGTTACCGAATCTGAGAGGTGACTTGAGTTATAAGTTTATTCATCACATAATTGACCGGTATGATTCTAAACATGTCTGACCACAACCATACAAAAATATGTGATTTGCGGGAATTTACCTAATTTAAAGTTAAAGTGCTTAAATTTCCAAGTTTGGTGTAAAATTGACCGACTTGTGCAAAAATCCAACTTTGCATTGGTAAGAATTAACCAACTTAAAAGGAAAATGATTTCTTGAGTCGGGTGGAAAATTGACCCGACTCGAATAAAAATGAAAATTTTAAGTTCAGGTGGAATTTTGACCAATTAAAAGTCAAAATTTGTCAATAGATGTGTTTTTGTTAAATTTGTTGAAATTATCTAGTGCTAGACTTAAATATACAAAATTAATCTTCCTGGTACGTTATTTGTGGTAGACATGCCTTTTTGTCTTTAATCTTGTATATAAATTGAAAATGTTTTAGAGTTCATGTTCAATTTAAGGCTTAGAAAATTTCTGTGTTTTTATTCAAAAATTCTAACCTTAGAGGACATGAATTTGCCTTAGAGTACTTCACTTTAATGGCAAGTACGCTAAGAACATTTCACTAGTTTGCCAACATTTTTTACTTTTAGCGAACTCGTAGTTTAACTTGGGAAATTTTTCGTTTTATCTTTTGAAGTCCGCTAAGAGCAAAATTTGTTCTTAGCGAACTTATCTTTATGTTGATTACCTTGGGATGATGTCCGCTAAGATGACCCATTCCTTAGCGAACTTCTCCCATGTTTCTCATCCTTTAAATTTTTATAAGTTATTGGGAAGTCCGCTAAGAACAATTAATGTTAGCGAACTTCTCATCTTTACTTAGAATATTTGTCTTGGATTTCAAGTTCGCTAAGAAGGTTTTTACCTTAGCGAATTTCTCCATTGACTTGTAATTCATTTGTATTGCTTATTATTGAATTTCTGTGTTTGTGTATTGATTTTTTCAAGTTTGTTAGTCAGCTGAGATGATTTCTAGTTCTTAGCGAACTTGAGTGTCTCTTAGTGGACTTCCTTTTTACTTAGAAAATGTTGGACTCAAGTTCCCTTTGGCCTTAGTGAACTTACCACAAGCCTTAGCGAACTTCATTTAGGCTTAGCGAAATTCATTTAGGCTTAGTGAACTTTTTGTGGCCTTAGCGAACTTGGATCTTTTAGCGGACTTGACCCATTTTACATTTAACAAACTTTACATAAGGTCCGTTTACTCTTAGCGGACTTAGGGCTCGTTTTTAGCGAACTTGATTAAATCTCTTAGATATTTTCAAGTCTGCTTAACCTAAGTATATAAACGGGGTTCTCGGTCAATCTCTATTCTCTCTCATTTAAAAAAACACTCACCCGATCCTCCTCTTCTCAAAATCGAGGACTCAAACCTATTGTTCGATCGTTCTAATGGATTTTCACTCTTGAATCTATTGTTATATCATTGATTGGGGTTGATTCACTCACTCCTCTTGTCCTTATAGGTTCGATTTCTCTTTATTTTAGGTTATTTCGGTTCGATTAGGTTCAGTTATTATGTAAGATCTTTCTACGGTTGGTGGCAACTCAAACATAGCATCCTTAGTGTTTGGGCTCAAATTGTAAATCTTTCATTTCACTTGTATTTTGTACTTGGACAATCCTCTTGATGTTTATGTTAGTCATTCAAGTGTTTGATGTTTTGTATTTCATATATAATGTCTTAACTTGTATTGATCAATATATTGAGATAATTGCCCTTGTTCATTTCTAGAGTGTTATGAAAGCCTGGATCCATATTATGTGCAAATTCACTTGATTAATGCTAATAATTCATTGTGTTATCTTAATAACAACCCTTAGTGATTCCATAATGATTCTTGACATTTTATGGGTGTACTTGGTGAATTCTAATAAGTCTTGGCGACTTGGGAGTTGTACTTGGCAACCTCTCTAAGACCCTTGGCGATCTGGTAATTACCCTTGGCGATCTGATAATTACCCTTGGCGATCTGGACAACTCCCTTGGCGATCTCACCAGTCCTTGGTGACTTGGTGATTGCACTTGGCGATCTAGCTTACATTCTTGGCGACTTTTCCAAGACCTTGGCGACCTCACCAAGTCTTAGCTACCTCACCATTTGGTCCTGGCGATCTCATAGTTATTCTTGGCGACTTCGATGACCTGATGTCATAATTTTCACTAACTTCAATAACATTCTCTTGTAATCAGTGCAATGTCGGCATGTGCTCTCCAGTATAAATAGCAAAATAGGAATACCCTAAAATAAGCTTCAGGATGGCTGTTTGAAGAGAGAGAGCACTTGTGTGTGAAAAACCTTAGTGTTCTTGAGTTTCAGACATGAAATCTATGGATTTCAACATACAAACAATATGATTTGATCACAGATTCATGTTTTCCGCACCTGAATCTGTGTTTTGAATGGGTAAAGGCTCAAGATTGGTCCAGAGAAATGGTATCAGAGCGGGTACCAATCAGATCGCGTCTCACGATGAATCTAATCACTTGAATCTTGATATTGAGCTTGAATGGAGTGCAGATTTGAAAACCCACTTTGGAGACTTTTTCTACTTTTTCTTATTTTTTTGGAGCTGTTTGATGATTTTTGGATGAATCTGATGATGTATTCATGTTATTAGGTTCATGTGGAAGTAATTTCATTATCTATATGTCCAAATTTGTGAAGAAATACGAGTTCCGAGCTTAAAAAACGAAGCTGTTAGGGTTTTCCCGTTTTTTGAAGAATTTTGAGCTTTGATTCTGAGTTTTTGGTGCTATACTTGATGGATTTGGATGAAATAAAGTATCAATCTTGATGGAAAACGCGTTCCGAATCCATTTGAAGCATCGGTCTTTCTTGATTAACTTCAGATTTGACTGATCTGGAGAAACACACAGTAGTGTGTGTTTCACGGTGTTCTTGGTGTTCATCATTCTCCTTGAAGATTGCCTTGGCGATTTCACTGCCCTTGAAGATGTTCTTGGCGATCTGGAAACTTCTTGAAGATATTCTCGGTTATTTCGATTGTTCTTGAAGATATTCTTGGCGATCTCGGGTGTCATTGAACTCTATCTTGACGATCTGGATTCCCTCTTAGCGATTTTATGGTTGGCGATCTCAATAAGGCTTGGCGACCTCGAATAATCTTGGTGATCTTGACTTATCTTGACATATGGGTTTTTGTTCGAGATCTTTTTCAGAGATTTTTGATCGTCTAGATGGATAGAGCATCGAATAAGGAGTTATGGGACATAAAAAACATCAATTTTCGTGAAGTATTCAACAAGTTATGGTCGACACACGGTTTTCCAGCGAGGGTGTTATTATTTCCGGCGAGCTAGGGTTTTCGGGGGTTGAAGAAGACATTTTTTCGAGATGATGACGTGTTCTCTTGTCATTGGTTGCTGAGAAATTTCTTTCTCTCTCTTATTGTCGGTAGAGTTAAAGATACTCCATTTCCGTGTTGAGATATGATTGGAGATGTCAAGACCGATTTTCACATCAAGAATCCCGATCGTGAGCAAGAACGAGGGTCGGATTCGAAAACCCCGAGATGATGATGATGGAGAAGAATCTAGGAAATCATACAAGAAGAAAGATGATGATCTAAGTCGAATGATTTCATTAAACCGAATGATTACAACAACAAAATCATGACAACAACAATCTCTCTCTAGAATCCATGACTCACTCTCTCTCTAGAATGGAAATCTCACACACTCTACAAGAAAATCATCATCTCCACACTCAGAGACTCTTTTTGTAATAGGGCACCCTCACTATATATATAGTGAGGGTGACTAACAAGTGAAAAACATAATAACTAAACAAAATACAGATAAATGAAATAAACATAGATATTAATTAAATCAAAATTGATTTAATTAATCCGAAGCTTGACTCGCTCGAACAGATCCTCCCTTGACTTTTACGTTAACCGTTGACCCGAACGGTTGATTTTTCTAGAAAACGGTCTTCGGTCCAATCTCGCAAGCCTCAATCATCACAACCCAGTCTCTAAATCAATTCACTTGGATTCTTCAGTCGAATGCTTCGGTAAACAGATTTGATGGCGTCAGTCACATAGATTTTTGTTCCAACATATTCCCCCTTGACTGATGCTTTCAAATCTGTTTAACTGCCGTACATCTTCAATGAGAAACTAATAAACTGGAGACAATCTGTTGTAGAGATTCCCCCTCTGAATAAACTTCTTCTTTTCTCGTTTCTCCAGTCGAGATCCAAGTGTTCCGCTCACTCGGTTCACATGGTCGGGTACAATACTAAGAAAATGCTGAACATCGGAGTCCAAACCGCAACAAACTGAATCAGATAAACCAATCAATCATCGAACATGCTCCAACTCCGGATAATCGACCCGCTATCCAAATCCATAATAATTCCTCTTATTTCTCTAAATCTCTCCAAAAACATCATGTCGGAAGCGTAAAAACCAGATGCGGAGAGTCGAACCATCGAGATCGGTTGCCTAGAGAAACCATATTAACAATCTTGAAATTGGACAATCTTGCGAAAAACCGGAAGCCGGATGCTGACAGTTGTAAATAATCCGCGCGACTGAGATTGGATGCAAAAATGGAGATAAGTGTCAAATCTGTGAAAATTCGAGATCCCGAGCGTAAAATATTCATAACTGGAGTCTTCGTAATTTTTGGCGAAGAAAAATGAGCTCGGAATAATATTCCGTGAAGATCTCTGAGTTAACCGGTGAAAACGGCCCCATCTGAAAAATTCCATCAATTTTCGTCAAGTAACGGCTTCTTGAGAGATTTAACGGATAAATTCCAAAATTTAACTGAGATTCCAGTTAATCCGGTTAGTTGACATCCGCGCCGCATCAACCAAAAATAAACCGTGAGACATAACAAGAAAGCTGCAAAATTAACCGAATAATAAAGATAACCTGTCAGTGGTCTATAGCGAACGTGCGTGTGACGTCAATAACGAGAACCCCAATAAAAATAATCGAAATAAATCTATGACTAATAAATTTCCACAATTTCGTTAGACGCGTCATCTCCGTTAATCTCGTAAAAGACTAATTAGAAATATCCAGCACTTAACGAAAAAATGCTAAAATATCCATATGTTTAATTAAATCTCCATAGAAAAGCACGATCCGTGTCAAAAGGCTTAGGACAATCAGAATTGAGATTCAAGAGTGATCAACGGCTGAAAAATTGTTGATCTAAGGGCTGAATTGCTCAATCTGCGTGATAGGCAGCGCACCAACAAAAAACAAGCACCTAGCATGATCTAACGGCTGAAAAGAGAAAGGATCCAAGGGCTGGAAACGGCATATCCGCGTGAGGGGCTCACCACCAATCAGGTGGCGACAGCGCCCAGCCTAACAACGGCTCCTTTGAGACATAGGGGCCCACACGCATTCACTTGGCCAATCATGGATCGACAGCCAGGAAGATTAAACGGGTTCTCTTTCTTTTGCGGGGTCCACGCACCATCACATTCCTCCAATCAGAGATCAACAGCAAAAATTGAATGTTGGGATACGACTTCTGGAGAGAGAAATAACAGTCTTTTTAAAGCAGTAGAAAATGGCCATGTCATCGCGTCACTCCCTTCACCGTCATCTTCCTGCGAAAACCCTAATATTGTTGGAACAGACCACCGGAAAATCGGAGCTCATCCGAAAAGCGTATATCAGTTGTAACTCGCATGATACTTGACAAAAACCATCAAATCTTATAACGTTGGACTCGTAGCTTCATCCTCTATCATCCTAGACGAACAAAATCCAGCAAAACATCTTCGAACAAAAACCCAAAAACAAGTCCGCTAACTTTTGAAGTCCGCTAAGGACGATTTCAAGTCTGCTAACAATCCGAGAAGTTCGCTAAGACACTTCACAAGTCCGCTAAGGACTCAAGTTCGCTAAACAACGGATCAAGTTCGCTAACACATGAGAAATTCGCTAAGGCTAGATTAAGTTCGCAAGCGATGTCAAGTTCGCTAAGAACTGAAACAAGTTCGCTAAGAACATCTTCAAATCTTCAAGAACACTTGGAAAAATCTGGAAAATGATGAACACAAGTGAATAACACATACCATTCGATTCTCGAAACAGTCCCGAAAATGAATGGAAACGAGTGATTCATGACACAAATCTGTTGTAGAACATGCTATGGCCACTTACACATCCCAAACAACAGCAAAAACCAATCGAATCAGCCCCAAATTCTGGAAATCTTCAAGAACACGAAGAACACCGCGAAACACACACTAGTGTGTGTTTTTCCATATTTGCCCAAATGGTTGATGAAAATGCGTGAGCATTGGATCGTCTACTCGATCTAGCTAATCGGATATCGAAACGTAATTAACCGATTGTTTTATTGATCAAAACGAACAATTACAATCAGTGTAAACACAGAGAATTGACACAGAGATTACACACTCAGAAACACACACTTAAGATTCGCTCACACGCTCAGAACTAGTAAACACAAAGACCAAACTACTATATATACCCGATCGGCCGAACTCCCACCGAACCCCAGGTTCGGCCGGTCCGAACTTCAGGTTCGGACCTAGTTCGGCCAACCCTATATTGGCTTGAACTTGGTCTTCGCTCGATACTTCAC